>OW052048.1:0-615618 GCA_932526495.1 Bombylius major
TTATAATTTTGTAATAAATTTTCAATTCAATACAGAATTTAAAAAAAAAAAATTGTTTTTTAAATAATAAATAAATAAACTACATATTATGTATATGTGTATAGTTTCATTACAATACAATGGCTTTTCATTATTTCCCAGCAGGAAAATAGCCGATGCATTACATTGGTAATCGATGAATTCTTCGATGAAATGGACATCGATGAAAAGATACATTACCAAGTAAACGAATGTGTAATGTGTAGCATATTCATATTGTACATTTGTTATGAAATTATGCGTCAATTTCGCGACTTCATAAAATTTCCGTATTCCATTTTGCGTTTTGTATTTATAAATCATATTCTAGTCTAATCTAGTCTAGTAAAACGTGAACATTTCTAAGTACAAGTTCATAGTGAGTGCAGTGAGTAAATTTAATTGTTATTATATTGTTAATTAAAAATTAAAACAGAAATGTATTTTGTTAAAAAAATTTAAATAAAAATTTATTTTCTGTTTATTTCAATTTTGTTTTATTTTACATTATTCTTAATTTTTTCAAGGGGGCTTCGATCATATCATACAACAAAAAGTTTCTGCGATACTTTATCTTTTAAAATGTCAAAAATTTGAATTTTAAATTGAGTGAATTTGAACATGCATGTGTTTTATAACAAAAAGGTTTACAGGTATCGCAGAAATTGTTATCCCATTTTATTCTACCACTGCTCTACTTTTACCATGACTGCATAGTATATATTTCATCGATTATTTATTCTCTGGTAATTATATACTTCATGTATTACGTGGTAAGTGAAGAAATCTTCGATGATTTGAACATTGATTACTTCATCGCTTACTTGGTAAGTGAAGAAATCTTCGATGATTTGAACATCGGTTACCTCATCGCTTACTTGGTAAGTGAAGAAATCTTCGATGATTTGAACATCGGTTAGCTCATCACTTACTTGATAATCTATAGGAGGATGCATTACTTTTCAATGACATCGCCATGCTAAATTTCATCGATGCTGTAACCTATAGCTCATTATTCTATTCTATAACTTACCTCTTCACTTACCATCGCTTACCATTTCCTGCTGGGTTCTATATTGATGATACAGCAATTTACAAATACTTACAATTTACAATCATCAATCCCTATTCATTCTTTTGATTCGAAAGAGCTTCAGAATAGAGCTTTCTCAAATGAGTTTTTGAGCTGGATGTTTTCAATATGTACATAACATACATACTCGTATTTCAAAATTTTCATAATTCTCTTTTTTGTTTTTAGTACAGGTTCAAACCAAGTGAAAACTTTCAAAGTGATAACAGATTCAAATTTTTTATTATTAATGTTTTTTCCATATTATATTAAATCTTTTAATTTGAAAAAAATCTGTTGCTTGATATTAAGAAAAATTAAAATTTATGGCTTAATTTTTTCAAATTTTCAATTGATAAACTTTTTAAAAATTTTAAAATCAAACGTGCAGCAAACACATGTAAAATATAATATACAAATACATATATACAATAGTTACACTGATATAATAATTAATTAATAAATTTCCTATATTAAAATGTTACAATACTCATTGTAATTTGAAAAAATAAATCTTTTTGAAAATAATATTTATTTTATTTATAATTTACTCCAATATAGAAAAACTATAATTTAAAAGATCAGTACTCTTAATAAAGAAGTGAGAGACTTTGATAAAAGAAAAAAAGTTTACAAAATTTATATTTTTAAATAAATTCCTGCTACTACATTCTTGAAAAATAATCTCATTCTCATTTAATAACTGTCATATAGGTTTTAAGTTCAAAGCAAAATTTTTGTCTTGAAATACATGTAAATATAATTTTACAAAGGCAGAAGTGGTTCAGAATTTCTTTTATTCCTGTTTGTTTATTATTTACTTTTTTTCTTTAAATTTCAAATTGTGGATAAGTTGTTAAAACTAACAATTCATGATATTAATTTCTTTTTGGAATGTAGTCTATATGAAAAGAATGCAATTATTGTAATTATTGTCCAATGCTTTTTCCGGTTGTTTCTACATTTATGGTACAAAAAAAAAAATAAAAAAATAAAAAATAAAAGATATCAAGATGACATAGCGCAGAACAACATTGAATTAAAGAAGATTAACATGATATCAATTACAATTTACAACACTTTTTCATCAATAACAGGTGATGATAATGGAAGACAATTTTTTTTTCATCTTTTAGAGCTTAACATGACATCGGTATGTTGTTCTTCGTCGCTTTTATTTAATTTAATTAGACATTTTAAAAATTCTTTAAAAGTCTAGTCAGAGTGAATTATAAAAATCTTATAGCTTTGAAATTTTTATTCTACAAAAAATATAGTTGGAATAATAGTTAAAAAAGTCAATAAAACAATAATTATGCATGCGGTAAAAACATAATACTCTGCCACGGAAACTAAGAAATTATTGATATAACTATGTTACATACATAATATATGTATGTATGTAATGCAATATTAAATTTAATCTCTTTTAAATTGACATACCGTTTTTAACATTTTCTTAAATATGATTTTATATTAAATTTCGTATTTTATTAGATTTTCTATCCAATTTGATGAAGATGCTTATTGATTATTATTATTGCCATTGATTTTCACCATAATAGCTTATGAGTGACACAAAAGTATTTTGTCAATTTCCGGTAAATGGAGCAAATTCAGTTCATTGTAAACACGTTCTTCCGCAGACATAATATGAAAATACATATACTTATATGTGTATGTATGGTACATAATATTGAAAATAATTAATTTATTAAAATGGAAAACATGTATTAAAAAAATTTAATAATGTAGTAATTATAAAATTTAACAGGAAAAAAGTGATTCAAGTGTAAAAGATGTGGGTTACTAGTTGAATTTTTAGTTTTATATGAAATGCCTTACAATGCAGTTTTCAATCTAGTATTTTTAATACCAAAGTTAAACCACCACCCAAATTAAAAAATATAATATGAACGTAAATATTTTTATTTGAACATAGGTATTTAGTTATATACCTACTTGTATTATTGTTAAACAGATTCAAAGCTAATCTACATGCAATTGAAAATAAATGAGATTTAAAACAACTTTTACGACAATAAATCAAAAAGTACTCTTTCAAAACTTTCTGATGAAAATAAATAAGCATTTGTAGAAGGCATAATTCTCATCTCTCTAATAAATATAAGTACATATTATAACATATTTATATACATACATATGTATGTACAAAGTATATGTAGCTATAGCAGATAAAAATATTTTCTTAAACTGAATTTGAAACTTAATTTTTTCCTATAATATTCCATGTTCTCGGTTAGTTTTAAGTAATTGATATTTAAAAATGACGTTAAACTAAACGTTAAGGGAAGCTTGATTTTGTATATACATAGTTTGAATTTTACAAATAATCTGATTTTTCGTTTTTCCTAATATCGACAATATTTTAAATTCTGTTTTTTTTTTCTCATTTATACAATACAAAAACAGAAACAAATATATTCAAATCATATAAATATACGGGTAAAATCACAAAAAAACTTAAATTTTGTAAAAATGTTAGTACTCCAATATAAAATCAGGTATTTTTGCTCGTGAAAGCTAAAAATCAAAAAGTAAAATATTTTATATCAGTTTTTATTCAGACGGAAATAGCTACAGCGACATTTGTGATCACGTTTTTTTGTGATTTAAAAAATAAAGCTCTCAAGATCATTTAATTTGTTTTCTTCTATTTATCTATATTTGAAATTATAAAACTCAAGTATTTTTTGTTTTGTTTTCTAATTAAAAGGTGTTGTAAAAAAAGGAAAAAAAAACGTTTTCAAATATACTATATTGTCTAAAAAATATTGCATACGTACTTGCATAAGTAATAAATTAAAAACATTATTTTCTCCGGTACAATTCACAAAAATTTGTGTGAGTGTAGTGAAAACGCATACATGTGTATATTATATTGGCCAATACAACAATTTGTGGCAAGTTTCAAACAACTTTTTCAAGTCGTTTTTCGACTATTTGCAGTCGCTGGTGTACCTATTCTATTAGTCAGGTAAAGATAGTTTATGTTGTCACTATATACATAGAATACATATACATATGTAATATGTATATATAAGTACATATAATAAAATTTACAATATCTCTGAAATGAAGAGTGTGATGTGTAATATTTTTGTATGCCATGAATAAGTTGAGCTTTTCAATCTTTTTTATCTTCAAAGTTTTTTCAAACACGTGAAAAGTCATTAAAAATAATATAAAAAAAGGTTAAATTATTAAACATGTATGCGGTTTCTCGCTGCAGAGAAATTTTAAGAATCAGCACAGAGTAAATAAATTTCATTAATGATTATTAAAAAAACAAATCTATAATTTTTTCGAATTCATTGTTGTGTACATACAAGTGTGCTGACATTAATAGAATTTAATAAACCTACATGAATGAAATTTTGTCACTCACGCACTACTGTTAAATTTGAATAAAGATGATTATTAAGTTTATCATTTAACATACTAAATAATTTGTCCCATCCACCCTTTTTATCATTATCCTCAAATTTTTTTTAAATCTTTTAATAATATAAATTGCTATTTTTGTAATAAATGAGATATAAAGGTTCAAACACCCACATTCTATGACAGATGAAGCATTAACAGTAATACTGATAATAATTTACTTATAGTATATATTGTGAACCTGTACCTACATTAAATTTCTAATAATTGAACAAAATTACATTTTTTGTTTTACTTCCAATTATTAACACTGTTATAATTCAGTTAATTAGTGCGTGTTAAAAATATTTATGTCCTTGACTTATGACTTCCCTTTTCCTTTATTTCTGGTCACCTTGACAACAGTTAGATGATTTTTTTCTAATTTTCTTGTAATAATATTATTATACAGCTATTTTCTACAGGAAATAAATACAAAAAATTCAGAATAGTGGAATAATATTATGTACTTATATATTTATGTAGATATATTACATACTTACATATGTATACATTGCATATTTTATTATTATCATTACCTAATTTATATAATGTATGTACATACTTACAATGCATTAAAATGTATGTACCATGTACCTATGTAATATGGATAATATTTTTATCTTATCAAATGTCAAGGCCAGGAATTACTACTTTAACCACACACACAAATTTAAATTTTATTTAAAGTGCTATCCAATATTATTTTTAAAACTTTTTGTTCATTATTTTTTTAGGGCGTTTTAATGAATGGGAAAAAATGTTATAATAATTGAAGGAATTATTCTACACTGAATAATAATGATTAAACTTTATCCCCTAAACTTTTTTTGTGAATTGTCACCTACTTATGAATACAAATTTTTATTTAAAAGCAGTGTCAGTTCCATGTTACATCCGTTACATATATAGAAAATATTAGTTTGAATAATGTCAATAACAACGGTCTATTATATTTCAAATTTTTTGATTTTGAAACATACATACAACTATCAATCAACTCTCAAGTTGAGTTATCTAATAACTATGTACCTAACCTATGTACATACATCTCATCTCATACCTCATATGTAGGTATATATGCTATTATTGAAGCAATGACTATATAAATTTATGAATTTATGTTACCTCCTCTGTGATTGAAGCATAATTATATGAGAAAATACTTTCAATCTTTTTCCCTTTTTTTTGTACAATTATTACCTAATTAATGTAATAGTTATGTGAAATACATACATATATGTGTGTATAAATCAATCAATTATAATCTCGTTGTTTTCTTCTCCAAAATATGTATTATTATATACTTGAAATTACATATATACAGTCATTCCAATTGCTCTTACATATAACAGAGGTCAATTACCAATTAAATCGCTATAGTCATCTTCGTTTATTCGAAAACAAAGATATCTGGTATTTAATCCGTCTGGTAGTTTTATTTTTACTCTATAAAAAAATTAATAAATAAAAGTCGCTAAAAAATAATTTTCATTTCATTTTCATAGTGGCATTCACCACACGTATTATAATATAATATACATATATGTACATATATACATATACATATGTACATACATATTTTAATTTTGCATATCAAATAAATTTTTAAAAACAAGAAACATGAATTTGAAGAGAATTTTGTTTTCTATATTTTATCAAAATATGACCTCATTAGATTCCAGGAAATTCCATAATTTTCTCGTTTAAAGTTCATATAAGTGGTAGAAAATATGACTTTGTAGACGTCATTTCCGTTGAAATTGTTTTAAAATACTAGCTTTCGGTGAATTAAAGAAGAAATAATACCGATTGATCATAATATGAATCATTTTATTCAGCCATTTAATTTTGCAGACTCTTACTTTTTATATACCTACATTATGTATACATAGATTTCACTATGAAGACATCAATTTTTATGTTTCTATATAATATGTTTGTACACATTTTTAAGTTTTCAATTTAAAACATATATGTATTTTAAAAAATTTCAACAAAAAACGAAATTTTTTTATATATTAGTGCTCTGCTGAAATTTGTATGCATGTATACAGAGGTACCTACATATTTATAAAATGTAGGGCATGACGCAAATTAGCTTAATAAGCTCTATTATAATGACGTCAAATATGTATTATCAAATGATTTTTCAGTGACGAAAGGCGGTTTAATTTTTATTTAAGTATTATAAAAAAAACTATAAAGCTCTAAATAGCTATTCGAATCAATGGAAACAACTCAACTTACTTAACTCTACGAAATCTTATGTCATATTCATAATTTAAAATTTTTATTAAGGCCTTGGCCTAGACATTGTGGTAGGTTATGTTTAGATATGGAAAACTAAATCATTGAAAGTTGACAAATTTAATTAAATAACAAATTTATGGTAAATACCTAATAGGAGTATTAATTAAAATTGTTGATTAAATATACGTACAAGTATGTAATGTGATGTGATACAAATATGTATTTAAAAATCAAATTAATTGAACAGTGCATACATGTTATTAAGGCTTGTTTTTAATATAGGTATGTAAATATAATTCTGTGTTTTCAAAAATAATATTCAATTATGTATGTGTATATACAATGATTGAAAAAATAATATATATGTACATACATACATATATAGTGTAGAGGTACCTCTCTAACATATTAGTTTAACAATAAAAGTACAAAATACAAGCATAAGTCAATAAAATACTTAAATATACATAATATGTAACATATATATATATTTACCAAATACATATGTATATAATGTATCATACAATGAAAAATTTTAAAAATTTATTTTCAACAATTATATGGTTTTAATTCATTTGCACATTACCTATACTCTATCCACAAAATTTCTTAACTGCAGGTCTTATGGAAAAGTTCATTTTCATCCAGTGTCATTACACTTAATACTTTTAATAGTAGTATACTAAGCTACTCATACCATACCTCAATCTATTATATTTGCAATGAGACGTGCCGTGCCGGTGATAAAAATCAGAAACACATTTATGTAAGAAACTCAAAGAAGAAACAATAAGACAAAATATGTCCATAAGACATGCAGTGAAGAAATTTTGTGGATAGAGTATAGAGTTAATGATGCGTTCCTATATTCCTATAGTATTATATAGGCCTATTCCTCTTACCTTTAACTAAAGACTAAAGAAAGACCATATTCCCAAAAGAATATCTGATAAAAAAAAAAGGAAAAGTAATTAGAAATATGCATTGCACCCTTCGCCTGAACTTCGGACAGTATTTATTTTTATCCTTTGGCTATTATTCTTGAAAAAACTCATTTTTTTATGGAAAACTTATTATATTTAACAATTTTTTCATAAAAATAACCCCATAGGAAGCTCTGATGAATAAAAAGACCCAAAAACATATATGTACATTGTACATACATTTATCCCTGAAAATTACAATAGAAAGATGTTTCATGGTTTTTTCAATACGCAATTATTTTTTATGTGGTTTTTAATTACACATAATTATTTTTATTACAACCAAGTAGGAGAATTTATAAGAAATATTTAATAACTAACAGTAAAATAAAAACATCGATTTATATACTTTTTCACACCTATGACGACTTACTTAAATTCTTAAAAAATTAGATAATCATTTAAAAAAAAACAAACTTTTTTTATTATTTACAATACTACTCAACGCGAATGCCATATCCAACAGTATTTTACCACTAAGTACATACATATGTACATATGTATGTATGTATATTAAAATTTCATTCACTGCTTCATAAGTTTGATTTTCACTTTTAAAAGCTACATCTAAACGAGGGAATTCCCTGACGTCAACGAAAATTAATATAGATATGTATAAATTCAAAATATACACATATGTATGTAATACGATATAAACTACAAAATAAAGTTTACTATATAATGTAAATATAAAGTAATGATGTTTTTTTCAGCAGATATTTATTTCAAAAAAAAAAAAAAAAACAATGAAATTTAAATCCCTGTACATTTTCACATATTTAATATATGTATTATGTAAAATTAATCACTATAGTATTTTTATTTTTGGAAGTCAGTATTGTGCTTATGGAGGCAGTACCCGATGAGTTTTTTGCCTTGGTAATATTTAATTTAAAAGATTTTCCTCGATTGAAATTGAGATCTGATCACCCCACACACGAGACAGATTTATTCAAACGCAACGTAAAAGAATATAGAAAAGTATGCCTATCTTGCCTGTACTGACATCCTAAAATAAAAATAGTATAGATACATACAAGTATGTTCAAGTTTTTTATTTTGAATAAAATTTTATAAAAAATGCAATAAATAAAATAAAAATTCGTATGGGATTTACAATTAGAAAAATTTCATTTTTTGACGTAAATCTACAAATAGTATACCTTACAAACAAAAAAGTTATATTCATGAAATACATGACTAATTATGAAGATATACAGTAGGTAATCTTTACATCAAAATAAAGTAAAGTCATACATATATCATATATGAATAGATAGATATGTATGTTTGGGGACATCTCAATCAGAGATCGTTTTGAAGAGATTTAAATTTAAATAAAAACAATTTTTCTCTTAAAATACTTCTCTTTAAAATCTATTTTTAAATTATTAAAAAAATATGGTATGACAAATTATGTTTTCTAGATTTGAAATTTAAATATAAACCATAAAGTTCCATTCAATTTTAAAGATAATCGCTCATTTTTTCAATAACAAAAATAAACAAGGGTTTATCCAAGCCACAAATACCACAAATAAACGTGGTTTATTTTCAATAAATGTTTTTAATTATTAGTTGAAAAACTTATAAGTTTTACTCCTAAATTCTTTGATAAATAATTCTCAATTAATTTGAAAAAAAGTTATAATAATAATGATAATTTACAACTCAAACATTAATTAAACAATTTTAATTAAATTAACAATAATTTTTTATCATTAACTTTTTATTTGTAAACAAAAAATTAATAAGATAAACAATAATGTCGTGAGAAATACGAATTCAAATCCGCCTTCATTGAGCATGTGTCATAAGTTCATTATCCACTAAGCAATACATAAGTAAAAAAAAAATTGTATAATTCACTCAATATTACAGAAAAAAAATTATTATCAATAAAAAAAAACTCACGGACTATGATATTTCCACCGTTTTGTGCAGCAAAATATATATTTACATATATATGTATAATAATTATACACAAAATAAAATAATTTTCGAATAACTTTTTCTCTTTCTATTTACAGTAATTTGTTACCTGAACAAAATATTGCAACTTGAAAAATTTTAATATTCCATTTGGTATATATTTAATAAAATACCATCACAAAATTAACGAATGAATTAAATGCCTACATATCAAAATAAAAATTCGTGATATTCACTTATAATCCGGAAATACCAAATTATGAGTCAACGTAATTACCGCTTGCATTATAATTATTTAATATGACATTCGAAAAAATTTGAAAAATTGTATGTAGGCTCAAAATTTGTACTGAGTTATGTATGTTGAAAATACTAATCATGTGTTTTTAAGTTGTTTACTATTTGTTAACGATAATTATTTAGCCAATTTTTATTATGTATCCACATGATTTTAAACTGCAATATTTGATCGGATGCAAAAGACCATTTTCCTATAATTAAAATAATTAAATAAAAAATAGACAAAACTCTATTGTACAGCGGAACCACTGAATTGTACTTTTAATGAGTATTGTTTAAAGAATATTCACTTTGACATATTTAAAAAAAAAAAGTCTTATTAAAAATAACAAAATACATAATATAATATAAGTTACATATACATAATATATTCATATACTTTTTAAATTTGTTTTCAAAAATATGATTTAAAAAATTGTTCTTTAATTTATCTCACAGATCAAAAGCTAACTACTCGTATATATACATATATGTATATTGTATATAAGGGTATTCAATGTGCTTAATATTTATTTAAGGTAAGTACTTTATATGTATAATATTAAAACTAATAAATAATAAAGTAATTACAATATTTAAAAATTAGTACTAGCTATAATAATTATGGTAAAAAATGTTCTATATTACGTATGAAATTTATGTATGTTAATTGATAAGAAACAGGACAAAACTCCAAAATAATAATAAAAACATTCGTTCATGATAACAATTAGCAATATTATTCACTGTAACATTTTTTTTCTTATAATCATAATATTATCATGTATTTTCTTTTAGACTGACGTATTCTTTGCAATACATGAAAATGAAAAAAGAAGAAAGAATAATCAGTTAATTTTGAAATTCTGACGAAATACGTTGATCTCAATAAGTAATTTACATATACACAATAAAAATTATTGTCTAAATTTTATGGTTTTTGCGTTTTTTTTGTTTTCAAATTTTAATTTAAAAGCCAAAAATTGTTCTATTTTTCTCTAAATTTATTTTGTTATACATGTGTACTGTGTACTATCTTTTTAATAATAGTTATTTAATGGCATACGTTTTAATATTCTAGTTTATGTTGAATAAGAAAAGTACCAATAAAAAATTAGTAGAAAAGTAAATCAAAATACATACATAGTTTAAATACATAACTCTATGATAGTCTGATTAAATTAAATATCTTTTGAAATAAAGTGTCGAAACAAAATATTTTTACCTTATTGAACCTATACATCATTGAATTAACTGTAATTTTTTTTACTTATTTTTTTTGACGTTTTAAATTGTTCAAATTTAATATTAAATCATATAGGTATATTTTCAAATTTTTTTTTTTCGTTTTTTTAATTGTGTTTCATAAAAGTAATTAACCTAATATATTGAAAATATCCGAATAAAATAAAATAAAGATTAGATAACTGAAAAAATTTCACATGGAATTAAATTAATTCAACAAAAACTGCAGAATTTTGACTGAAACATATTTTTTATTGTAAACAATCTAATATTTGAAAATAATCATTTTTGTAAAAATTCAAAATGTGCGATGGAAAATTCGATACTTCCAAGAATATGGATGTGGAAAGGTACGAAATTTTATTTGAAATATTCTATATACATATATTATATTAATATATTAATTTGAAAATCGATTTATTTCGGATATTGTAATTTGTTTTTTCGATTCAAGAGGTTGAGAGTTGAAAAAAAAAATTAATGTCTTTTTCAGTGTTATAAAAAAAATGAAGTTTTTAATTTTGTTAACTACATATCTATGTTTATTGTAGTTTTCAAATGTAGTCGATAACTTCGAATCGTGTTTTCATTCAAAGAATACTTTAGAAAATTTCAACATATAAATATACAATATATTTCCTGTCCCTAAAAATTGAAAATTGAATTTCTATTATGTACTTATATCAAAAGATGAACAGCGATTCCGATCCCATATTAGAAATAAAACGTGATAAAATAATGAATCATTTTCTGATGAAAAGTATAACATTTCTGATTCAGTGGTCACTTCTTTTAAATTTTAATATGTACCTACCTAGATGTATGTCGAAATTGGGGAATATGTATAAAAAATTTTATTATTGATTGTTATTTATTAATTTACTCTTAATTTGCTTTAATTGCATAATATTTAACGTTAAATTATATTTAAGTAAAAAAATTTCCCCATCAAAATTTGTAGAAGGTATTTCCCCATAGAAGTTTATAAAACTTCAATTAAACATTATAGATATACATATATCAACAATATAATAATACATAAAATAAAATTCCTTGATCATTTATTTACCCATTACCCATATAACATATTATAAGCAATGAGTCAGTTCGACAGGTAATTTTATCTGTATAAATAAATGTGCAAGTCATTCACTGTTTACGCATCACATACCTATTTTTAAATCATTTCTTGCATGTATTAATATAATAATATTAATAATACTGCTTTAGTGCAAAAAGTTTTTTACGGCATTAAAATACAAAATCACAAATCATGTTTACATGGCATTTTTGATTGTATCAAAGCTTTTCTTTATAAAAACAAATAGTATGTATGTACCTACTAGTGGTAAAGTTCAAAATCTACTTCCACTAGTTTAAGATGAATATCTTAATTACATTCGTATCCCTTTAAAACAAAACATATACGAATAATATTTTTATAAAAACTACAGATAGTCATCGAAATATGTAGTATTTAACCACCTATCAATTTGTGAATTTCACAATTTAATTTGAATTCGGACAACGAAGATGTATGTACATACATATATGTATATGGACACAACTATTACAAATGCTAGCAATACAAACTCTATATGTTCAATATGACGTAATAGAAAATCTCCGAAGATTTAAGTCCATTATTTTTCAATGGAATTACATTCAAGCTGAGATTTTTATTGATTTCTAATAAACATACCCGGTCATTCATTCGTTTCACCTGCAAAGGTATTTGTGACTCGTGATTATAAGTATATTATATACAATCCACAATGTTCATTCATGAAATTTTACTTGGAGCGAAATTGTAACGATCATTTTACTTATCTCATTATTAATTCTTTGCTAAAGATGAGATTGTAGGCGTTAGTGAACACGTGATTTATACATAATACTCTTATAAAATTTTTTTGTAAACTCGAAAAAAATTATTTATATAAAATAAAAACATGGTTTTTTTTTATTTTATAATTTATTTAATAATAGAGAATATATGTATTGTAAAAAAATCAATAACATAAATTATTTGTGTAGATATTTAAAAAATACACGAGAATATTGATTCAGTTTAAAATCTATTTAACATTTAAAACACGCGTACAAATGGTGTTACCTAAATTTAAAAAAAAAAAAAAACTAATAAACTGTATAAATAGTCATAAAATTTAGTTGTCAATCAATAAAATCAATCCAAATCAGACTAAGGCAGTTACCACGGTAAATTTTTAAAAATGTTCATAATTTTTCTATTTTCGATAGTCACTTTATTGAATCTTTTTATTTTATTGAGCTCAGTTTTTCCAAATCAACGTAAAAATTTTTGTAATCAGTCTACTATTAAAATTAGACTTATCATAATATTTTTTATTTTAAACAATAAAATAATTAGGAATATGCCTCTTAAAAAAATAATAACTACGATAAATTTTAATCTAATAATTCCTATAGATACAATAAATTACTTGTTTGTAGCTCCAATATTATTTCTTACATATATGTATGTAATATGTATATAAATATATAGGTATACGTATATATGTATATTTTTTAATATACAGAAATATGTAATTTTTTTTATACATAATTCTTTTAATTGAACTATTTCGAAAGGTGTGGCTTATATGTATGTATAACATTATTTCATTCATAAATTGTGTAAAAAGAAAATATACGGATTCCTTCATTCTATATGTTTATCTGAATATGTGACATTAAATTTATGTCACAGTCACAGAACCTCCTCTTTAATTTTTGTATTAGTTATGTTCTAGTTGATACATAAGATGCGCAATCTCTAATTCATATTATATTCATATTTTAAGCTATAATTAAGAAGATAATGGAATAAGTTACAATTGATTCATATTTCATTCAAAGTTTGCGTCTTTATTTTATAATTATCAATTACAATTTTTCTATGTACTTGTAAAAGTGTGAATAATCTGATAATATTTATCATAGATAATCAAATGTGTAATAGTATCATTTTCTGTATTTATTTACTCTAATCTAATAGGAGTACAAGATATTAACTGGGAAATCCAAACTCCCCTTCAATTACCTTACATTGTAACATTGCATTATTATATCATGCCAATAAAAGAAATCATGAAGATAATTTTTCGACTGATTCAAATCTATTATTAGACTTGGTTTTATCTGTTTACCTTCGAAAACAATCATGATAGTATCGGGGAATTTATTATAATTTCTGTTTACTTTGTATGACACAAAATATTATATTTTCAAATAATAATATATTTTTCGTCTTTCAAAGGAAAATTCCTATTGAATTATGCAATTTTCTAATCGATAATAATTTATGAAATATTAATTTTGTTTTAAATTTTTACAAATTGTCTTAGAAACAGTTGATTATTTGATTAGTTGACTTTTTTTATATTTACTTACAAGCGTATAATATGCACATTGTACATATATATACATATATTGTTTATCCCGTATAAAACATATCTTTTGTTTATTAACCATTTATAAATGTGTGTACAACAATTTAAATACACGCACAATATTATAATTTTTTTTATTTTGTCAATTATTTTATAATATACATCTAATTAATTGTAGTATTATTTGAAACACTATGACATGAAAAAATGATATACATAATTTCATATATTTGTATGTATGTACGCGTATAACATTTGAGTAAATATTTGCACGTGCCAACTTTGCCATATTTTTTTTTTTTCTACATGAATAGTATTTCTCAAAAATTATTATTTTATCAATAATTTTGTAATTAAAATTATCAATTATTTTCAATTAATTTTATTACTTTCTATAAATATACATTTCCGAAAATACTTTTTGTTATATTAAATACAAAACATTACAAAATCAGTATTGGTCAATTCCACGCGTGACGCACACTACATTTGACAATAGTTTACTTATAAAACTACATATTTCGAATAGAAAAAGACAAACGAGAACCACATGTTTTTGCATAATTAAAGCAAAAGAGTGCTAGAATTTGAAAAAATATATATTTTAAATCAAATTGAAGGAATTTGGAAATTTCACTTATTTTGTTACGAACGTGACTTACACTACACGAAAGGAAGTCATTTCATAGTCTCTTTTTCAAATCTCGTTTTCTTCTTCGTTTTTGAGCTTTGTATTGAAACATAAGTAAAAATATGTAGGGAAAGGATTAATTTTTCTAAAATATTAAACATAAAATAATTTTTCCATTTCTTGAGTATTTTGTTACATATTTCCTTCGTGACTTACACTACACAACATTTGTGACTTACACTACATATCACTTTTTTCATATATTTTTTCACGACACTCAAAATACAAATCAGCTACTTGGTCCTTATTTAGGATACCTGAATAATTTGAAGATTGAAATCTACATTTTGGAAACATTTAGAGACTCCTAAATGACGCAAGAAATAAAAATTTTGGATTTTTCACTTTTGAAAATTTTTATCAGGTATACATTTCCATGGAATTAGCCTATTGTAAAGTAAATTATCACAGTTTGTTTAATGATGAACTTATATACCTATATATAATTACACAAAATATATGTATAGTATACATACATTTTTTCTCCTTAAATAGATATGATTTGAAATTTAACATTAAATTGTAAGGTATACTTAATAAAAACAATATTATTTTAGACTATTTATATTATAAATACATATTGAACATTTATTTTTATTTAAGCAATAATTTTTTGAATATAAATCATTTATAAACTAAATAAATAAGAAAATTAATCTTTTGAAACAAATCTCTAAAAAATAAATTCTATACAAAATATTTTTCATGATTTTTGTACGTCAAAACCTTATAAAATTGATAACATTATATGTATCATATCTTTATTATATTTTTATTATTAAATTTAACCAAATAATATTACAGCATATATGTATGAATTGTATCTATGACGTTACTTATTGTTTTAATTTTGTTTATTTAGTAGTAATTTCAAAAGTCCAAATCCTGAAATTTCTGGTAAATTTCATCATCTTGGAAAATCATTAGCATGAGTTTTTTCTCTAAATACAAATATTCAAATAAATGGCTGTATTATATACATATGTATATATGTATGTATGTATATATGATAATATTAACATACTTTGTAGTATATTAACCTGTGATCGAAAGCTTTCAACTCTTCCCCCCAGTAGTACATACTTATATTTATTTTTCATTCATGAATCAAAATATAATGATTTATTTGTATCTTGTATTTCTGTCAAACCAACAATTATTTGGAATGACTAAAATACTCATTTGTTACGATCGTGTCAAACTTTTTTCTTTTCTTTTTTAATTGTCTTGACAAAATTACCGGTCGGTATAATTATGAGTATGACGTTTGCAAAACATGAGTATGAAAAATTAATATGTATAATATATACAAATCAACAACCAAACACATTGATGAGATATGTATGAGAAAACTCAAGTTTTATTAACATTATTATATCTCTTCGATACTTATAAAGTGCCAGTTAAGTTTCATTTTAAACGACTCTTATAATAATCAAGATATATGTATATAAGGTATAGCCACTAATCCTAATATCAATTGTTTCTCTTAAAAATAAAACAAAAATCAATATACATACATATATCTAAGTATCAATATTATGAAAATTTTTTGAAGCTGAAGCTAAACATTTTTCTGAAATTTGCTGAGAAATTTCAAAAAACTTAATTGAAATGTCTTTTAATTTAATAGTATGCTCTTTAGATAAAACAAAAAAAAAATTAATGTTCACAAATACAAAAGTTAAATGATCAGATTGATAAATCCGCGCAGCTTATTTATGAAATTCTATTCCTTGTAAGTATATGAAATAAGCACACATATATGAATAATACATTTATGTATGTACATACATACATACATACTATATAATGAATGCGTGGAAATTTTACAAATTAAAGTTGATAAGTCGAAACTCAAGAGAGTTTTCAATATTTACAATATAAGTACATATTGATAATAAAAATTACAGGTGCTCTTTCTTTTAAGTATCAGGTGTATTTTTTGTTAGTTTTAAATATAAGGTTCTTTTTGTATTTTCAATTATACCTGTCACCGCAACTTCTTGTACTTAATATTTTATACCATACTATATACATACATATGTATGTACCTATATGGCACATATGTAAAACGGCAAATAGTTTGACTAATCATACAAATTTTTTTTATGGTGTTTCCTCGTACCGTAAATGTGTGAATATTATGTATATAAATATTGGAAGTTAAATATATCAAAATAAAGCACCTCTAATAAAGAGATAGCATTTAAAACAGTGACAGACACGGTGTCGGTTAGTTTTTACGATATACTATAGTAGCAACAACGGGTTAAAAATTCATATAGATAATTAATAAGAAAAATAAAATTTAAAAAAAATTATTTTAAAAAAACCGTATATTGATAGGTAGATATAATTTTTATATAGTACGATATACATGCATACATATTTGAAAATAATTTAAATTTGATGTGTTTGTGATTTCCACTCATATTACAAAAAATATAAAAAAAAAAATATTGATGTTATATAGAAAAGGATACCATAAGGACTTATATACATCTGTTGAGAAAATTTTTAGTGTGTGAAAATCTCAAGTAAAAGAAATTTTATATAAAAGTGCAATAATATATGTATATGTATATAAAACATATAAATACATAAAAGAGCCTGACCGTCCTAATTTAGCTTATCCGTCAGGAGCCACTTCTTTAACCAATAGATATATGTATTATATATATACATACATACGTATATCTATTTGGTTATGACGTGCGCACAGACTTTATCATAACTTTAAAGTGCCTGTTATTTTATCTCGTACGTAATTATTTATCAGAAAAAGAGTTTTGCTTTATAAAAATTCTGTATTTCTATATAAATGGCATTTTAATTTGTGGATAATGTGAAAAAGAGCTTACTTTTTATCTACAGTGTGCGTAAACATAATATGTACAACTATTAAAATTGAATACTTACAAGACATCTACATATATGTATAAATATAACGTTTACGTACATCATTTATGTGAAAAAAAAATTGAAACAAGTAACTATATAAAAATAACAAATAACACAACAGGAAAATAATTTGTTCACCTCCCCTAGTTAATGTTATTATTATTACATATATTATTATTTATATTCAAGACAAGAGTGGTAGTTACTATTATTAATGTATTATTATATGATATAATATAATATATGTATATGAAGCTATGATCTCTGTAATGATCTAAATCAAATAGATGCTAAAGGCTCAGTACAGTAAATCTATAAAAGTCGAATATTTCTTTAATATCAGTCATTAATACCATTTGAGATTTCGTCGGATTGACAACAATCGCCTCTTTTTTCTTTCAATTAACACTGATTTTTAAAATAAATACAAAAGGGGATTATACCTGTCCTAAATGTGTTATTATTATTACTAATCTAAATTGATAATTATTCAATAAAATTAAATTATTTTAATCTTTAAAAAAGTGTGAAGTGTGTAAAATTTTTTATGTGGCATTATTGCAATTCATACTAACTTGATTATTTTTTATTTTTACTTATTAAAAATACTGTGATATATAAAAAAAAAACTTTTCTGAACTTTTGTTTTTTAAATACTTAAAATATAATTTAAAAGTAAATATGAAGGTTGATAAATGCGCATCTGGAATGTTTCTATCTACTACATACCTTCCAGATGGTATGTTAGATCGTGATCAAAGAACAATTATTACAATTTTACCAAAAAAGTCACGCGAAAAAACTTACTTAAAAAACTACGTATTTATTAATAAAATTTCGCGCTTTTCATGTGCTACAAAATGCATCTCGCCATTAAATAGTAATACATTAAATATTAATAATAATTCAAATTACATTCAAAATGACAAAATACATTTTCGTTGTGATAAAGATAAAAAATTATCAGTATTATCCATAAATAAAAAAAACTATCAAAATTATAAATTTAATATTCTCAGACGAGATATTTGTAGGACTAAAAATTCATCAGCATATAGCTTAAAATGGACAAGTAAGTAAATCATGATGATGTCGAAATAATTAGAAACGATCATTATAAAAATTATAGTTAAAATTTCTATTTAACTTTTCATTTTTTGAAATTTTTCTTTTGTAAATCGAAAACCTCAATTCATGTATAATTGATAAAAATTTATAGTGTTGATACAAATATGACATGCATATACAAATTTCATCATTTTTAATTTTCAAACTTTTTTCATTATTTTGTTCAAAAATTTGTTATAATAAAATATATTTGATAGTACAAAAGTAGTTTCGTCTTAAATATCAACAGTCCTGGATTGATAATAGTTGGAAAAATATTTATTAAAATGCAAATATAAAATTTCCATTTATCAAAAATAATATGTACATATGTATGTATACATATGCTTATCAAAATTTACTAAATTTCGAAAAGTAATAGGCTTGATAACCGATACAAAATATAACGATATTATACATCTTGATGTATAGGACATGAAATTTTTTTAATCAATATCACGTACATATAAATATTTATATTTTTTTTATTATTTATTATCACTAAATTTATTGAAATTATCTGAAATTACGTAAAATTTAAAACATATTCCGCACCAATTTGTTTTTTTTTTTCAATATGATGTATCATGTTCAAAAATTTTTTTGTAAATATGTAAAAGGTTTCTTGAACTTGTGCAAAACATATTGTTATCGCAAATATTTTTTTTTTAATTTGCAAAAATATATTCTTTATCTTTCTTTTGTAGTATTAACGTAATATCCGGTGCAAATAGGATCTAAAAATTCAAAATATTTTAGAAATTTATTATAATCTACATTTTTTTTTTTTTTTTATCAATAATGACTTTACGAAAAACAAAATTTTTTAAAAAAAGTACCTTATTATAGATATAAATTTTTTGCGTACAATAAATTTCCGTTTGATAATTTCAATTTGTGGTTTACAGAAATTTGCTTATTTCATTTAAATATACTTTACCGAAAAATCAATTCTTTTTTTACTATAAAGTAAAATTTGAATATGTAATTACATACGAGTACTTACAAATAGAAAATGATATTTTTAATTTTACAAAAAGTAATATCCCAATTTTAGGCCAGAAAATTTAACAAACAACATAACAATGTTAAAGTTAAAAAGAATATGTTACCATTCGATCGTGAATATGTACATTTAAATTTTAAAGGACAATTATTAATATTTGAATAAAAAGAAAATTAATTATGAAAATTAAACTAAATAAAATTATTTTAGTTCATGAAATTCAGATGTGTTATAAATAAAAAAAAAGAAATACGACCTTCTTAATTCGTGTCTCTCTTTTGGATTTTTTTAAAACTTAGTTCAGTTTTAAATAAAATATTCGAAACAAGGTAAAACAATTGTAATCTATATAACATCTTATAAAGAGAACTTTTTTTTTTCTAAAATAACATTAAATTAAAAAAAACAAACTCTAAAGTATTGTATGTTTATAGG
Source organism: Bombylius major (assembly GCA_932526495.1). NCBI lineage: Eukaryota > Metazoa > Arthropoda > Insecta > Diptera > Bombyliidae > Bombylius > Bombylius major. Next base: position 20,783 of record OW052048.1, read on the forward strand.
CTTTATAATAAAATTGAACAGTTTATCAAGTCATATGATTATGTTAGAAACGAGAGAATTTGATATATGTATAGCAAAAACAAATGATTATGTCGAATTCAGTTACTTATGTAGTTGCCTTAGTCTTGACTTTGTTTTCCATGAACTTGTTGCTACTTATAATAGTGGACAATGTACTTTGAGATGATTTTCTGCTCAGGAACAAGTTTTTTTTTTGTGGTTGAATCATTTTAATAACTTGTAACATGCGCGACTATCATATAAGATTAGGAATTCTATAATTTACAAACATTGACTTGAAAGAAAAATTAAAAGGTTGGTAAGGTTAATAACGATTCCATGTGCACGAAATTTTTTGAGGTACAAAATCATGTGGAATATTAAAACAATGCAATTGTTAAACAAGATAAATATTTCTTCTTTTTTTTTCGCAAATAATTTTTTTACTAATATTTCTAATCTCTATAAAAACAGATAAATATTTCTTTCAAATTTTTGTATTACTTAGCACTTAGGTTTATAGTAATCTTGAAAATAATTGTAAAAAATATATAGGTATCATTACAACGTATTTTTTCAAATTTTTTTTACAGAACTCAACAGTTTACTATTCTGTGTTTGTTTTTGGCTATTTATATTACAAAAGACTCGTGCTTTACCAATAAAAATGACAGAAGAAAACAATCATCACAATCATCATCACCACCAACAACATCATCGTCATAACGATGTACCACTTGAATGTACGGATATAAGAGATGTTATTGATAAAATTTTAAGACAAGCAAATGTATCATACGAATTGAATTATGCAAAGTTAGAAAATTTTGTAAGTATTATACACCTGTCATATGATTTAAATAAAAATTGAAACAAAATAGAATGCATGTTATTATATTATGATCTTTGAATGAAATCTTAAAGAATATTATTTATCAAATATTGATTATAGTATTATCACTTTTATTATCAGAAGTGAAAAATTCTATGTTTTACATTTACTTAGTTCTCATTTGCCCTTCTAGACGGCTGAGCGTCAATAACCAAACCATATACATAAGTACGTATGTATATAAATGTAAATATACATATTAGTTATATGATATAATGTATGTATGTATGTATGTAACGTACCTATACGTATATAAGTACTTATGCATGTACCCACATAAGAATAAGACTGTGCTCGTGCTTAACTTTGTTTCTTTATATTGATATTCCAATCAACGTAATCTACATATTTGCATATTACTTATGAATGAAATAAATTTGATAAAATAAAAAAAAATTAAAAATGAACAAGCGACTGACTACTAGTGGTTTTCTAAATAAAAGAAAATTTAAATACATAAAAAGAAGAAAAAAAATACTACCTATAGCTAAAAAGTTCTGAATAGTTAAAAAGCTATGAACTGATTTAATATTTTATTTATGCATTATTACATACTGTCACTTAATAAGATAAATAGGATAATAATTAGAAGTAACTATATAAATACTATGTACATTATGTTCATATGTACATAATTTAATTTTATTTCAAAATTTTTAATGTTATGTAGTATCTGCTCATTCATAATTTATAAACTTACGCAAAATTACGGGCAATTACCTTTCTCAGGTTAATTCATAGAGCACGCTAGTTAACACGTGATAATAGAAAAAGCTAACAACAAATATTCCATATATATATATGTATAATAAAAATATTAATTAAACGCACTTCAATTGAAATGCATTTGTTACGTTACATAAGAAATTTGACATTTATACAAAGACATTTTAATCGAATTAAATACCTACATTTTTTTTTCTTCAAATTAAAAAAAATAATAAATTTTTTATACGAAGGCATTTCCACATATGTACATAAATGTTAATAATATTATTTACCAAAAAACTGAAAATATATGTACGTATGTACCTATATGTATATTTTGTGCGTGCTTATTTTTGCATAGCAATTATTTAGTACATAAAATAAATGATCGTGGTCAAGGACAGAAATTGTTAATAGTTGTATCATACTGTATTAATGTATGTATGTATATTTTTTTAAAAACATACAAATACTTATTATACGCATAATTTTATCAGTTTATAAATTGCGAAATTAATTTTCCTTTTCTGATAATGATTTGACATCAATGATTAAAAAATCGCAATTACATATATTAAATTATTGATTGTACATATTTTATTAATTATATTATTCGTTGTTATCATTCAAATTATAGTTTTTTTTTACAATTTTTTCGATTACACGTGAATTTTCAACTTTGATAAATGATAAATTTTATCACATTATGATTCAATCAAATCAAAAATGTATTACATATTTTAACATCATAATATATGTATTATTATTTTTCGCTTTTTAATACCAACTATTTTTTAATATGATAAGATTTAGTTTTTATAACAATAAAGAATTAAAAAGAAATAAAATTCTTATAAAAAGCAACAAAGATTAAATGAATATTTATATACATACATATATACTACTAAGAGGCATACAATCAAAATGACCTCCAAGAAAAATGATTTTGTTTTTTATTTGTAAAGCTCAATTTTGTTTCAAATAAAAGAATGAGGAAATAAAAAAAATCTCATAATGATTAGAAAGCTAAATAAAATTTTCAGGCTTAAAATTGTTTTTGCAAATGTTCTGCGATTGAAGTAGTTTTTTTGAAATCAATCTCTTTTCGTCACTTTGCGTAGCCACTTCTATACAAAGAATTTTTAAAAATAAAAATAAAAAAATGGCGATGAAAAAAATTTTCTTATATATGAATAATTGACATTTTAAGTCTTGTTTTTTGTTGAATAAGAATCAAAAAATGTATTTCGATCACAAAGTTAGTGACATTTACACAAAAATGTGTTTTTCAAGTCTGAATTTTTTTCAGCTTTTTTTTCATCATAAAAACTTTTACGACGAAACAAAATTGAAAAAATCTTTATGGAATATAAATACAACATTTTAGGATAAGAACAGATAAGAATTATTTTTAATTACGAAAAAAATGGTGTGGAAACATACGTTTATGTATATTCATTTATAATAATATAATAATTCACTATTCATTATTAGTTATTCAATTTATATGAAAATCAATTACCGTGCAAATTTGAATAATCATATTGTACGTTATTATTGATTATACGTACATATATGACAAATTCATACATATTGTAAGATTTCGGAAGGAAGGAAATATGTATATATATGTACATATGTATACAATATACAAATGTGCTTATACAAACTAAGGAAAGAGGCTATTATAATCTTTTATATATGTAGATACATACATACATATATATATATATAAGTATATAAAACTTGCAACTATAATTTATAATTTATTCGATATTTTTATTTTTAATTTATTCTTTTAACACCTGAATAAAAAATATCTCAATCAACGTTTATATTATATTCTATTATATTATTTTGACAAATTTTATTTTTTTCTCTGAAAATAAACTAAAATAAGTTGTCATCATGTCACCTACTATTATAACTTTTTTTCCCAATACTATTTCAAAATAGTATGAGTGAAAAACATAATAGAAATTTTTTTATTTATATGTAAAATTATCATCATTAACAATGAATAAACGTTTTTCAATAAATATGTTTGTGTATAGACCACCACCGTGTTTTATAAAATGTGAAACGTAAGAGTTGAAGAAATTAATATAAGACAAGAAGAATTAAAAGTTTAACTGGAAGCAAAAATGAAAAAGAGTAAAAGAGTAAAATATCTCATAAATAAATCCGGCGTCTGGTTGATTTCCGAAAGGAAGTTGATCAAATATCAGCACGAACACGCAAATCCATTTTGATAACAATAATATACATATATACTAACAAATGTAAGCAAATAACATATACATATTTATATATAAGGTACAAATTGACAATATCGTATAGAATGTATTTGCTGAATGATTGTGAGTTTATGTCAAACTCGAATCGAATAGTTTATAAAACTTATTAAAATTTTAAAAGTGTAATCCACAAGAAATTCAACATTATAGTATACGGTATACGTGACAAGATCAACGATCTAAAGGGTGTGTTTTATTACCCAAAAGATTGCGGCTTTCTATCAAAGATCATAACGTCAAATTAATCTGTTAATTTTTATCATATAAAATATAATAATATAATTACATATGAATGTATTTGTTGTTTTTTCCCCTTTTTTTTCTAGTTTTTTAAAATCACAATATATTATTTTCAACCACTTAGTTAATTAACAATTAAAAAACAATTTTAATTTTGATTTTCAGACGCAAACTGTTTTTAAAGAACATCATCAAGATCATCATAATGAATGGCGTCATAGACACTTTGATTGGTTGTATCCAAATAAACAACAATTAAAAATTAGCGATTATGACAAACAAGTGCCAGAAGAAGTTCTAACACACCTACGATTATCTGGATCACCAGATAGACAAGAGGTAAAATTAGTAATTTCAGTTTAAAAATTCTTTTAAAATAACATGTACATACATATATAAGTATGTAAATACATATATGTAAATTTTATACAAATTCAAAATATTTTTTTTTTAATATTATTTCAGTTATCTCGAGAATTAACTGATCTTTACATTCGTTTGAAGATTCTTGCTATGGCAATTGAAAACATACGCAATGATCATGATCAAAATATTTATGAATTAATGTCTCGGTATCCAAATGAAAAGCATATTCATATTGTTGACTATTTTAAAGAACAGGATCGTTATATACGTGCATTATTAACCGAAACTGGATCAGCAATGAGAAAATTAGGAATACCAATGCCTAATTATGTAGTCGACACTGATGGTTTAAGATCATACCAAGGTGTTAGAGATTTACGTGATTGGATAGTAACACGTGAACATTTAAAACTTCTTCATTATGTCTTAAAAGTCTATGAAATATTACTCAATAGATGTTCTTAAGTCAATTGAAAAAAGTTTCACTAGAAATAAATTTTCTTATTTTAAATTGGAAACAAATTTCATTTATTTCATTACCATACAATAGTACTTGTTTTTTCAATATAATGAAATAATTATATAATAAAGTTAGCTTTTTTATATATATATATGTAATTTTACTTATTATAATTCAATTTTCACCAGCATTGGGTATACCATATATTGAATAAAAAAATTCATATAGTACAAAAATGTTAAGGTGGAAATTAAATTATAAAATGACTTTTGTTTTTAATTTTGATTGTATATTCGGATACGAAAAAAATGAAAAATTGCTGTAATTGTATATGTTATCTATTGTTAAACAATTTGTATTAGAAAAAAATCACATTTTATTTATTTAATATTATTTTATATCTAGAGAACAATTTTCTTGTTATTTATTTTGATAATGAAACTTATTTCTTTAATTCATTAATTTCATGATTTTTATTTTTATTTATAATAATTATTTTAGAAAGAAAAAAAAAAACATACAAATAATGAAAAATAAAAACTACAAAAGCTATATCAAAATAATTGATAAAAATATAATTACATAATGTATATTAAAATATCATAAAATATTGAAAATTTAAATATCATTTAGTGTAGAAAAAAAATTTTAAATTATATTTATTTAATTAATTAACATATACTTACATGATATATAGCATTAGTGATAATAGAAAAATTATATTATTTTTAATTTAATATTAGTACAACCATTGTATTGTTTTCCTTTTTTCACATTTTAAAAAAGCAATGTGTTTTACTTAACTGCATTTCAAAATTTTAACGTTGCTCAATATTCGTAAATGCTACTTGTTTATATATTTAGAAAAAATAACATTTTATTTAAAAAAAAAAAAAATTAAAAAAAAACAAAATTTATTTTGAAAAATTTAAATTAAATTTAAAGTTCATTCGTGATTTGTAATTTAATTATTCATTTAAATTATTTTCATGTTTAATGTATGTAAAAGTTCTTTTATTGATTGATTTGATTATGTACACTTATGTGTGTCGGATAGATAAAAAAACGCAGAATTTTTAATCACCAATTAAAAAAAAATAATTACTACATATTTCAGCCAATAATGTACTTAAATGTGCCACATTTTTTAATTTCTTAATTTATTGTAGAATAGAAAAATTAAAAAAAAAAAATTGTATCAATAAATAAATTATTATTTAATCTAATTTTTTTTTTAATTTTATGTTCCAGAACTTTTGTGTTTTTTATTGACTTTTTGAGAATATGATATTCTATAATATATAGGTATAGGAAAAGAAGTTATTAGCTGATGATTCATATAGATGGTCACATTCAATTAGAAATAAACATATTGCCTCTTATAAAGTTAGCAAATCTCTATAAAAAAAAGCTTTTCACCAGCATTTTTAAACACAATTCTTCTGCAGTAATTTCAATCATAAATAAAACGGGTCTAGGAAAATTCATCGCCAGCAATTCTTCGCCAGCAATTCACCGCCAGCAATTCTTCGCCAGCAATTCATCGCCTCAACAATTCATCGCTACAGCAATTCACCGCCGAGTTGCTGGCAAAGAATTGCTGGCGGTGAATTGCTGTGGCGATGAATTGTTGAGGCGATGAATTGCTGGCGAAGAATTGCTGGCGGTGAATTGCTGGCGAAGAATTGCTGGCGATGAATTTTCCGGATCCCAAATAAAACATAAATTTATAATTAGGAAGAAACGTTGTTCATGATTATTCTACGTAATAAAATAATCAGTATACAACATTTGTTTTAAATAAATTACAAATATAATCCATTTGAATAATTTTGTCTTATAACCTACACTCAACGGTAAACAATTTTTAACCTTGATATTGTTTGATATATAATTATTGTAGGTGTTAAATATAAAATTGAAGTAAGCAAAAATAATAACTAAAATTAATTACTATAAGCTGTTTGCAGATTTTTTTCTAATAACGAAAGTTAATTGTTTTGAAAGACAAAATTATTTTTCTTAAACTGTTTTTTTTTTTATTTTGAAAGAAATATGAGAATTTTTTAAACTTTTACTTGAGGTTATTGAAAACTATTATGAAATCTTGCTTATTCTAGATGTTGAATTTTATTCATTTAACCAAGTAATTATGTTGTTAACTTGAGCAACTTCTGAAAAAAAAAATAAATTAATTTAAAATAATAAATGTACATACATATGTATAAATTTTTGTACTTCTATACAAACACTCATTGTCACTAATAATTACTTATTTATATTTTGAAAACATAATCCAAGGTTCGTTGACATTAGAAAAATTTAATTTCCATGTTAGGATTTTATCAAGATCAACCGAAAAATTTTATTTCAACAAAAAAATAATCCAAAAAACTCATAAACATTTTACATTTTAAAAAGGACTATACATAATACAAAAATAAAACAAAAGAAGTGTTATATATAATAAATCTTAAAAATTTTCTAATAATAATGGTATTACCACATTATCATTAAATTTGTATTTTAATTTTATATTTAAATGTACTGCCCATATACATATGTATATTATATACAATTATAAATGGTTTGTACATACATATGTATATACATTTTTATACATACATGCATATTAAAATATTTATTTTTTTTTTGCAAAAGTTCTAAACTTACGTATATTAAATTATTTAAAAAAATATGATAGAGAATGACTTGATCATTTCTTAATCTTAGTTTTTATATTCTAAGATCTGAATACATCAATCTTCAAAAAACGCCACTTTAACTCTTTTCTACTTCATCTGATGCGTGCTTAAGAACAGGTACAACCGGTATGATATATGTATAAGTATGTAAACATTATGGTGTAGTGAGACACGTTCATATTTAAATTGAGTTTCCAAAATATTTTGTCAAGGCATGTCAAAATTTATTTTTATGGAGCATAGAAATTTTGAATGGAGCAGTATCTAACCAACAATGTGTGTGGTATCTGATAGCTATCTTTTGTATAAAGAAGAGCAAAATTAATGGCTGGGAAACGAATTTTTTAAGACATGATGTACATGACGTCCACCATAATGACATTGTAAAAAAAAAGTTATACACAATAATAAATTTTTTAAGTCTTAGCAGTAACCATATACTGCCTAAACTTACCAAACAATAATTATCACTGTAACTGCTTATTTTTATAATAAAATATTTAATATATTAATATATGTTTGTATATAGATAAATTACATATACATAGTTACATATTTAAAATATAGTATTAGATTGCTATTACTTATAAATAATTAAGTACATATTTATAAAACTCACTATTTAAAAAAACAATATACCTACCTAAATATATAATCAATATTTTTAAAATTAGTTACATATGTATATCAATTGTATATTCACATAAATATGTGCATATATATGTCTTACAAAAATCAGCACTAACCGTTTCATTTTATTTACAAATTACAATATATATTTTTTTAATATACCTATATCATACCTGTAAGTAAATTCTACCTATAACAGGTAAAGACGCCGCTGCGTCTAATCTTATCACAATTATGACACTTGCTCTTTAATTATTATTACTTAGAAACAGGTGTTGTGTTACAAGTTACAAGTTAAAATAAATCTTTAATAGAAAATTCGCATAAAGATAATCAGAAGTACCTAAATTTTTATTTCCTTTCTTAGAACTAGAATATAAAACATCCGTCATAATCTGTTATAGTTATTATCCGTACAGTCCTTCATTTTTATATTCATTTCTATATTTCCGAAAAGCCATCTCTCCGACACATACTATTTTTAATTTTTTTGCTTCCAAGCAAAAATACGTACCTAGATCAATAAAAATATAAGACAATAAATATTTCAATACAATGTGTACCTTGAATTTACTCGAGAATTTATTTGTTTATTACATTAAAAATGAATTTATTACGATCTAACTATTAAATGCCTTATCTTAACTTTGTCACTTCAACCATACAAATTTTTAAATTGGACCTATGTATATTGTATAAATACATATTTTATAATTATAACAATATAACGTCTTTTAGGTAAATGTGGAAAAAGTTAGTTAAGGATAATACAAAAAGTATTGGAAATTAAAACTATCGATTTTGTTCATATACTTTTCAAATACTAATTTTAAATATGAATATGTATATTACATATGGGTATATGTACATATGTAAATGTACTCGTATTTTACGTATTACATTGAATTATAAAATTAAGTTTTACTGTAATAAGACTATTTAAATTATAAAAAATCAATTGAAACATTAATTTCGATTTGTCGTTCTGCCAAGAGTCAGAAAAATTTGTTACCTTGTTAACAATATATAAAATGTCAGATAATAAACGAAAACAAGCGTAAAGAACACACTAAATGATTTTCACAAGTACTCGAGAAAAATCACAGAAATAATAGTAAATACATCTATACATCACAGGATAAATATTTATCGCTGAATGATGCTACACCCGATCAAATATCTTTGTCCTGACATTTCAAGATGGCACATGGTCTGTGGCACACAGTTGGCCTACAAATTTCTATTCAATAAAAAAATAATTTAAAAAAAAGAAAAACAGAAAATTCTTCACAGAAGAACACCCTGAGTCACTACAAATACATACATATTTGTATTTATATACAAATATATATAGAAACATACATACATAAAATGGATTTAGAAGTAAAATGAAAAAAATAGTCAGGTATACTAAAGCAATGCTAACCGTAACTTTTGACAACTATAATATCTAAGTTTGATGACTACTTAACCAGTATGAGCCGATAATCCGATGAACTGCAACAAACTACCCAAACTATTTATTCAACAATATTATAACATAGTAATCATTAAATGTTTGTTATTTGGTCCATTTTCTACCTTCTCGCACCTTGACATACAATGCAATGGTACAAAATCTCAGGTGATTTATTTTTCTCAATTTCGCTTCTACTTGACCAACGGGAGGTCTAGCCTATAAACGAACATTTATTTAGCGGTGGCTTTGAAGATTACCTATTACCTGAACATCAGAACTGTATAAATATTCGTACATATAAAAATATACACATATAATACTTAAATACTTATACACAGAAAAAAATACAGTGTATACAAAGTTATTATTATGCTGCTCTTGACCATGACAGTGACCACTTTTATTTATTTTAATCATCTTATTTACAGATATGTAATTATTTATTTGATTTTTCAATAATATTTTTTATATTTTATAAACAAAAATGAACAAATTGTTATAATTATTAATTGTTTACGCTTTGTGTACATTACAATTTATTCATTTAAATTTTAAATAATGTAAAGTATACATAGAACTATACATACCTACTTATAGATTCTTATAAAATCAAATTTGTCTATTATCACTTGAAACATAATTTTTATATTATAATAATCAATCACTTTCAGTTTAGAAAAATGGACAAGCAGTAATACATAATTTTAAATTCATATAATATTCATAATCAATTCAGTAGGTGGTCGAAATGCATATATTAATATATTAACATAAAATACTATCAAAATAACAATTCAAATGGATTTTCGAATAAACAGACAGCTTGGCGACGCCGCGCAAAATTTTTATTAGAATTATTTTATAATACAACAAATTCTACAATAATTTTATTCATTCGCATTTAAATTAAATTTATAAAGATCAATGTATCATATTCAGATAATATTAAGGTGAAATTATTTGCATTTTATATAACCATTTATAAATACATACATATTTGTATGTATGAACATCTTACAAATAAGACTTTTTAAAATTTTTTAAAAACTCAGTTTTTTTTGAAACATTTTTTAGTATTATTTTTTTAATACCAAGCTTAAAAACATTCACACACATAGTCATACATGTTGAAACAGATGAGTTCATACTATACATATATATGTATATTTTTTCTTAATTTATTACATCAAACTAAATAATTAACCAACCATTTTCGTTTGTTTATCAGTTAAAGTATTTGTCCGATAACGTAAAGGTGGAAATCTTTTATGTTTTACTATTATAAAAGAAAAAAAAACATCGTTTATGATAAGGTCCAGTTATAAGAAATTATGTTTATTTTTCCCATGCAAATGTACTTATATCTTATAGAATATTGAATGATGTTTTAAAAATTGTTTTTAATATAACGTATAACATTTGAAAGGTGTACAAATTATTAAAGCTGAAATTATTCCCAGGCAATAAAAGTAATGTGAACTAATATATTGTGTATTGTTAACAACATAATTTTTTTTTTTAAACCAGTCAATCGAGTAATTAAGTCTTTAATTTGATTAAATGATGTTCTTGTTTTTATTATAAAATAGTTTTTTTTTTTATTTAAAGTTGAGTTTTAGACACATTTTTTTACATTAAAAAAAAAGACATTGAAAAAAATTAGAAATGGAAAATATAAAACACCCTGTATATTTATTTACTTGAAAAAGAAAATAATATATGCATATGATTCACGGAGAAACAATATTGGTTTTTATTATTATCGAAAGATGAAAGACAAAGCCAAACAATTCTCAAAGCAAAATAACTTAAATAGATAATAATTTACAAATGCATATATGTACATATACTTCTACTCGTTTGTTTCATTACCTTTGTATATTTAAATAAAATCAAACTATGTATGTATACATATTTTTGAAATATTTATGTATTTTCTTATCCCTTTTTCAAATACATTACATTCTCATGTTTTTATAATATATATGTATACATATATAAAAAAATTTAAAACTATGCATTCTACACCAGTTCTCTAATTGAAAATTATAATATAACATAATTTCCATTCGTTTCAATACAAATTCAATACTTAATTTAAATTATTCTGATCTATATTATTATAATCACCGAGCAATATATAATGGTGGTAATTTATATAGTCTTTGTTATAATTAACTTAATAATTTAATATGTTTAGAAAAAGAAAATTTGATGAAGAAGATGTTATAAAAATTGTCAAAAATTTGTTTTAGTGTATCTTGTTCGTTTTTTTTTTATTTGTTCTTATAGTATATACTCGTATCTATTTTTAATCACCGTAAAAATTTTCCTTTTGTCCTTTTTTAAAATCTTTTATTATTTCTATAATATTGGTAGTAATATTTTACTCTTTAAATAATGTTCAAAAAAAAAGATCCTGGTCGATACGGTTTTTATAATGTTCTACAACAAACCTTTTCAAGGTGAGAGGTCTTATCTGGGCATTGGTGTCGTTAATCGAGAAAGAATTTGCTCAGTAGGGTGCCACAAGTTTTTCCAAACATAAGTTAAAATATACATAAATGTATTTACATCGGAGGTATATATAGTATATTTATATAATGTGTATGTATAAATGACATACATATATATGGTATGATCTTTTGTATGCAATGTATCAAAAGAAAATGTGTTAGACTTCTGGTTCGTCCCTGGAGAAATAAAAGAAAAATATAGCTTCTTTATTGTTATATTCATGTTAAGTTATGTTAGTTTTGTTCTTTTTGTTCATAAAATATGCCGCATTTATTTTTGTAACAGAGATATTTTTACTGCCCACCAGAAAAAAGGTGACAAAACGAAATATAACAAAATAAAAAAATATCAAACTATACTCAGTAACTCCCACTAAATTATATTCCCATGTCCTTGAAACAATCAATTTAATAATACCTAGCTATGTACATATGTACCTATTTGAAAAAATAAGTTTTGACATCTCAATTAGAAAACTAATATAATGACAGACAATCAAATGAAGGTTTCTTTATATGTTTATATACACATAGATATGAAGGTATATATTTGCTTCAATATCATGAACATATACATTTAGGTAAAATTTCTTGTTATTTTTATTCTGCAGAATGTATAACGATGTAGATATTCAGTACATTTAGCCTGATTTTTTGTATAGCAATCGAATAAACTATTTTATTGCGGGAGGTCTACCTGTGAGATGATCAACAGCAGGATCAATTTGAAGAAGCTTAGCACACATAATTGGAGATGAATGATGAGTTTTAAAAAAGTATTCCATTATCATTTCTTTCTTTCATTCTACTTTGAATGAATACTGATTGACGTATTCTTGTCTTGTCTAATTCCTTTGATGAAAAGGAATTTAATCTCAGAAATAAATTTAGCTCTGCAAACATAATTTATTCTATTCCTTTTCCTTTTCTTTTTTTAAAACACCTTCATAATATCAACCGACACATATACGTACATCAGTACTAAAACAAAATCTATAAAATTTATGAATGAACTAAAAAACATTGTCAATGAAAAACAAAAGAAATCATTCATTCGTTGAGGAATTTTAATTCAGTGTGGCAAAATTGTGTTAGAATGTCCTTAAATATTAATATAAATATAAGAATTATCAAATTTCATTCTGTAATAATGCGTGTATTATTTTCATCAAAGACCAATTCAAAAATTTTATTAAGATCATATACATATGTATTATGTACATACATCTAGATAGTTAAATATAAACATTTGAAAATGAAAATATGTACATATTACTTGTATTAGTTATACAATACGAAAAATGAACAGAATAAATATTCTCATCTGAATATTCATTACAAATTATAATAATGCAAATTTAAAATTTTTTAAATATACATATGTATGTATTTATATGGACACTTTTCGAGAATATTCATAAAAGAAAAAGAAAAGACATTGAATAAAAATAACGAAGAGCTCATAAGGGATATAATATAACGAATTTAAAAAAAAAATACTTTAAGGCTTTTACATAAAAAAATATATCCTAATAAATTAAAAAGTAAAAATCTACCAAAAATTTTCGAGACAAAGTTCCACAAAGATGACCATTATCAGACAATGAAGTCTCAGCTAAAAAATATTAGCATAAAATCACGTTTACAACATAAACCACAATAATACATCAAGGTGGCAAAGGCTAAAATAAATAAAAGAGGGTTTCTTTCGGATTTTTTTTTTTTTAAATCCAGTATTCATCAGAGGGACACAAATTTTATTATGTCTCACATGAGAAAAACACTACAGAATCCTAAAACTACATATCTTTTAATCTGTAAAGACATGTGTTAACAGATCAAAAATGGTTAAAATCTACCACAACAAGAGATATTCATTCATGTTTTAAAGTCTTTTATGAATAGCATTGCTGGAAATGAAAATGAAGATTAAAATATGCGCAATCAACACAAAAAAGTCTGATACTATTATACTCATATGACCTGTATATTGGATATACATACATATTTATACATATGTAATCAAACAAGAACAATAAAAAAAGAAGTTAAAGATGCTGTTAACAACTAGATATAGTCGTAATCGAATTTATACAAAACAAAGCCGTCATAGTCTATACAGAATAAAAGTATCATAAAGAGCATCCTAAAATTTGTATAAATACAAACGAATTCTTCTATCAAAATGATAGTCCTTCTCATTATGAAGTTAACGCATAGACCGGAAACTGGCTGAATTCCACTAGCTAGAAAGTTTAAAGCAAACGGTAAGAATTAGATCAAATAAGATAGCGCCAGGTCCAGCGCCTTGGTACGGGACCATTTTTCAATTCAACGTCAGTTGATCCATTGATCCCTTTTTCGGCTCTGATCCCTTTACAAATAAAATTCTAAAAGATTCAAAGATGCGATCGTATTTTAGTATTGTAATTCTAAGGCATTAAATTTAGGTGTCTTTCTTCGTTACTTGAATTTTGAATTGGATGTTTTTTTTAATATTTACTCACAAACTAAAATTTTTTTATTCTCGCTTCACATTGTTAAAGAAAAAAAAAACAATGCTTAAACCTGATCAACGGTTGTTAAAATTTCTTGATGCGTTTTTTATATCTTAGACATGATCATCTACCAAAATTAATTAATAGTTACCTTGTTTTAGGTAGTCAGATATGATATTTCTTTATATCTTTTGTAACACATCAAATTCAATTGTCTTTTCTTTTACTTTTGTTGTATACATCCCCTCTCTACAAAGTTAAGAGATATAGATATTTCTATTTAAATTTAATTTATGGAGAGTACGTATTATTAAAAAGCATAAATATGTGAAAACACGTTTAAACTTGTACTTGGAAAAACAAAAGTAATAGTAGAACTAAAACGAATAAAGAAGATTTTTACAGGTACATACTTAATTTATTCTTTTTCACAAAACCTGTATTATTCATAATTTCTGAATAAAGAAAAAGACACTTTTGTAAACTAAAATAAGATTAACAACCTATTCACACACTAAATTTTTAAAAGCTTATAAGAGTATAAAAAGATTCTCACTTTCTTTTTATGTATCTTGAATTTTGTTCAGGAATTTCAAAAATATCGTAATTAGTTGATGTTTCATAATATGCGTTAGTGAAGTCCCCAATAACTCATTAATTGTTTTATAATTTGTCGTTCATTCATTTTCTTCTCAAGTAATATAATTTACGTCTTAATTAGTCGAATTTTAATTAACCATCAATCATCAAAATCTTGAAAGTAATTTTTTTAACCACGAATTTTTCACCTCCCATTAATCGTTGCATACTCAATGTCATAAATTAAATCGTAATTGCAATATATAAAAAGTATCAAGTATGTATTTTTGTAATTATCCAGTACATATGCAGTATATATCATGAGTCTTGTTGGCTTCATTGCATATCCTGAAAAATTACAAAATATTTAGCTGTTATGCAGAAGAATGCCAATATGTATTTGAGATTGTTAATAATTATCAATCTCTTTGTGGACTCAATTAATGGCATTTAAGAAAATAAATCAAATAATGACATATCCTTGAGGGAATCTTGTCATTTATATTATACGTATGTATCATGCTTACGCATATATACCTACTATATATGTATATATATATACTAATTTGAGCTTTTCATTTTTTCAGCATACTGAAATATTATAGTGAAGTACTGAAAAAGTATTTTTTAAGTAATTTTCATGAATACACGCATATATACTTATTTATATATATATATATATATATATATACAATATATATATATATACATATACATATATGTATGTAAGTAAAATTGCATATAGTTTTTTTGTATTCCAGTACATTAACCGTCAGAATTTTGTGTGAAATCCCACAAAAATTTGATAGCTAGTTGTTTTACTAGGTTTTAACCAAATGTCAAATTTCATCGCTAATCATAATATGTGGTCCTAAATCATTGGATATTATTGCAATATAGCAATAATGTCATAAGGCTTTTCACCTTTTTGGTTTTGATGACAATCTGTTGTCGCCTGACTGACTACTTTGCGCACCCAAAAAATTTGTGGTCCTTTTTATATATATGATATGTACATGAATATTAAATTTCAAAGATGGCTTTTAATGAATTACCGCATGGCGCTGGTTTTTGACAGGTCAAGATCAAGATCGTTTTTTTTTCTGAAAAAAAAAAAATCTCTACTTAAAGGTGAACAAAGACACACTCTGTGGTTTTTATTAATTTTTACTGGTGATATCAATTCAATTTTAACGAGTATTTCGATGTGTTTTTTTTTTTATATACTCTTATGTTCATTATATCGATCTCCTTCTTTTTTCGAATTTATTCTTATATAAATTATAATATGTTTTGAATTACGTGGTTTCAATCTTATAGGTTTTTAAAAATGTCTTTTTGAAGACAATAACAACGACAACAACAACGATAGAATTCAATGCAGCAACATTTCAACATATGTATATACGTATTATGTACATACATATACAAAAACACATAT
This sequence comes from Bombylius major, assembly GCA_932526495.1. Taxonomy (NCBI): domain Eukaryota; kingdom Metazoa; phylum Arthropoda; class Insecta; order Diptera; family Bombyliidae; genus Bombylius; species Bombylius major. The sequence goes on from OW052048.1 coordinate 37,574, forward strand.
CTATTTCTTAAATGTACTTTAAAACAGCTCAACTGTGATTGACCTTAGATCAAGATCACGCCTTATTATCCTTTGTGTTTTTTTAAATGTATCACTAAGAAGCACCACCAAGTAGCTTCAATTGGACAAGATAACAAAAGAAATGCAAATTTTCACATTTAGTATTTAAGGAGATGGCATAATAGTAGTATAAAAATGTCGAAGGCAAGTCACGAATATATTTCTACTTCACTTTAAATACCTACATGCACGTTTGATTGATATAAAAAAAACTGTTCTATATTCCATATAGATACATATTCAAATATACGAAACAAAATGATTAAATTCTTTTTGTGCCAAGCTAAAAACAAATCCCACGATTCTTGACCATTGTTGTTGAAATGATTAAAATATTTAAAACATTCAACATCGTTAGTTTATATATGTATATTTTCAATATTTTTAATTCAAATCTCAAATTCAATGATGATGCTACCGTGCTGTTGGTCTCAAAATTTCATTAATTCATTATTATCCGTTTACGATGAAAAGATGATCTCAAAATTAAATAATTTGAACACTTGCTTATGAAATTAAAATGATTTATTTGTTTAAAATAATTATAAAGCTCTATGAAAGTGATTTAACAATTATTTATTATAATGAAGTATACATATGTTAAATTTGAGTAAACGACTACAATAATATAAGAAATCAACATTTTATTAGTTCTTGAAGCAAAAAATATTTCAATAATAATGAAAAATGACGTGAATAAAAAAAAGCTAGAAAAACCTCATAACAGTGATAACTATTTTTGTAATAATTTATTATTATTTGATTTTTTTACTTATATAATAAATATTTTGTTCAATAAAGCAACAAAAACTCAATTGATCATCGTCAATCAGACGACCAATTGGCGCCGATTTTAAATTCTTATTGAATGGACCACTCTATTTTTCACACACTTTCATATAATATTTGGATGTTGAAAAGACTCTAAACTCAACTTTAGCCAAAAAATAATATTTTTTTCTTATTTTTAATCCATATTTCGTTGCATAAGATGCCTATATATACTTATACATATATATCATACATAATAAACCTTTTTATAACCTTTTTTTCAATCTCAAATTCAAAAGGATCGCATGAATTTTGTGAAGGTGGCGGTTTGTTTATTTTTTAGAAACATTATAAAATATACTTATATTATATGTATGTATGTATATAGATTTGTGTTTATTTGATGAACAAAAGGTGAACATGACAATGGGGGGTTTAAATTTAAAAAATTGTAACTGTTGTCAATACAAAAATATCTCACATTTTTGTATATACATATAACAAACATATGCCATATAGAAAATATATATATAAATATATATGTACAATGTACATGTATATATATGTACATAGTTGTATTTTTTAAGAAAAGTAATTCATATATAGCTATTATTATACATTCATGAATGAAAGGCGGTCAATGTTTTTGACTACTTATAGCAACACCGAAAGAACAATACCTACATAATATTTAATATTGTTATGTGGCATAAGGCATTTCCGTTTTTTTTTTTGTCTTTTTCTTGTGAGAAAAATTCAGTAAATTATTTCTCAATGAATAATTTTTTTTCATGTAAAAATGTTAAATTTTTCTAAGAAAATTGTAAACTTTGAAAATATGAATCAATCGATTTAAATGGATTCTTAATATATAATATAATGTATGTATAAGAGTACATATAAGATGTATGTATATAAAACTTCTAAAAATTTGTTGTAAACGTGATTATTAAACTTCAAATATTTCATGAACGTGTAATAAGAAAGAAGCATATACATATTAATACAATGAAAAATAATAAGTTCTTAAAGTGAAATTTTCACATCTCTTGAATATTTTAACTGAATCGGAAATTTTGTATAAATTCAAAGGAAACCACGAAAATCTATTTTTTTTAATTAGTAAGTTGAAATTTGAGATATAGACATTGAAGGTCCTTTTTTTTACTTTGCCATATTTTAAAAGATAAAGAAGGTTTTGGAAAAAATATACACAAAGTATATACATTATATACTTATATGGCAATTAATTTGAAGGAAATTCACGATCCAACTTTTAAAAATAATTTTAAATCGATGAAAAAGAAGTGAGAACACGAATTCTTACATAGTTTTAATAACCGTATATAATATTTATGTGATTTTTTTTTCAATTCTATATATCTAAATTGCATAATTATTGAATATAAAGATATATACTTCAACTCTTTAGCCAAAAGTTTTACAAAATTCATTCTAAAATTCGATAAATCTAAAAATCCAAGCTTTTCATAATTTTTCGTACTTGATCGGCTCAAATTTTTTTTCAATAGTTATAATAAATATTTAATAAAATTCATTTATTATATGTATGTATATAGATGAATAATAAGTATTTTACTTTTTCAAACACAATTACATACTAAAATTTTATTTTATATAAAAAAAAAAAAATATTGAATCATTTCCTTTTGCAATCACCTCAAATCGGAACACCTATGAAGCACTTATTGTTATATTGCACTCACGTATATAAATATGTATATATATATAATATATTTTGACCCTCCATGTCGCTGAGCTCACATTAAAAAATTGTTCAATTTTTCGGGAGGAGACAGCACTTCAAATGACAGAAAAGTGTTATTTTTACCCAACTCTATACAAGATTCTATGTGTCATATCAAAATCATATAATATATATATGCATGTATACATGTATATATGAAAAAAAAAAACACTTTTAAATATCCCAAGGGATAATGAGATCCAAAATTCTTATTCATGCTGTATCAGTAAAGCGGATCAAATTCGAGATTCTTTGGCTGATTGTTTGAAGATTATGAATAATATGTTGAATCATTCATCAATTTCAATCTCGTCTTTAAAAAAATATTTTAGGTACATACATACATATATAGGTACATATATATACTTCTTCGAGTATTTTGATTTTAAAAATTATAAAAATCAAAATAAAGTTTTGTAATACTCCTACAATTTATCATATAATAAAAGTCTGCAACATATATACATATAATGTGTGAGTATTCATATGTACATATATATACATACAAACCTATATATGTATTTGCAAGTATTTTAGAATAAGATAATTTTTTTAAGGAAAATTTGCTTAAGAGATTGCAAATTTATTAGTTTTAGCTTTTATATTCTTTATACATATAAATACATATCTATACTTATAATATATAAATCTTCTATAAAAATTCAAATTTTCAAATAAGTTTTATCTTTTCTACTGTGTGGAATGGAATCACAATTATTCTCCAATATGTACATTAACATATGTTTATGTATATGTATATGTACGTCATTCAAAATTTTTGATAAGAATTTATGTGACGTAGGTATGTATATGTATTTATCAATAAAAAATCTATTTTTAACAAATTTATTTTATAATTGTGATTCTGAAAACATATTTTTGTAAACAAATATTAACTTGCTCAGCAGTTAACATTTTCGAAATCTTTACACATAATTTTATTAGATAGTGGCAGCGTAAACGTAAAATTTTATGCGTGTACGCATACATACTTTATGTATTATGTATACTAAACATATAATATTAATTTATCTTATCACAATATTATGTAGTTATGTAAGTTTATTATATAATGAATCATTAACACACATGCTGTTATTCAATTTTCAAAAACTTGCAAAATAAAAATTTATTCTAATTTAATTAAGAAGTCATTGAATGAATACAAAAAATAATTATCAACTAAGGTAAATTTAAAAATTTCATTTCGATACTTATTTTCTAAAAATATATTTGCTTTCACGTTTAATTTTCTTATAACATATTCGTATATATATATATACATAATAATTAAGTTGATAATAATCAAATACTTAATTTAGGTATTCAATCTGAAATGATTTAAATAAAATTCGAACATATCTTTTTGGGGAAATATATATGTATGTATACAAACATATGTTACTGAAATTATAAATTGCTAAATATATGGCGCATAAGCAAAAGCGGTAAAAATAGCGTTTGAAAAAAACAGTGCGCTTGTTTGATTATAAATAAATTAATAACACGGCGGAAAATTTTTTTTTTTTTGTAGATTCGCATTCGCACTATACATACATATAGATGGATCGCCGCCAGGAAAATACTAACTGCTATGCAAGCCGCCGCAGTGGCATGTATACGTACACATACTTACATACATATTACAGAAGAAAAAAAAACAGAATTTTATAGCCTCGGTATTTTCATCCTTTTGTACCTCAGTTTTTAACAATGCTCCACGATGACCGCATTCTTTATATCGCACTTGATATGAAGATATATACCTTGTTACTTGTTAGTTTGTTAATCAGTGGTTTTTTGGTTTAAAATTAAAAAACTAAAATCAGATTTTTTTGCACTTTTTTCTTGATCTTGTTAATTTTGTATGGCACGATGTTTTACCTATCATCCGTTTTTTGACCACCAAGAATTATTGGGTTTCGCGATCGCGGTATGATATATACTCGTACAAAGGTTATACATATGTATAATATGTACATATATATACATATATGAATACGTATATGATATGCATGTATACATATATAAACATATATACATTATATCCATTTTTAAATAAAGAATGATATATATGGTCAATTCCACGCGTGACTTACACTACATTTGACAATAGTTTACTTATAAAACTACATATTTCGAATAGAAAAAGACAAACGAAAACCACACGTTTTTACATAATTAAAGCAAAAGAGTGCTAGAATTTAAAAAAATATATATTTTAAATCAAATTGAAGGAATTTGGAAATTTCACTTATTTTGTTACGAACGTGACTTACACTACACGAAAGGAAGTCATTTCATAGTCTCTTTTTCAAATCTAGTTTTTTTCTTCGTTTTTGAGCTTTGTGTTGAAACATAAGTAAAAATATGTAGGGAAAGGATTAATTTTTCTAAAATATTAAACATAAAATAATTTTTCCATTTCTTGAATATTTTATTACATATTTCCTTCGTGACTTACACTACACAACATTTGTGACTTACACTACACATCACTTTTTTCATATATTTTTCCACGACACTCAAAATATAAATCAGCTACTTGGTCCTTATTTAGGATACCTGAATAATTTGAAGATTGAAATCTACATTTTGAAAACATTTAGAGACTCCCAAATGACGCAAGAAATAAAAATTTTGAATTTTTCACTTTTGAAAATTTTTATGAGGTATACATTTCCATGGAATTAGCCATATGTATTTATATACATATGATACTCATATTATGTATAATCTAATAATAATAATAATAATAAATATTTTAAAAACTTCAGGAAAGAGGAAAAAAACAAATTAATAAAAATAAAATATGAAATCTTTCTGTATATTAAGACTTCGTTCAGTTATTTTTGTTTAAAATGATGATTGAATAATATACCTAAATGTCAACAGGAAAGTATATAATATGTGCCTATACTATATATATGTATATGTATTTATATAGGTATACCTATTCATACATATACATATATGTATATATATTATGGATATTTAATTATTTATTTTTCGTTTAATGTCTTTCAATTTTAAAAATTACTGATAAATAAATGACCAACTGTAATAGAAATATATAAACGGTAATGAAAAACTATATTAAATACATATACCTATACATATCAAAATAAAAATTAAATTATATTTTTTTTCTTCTTATTAGTTAAATTAAAGCGGTAACGATCAAAAAATATCGAAATAAGTGAATTTGTTAAAAATGGAATTATCAAAATTAAACTTTTAAGGTTTATAATACAAAAGAGATAACACTTCATTCAAAAATAGATGTTTCCTGATCTTTGTCGCACATAAAAGGCATATCTAAAAAGATATATTCTCTTGAGAATAACAAATGAAAGCCTACATTTTATTACAATAGTTTTGCTATAATTCCTTTTTACACAGTTTGTTGTCCTTTTTGAAATAAACATATAAATATATAATTTACCGCTTATATATACGATTTTTTGGTAAAATATGTAGATATATCATATATGTTATATATAATCTGCACAAACATACATATAACTTGACACCATAAACCGAACATCTTTATTATTTTTCTCTGACAGCAGCATAAAATCTCTATTATCACAAGTTGTCCTTGTAGTAGCATTTTAATATCTTTTGTGAAAAAAAAAATTATCTATATTTTTTTAACAGATTTGTAACTATATTCGAAATAGTAGATACTTCCTACAGTAAGTAGATTATGAACAGTTGACTGTTAGTATTCTTATAATCTTTTCAAATTTGATGGTTATATTTGGCGACACTATGTCTCAGCTATTGTTTGAAGAACAAAAACATTTTCAAAAAATGATCAAGTCTGGTATTGTCCAGTTTGTGATCTATTGACAATAAGGTAGGTAAAGGTAAATTTAAGTTAAATTAATTCTATTCAATTTCATGTATGGGTTCTTTTATAAACAAATAATTGTTATAAATTAACAATTCTTTTATTTTTTCTTCAAATCTGATTTATCGGCAAATTTAATTAAAATTGATTTTATTGGTGAAAGACAAAATTCATTATTATATTTAAGAACTTTTAGTCTATAATTTTTTTGCATAGCTTCATTAAAATATATAATGGAATAATAATCTCAATATATTCACGCCATTTTCTCGCTGGAGCTCCTTAGCTCTTAACAATTACTAAGCTATAAGAGCTTAAATCAAAACGAAGATTAGCCGATTCGATTTCATACAAACGCTTAAAACAAGTGAAATGTGTTGGTTTAGTCTGCATTTTATACGATAAAAACTTATAAAAGAAACACACTCATGGACAAATCATTATAACAAAACTAAAAGAACTGTTTTACAGATACCTTAATAAATTTATAATGTTATTGGTATATGTATAAAATATTATTTTAAAAACGTTTAAAATTTTCATCATAATTTTTGCAGTAGGTATTTCAAATTAAAAATGTTGAATAAACCTAATAATTAATAATGGTAAAACAATAATTTTTGCAATGCATTGTGTATTTTCTGAGATATTATAGGTATTTCGGAAATGAATAGAAATTATTTTATTCGTAGGAGTATCTACTCATCAAATTAGAAATTAGACTTTAAATATTAAAATAATATTAATATAGGTACCTATTATTTTTTTAAAGTTTTAAAGAAATTAGAACTTTTTAAATTTGATTTTTCAAAATTATAACATAGGTACATAATATCGTATAAGCATTATACATGTATGCATGTATATATTTTTCGTGTCAAATAATTACCTACATATATAGGTATATATCGGTATATACATAATAAAATATTACTTATATATTGTATATATAGGTACATCTATCTACTTTTATTTAAGAAATGATAGGGTTACTTTTTCCCTTGTTTGTTTGACTTTAGAAATTCTTGTCAAAATTTTGTAAAAGACTGAAAAGTTTTAACGCCTCCAGTGTAGAAAACTTTATAAAAAATAAGATGGCGATTGAAAAATATTGTTTGTTAATACAGAAAAGAACCGCCTACTGAAAAATTATACATTATTTTTAAGTTCGACTCCGCCCTGAAAAATTTAAAGCAAAAATATTTAACCAGAGAATTTAAATTAAATTAATTTTAAACTAGCTTCAATTCAAATTAAAATATTTCCAAAAACTTTTTTAAATTAAAGGAAGAAAAGCAGTTTGTCACAGTAATTGGGTGATCATATTTTTCTTTATGAAAATTTTACCACCTTACCATTAATTTTAGATTTAACATTGAAAAATGAGAAAAAATATAAAAGCGTCAAACGTCGTCAAACCCAAATCAACTTTTTTATATCACTGTTTATGGATCGATGATTAATAATTTTTTAGAAGTTTAAAATCCGCTTAAAGATATAGGTACTACCTATCTATACATACATTCAAATCTTTAATATTTATGACAGATTACAAAGGTTTTGCAAAGCCGACAACATTTTGCAACATTTTTTACTTTAAGATTATACCTATAAAATTGTATCAAATTATTTATAAAATTCATTTGTTCTGTGCCGTTTACCTTCAACTTCCTTAAACCTGAAAAAAAATACATATACCTTCCGACCTACGATGTCCTTTATTTCTAAGATTGCAATTAATTTTCTAATAGGTATGCACATTAAAATGAAAAAGCAAGATAAGGAGGGATAGGTAGGTATCTGAATGACTTATAATATAATATGGACATCTAATAATTGACCCTATACATACATATACAGCGTGTTCCGTTTGGTTTGCTTAACCTTGATACCAGTGATAGGTCTCATCGAGCCAAACAAAAAATCGTATTGGAGGGGGGGGGGGGGGAATTCCCAACGGTTTCGCCGCTAGAGGGCATTGAAGTTTTTTTGCTCTTATTTTACGATGTACCCTATAACTTTTTACAGGGGCACTCAAAGGTCACTTTGTATTAAGACAAAATGTGAAGAACCTTTTGCCCTTTTAAACGACACCTTACTTTTTTCTCTTCCTCTAACTGTTAAAAAGTTACACGCATTCAAAATCAAAATTTTGTGAATTTTTCCCAAATTTTTGTGTTTAACCCTGTATTTCTCAAAAAAGGCTTAAATTAACCCCAAGTTTTTATGGCAGAAAATGAAAGCTCAATTGATTCTGCAGCGATTTGTTATGCCTATTTTTTTCAAAATAGGAGCTAGAAGTGCTAATTTTCAAATGCAAATATCTCGAAACTTATAATTATAAGTACCTACATGTCAAAAACTTCCTCATTATACCATTATGCATTTTCGAAAATCTACTTACAAAGTTTAGCATTTAGGTTTTAAAATATTTGTAAAAATATTTCACACATCAAGAAATACATATTTTTAAACGCTTTGTAGATAATTTATACGTATTATGCTTATACATACTTATGAATCTGCATATTTCTTAACCGAAAGGTAAAATTTTGCATTTCAAATTATATATCGCGAAGTTAAAAACGTGTACTTGCATATGCGTAACTAAAATAGCTGAAGTAACTAAACTCTAACTTTGTCGCCTTTAATGCACAAATAAGTTAAGAAACACCTATCAAATTTTGAAAATGCAATAAAATATTTTGCTGCAAAGTGTATTTCTAAATTTTTAACAACAAATGTTAAAGAATTATAACTTAAAAAATAAATAAATAAATATTTTTAGCATTTTTACATCATATTGCACTACTATTTATTTCCAACACAATTTAAATAAAAATAGAAAAAAAAATGTAAATATAAGAAATTTAAATTATTTTCAAATGTGAAAACATAAACATAAATAGATTAAGCTTTTATTATGTTTTTTAGACAAGCAATTTTACAATCTCCTTTGTATTCACAAGTTTTTTTTTCTTCTAAAATGTATTCCGTTACCTATATATACATATGAATTAGTATTATATACATATTTGTAACAATAATATAATTTTAAAATAGTTTGTAAGGCTTTATTTTGTACTATGGATATGTAAAGGTATATATAGTTGAATTAAAATACTCATATACATTCCCAATATGTATATAGGTACACTTATGATATAGTTAATATAAAAACAAAATAAAATTCAAATGAGAGTATTGTTTTGAAGAATTTTACTAAACCATAGTAATTAAAACATTTCTTTAAGAATCTATATCGAAACTAAAAATCTACTTGAATATTGTAAATAATTGAAAATTTGTAAGGCATAGAAAGCAGAGGTTTCAAAAGATTATATCTAATAATTTTTTTCAATCCACATTGTATTCTTACATGGTAAACACAGGGGAAAAATATAAAAAATTAAAATTATGATCACCGAAATAAATACATATATACATATCTACCTGCTAGAATATAAAATAAATCTCAAAATTATTCAAAAATATTTAATTATTTATATTCCTCTATAGTCATTTTGTATAACATATATAATTAATACATATTTAATAAAAATACCTTTAAAAAATGAATAAAAAATAAAAATAAAATTTAGGTAAATCTTTTAATGCTACCTATATGCTTTAAAATTTTGTTCAAAATCTACCTAAAAATTATAATATATATACATACATATACATATGAATATAATTTAATAGATATACATCAATAAGTGCAGAATTTTGAATTCCACTAGAATGACAATATTTTAACTCTCATGTATATAATATGTATCTTTTTATTTACGAGAAATACGTGACATTGATCTTTAACTTTTCTGGACACTTTATTACTGCTAACTTATAACACCCAGGTAGTATTTCAAAATTCAAAAACCACTCTAGAAATATGCTGTGTAAATTATATGTTTTCATGACTAATTCAGAAAATCAGAATCAAAATAGGTATCATTGGTTGAATTTAGGTGTACAAAAACATCCTAATTCAAAATTATCAATTTCTGTTTTTCTAAACAATTACAATTACATACATATATTTATACATATACATTTATACACATATGTATATTATATTTATATATATACTATACATACATCGATAAATTTTTATACATTAGAAATATAAATGAATATAATGAATAAAAATATCACACATTTATCATTTATGGTCGGTCACTGACTGGCTTAAATTTGAATATACACTTTAAGTACTTTCAATGACAAGATCATCATTATCATCATAATTATAGCTGCCTCCAAAGGTTTAATCTAAAATAGTGTGAAACCATATCCGAGTTGTCCGAGTTGTTTTATAATATGCAAGTAAAATGTAACCAATAATAGTCAAGATGCTATTAAAACATCATAACATAAAACATCATAAATATTAACTAACATATTAGGTTTTACTCATATTAATCTAAAAATAAAGAAACATAAAAATGTTTCTAAAAATAAAAATAATCAAAAGTTATTTTAGTAATGCATATACATACATATATATGTAGTACATTGATTTTATTTACTTTTTATTCAAAATAATACTCATAATTTTTTTTTTCCCCAAAAAATAAAATATGTATATTAGTTTCATGTATTTTTTGTAAGGGCTTTATCTTTTTTTTTTTGTTTATAAAAAATGTTATGCAAATACATACATACATATATATGTATGTATGTATGTACCTATATATTTAAAAACTGAACAAATATAAGTACAATTGATATACATACAAAACATTTTTCATTTTTACTAGTGGCGTACTTTTTTCAATTCATTATATTGCATTTATGAAAAAAAGTACTTAATACATGATTGAGAAGTATGTTGAAAGGAAAAAAAAACAAAAAAACTCCATCTAAAATTCTCATCCAAAATTGTATTCTCACATTTTAAAGATTTAAAACAGCTTAAACTGCCTTCATAAATATAAATAAATTTTATATATAAAATACATAGCGGATAATAAAAATATTTATTGATAAAAAAGCAGAAAATTCCATTTGTATTAAAAAGAAAATATTGCAAAAATACAGCATTTTTTACAGATCGAGATTTTTAAAATTCTATTTTTTATACGACTACCCGCAGATTCAGGTGGGGCTTATTTTACTTTAACCGGTTGGAATCCTCTTACAGAGTTTATCATACATATATCTGCGAAAAAAATTAAACAATTCATATCATCAAATTTAGTATATACATACCTTATTTATATGGATGAATTTTCCTTTTTACATTTATGAATTTACATACATACATTTAACTTTTCTTTTTGCCTTTTCTTCTTTTTTACTTGCATAAAATAAAGAAAGAAAAATTTCGTGAAAATTTGAACATCTTATATAAATATCAGTTTTTTTTTAAACAGCATAAACTTACATCAAATTTAGTTATACAGTTTTACTAACATGACTATATGTATACATATATGTATATGACAAAATACAAACTATATAACTTCACAACAATTTTACCATAATAATCAAATAAAATTAAATAAAAATACATATTTAAAAAAAGTATACCTTTGCTGTCTTGTTTTATGTGTTTTTTTTTTTTTTTTTGTATCCTTTGTATAATTTTTTATACGCTGTTTCAAAAAGACGCGACAATATAAATATATTATTTGCATACTTTTTACTAAAATTTATTTTGCAAAATACTTTTGAACAATGCTAGGTGACAATACAGATAACATAAGTATAAGTTGTGTTGTTTAAAGGCTGCCAATTGACCCCCGTCGAGATGTACTTTGTACTATCAAAATTTTTGATCAATTTTTTTTTTCGTTATAAATACCCACAAACAGAGAAAATTATCATACTTTTCTTGCAAATAAACCACTTTAAATAATATATTTTAATCTTTTTAAATGGTTTATTCATGTATGTATATGTCTAACTTTATACATAATATATAATTATACATACTTATGTATATTAAAATGTGAATTTTAAAACAATAATTCACTGCTTTTGTTTTTTTTCTTCACTTTGTTCTATTACTATAAATTGTATAGTGATTAAATATGATATATGTATAGGTACATACAATATACATATTATTCAAAAATCATATATTATTATTTTGTCGTTACTTTACCATATTTAATTACTAATATAAACTAATTAAGGCATAAACAAATTCTACACAAACATATAAACAAACCACCTAAGTAAAAACATTACTTGTAATTTATTGTTCTTGTTCTTATCAAATATAACAATGTTACAATGTTGCTAACGTAGTCAAAACCATCATAATGACCAGATGAGATATTTAATAGTGCACTATGTACACGATATTTAATTGTTGATGAAATTTTTTTTGCAAGCTTAACAATTTTTTTAAATGCTCTCCCATAACATACGATGCAACTAAACAATTAATAAACACCTGCAGAATATTATATGTATCGAGATTATTGCAATAGAAAACTAAAAGATGCATTATATTTTAAATCTAACTTTCATTTCCATATACAAAAACATATATGACAATCAAGTGAAAAATATGCTATTAAAAACTGAAATTTAGAAAACTCAGATAAATATAATATATACCTACTATATAGCACCATATACAAATTTCCCAAAGATATCTATTATTTTTTCCGACTTTCACTTTTTACTTAAAACGACTTGGATCACAAAAATTTCATATCTGAATATCAATTATAAAAATAATATCTATTTAAAAATTAGTAAATAAATGAATATATTAAATATATGTAGAAGATAAAAACAGGTAAAACAGTTAGTAGTGAAAAATACATCGATTTATAATAAATTTTCTTTAATTTAGAAAATTACATTTAAAAGAAGTAGAAAATTAAAATCACGAATCAAATATTCTCAATTTAATATATTATATACCTACAATCTACATATATTTATGAAGACAATTCATCTGCAAAATTCATATAAAACAGGTGTTTTCTATTTCGTTCTTAATGTACAAGCAACAGTGTATTTATAGTTATATTTAAAACAAAATATTTCTACTAAAACGAAATTTGAGATCCTTTGAGGTTATTGCTTTACAAATCATTAACGGGTATAATGCCCGCTTATAATGACAACAAAAAGCATCTTTCTCAGACAGTACACTCTTAATCAATCTCAGTCAGTGTAGGTGGGTATATTTCACAATATGACAAAAAAAAAAAAAAAAAAAAAAAAAAAAAAAAAAAAAAAAAAAAAAAAAAACACGTGAGAATTTCAATTAAAAGAAACAAAAATAAAATGACAACATCGATTTGTTTCTTTGTTATGATACAAAAGCATATGTATGTCGACATTGTTTATTCCTTTTATACAACTTTTTTTTTTTTTATTTTCATTTAATATAGTTATCAAAGTGCTTCTTTAGCAAGTATGTATTCGCGGTATAGGAAGAAAGGTAAAATCTTGATGATCTCATCATTTTGTTATAAGATGAGCTCAAAACATATGAATTTCTTGTTTTTGTATTAATTTACTGTTATTACTGTTCATTTGCTATATATGGATCTTTTGTATAGTTTTTTTTAATCTGTTTGTTTGATTTGCTGATTTGTGTATTTAAATAGGAAATAATCTTATTTATACATTGAACCGAAAAAATAAATAAGTACACATAGGTATGTATGTTCATACATATATAAATATGTATACCTACAATTATTTAAAAATGAATATTATCTTGTTTCAGTTTCACCATGTTTTTGGAGACAAGAAATAAAATTGATCAACTGCTACTATCATTCATATCATAATATTACATAAAATAAATTATTAGGTTCGATCATCCAATTTTCTATTTTTTTAGTATATAATCATTCTGTCGCAATTCAAAACAACTCTTGATTTCTTTCAACCTCTCATTAGTGATGAATACTATATACATATTCATATATAAATAAATATGAGTATTATTTATTTTCATTATGTCACCACTTATGCATAGAAATTAACCTGTTCTATTTTTGTTTCTTTTCTTATTGAAGTATTAATAAACTTAATTTTATAATAAGCTTTATTCCCGCATGCATTTTTATTTTCTATCATATCATCGTACAAATTTTCAAAATACATACATATATTATTTTCGAATATACATATAGAACTATAGAAATAGAAATTTTCCAAATCATTAAATGTTCTGAAACTTTTAACAAAAAATTAAACTGACGTGGAAATTACAAACAATAACAACAATAATACTCAAAAACGTGTCTTATATAGTATCTTTATTTCACGCTTTAATGTTCAAATACTATTTAATCAATTTACTATGAATTGAAAAAATTTTGAATGAATGATTAATTTCTAAAATATTGAAAAATAAAAGAAATGATTAACAATTATTACTAATATAGCGCCAATGATATTTTTTTGTGTAATACATACATATATATTAAGCGTGGGAGCGATTTTATGAATGAATCAACTAAAAAATTTCATAAAAAATGCATCATTTTTTTTTTATCAAGCTTCCTTTGAATTTTTAATCAAATTTGTATATCTACATACATGTAGGTACCTATAGTTTTTTTATGTTAATAAAAATAATATTACTTCACATTCGAATTTTATAATTGTATTTATCTGATAAAGACACTTCAAGTACTTTACTTCGGTGCTTATTCTTTCGAAAATTTTTGGTTTTATGGTATTATATATAACATATTATTTTCTCTAATTACATAAAATATAGGGGAAGGTGGGGCAAGATGAGCTACTTAAGCTTCAATGTCGAATTTTGTGGAAACCAAGTACACAATAAAATAAGTGATTAGAAAAATTGAATTGTTATTCGGTTACATGTTTAATATGACTTATAATAAACCACAAATTTCTCACTGAAAAACTATTTTTTGAGTTTTACAAGTTGAGGTCAAATTGCCCATCTTGCCCCGTAGGTAGGGTCAAATGGGCTACCACGCGGGGCAAAATAGTGTGAGAGAAAATTCAAGTCTTATTCAATCAAAATTTTATTGTTTTTATTTTTTAAAACATAAAAAATAAGTTAAATTTAAATTCAAAATCCATACACGCAGTCTTTACTAGCTAATCCCTTTTCTTTGTTGAAAGGATGTGGAATTTGATTTTTCTCAGTCAACTGGAAAGCTTTTAGACGTAAATTTGATATTGTCACACCAAAAAAATATTTTTTCTTGGTCCAAAATACAAATATTCCACCACCTTTTTTTTGATTTAAAGTGTAAACACTCTTATGTCGTTTAAGTAAAAACTACTTTTTTTTGTTCCTAAGCGCCTCTAAATTGTTGTACGTGGTACATTCGGGGTAAAACGGGCCACTAGCTCATATTGCCCCTTTGAATTCCCGTGTTGCCCCTGTATGACTTTTTTCATAAATATATTAAATAGTATATTTAAAAATATTCTATTTACTTTGTTTAATTCAAATTCATTGAACAAAATGAGCTATGATGAATAAAAATTTAATCGCATTTCACTTCAACTAAACGAAAATGAAAAAACACTCCGAACGTTGGCGGTAAAAATTAGATCAGAACTGTCAAAAATTTGTTTTTCAGGATTGTATGAAAACAAACAATACGATTGATTTGAAAATTACAGAAATGTGTAATAGTACAATAATAAAACATAATTTAATTCTAAATATTAAATGTCACTTTTCTAAATAAGGAAAATAAAGCTAGCCCATTTGACTCGCCTAGCCTAACTTGCCCCACCTTCCCCTACATGTATATAGATTTTTAATCGAATACATCATACATACATATATAAGCATGTATTATGTATAGCTTTGTATGATTTTTTTTTTATGTTTTTTTTTTTGCTTAATTTAAAAAAAATAATTTTTTTATAAATATTATTAATTTAATATATTGCTGTAGAGTTTTACAATAAATGCAAAATGTATGTATTCACTATTTATTCTCACATGAAACAAAAAGTAAATTATTCGAAATTTCCTAATGTTATAAAAAGAAGTTGTAATATCTGTCATAAATTTGTACATATGTATGTATAAATGCAATATGTATAAATTATAATTAAATTGGCAGCTCTATCAATTTGTAGTTTAATTAAATACCAACATATTTTTATAATGCAATAAAATAAAAGTATCGTTATTATATAGATGTTGTTTCATAACATAACATAGCAGAAGAATTAATTTGTTTAAAAATATAATTATAACGATTTTTAATTTTATCGATAGCTTTAAATAAATATACGTTATACAGTACATATAGTATATGATATATTCGTACATTAATAACTATTTTTTTATGAATTAAATTGTAATTTAAATAGGTACATATGTATATATATATACATATATATATATATATATATTTTTTTTTTAAATATTGAATATAATATCCAAAATTATGTAAAAATTACTAATTATAAATCAAAACACGAGAAAAAATTTCATAATAATCAATCTAAATTTCGTTTTATCCATTTATGGTAATAACAGAATATTAGATAGATGTACATAGTTTTTGGTGTATAATAATAATCCCCTTGTAAGAAATAAAACTTTATGAATACGTCAAAAAATTTATTACGTGTATATTCAATATTTACATTAAGAAATTATCTTATATTTGCATATAATATGATGTATTTCAATTCCATTTATACGTCATCAATATTATCAATCATATGGTAACTTATAATTTAAAATATTTTATAAATATTCACGCCCTTTAATTTAAATTATTCATGTAGCTACATATATAGATTATTTGATATTATCATGATAATATCTTATCAATTTTAATATAAAGTAGCTAATCTTCCAAAAAATTATTCAGTTACCTTAAGAATATTGAAGTAAGAACTTTGTTGTGATTTTTTATCTTACTTAGTGGTTATTTTAAATAGTGGTTTCTGTGATAAAATAATTTCAACTTAATTTTAAAAAATAATTAGATGCCAGTAAAGAATATAAATTAGCTATATAAAAAATGGAATCATCAAGTTGGGAATTTCCTCGTAAGTAAATACTGAATTATAAAACAAAATTCGTCAAAACTGTTTTAATTTAACAAAATTACAAAATGATTGCATTGTGACTATTAGGTATTACCATAATTATTTAATTTAAATACTCTATTCTCTTTTTCCTTATACGTTTTGTTCTTCCCCGTAATGATTTTCCATTACTATACATTCTATTCAAATCAGTAAACAATTAGACATTCTATATATACATAATTTAAAATTTTCAAATTTATTATCAAACCCTTGAAAAATAAAACAAAAATAGTGTTCAAAAACTACTCTACATCGCGTGACTGAATTTATTTTCAGATAAATAATTACAAAAAAAAAAAAAAAAAATATTTCAAAATAATTATTCGTACCTGACATAATAACAAAACAAATTTTTTTTAAATTTCAAGATATTTTCATATCTAACACTTTTACAGTACAATGGAATTTTTAAAAAACCGGCCGGCATCTCATTCACATGTTAATCACATGCTGTACTACACCACAAACCGCAAATCTTGTTAATGAATGAAACTGAGAATAATGACGAATCATTCAATTAATTTACTTAAATTATATTGATTTAAATATGATGTCATATAATCATTGCAAAGTATGTATATCGGAAAAGTCAATAACGAAAAAACGCTTTTCCAATTTTTGTACCTAATTCAATGAGTAATCGTGAAAATCTTATGAATCGACTATGACGACATGAAAAAGCTCATGTCGTTTGCTTCAATGTCTAGACATAAGTCTCACATAATAATTCAATTTTTATTATACTTAACACTTAATACTTATGTATATGTATTATTTATATATAACAGGCCTACGACACTAAAACTCATGTAATATATTTTCACTATAAATGTAGGCTGTTAATTTCACCTTATCGACCCAATTTGCAAAACACTTCAATATATGTACATATTAACCAAATCTTATGAGTTATATGATAGATATTTTTGGAACTTCCTCTTTTTTTTTTTTTTTTTATTATTAATTAACTTTTGATTTCTAAACTTGTGAAATAAGAATCAAGTTAAAGAATGTCCGCTGAAAAATACATACATATATACCTGATCTGAAAATTCCTATTTACCAAATTTAGAGATATAAATTTCAAGACACTACAGCACAATTTTTTTTGGGCAATTTTACACGTCATATACTCATATTTTCACTATCATATTATATGATAGTGATTTCTAAGTTTTCTAGTCAATATATTCAAAAACCAATTAGTCATCCAAACAGCTCATCATTACATATGATATCTGATATACTCGTGAATATCTAGAAATATTTACATCTTTTATTAAAAAAAAAAAATATGTAGGTATATATACCTTCATCTGATTTGTCGAATTTTTCCCATCTAGATATCATAAGTACATAATACAGCTGCCTATAAAATTTATGTACCTACATATATAAAATAAAGTGCAACAAACTGCATTATATATTATATGCATGGAAACACTTCATTTTATCCATATAATTGATAGAGATAATAATGATGATGCTGACTATATATTGAATTTATAACACTGGACTTGGACTCTATCTTCGGCTAATGTCAACTTAATTAAAATCTTATACTTTTATTGATGAAAAAAAAGTAAAAATAAAAATAAAAAGAACTTTTTGAACAATACCTATATGCATAAAATGTAAAAAAACAGTACACAAATACATATACAGGAGAATTTTTACCTTTCATTACTGGCACCTCATTTTAAGTATAGTGTGGATATTTCTTTATCTGAAACAAGATAAACCATTACATATAGCCCAAAACGCCTGAGTCAGTCTTTAAGAAAGTCGGAGGTGGTTAAAATCGTTAGTTCGTTTAGAGACAGCGGAACGTAAACACATATTATCTCCGGAACTCAAGAAAAAATATCAGACTGGAATTTACATATAGTATTCAATGTCCTTTTTTTTAAATAATTTTTTTTTTTAAAACTTAAATATATTTTTAAAAAATAAAAGCAATACACATTATTTAAAAAATTGCTAATGGTGTTCAATTATAATTGAAATTATTATCTATTATTAAATCAAAAATTTATTTAGATAATGATAAAAAACTAGACTTCGTGGCGCGCTTTTTAATGATTAATTTTAATATATTTTTTTAGAGTGTAATTTAAAACATGAAAATTAAAATAGATTTTCAAATTATTGTGCAACAATTAAAAAGTTTTTTTTAATATGTAAAGAAATTCTATTTTGTAATAAAAAAGTTTTGAAAATAATATTGAAATAATTTATATTTACAAGAAGTAAAAAGGATTTTTAATGATTTAGAAACAAGAAGCTACAACTATTTTTTTCTGGCTGTGCAAAAAAAAAAACTGGATTATAATTATTATTATATTGTGATATTTTTTTTCTTCTATTATGTGGTGTGTGTATTTTTTTGTAAATTTTTATTTTTTAATTTCGTAATAAATTAGATGCATTACACATTATTTTGAAATAAAATATTTGAAATTTATTGCTAGTTAATTAGATAAAAAACGGCTATTTCATGTGAAAATTCAATAAAGGGAATTCACGTTGTATTAATATCTTAAAAATAATAGCCCTTACATATTTTTGATTTTAAAAACTCTCATCAAAAATTATTTGTATAATTATCAAAAATTAATTAACAATTTGTCGTGACTTTAAATAATCAATTTTTTATTTATTTTCTCCTCAATTACAAATAATTAAAATATTATGTTTAAAGGCTTCATTCGGTTTTCTGGAAAATCCTTTATTAAAATGATTGTTGAGTAAAGTAAACATTAAAAATATTAGAAACATAAATAATTTTAATATCGCACAATCATTTTAAAATTTTTAAGTTTTTGTGTTTAATAAAACTTCTTTAAATTTCAAATAATTTTTTATTATTTTTTAATTGAAAAATTCAATCATTTTGTATATTGTAATTACAATGAACCAAAAAAAAAAAAAAATTATAAGCTATCAAAGTTACTATGATAATAATAATTTTATTATTTGAATTTTTTTTTTTCTAGATGGTTGCAAATTTTTAGCAACCAAAAGAATAATCAAAACGGCTACCATTAACAAAATCAGTTTCAAAACGAGCACTACCCCCATTTTTAAGACCATAACAACATCTATCCCATTGTGGTCAATATTATTTATATTATTGACAATAATGCAAATTATTCCAACGAGCACAAATGCAATGATGATTCGGCATAGACGAAGGAGTAGTAATAATCATAATTCTTTAGAATGGGAAAATCCATGTGGGGGCAAGTACTTCGTTCATAATTCTGCAGATATATCTTCATCATCTAGAAAAATTGTAAGTACGAATTTTTTTCTTTAAATTTGTAGTGAATTTTTTTGTTTATTAAATTGTAATCATGTTCTAAATTTCTAGGCATTTAGACATTTACGTAGAAGTATTAGGGCCAATAACCAAAGACTGCAAGATGAGCATTTATCAGCGATTGATATTTCAGACATAAGCACATGGGTTAAATTAAACCAAACATACAAATTTTTAACACAAATTAAGCCTAATTCAAATGTAAGTTTATTTATTTACTTTTTAAAAAATAACTTTAAAAAAGTATATACATACATAGGTACTTTAAAAAGCTAGATTATTATTATGTGTATTGAAATTTTAACTTTTGGATTTTTTAAATGTGATTCAAAACAATTTCCGAAAATTTTTAATTCATGTCTGTAACCCTGAGATATTTTAAAATTAAGATAAATCAAATCACTAAAAAACTGTATTTTAAAAAAATGCAATTTATTGAGTAACTTACAATTAAAATATACTGAAGCAAATTATATCCTGATCACGATCCTTCTGACTAAAAGTAGTGACGATGACGGCGGCGTGTATAACTTAAGATTCCTCAATAACCGGCCCAAGGGCCAAACTACTATCATTATCAACAGCGCGTGTAGATAACAGAACACTGCTGTTATTATCTTACAACTTTTATACGTACGTATATACACATACATATATTTCACACAGATACTCTCGTGCAAATAATATAATTCTTAAAGCAATGAGGTGCTATGAAAGCTATTTTTCTTTAGTTCTGAAAAAGGTGTAAAGTGTAAAGTATTCTAAAACGAGATTACAAATTTATGAATTAGATAAAAACAACTAATGGTTTTAGCTTTTGAGAGCTCATCTTAAAATATGATATTATTACTACCAATTACCTGTTACAAAAAAAATTTTTTTAAAAAAAAAGGATAATCAAAGTGCAAATTTTTGGTTAATTTCCTACTACACTTTTAGCATAAAACAAAAATACGCGAAGTAAGGTACTAGGAGATGATTTAACAAGTCTTCTTCACGACTTCATGTCAAATTGATATGGTTTTTTTTTAAATTTTTGTTTTTTTGTTTTTTGTATTGAAATCTGTTTACTATCAATGGTAGCAGTTGCAGTCAAATTAACATCTCATCTCAGTATGCGATGCATCATCAGTTGAATAAGCTGCTGATTAATGATGGAAAATTCCTTGAAGGCTTTCGGCTTTATTCTTCTTGAATTTAAAAACTACCGCAAAATAAAGTATCATGGTAATAATAGCAATGGATTTTCGCTTTAGGATTGTTTGTTCGTTGATTGTAACACGTTTAAAAAAATAAGTGGATGTTTTCAGTAACGTGCACATACTGATGTAAATACACGCATAGTGGATAAGCAAAAATATGATCGAACTACTTTTTCTCATAAATAAGATTGCATTACGCCTCAGGCTAGAAGTAAAATAGTTGGTAATACTTTAAATACTTCTCTCGTAACTTTTTGTTTTATCGGTTTTTTTATTTTCAAAAAATATATGGCTATAATTATTGAATATGAAGAATAAGAAAATGATAATGATCATGATGATATGTATGTATGTATATATGTATATATTTATTTTTATATACATATATGTATATAAAACATAATTATAAAAGAAAAGAAACATGAAAACCATAAAATATCAATCATATCATGAAATTTGTCTAATTAAAATATGTCAAAAAAAAGTTGTATTAATTGAACTATAGACTTTCGTTAGACACTTCGAACATTTCCAACATGTATACGCATATGTACAATATTTCATTTGAACTTTTTTTTAAAACTTTTTCTTAACAGTTTGTTTAATTTATTTTAATTTCCATTTTTTTTTTTTCAGATTAATTTGACTAGATGGCACAGAAGTATACAGGTGTATATTGCATCATTTTCTTATTTGCGTAGAAAACAGGATAAAGTTGATAGTAAATATAAATATGAAAATCGTCCAATGTCAATAGAACTTCGAAAATTGCTTAATAGTGCAATTAATGTTCTTTGTGAAATTGAAACAGCCATAAATGCAACTACAAATCGCACCATACAAGTAATATCACGCGAAGAAATGGATCGTCGTTTAACATTCCGTACAAAATTAAATTCAGAATCTGGAGATCATGAAGTTGATCAAATTGATTTGAAATTTGTAAAAGCACGTTATTATGAATTAATTAATGGAATTGGAAAAGCTTTACGTAGATGGTTAAAACAACAACGAAAAATGAAATTATGTAGAAATAATTTCGATAGTAATAATAATAGTAGTAGTAGTAGTAGTGGTGTAAGTAGTAGTAGTAGCATTGAAGGTTTTAATAAAAGTGAACGTAATCCTTGTAGAAATTATTTACGAAGACGGAATCGTATGTTAGAAAGAAAAAAACTTATAAATTAATATAGAATTTATATAAATACTCTCATCATCATCATACGTTTTATGAATTATTCTTCTTTCTATTTATTTTCATTCGTAAGATTTCACATTATTTTTAATATGTATAAGGATTATTATTAAAAAAAATTTATTTATTACCTTTTCTACTATCGTATTATTATCAAGCGAATTTTTAACTTACTTCTCGTAATAGGTAATTTTATTTATTCTATTTAAAAATAAACTATTGTATTTATTTCATTTTATATCATTTCCAAAATAAATTACATTCATGATAACAAAAATTGAATTATCATTTTATATTTAAAACAGTATTTTTATGAAACTATGAATATAATTTATATTATGATAAAGTAGGATATTATATAAGAAATAGTTTTTAATTATGTATATCGAAGTTTCTACACAACAACTTTTAGACGTTAATTTTTATTATTTTATATAAGATTTATAAACGTTTCGAATATGACTTTAATAAATGTAATTTAAAAAAAATAAATTATTTAAAGTTGATTACAAAATACATAATGTATGTAAAATTAATTTGCTTTATGAATATAAGTAAAACATAAAGAAAGCATATTGCTGTGATACAGATACATTTTTTAATAACTATATTTTCTACTTAATAACTGTTAAGTTAATCACGAAATACATCAACAAATTTTTAATTTGATTATTTAAAAAAAAAAACAATAATTCACCCAATAGAATTTTTTTGAAAATAATAGTATTCTTCAAAATAAGTTTAAAATAGAAATAGATAATAAAAATTACAAAAATTGTGTAATTTCAGTTGTGTAAAATGAGACTAAATAAATTGTAATTGTATAAACTAATGAATTATTTGTATTAAATATTATAAATAAACTTTGAAAAATTAATTTATAATTTATATGTATTTCATTATTTATTTACTTATTACTTTTAATTTTAAAGTGCAGAAATATAGGCTATAAAATCTGTTAGTTTTTTTGTTCGTTATTTTAGATTTATTCTTGAAAAAAAAAAAAAAAACTAAATCTTTACTATTTTATTTCACAAAGCCAACATGAAAGTTACAAAAAAGAACTTAATTATGTAGACATTTTTTTTTTATAAAATAAAAAATTTAAAAAAATAAGGAATAAATAAGAAATTACATACAATCATACATGCATGATTAGGTGAGTGAATAAATAAAAAATAAATTTAATTAAATATTGAGTAATATAGAAAAAAAAATAAAAATAGTTACAAATTAACTTATATAATGAAGAATAACAAATAAATGCAAATTCAAAATCTATTGATCAAAAATTTAAGTTAAGTATCTTGACCCAGCAGAAAGTGTTTTATTGACACGAAAAGAAGAAAAGAAGAAACAAAATGTATACATAACAACCCCTCATTATTGCTTCTTTTAAAAAAAAGCTCAAAGCAGTTTAATAGTGTTTTTCGATTTTTATTGCAATTATTTGAAATTACCACATTTACTTTTCTTGATCTAGTCTGGCATTCATTCAAAGTTTTCCTTGTAGTGAAGATACCTAGCTTTTCATTAAAATTTTACTTTTTCAATAGCAAATATCTTTCTAAGCGTCCTTGTAAACGTTAACCATTAATATTCGTTCACATTCATATTCACAAAATTCTTTTTTAATTTGCTTTATGTGGTTATACATTACATAATACTAGATACGATATACACCGTATCGCATACATGCATACATTGAAAACGGTTTTTCCGGATTTCGGTCCAATGATGACCATGCATCTATCTAGAATTAAATTTGACTGATTATTTAAATATTTTAGCGGAACTACTACTACTTGTTACATACCCACATAACTGTGATAAAATATACTCCATTTTTATTTCATAATTCAAGCTTAAATTTTCAGATTCAAGAAAGCTTATGTTTTATCAAATAACTTTATACATATGTATATCAGCAAATATAAATACAAATCCTTCTTGAAAGCAACCCCCTCCTCTACCACCAAGGTTGGTGAACGCTGGTTAACTCTTGTCACCCTAGGTGAAAATAAGGAAACACCTCACACCACCAATGATGTTCGTGGAACTGTTGAAAAGTATATGGTAAATTTTTGATTCTTCAGTTGTAGAACAACACCATCGGAAACCGATCATGGAGTTTCCTTATAAATTTCCTTGTTTTTACCACCATCACCATTCACCACTTGAATTGTTAATCGTTGTGTAACATCATCTGTTGAATGACCAATCACCTTGTTGTTCTGAACTAAGTACATCTTCTTTAGCATTAGCACCTTGAGCAATTAATATTGTTTGACCTATTTGATGAATTGTTTCTAATTTGAAAAAAATAATAATTTTGATTGATTTTGATTGTATAAAACTGTTTATATTTTACAAATTTTCTTAATTCTAACTTGTAACTAACTTTACAAACTTTCTAAATTCTAATTTTATAAATCTAATAGGAATGGAAATTCTGTAATTTAGGAAAAAAAAATTATTAAAAATAATGAGTAAGTTAAAATAATTTAAAGAAAAAACCTAGTTACCCGTTCCAATTTTATAACCACCGAATGTATTAAATGTTCTTGTAAATCTGGATTATCAGTTGAATGTTTCTTCATAAAAATTTGTTTTATTTGCGTCGATATCATAAGGAAGTTAGGAACAATTGTCAAATTGTAGGTTACAATTTTTCTTGGCAACCAACAACAAGAAGGATCGGTAACATAGTAAACTACAGTCTGCAGCTTAAAAGCTGTACAGGTTTATATCTAATGCACTTTTAATACGGATTGGATTTGAACTTTGGTTTAGTCCCAATTTCATGTCGTATAAACCCGTTAGTTCGGGTAATGTAATGTATAAAGTATAATGTATACTTTATATTATACATGCTGCCTGCTGGGCTTATTTCGAAACGTAGTAATACCGTATTACTACATTGTATCGAATTCTAAAACATAAAATATTAAATTCGTGACAAAGTCATTAATTCCAAAACGTCTTGCTACGGTATTCATAGTGTAAAATATGAGCAGATAATGCAGTGAAAAATTCTTCGATACAATGTATACATAAAACCACAACCATGTGTATTACAACAGCTGTCATACACATACTGTATTCACTACATCAATTTTGACGTTTCGAAATAAGGCCGCTTTTTTGCATGCAAATGTATGCATGTATTATTTTAATTCTAATTCCTAATTTTAACGTTTATACGTTACTTCCAATTTAATGCAAAATTCGGTTTTCTTTTGAATTATTTTTTACGCTTTAAACTAGAAGTAGTCAACTTAAGTAGTCAGAACATCCGGCGTTATGTCAAAATTGTTAAACAAAACAAGGAACGACATTGACTAAAAACAAGAAGTAACGGTAACAAAAATCACAAACAATCAAAACTCCCACCACACCAACACATTACCAGCTTTTAAATTTAAAAATTTAAAAATCTATTAATAAACTTTCCTAACTGCTTTGACTACTGCCGCGAATTTGAAAAGTTCAGTATCAGTTTGTAGTTGTTTTTTTTTTAAAAATTGAAATTCAAAAATTTCAAATAATTATACAATCATAAATTGCTGTGTTTTATTGGAACTGAGGAAGTGATATGTGATAACTTCAGTTTTGTTGCGCGCGCAAATCCGGGATCCTGGAAGCATGTTGAAAAATTAAATTACATACTATAACAAATACATTTCTTTAATGAAATATTAAATTATAATTTCGAAAAATGAGTAATTATTCCAACAAACAAAAAAAACCTCTTTCAGTTTTTTATGAAAAAGGGAGTATCAAACGAAAAGGAGTAGTACGGGACTACGGTTATTAAAATCGGAGCCAAAATAATCCGATCGGAGTGTAAGTACAGTACAGCGGGGGTGGGGTGAGAGAGATTATTGCTATGCTAATGCTAATTTGCTTTACAAAAACAATAAGGTGAAAATTTTTTTATTTTAGTTAGTTTGGTTTAGTTGGCTAGGAGGAGTGAGTATATTGAGTAGTCTTTCGGAAGGAGTTTTGTGTTGACCTCGAGAGAAAGCTTTTATCGAAAACTTCAGAGGAAGCTTTTGCCAATAAGTTTGATGATTGAATTTGGAAGTGGAAAATTTCTTCCAAAAATTATCGATTAAAAACAACTGTAACAATTGTTTTTTTTTTTTTTTTGATTTAATAAATTAAACAGTGCTTTTATAATTTTTTTTTATTATATAAATACATATGTAAATAAGTATATATGTATGTATGTATGTATTTTTTTTATATATTAATTATATTAAAATTACATACATATATTCGTAAAAGTTAAAAATCAATATATGTATGTAAGTACATATAATGTAAGTATACGAGTATGCATGGAAAAAGTAGTACTTTGTGCATCTGTACAGCCATTTCCCATATTTAATTTCATTTAATTGAAATACATAATTAATAACTTTTTTTTCGGAAAATAATTCTTAGGAAAAAAACTTGTTATAAAATGATCTTATTATTATTATTATTTGTAAAAACAAATTGAAATATCTGGTATTTAATTCAATTGATGTCGTGATTAAATATTCTCACTTGTTTAAGTATTACTGTACATGTATCGTAATTACTTATTAACAATATTCTTGTTCTAGTTTTACTATTTAAGATTTTTAGTTGTACATAATCACGTTCGGTTGACAACAAACTATTAAAATTTTATTTAAATGTATACGATTATATATCACTCCTTCAAATCGTCAAAGTTGACAACTATAGCACTTCCTCATACTAATAAGAGCAAGTATAAGTATAGTACAATAATCTACAAAGTATTTTATATGTGCATATACCTATGAAAATTTTTTTTTATATAGCACATATGACATGTACGTGATATTCTGATACTTATGAGATATGACAGAATATTAATTGAAATTTTATAAATTCTTAATAACAGTATAATAATTTCATATAGGTATATAATGAATTTTTTAAATTCCAT
The DNA here is from genome assembly GCA_932526495.1 of Bombylius major. Classification (NCBI taxonomy): domain Eukaryota; kingdom Metazoa; phylum Arthropoda; class Insecta; order Diptera; family Bombyliidae; genus Bombylius; species Bombylius major. The sequence continues at coordinate 65,742 of OW052048.1, forward strand.
TATTTAACTTTATTTTTTCATTCTTAATATTAATTAATATTTGAAATTGTTATTATGTGTTAAAAATTTCTTTAAAATTTTAAATTTTATATAATTTTTGAGAATTTATAAACATATACATACACATGTACATAGACATACAGAATACTCGTGAGCTTAAAGTTATTCAAATCATCAAAAATAAAATAAAAAATCAAAAATATTAGATAAAAAAATAAAAATAAAATAAAATCTTCACCATACTTATTACTTTTACTTTTTCTTCATAACATGTAATTAGTAATTGAATACATGAAATGTAAGATTTGTTTTGTCTTCCTGAATAAATAAAATGTGAAAATGCACAATATATTGCAATTAATTTAGAACAAAATATGATTCCAATACATTTATTCTAGATGAATAATAAATCTACAAAATCATCATTAATATTTCAAATTTACATATTCATAGCTATATATACATATTTTAATAAATTAATTGAAATCAACCTCTTTAATATATGTATTTTTATTTTTTTGTCAGAATATTTAGTTTTATATTTATTTGATATTGAAGATTAAAAGATTGAGAATTTTTATCGACTTTGTTACAAATGCATACTATTATTCATACAGTTAGAGAAGTATAATTCCTAGTGTATTCAAAAATTGTTTTCAAAAAAAAAAAAAAACTTACTTTATCAGGAATCCTATGAATATGAATATGAATTTTAGTGATATATGTATGTATGTATGTATTTGTATCATAAAAAGTTATAATGACCTTTAGTCTATCTTCGAAACCTTATCGACTTTAGCTCAATTTAATCTTATTTTCATTGATCTGTATCAAACTCAAACTCATGATTCATGAATTTCTTCACACCTTGACCACAATGTATCTTTTTTAATATTTCAATAATTAGTTTTAAAGGATAAAATACAGTATTACATACTTGATAAGTTGATAATAATAAAACTTGATTAAAAGAAACATCAAGCTTGTATGAAACTTATTTCAAGCTTCTTTTTATTCATGATAAATTACATTACAGAGTAGGGAACTGTACAAGATACAAGCTACACTACAGCACAAAATACAGATTCTACACTACACATAGACCATAGTACATTCCATCCAACATCGTTCAGACTGGCTCTGTTAGTCGAACAGTAAAGATATCGTGTATTCGATGTAGTATTTTTCAAGATTTTTTGTGATTTTTTTTTAATAACATTAGTTTGTATTTAATTATTACATTTTTTCCAAGCGTTGCGTTACTAAGTTACTCATGCGGTACTAACTTTTTTTGTTTTTAAGTTTTCTATAGAAAAAGGTGTATTTCAGGTAAATGAAAGTAGAGGAAGTGAAGTACAGTAAAATAAAAACTATTACGTGAGCAATTCAATAGCAAAAGAATTGTAACTTCCACAATTTAAACAAAATTTCCTATTTACCGTGAACGAACGAATATTTATTTAATATTTTTCAATATATGTATATGTACTCGTATATATACATATTATGTACGTGCAATCTCCAGATGAATATTTTTAATTTTTTCTATTTTGTTTTATGTGACTGACCTAGTGCGAAAGTTGGAGGTTTCTATAGAAGTGATCAGTGAAACATTTTTAATTGTATATTGTAATCTGAAGATACAAATCTAAAGTATAAGATAAAATTAATTATATAATCAACATGAAATTTGTGTTTGGATTAGCAATAATCATTATTGGATTATGTACTTTAAAAGATTGTATAGCAAAACCAACAGAAGCAACAAGTTCAAAACAAATTATGAGATATGGTAAGTTTATCATTCTTATGGCGTAATAAGAAATAGCATATAATATAAATAAAATTCACAGCTTTTTTTAAAAAAAATAATTATACGATTAAAATCATATAAAAAATTATTAGTCTTTTATTATTTTTTTATTCACTTTTTCTTTATTGCAAAAAAATGAAGCACATCTAGTTTAGATAAATTGTAATTAAAATTTTTACAAAATTAAAAGCGTTACATAAAATGAACTTCATAAATTTAATTTAATAATAAATAATTTTTTTTTATTTATTAGTACGTAATGTATTTCAATCATTCACATCTTTTTTTTTTTTATAATTACAATACAATGCAAGTATGTATATTTAATATTTATGTAGAATATATCAAGACAATCTCAGAGTTTTACAAAATTGTTGATAAATCGAATTGCAAAAGAACGATTAGATAAGAAGTAGCTGCACTCACAGTCTGAAATAATATAGAAAGAACTATTAGTTTAACGTACATATGTATACATATACTATAATATGTTAAAGAGATATTTACTGAAAATATAAATGTGTAATCCAAACGAAACAATCCAATTCCATTGAAATGAAAATAGTTCTCCCAATGCATATATTGTAAAGTAAATGCTTTCATTTTGTTATAATAAACATCATTTCCTAACATAAAAGCTGGTTTCTTCTGCATTATTTCATGAATTAAAAGTGCTGAACGTTTTGCTTCATTTTGAGCACGGCAACACATTCGTAACACCATATAAGACATCATCATTAAATAAATAGTCCATAATACATAAGTTATTGATAACATATCAAGCCATTGATTTTTTCCACCAACTAAAAAGACAATTTTTGTCAATAAAAATACACTGAAAACACTTATAATAAAAGTAGAGGTCATAAATGAAACAATTTGAAGTGAATAGGCTGAATTTGTTATGACTCCAAGTTCACAAAGTCTATTATGAACTCTAAAAACCACTACAAGAAAACGTTCTGAATTTACACTATATAAAATAAAATTAAAAAAAATATAAACTATATTAGTTAATTATAAATTTTAATTTGTATTTTTGAATGATATATGCACATACTTTTTTTCAATAATTTCTTCACTTTTTTCTGATTTCATTACTCCATCTTTCTCATCAATATTATCAAATTGTGTTTCAATGTCAAAAATTTTTATTTTACCATTTTTTGGTTCAGCTTCTTCACAAATTCTTTCTAAAACTCTATTTGATTGTTCGTATCTGCATGCAATCTTGTGAATTAAGCAAATAAATTGTGCTTGAACCACGCATGATGAAAATGTTGGAGTAAATGATCCAATGATTAATATCAATATTTCAATTAAATCATCTCTAAAATAATAAAATATTATATTAATATTATCATTCGAATTTTTTTTAGAGAATTCATTTACCCATAATATATATAAACTCCAAAAGAAAAAATTACAAAATATAGAGTTACTCCGACAAATAATAATATCAACTGGAATCTATTTTCTTTGTATGGTTTTTTTTCAATATAATTTTTATTATCAACCAGAAAACAAACATCTAGTTCATAATCAACTTCATCAATTATACTAATAAATATATTGTGAATATTCTTTTCTAAAACATTTTTTATTATACAAACAAAGTATAGTATACACATAAGACATCCAATTATAACTTCTCCAAATTGGCAAACTAATTTGCAATTATTAACAATATCATATTGAGTTACAAAATAACGATATGCAGATACAGTGATGAATATAAATGCAAAAATCAATGAAATAAAGCGTATTATTATAGATATTTTTGGGCTATTTCTATCCGTTACCGGAACTCCAGAAATCTATGTATATTGAAAAAAAACTACGAATTGATTGTTTGAAAACCAAAAACAAGATTACAATTTTAAAAACATTACCTTTGATAGAAGAATCATTGGTTGCTCCATTTTACTTTTTATTATTTTTTTAATTTCCGAGCAGCAATTGTAAAAACATAAATTCAATTCGTTTATCGCCAATAGACTATTAAAAATATTACTGAACCGTTGAATTTAATTTCTTACATAGATCCATTAACTAAATGAATCAGTAATATTGGGAAATAGCTATTCTATTATTCATCAATATCCATTTAACCCTTTGACCTTACATAAGATACCTCTGGCACGTCAAAAGTTTCGTTTTAACATTTGAATTATTGAATTTTACTTTCAGAAATTTATTTCAAACGTTATCTACATTCAGAAAAAAATCATATACACATACAAAAAATAATCAGAATTAAGTTATACTTAAAGGGGTTAAAAAAGGTAATCAAAATTATATTTTATGTATAAGCAATTACATATGTATATACATATCCTTCATGTACTCATATATACATACTTTACGTGTACTTTTATTGATCGCCGATTAAATGATAAATTAATTATACTTTTTCAACATGACGTATAATTTGTATACAGAACTAAATGTAATTTTTGTTCATACTCCATTAAAATATTTAATTAATTAAAACAATTATAACTAAATTCAATTTTATAATTTTAATGACTCAAATGTGTTAATATTTTGTGTAAATTTTTTAAAAAGTTCTCGTTAAAAAGTAAAACAATATATATGTACCTATGTATAGTTATTTTTTATTTTTTTTTTAAATAATTATGCGTATGAAAAGAAGAACAAATTTCATAAAATTGTTTTTCACGTAAAATTACATCAAAATATGTATTCAAACTAAATGTCATTAAAATTTGCATGCATTCATTTTTTTTTTAACTTTTTACTTTGCTAATAGAATAAATAATACAAACATACATATGTAAGTCTCTTGCGAAGCTTCATTTCATCATATTTTTTTTTTAAATCTAGATTAGATAATTATGCTATAAATATGATATGCACAATGCATCATATTATTTATAATATAATGTACAATTGTACATTATAAAGAATACATATACCTACATAATGTAAATCACTCATATAAAATAAAAACAACAATGTGGTTAGATAAAATTTATGGACAAATGCATCACCTGTTGACCGTGCGAAATCATGAAATAGATAAATATAAAAAGAGATACATAATATGTATGTTTGTATGATGCTTATAGAATAAATGCAAGGTTAAAACAAGTTTAAATGTTCATATGTAAGCAATGAGTAACACGCACATTGATACTACACAATTTTTACCTTATTAATATAATGTATCTTCATCTTCTGACAAGCTACAATATATCTACTATAAACTTAGAGCAAGATTTTAAATAATACAGCAAGTATTTACCAAGTTTTAAAATATAATATTGCGTATATGTCTATGCGAATACCATAGATACATATATTGCAATGCTAATATGCAAATAAAATATGTAATTTATGTTGTATCATTATATGTATGTATATGTTGTGACGGAAATGTATCATGGACCAAGGATAATGAATAGGTACTTTCAAATAATTATTTCTTGCTAGTTAGTCGAAAGTTAACCCAGTGAGGTAAATATTACATGATACTTATTTATATATAATCATAATGATAAGTGATAATTGTATCTATCATTAAGTAAATGTTTCTTCGTTATCATTTTTTTTTTTTATATATTGTAAGGTAAAACAAATTCACACCATAAATTTACTCAATTATATTATTTCTTGAACAAAAAATACATATGTATACTCGTACACAAGATCTTCTCAACATTTATTGAGATACTCTAATACACCTTGAACTAGAAACAATCTCCGATGTCGTCAAAAAGACATAGCAAAATTAGAAATGTGTATAATATTAACTATAAAATAATATTAATAGCATTGGATTAACGTTGACCAGTGGCTACTATATACCATACCACATACCATTTGTTCGCAATATGATGTCTTGTAATGAACTTCAAATTATCATTTATACCAACAATAAGTTAATTATAATTGTTAATATTTTCAGCTTTTCAATGAATTATAATTAAGCATATTTTATAATTTACTTCATGCTCACTTTTATTTATAATCTTACAATATTTTTTTTATTTTTTCAATTTTTAAAATTCACAACATATTTTTTTTCTCTACAATTCATTGATAAAAATTGTATCTTACATATATCGGATTAAATATCTATTTTGGAGCCTTGACAAATTAGTTGATCATGAACTTAATAAATACGCGCTCATCTGTAGGTTTAATTGGCTTTTCATCATTTATTATTTGACATTAAAACTACTTTTTAACTACTTTATAATATTAGTAATGTATATATTATGTTTGTATTCATCTTCATGATATACATATATTAAATAGCGATTAAATCATTCATCTACGAAATAAATATTTTTTTCACAATACCATAATCGATTACCTGATATTTTCCCATGAATATAAAAAGTAATTTAAAATGTAATTATGTATATACGTATATATTGTATATACATATAAATAGATTTATATCAAGACACTTTTATTAGATTCTTAGATTAATTTTTTTGATTAAAAAAGAAATTACTACACGAATCTCTAGTAATCGTTTAAAAAGTCTTTACTTTGAAAAAAAAAAAAAAAACCAATAACAAAAATATATTAAGGAGCGTATGAACTTTGATCTAAACCGTCTTCGTGATGATATTTGCAAAACAAAAGAGTAATAACGATTGATTTCAACATTAAGATAAATAAGAATCTAGGATGTGTACCTATGGTTTTTTTATGTACATTATACATAATTATTTCTGCTCTGTGTGTATATAAATACATACATATGTACATTACACCTATACAAAAAATGCTTGTAGATAAAATTAGATTGTAATATGTATTTAATTTTAGCTCATGGTTAATAAGACTCACGGAAAATGCCAAGGAGTCTAAGGTGTGCACTGATTTTTCTTAAATGTCATAAACTAAATTTTCTTTTCTGTGGCCCGAATAATTTGACTGCTTGCAAATACGTCTATAAAGAAATGATGAGAAATGGGTATGGCATGACGTCTATATCTAAATATGAAAATATTATACAAAATTACAGCATGTTATTTAGAAATATGATTTTGTAATATTATATAATAATAATAAATATGGTATTTTTAAAATATATATATGTACATATCTAAAAATGTACAATCAATCCTTTCATCGTCCGTAACTTAAATTCCTATGATCTAAACTTCTGCAATTTTGTTAATCACGATTGAATAATTTAAATATTTTCTGTCAAATTATTTATGATATCATATGAAGAACACAGATGATGTTCTTTATGTTAATAAGTTTTAATTGCATATTAAAATCAATTCTGAAACATACATACATATATTGTATATCTATATAAATAAATATCAATATTTAACATCCACATTTCAAATACATAATAGTAGGATTGAAAATCTAACATGTCGTCAAATTTTTGAATAAATTATAAAATCATAGACGACGATTGAAGGCGATTGTCAAGCAAATCTTTCACCTCGACACAGAAAAATTGTTTACGAATTACTGTTTGAATTGAAGAGGAAAAGCGCAGCAGCATCCGAGAAATTATATGTTGTGCATTTAACAATGAATTGAATTTGTTTTTATAAAAGAAGAAAAAATAATAATGACATGCATAATGCATGCATACATATGCAAGGGTTTAATATCAAAGCACTATTATCATATAAAAAAACATTCCAATAGACAACCAACAAAAGTCATACTAACTCAATTGAATTAAACAGCTTTTAAAATACAACCACGATCATTATTGATGTATAAACAACACAAGGTCTGAATAGGTTGAACTCTAAAGATTAAATGACTTGGAAGTAAAGGAAAAATAAATTGAAAAATGCATGTTTTGCATAAATAAGCAATTTTAAATACAAGGAGATCGCCACCTTTCTATTGGAACAAAATCATTTGCCTATAATTTCATTGAACAATAATAATTGTCGTACACTCAGAAAAATGAATTACATATAATTGATGAAATAGCGTTTTTGTTTTAAAAATTCCTAAAATTATCTAGTTTTTATGAAAATTTCATTAATTTGAAGAATTATTTATAAAATTAAGGAAATCTTACTTGTTTTTATAAAAATCTGATGATTTTGAAAAAATGAAATTACATTGGAACAAGTGCGTAATATTTCTTGAACTAAAGAACAATATGTTTTTGAAACAAAAACGTTTTCTTTTTTTTGATATGGTCGTTTCTTAGTCCGAGTAAAAACTTTACTTGAAAATAGTAAATCGAAACTTTAAAACAAGTAACAGTTTTGTTTCGTTTTTATGACGTTTTGTTTTGAAATGTAGTCTAAATTTCATTAAATTGATGTCGAACAACTATTGAAACAAAGATGCGTAAATTTGTGTACATCAAATTGAAGTATTTTTTTTTGATTTAAAAACAAATTTACTAATTGTACAGACGTGTTCGGTTTTGTCCATACATACCATATAACATGCATCGAGTATCATTTTTGTACATGGTTTTATTGAGTAAAGACTATAGTTTTTGAAGAGTAGTGAATTAATTTGTATAATTTGTTAAATAATTCAGGAAAGTTATAATTAAAAAAATTTAAACAATAATGGAAAATGTAGACTTATTGTGTATTAATTTAAGTGATTTGGAAAATGTGGATATTTCGAACTTGAATAATGTTAGTTTTGAAAATGTTGAAAGTGAAATTGTTCCACAGAAAGATGAATTTTTAGAATTATTAAAAAAATTAAAAGGAGAAATTTTTCATAAAATTTTTTTAGAACACGGTTTCAATACTGAAAGTTTAAAATATTTAAAAGCAGAACATTTGAGTGATATTTGTCCAAAAGTTTTATACGGTCCAAGAATTATTTTTGAATATAACTTGCATCTTTGGCAATGCGAACAGGTATGGCGAAAATTAATCAAAAATATTTTAATAAGTGTAGGTGCTTGTTTTTCAAACATTTTACGTTGTACTTCTAGGGTATTACTATCATCAATAACGACAAAGCGTCATCTTCAATTTCAAATTCTTCAACAGCATCTTGTTCTACAAGCTTTGAAAACCTTGTTCAGGAGTTAAATCATGATGAGGTATGTTATTCTGCATATGGTCATTTATTAGTAAGAAATTTTAAATCTTATAAAACTATTTTTTTTTAAATGAAAATTATTTAATATAGACTCAGACTTTAAACATGTCTTTAACGGAAAAGAAGACAAATTATATGAAAATTGGGAAAGTTTCTGCGAACGTATTCTTCCATTAATGAAAGTAAAAATTAAAGACTCCTACAGCAAGGAATTATTAAATAAAATACATAATGACAAATCTGGTAATTTTATTTTTTAAAATTTTTATTTAAATAAAAAATTAATTTGAAAAAAATTAATAATTTTCAGGTCTAGAAAATTTATTGATTTTGACACTCCTACCATCTTTATTGGTGCAGCCAACAAGCAGAAATATTCCAATTTCTTTAGCTATAAAATATTCTATATCATTTGTAAATAATATTCTTAATTTTGAAAATAATGAATTTATTTTTACTATAGTAAAGGCTACGAAATAAATAAATCAATTTATTTCAGTGAGTTAATTTCTCACGCCGACATAAGTTTTCTACAAGAAGCAATTTGTTATGATAGCGTTCAATTTCTTGGTACTTTATATAAAAAAGATTATATTATGATATGTAATGATAGCAAGTTTTCTGCTTTCAAAATTAAAGAGATATTAAAAATAAATCAAAAAATATTATTGTTTTGTCAAGAAATTGATGTATTATTTTACAGTACACATTATATAAGCTATTGTATAGGAGAGGATCTACTAGTTTATAAGTTAAAGAATATAACATCTTTTGAATTTCTACCTGTTCATAGTTATAAGTTACCATGTAATAAAATAGTATTAAGAATAAAAAATGGTTATATTTGAAATAAAATAAATAAAAAATAAATAAAAATAAAATTCTTTTATTTGTGTAAACCATGTACATATTTAAATTAAACATTCATTTCCTTGATTGAAGAAGACTGTTCCTTTTAAATTAAAAACTTGTTCCTTTGATTTGAGTACAGTTTATTTTCACATTTCTTTGAATGAATGATACATTTTATTTGTTTTGAATAATAACGAACTTAGATTTAAAACAAATTTTACTTAAGTCAAGATAAGTTTTCATTAAAATAAGTAATGCGAATTTTCAGATTTATTATATTTAAGTGAAAAGCACATTTGAAGTGATGATATTGTACTCGACTGTATGAAATCTCTCTTACTTGATTTAATGAAAATGGTTTATAATTATTAATGTAATATTTCATAGGCTCCAAATCATTATCAACTTTCATTGATTTGAATGTAGTTTTTCTTTAATTTTAGTAACTATTTTTCTGAGTGTATGTTTATTCGTGCTCTTTTTTAATATCGCAAATAAAGTTACTATCTATAAGTACCTACTTAGTTGCAGCAACATAGATAAAGTATATAATGAACAGGAACGATCTCTTTGAAATATTATAATATATAAACATAGTATATAAGAAATTCTAATGATTCCGTGGAATTTTGATGAAATATGTATTTACTTTATTATACATATTTACATACTACATACACATACATAATATTTTCATAAGCAGATAAGCGATGGTAGTCAAAAATAAAGAGAAAAAACATTAGAAAATATTATACTATTTTTACTTTTGGAAGTCAGTACAGGCAAGATAGCATACTTTTCTATACTCTTTTACATTTCGTTTGTATAAATCTGTCTCGTGTGTGGGGTGATCAGATCTCAATTTCAATCGAGTTATATTATTTTAAATTAAATATTACCAAGGCAAAAAACTCATCGGGTACTGCCTCCATAAGCACAATACTGACTTCCAAAAATAAAAATAGTATAGAAGAGATCGAAACTGTTTTAATTGTATACATTATTTATTCAACCCTATGTCCATACAGCAAGCTTTCTTGCCACTTCTTTTTTCAACCTCACAACTGAAATACATATATTATACAGATATCTACACATAACACATATAAGTATTCACATATAAGTATTATAAAATACATATAAACAAATTCACAGTGAACACTTATTTGATCTTCGAAATTGAAAATAAAAATCTAATCGATGATAACTACGTATATATATGAAAAACTATCAAAACACATCTATTAAATTTTTTATTTTAAATGATTTTCAAATTCAAAACAATAGGACATTCTTCCAGCTTCTTCCATTTACTTTATAAGCATTTCTCAAGAGATGGCCTTCGGAGATGATTAGACACTGAAGTTACTTTACCTATACCTATTGTCTTTGTATTTTTAAAAATTATCTAACTGCACATGTTTTGTAATTAATTTCTTAACTTTATTCGTACTTAAGTTAACCTTGTACTATCTTGTATTATTTACGTGTAATATATTTATACGTACTTATATACATATATACATACATATAGCATACGTATATACAATAAGCACATCACAGGGTCTTAAAAATTTATTCTTCAGAAGTTTATCATTATATACTATTCTTTTGTTTAAACTTAACTCAAATTGTAATTTATCTAACTACTAACCGCAGTATTTACTATGAAGAATTTTTAAGAGGATAAAATTATGGTGACATGATGTGATGTAATTTAAAGACTTGCGCAAATTACAAAAGACCACTTATGGATTTCAATCTTAAATGATGAACCTCAATAGCAATAATAGTAATACACATTAGTACCTATAATATAGATCTAATGATGTTATTGTTATTAAAAAAATGATTATTGATTAGTTTCTTTGCATTAACACTGGGTTATTATTGAAAAAATTCGTAATGATTCAACTACAATGAGAATAAAATTCACATGAAAAAATATAATAATCTATCTATCTTTGTCATGATATAACCATAATATAACCTTCAATATATGAACATCAACGTCAACTATCTAACAAGTACTTCTAATAGATGTAATTTTTGGTATTCTTCTGATTTTTATATGCAATCATTAAAATGACATAGTTTTTGTTGCACGCTTCTGGAAAACTAATTTTGAATTATGGCTTTTTAACGAGAATAAGATGAGTTATGGTGTTATGATGGAATTAATTAAATATATCTTTTGACATTGAGTGTTTTCAAAAAAAAAAAAAAAAAACAAAAAACAAAAAACCAAAAAAAAAATTTGTGTATAAAGCGCCAATTATTAAAAAAAATTTATTGTGAATTACAATGATGACTTTGAAATCTATTATATTGTACTTAAGATATTTCCAAAAGCATCAACCTATAACTTTTTAGATTCTTCAATTTAGCAAAAAACCAAAAATATACTTATTAAATTTAAATTCAATTGTAGAAAGTGATTATAATGAAAATGTGTCATACATAAATCTTAATAAATTAAATATTAATTTTGTATATGTTATACATATTTCACATACATTCTTAAATGAATAATATATATGAAGAATTACATACAAGCACCTAGATAAACAATACAAAGTTTTACCAATGCATTTAACGACAAATAGATTTAATATTTCAGGAATAGCAACTTTGTTAAAGGCAAAAAGCTTTAAATCATATTCAATAGATATTTTACATCTTTTGTAGAATTAAAACATGCTTTAAAATAACACAATAATGGAATAAAAATTTGAAAATAGAGGCGGAATGTTTAACACTATACTGAAATTTTGAAATTTAACTATTATTTAAAAAAAAAAAAATGTAGTACTTATGTGAAATTCCGGCAATAAAGTATTATTTATAATAGATTTGATACTGAACGATGAATAACGACTGATGCGAAACGTGAAAATGCAAGCAATAGAAGCAAACAGTAAAAAAAAAAGCCACGGAAATATATTAAAACGAAATCGTGTATTTTAAAGCGGATTTTTATACTAAAACTAAAATTGTACGTAATAATTGAAATCCCAATAGGCAATATCTTAAGTAACGATTTATTTTGCAATTTTTTGGAAGAAATCAAAAAATTCGAATTCAATGGTTTTGTTTTAGTTCGATTACTCAATGGAACGATAACTTTAAAACTAAAAATAAATAACAACAGTGGTGATGGATTCATATTGTGTTTCAATGAATATAATAGATACATATGTATGTATATAAATGTATAATAAACATGAATTCTAATAAATTATGATTGGAAGGTGTGGAGTAGTTAGTATTTTCATAGTAAATGCTGATGGCATAATCGTGATCAGAATTGTAATATTTTCAAGATCCGTCATATATTTTGATGTACAAAATAATATACCTATAAGAATTCATATTTTTGAAAAAAATATAAAGTAAAAATTTCTGAATATTCAAATTTGAAAATACAGTCAAATCGTCAGCTACAAAGTTTCTGAAAGTTATAGAAGAATTTTGAAAAAATTACGACTTAAAGAAAATGTTTTGTCAAAAGAAAAAGAAAGTTAATTTATCAACATCTTGGTAACAATAACTTTCTCAAGATGTTACGTTATTTTATCTTAAAAAGATTCATTTTTAATTAGGATTTTGATTTGTATTGAGATGTGTAAATTAAATTAATGTTGAATTTCCTAAACTTTATTCAGGCTTTGGTAGGGTGAGATTTATTGCTATACGAGTATAACAAAAGAGGAAAATTTTGTAATTAAGTTAGGCGACTTTGGTAGGAGCAGTCAGAAAGTTATTTCGAAAACTCGAGAATACATTTTTTGAAGAAAAAAATATGGGAAAGCCTTCGTAACAATTGTTTTTTGTTTGTTTTACTTTTAAAAAAATATCTACTAGTTCTGGAAAATTGTTTCTAGTTTTATATAAAATAGCAGAAATATGTACTTTTTTCCAAAAGACATTTTTTTTTAATATGAAACAAAACTTGTGATTATTTTTCACTTCAAACCAATGAAAATTTAACTTTTTTAAGAACATTCTGATTCAAATGAAAATAGATAATTAACATTTTCTTTGTAAACAAACATCTTAATTTTGTAATTTTTTTCAGTCGAAGGTTATCTACTTAGATTTTAATCTTTTTCTATACATACATATATGTACATACATATTTTTTTCGATATAAATAATTATAATTATATTATGTGGGTTCGTCTGTAGCAGTTTATATTATTACATACCATATATACATACATACATATATGTACATATATATACCTATATACATATAGTTGGTATTTTAAGATATAACTTCCGTAATAGATTAGCGTGATGAATTGCGAATATGTATGTACATGAATCATATGTATTTATGTACATACATATATAATAATATATAATATATGCATATGTCTTATAAGTAAGCTTGTTAATCCACAAAATTATTTCACTTTGTGAGTTATGGTCTGATCAATTGTTTGTTAATTGCCTAGAATTAGTTATGGTTTTTTTTCTTCTTTAATTTTTTCCACGTTCTTGATCAGTATTACGTGTATTGAAATTAATTTTTCATAGTTTTAAAAAAAATACTTATAAACCAACTGATTATATTGTAGTACTTATGTACCTACAATAACATAAACTATTGTTAAAACTCTTTTATGTAAAGATTATAAAATATAAAGTTTCTATTATAATGAAGTCATTAAAAAACATTGGTTCTAACTTATGTAGTTGAACTTTCGATAAGTCGAAAATTATTATCAAGCTACAAGTTATACATAATATGTATATATGTATATTAACAATAATATTCTTAAATTAAATTACAATTAAAATAAATCTTTCTAAAGAAATTTTAATAATAAAAAGTTTATTTACTTGAAGTTGAGTGTCAGTAATCCAACCATTTTTAACTAATAAATTATCACGGTCGAAATCATGATGTGGAACAAGGGTAATAAATTTCCATAGAAGATTTTTTCATTTCTCTTTCCAGTTTTGTAAATTTGATCTCTAAAGTCTTGACTTAATCTGTTTTGATAACCGCATAATTCAACATCAACTTGTCTATTTTAAATTGCCATACATTCTATGTATATGATCTATAAACTGCACACACTTTAAAGTACATAAATTGTATAAATGTTTTATCTTGTTTTTTCCGCAACTTAACTGAAATGGAGAAGTAGATGAATAAATAATAAATGACAACATGATTGAAATGATTAGAAATAAAATTCATACTGTGAAATGCAAACTGATTTTTTTAAAATTATTATTATTTAGAGGATATATTCATCTCTCTAATATTTTTCTTTCAGTTAGCTTCCCGTTCATATAGTTTAAGGTATTCCTTTGACAAATTTTAAATTCAATTAACATCTTTCGTCCTTAAATTCTTCTAGAATTTGAAATATGTTTAATATTTAAAATCCAAAGGATGAATTCTTCTTCTATTTCTTTTCAAAATTATTTATATGAATTGGATATTTTTTATTTAAAGAATATATGTACCTACATACCTATATACATATATAGGTATATCATGTGTCATTAATTTCCTTTCATATTAAATAAAATTCTCTTTATTTAAGTTTACAAATTTATAGGCTTAATAATTTTCATACCTATAACTTCTATTAACATATACAAATGTATGTATACATTCTGTATACATTTTTTCAAAACTGAAATCCTGTACAATAAAAAATCAGTAATTTCGAAAATTACTTTA
Source organism: Bombylius major (assembly GCA_932526495.1). Taxonomy (NCBI): domain Eukaryota; kingdom Metazoa; phylum Arthropoda; class Insecta; order Diptera; family Bombyliidae; genus Bombylius; species Bombylius major. The sequence goes on from OW052048.1 coordinate 81,152, forward strand.
CATTTATTACAGATCTTATGTAATAAAAAGAAATTAAATTTAAATCACAATTTAAAAAAATTGTATTTTTAAACTTTCTTCTTTTATCACATTTTAAATTATTTAATGTAGTGGAAGTAGTGATAGTAGTATAATATGTAACATATAATATTTAATATACAATATATGTATGTACATATAGGTACATATATTGCTGAAGATAAATAACGTAGGAAATTAATAAACTCATGAAAATTTACTTTCTGAAGATTGCCTCAGGGGACTTTTAATAATAATTTAAGTTAGCCGGTTCAAATCAGTAAGGTGAATCGTGAATGATTATACCTACCATCTTTTAAAACAAAACTGATAGTACATATTTATTTACAAATTGCACCTTCACTTAATCATAAAGATACCTATACTCTTCATTATTTTTTTATCAATAAAATATACATACATATGTACATATGTATAAGTACCAAAAATTAAAACGTTTTCCGCAACTAATGAAGCATCATCCCGAATGTAAATACATATAGTGCTTTCACAACTGTTTATCTCTTTCCTAAAGTAATAAAATAGACAAGCAAAAATTTGTATGCAAAGTTAAGTTGATTTTTTTAAAATCTCATCATTTTTATTGTTTCTTCTTTTTTTATTTTATCTTTCGATAATATATCTTACCAATACTTTTTTAAGCTGTTTTACAAGATGACTGACCGGTTGTAAACTGTAAAAAAAAATTTCATTTCATTTCTGCACTTTCTTCTTAAAGTCTATATAATAGAGAGATTCAACAGTTTAAGATGTCTGGTGAAAGTTTTAATGATTTACGACAAAAATGTTGAAAATTACAAAAGTTCCCAAACAACCTGACTTTTGATGTTGATACGCATGTTAATGTTATGCGAATATATTATTATGTTTAGGAAGAAATTTCTATTTTATGATGATTTCAATTTTGTTAATTTATTTAACATTTTTGGCAATTTATTTGTTTACATTTTTTTTTAAACGAATAACTTGAAGTCAATGACTGGATTGAGTATAGGTACTATATAATGTGTTACCTAAATCTGTAAAAAGAAAATTCGTTGCCGTTATAACATCACTCGAGTAAAATGTAAAATGTAATCTGTGTTTTTATAAGCTATAGCTATGTTTCCCATAAATTTAGTCATCAAGTATCGCTTCATAATAATCACAATACATATACATAATATAGTAAAGTATTATTTACATATGACGTAGCACATCAAAAGTAATTATTGTATTCAAAAAACTACAATATCTACTATATATAAAACTATTCATGTATAAATATAAGTATAATGTTTATTTTTTGTGAAAGATGTTTTTTTTTTATTGACGAAAATTGTACTTATTTTATTATACAAAAGAGTTTACAGAAAGTTATAATTAAAACTTCGTATAGATTTATTAGGGATGAGTCATAATTATAAAAACAAATTATTTTAATCAGTTAACATTAAATCTATTATTTTTAATCAATTATAAGAGTTTAATAAAGATTTTTATTTAAAAATTTTAAATTTCATGTATGTATACCAAATTGATTTTAACAACACTGTAACTTAAGATTAAGATTTAAAGTAATTTGAAAGAATAAAAATTTGTATGAATATCAATGTAAAACAATAAATTTGAACATTAATAAGTACATTAAGTATGTATGTATGTATATGTATGTATATTATTATAAGTAAAATTCAAAAGAATTTAAAGAGTGGTAAAATTTAATTCTTTGAAGATACATAATACATACTTAATTTTAAATATGACCAGAAAATTTTATTTTAATTTTTACTCTCAGTTAAAGCAAAATTTCGAATTTTTACTAATTACATTACTATTACATTACTACTACTATTGTCGTGTTGTTTTTGTATTGGAAATTACTTTAAAACATATATATACATATGTATAGTATATGTATAGCTACCTAGTTTTTTTAATCATTATACAATATAGGATACTATATATTATTTATTCACCCTACATAAAAACAAATTATGTATACTCCTATCATTTTATAAAAAAATATCTTATTGTAATGTGAAATAAATCTTCAATATACATATTATGTATATTGCAAAATAATAACATTAATAAAAGTATTTCACACGTAAAAATGCCAATATAAATTTTAAAGCCTTGACATACAAAGAAGTTTAACGCATTGAAAATCAATTGCAACGCTTTTTACATTTTTAATTACCCGTTCCTATTTTCAAAATAGATATTTGTTTATATGTATGTCTATACTATACATACATATATGCATGTCATGAATCAGCAATATTTTAGAAATTTTTAAAATTTCCTAAACTCAATTAGTTTTTATGCAAGAAAATACGTTTGTTAGTGATTGACTTTAACATAAAAATTGAATGAATTATTTTTATTTTGTAATTTTTTTTGTCTCTTATTATTATTACTTTATATTCAAATTTACACTTTATAAGTATATTACAGATATTAAACTATAAAAGTATTTGTTTCTCAATATCTAATTTAAACATTTAAATTTGGAACTCATTTTTAGTTTTAGTGATAAATGCTAAAACTTAACACCTAATAGTAACTACTTCAAAATATGTACTCCAAAATTTTTCAAAACACAAATTTTATTCTTAAAATGCCCCCCAACCTCTATTTTTCTTTTGTGTCTAATTTTTTTAAATATTTCCACCTAAGAGTTCCATATAATGCATATTTTTTCAAAGGACTACTTTTAATAATCTGTCAAAATGTAATTCCAAGAAAATAATATTGAATGTAAAAAATGTTTATATTGAACCATTTAACACCGAAATTTGTAACATATTAGATATACAGAGTATATTTTAGCTTTAATAAACAGCTAATATACACATAATATACTTGTGTATGTATGTAAATTTTTGTTGTGATATTTTTAATTATAAAAACAAAATAGACATACCTACATATATGTATATATAATATATATTATTTTAATAATATATATGTATATATGATACCATTCTTCAAGTAAATAGGTTTTTTTATTGGTACCAATAATATATGTATGAACTTTGATTACTTTGAGAAAATTATATTAACATAGGTACATATATATGTATGTATGTTTATAAATAAATCAATTTTGGCCGAAAATTATTTACTACCTGCTCGATATACATAAATACGGATTTGATATGCTTCCGCAATTGAACTAAACCTTCTGCTGAAATAATTTCCAGGAAAAATTGTTGGTGGGGTAAATATATGCTTTCGTAGTTAATTTAATCGCAATCAATCAGATTTAAAATCATCTGAACAACAAAGAAACTATTAAAGCTTAACTTCATAGCACAAATTACGAAATCTAAATTTATAAATTAGTTTATAAGATTATATTACTTTCTAATGGAATTTGATTTGAAAAAAAAAATAAATAAATAAATACATAAATATACATACATGTGTAATTGAAAATTGATTACTGGCACTAGAATTTTGTTGTTGTAAAATATATACATATATGTATGTATATGTACATGTACCTATATACAATTTTAACTTAATATATTTCTACAATTTTGTTTTAGTTGTTTATTTCATAATTTAAACGTATCTAGTTCATGAATAAAAATAAAATAAAAATTAGAGTGAATAATAAATTTTGTTTATAGAATATGAAGCAAATTTTGTAATTTGAGGTAGTTTTGATGGTAGAAATTTAAATATGTACTTCAGTTATATACATGAAGATCAAACAATTGTTTATTTAATATTGCCGTGGAAGAAAATCAGACTCTATTAGCTACAATCCCTTTAAAAAAAGGACTGCGGATGTATACTTTTCACAATGTAAATTTTAGTTTTCAAATTAGTTGACACTCCTATACCATATCTATTTTTAAATTATTTCCAGCACCATAGCAATCACATTTTATGATGAAACTATGTACCTACATATACCTATAATCAAAACTCACATTGAATATATAAATTGAATTTTTATTATTTTACCACAACTGTGTACGTATGTATACTATACAAATACAATGTACATATATGTTATGTACCAACTTTATTATTGTTATTACACTACATTGTTATAAAAATGTATAGTTATTCTTTAAAAGTTCGAATTATACCCGCAAATGTCTTTGGCCTAAAATTGACACCTTGAACTTTTTTCTGAAGAATATAAAAAAAAAAATTGTATATTATAATATAAGCCTTATGCAAGATTCCTGCTGTGGTTAATAATGGTGGTGTAGAATATGTATTTACAATAATACATTTTAAAAGAAAATTAATATTTAGAAAATAGAGCCTAATGTAATAAAGGTGTACATTATCTAGAAATATTAGACACATATTATTCAAAATTAGGTTCAACAATATATGAAATGTGCAATAACGCATATTTATCTTATCATGTGAATTAATTTTGTAATAATTGATCTTGATTAATATAATGTAGAAATTAACGAAATCTAATTATGTATTACATATTTGGATATACATAATTTTTAAAAAATTTGAATGAATAAAAAATTTATTTTTATATTTGTACACAAAAAGCATATATGTATGTACATAGCATAGCATTTAATTTATACACAATTTTTGTTTCAAAACTTTTGTGCAAATTTTATGAGAATAATTTTTTAAAAATAATTATTTTACTTCAAGTAAATATGTTGTAAGTAAAAAAAAAAAAGTTAAATAAATTTGGCTTTATCTTATTCACAAAAAAAAAAAAAAATTCACATAATATTTCTATTGCAGCTATTATATGTCTTCATTTGAAAGAACTAAATACATGTTTTTATAATTACATGTAAAAAAGTCTTTTTTACAATATCATATAAATAGTCTCTATAACATAAATCTCATATTGTAACAAATATGTATGTATATGTATGTATGTATATACATTTCAATAAAAGAAAGCTAAAGATTTATCTTTCTATTCAAAAATATTAAAAATAAAAAAAAACCACAAAACCAAATAAATGCAGAGAAAATTATATGTATGTACATTGTACGTACATAATACATATGTATATTATATTGTTTTAAAAACAATTCGTGACTTATGACTTTTTTCCACAGCATATTTTTAATTTTCAACCACATGATTATTTTTTTTTTCGATTTTTTTTCTGTCATTTGTAAAAACTTGAAAGAAAGAAATTTTATTTCCTTTTAAATTTTCATAAACACCATATGTATTGGTACTTCATTTATTGAGAAAATCGTCTTCTTCTATTCTTCTTCCTGGTTTTGCAAGATTTCCTGTCGAATAATGATAGTATGTATATACATACATTATGTATGTAGTGTTCATGTTTACCTTATAAAAATATTGTACCATATACTAATGGTGTTATTATATTTTATATATATACATATATATTTACGTTTATATATGTATGTATGTATATATGTATGTACATAATATTAACAAAAATTTTATTTAATAGTTCCACTAACAATAATCCATTTTCTTTTATATTTATTATATTTCACAGAAAAACCATCTGAAGAAGATGATAGTGATATGTTAATGGAACCGAATGAATTTTCCCATGTTTCTGTGATAAAATCAGAGGGAAAGCAAATTTTTCCATCAGTAACAGAATTTGAAAGTTCAAGTGATACTGAAGATGTTTCATCAATTTCGGATTCTCATTCTCAAGCCGCACAAAATTTTTATCCACAATTTTTTAGAGATTCTCCACCATTGGGTCATTCTAGACCATATTTTTCGGTTCCAACAGATAATCCACAAAAATTTTTAGCTGGACGTTCATTTGATCAAACTATACTTGGTTCTGGAGATTTTGGAATAATGCGAGGTGGAACATTCTACTCTGAAGATGAAGCACCATATCATCAAGAAGAAAATAGCGATTATAATATCTTCTATGGAGAAAATAATGGTGGAAATGGTCGCTCTCAATCATCTGATTCATATGTTCAAAAGTTTACATATCCTGAAGAACAATTTGCAAACTTTAGAGATTTTGCAGATATAAATACACCAACAGATTCAGCATATTCGCAGTTTGTTATTGTTTACGCTAATAAGAATTCAACAACTTATCATCCAAATCCGAAAAACATTTTCGAACAACTTGAACTTCTAGATAAAGAAAAAGAATTAGAACAGAAAAAGGATCGTACAAATAAATCTAAAGTAAAATTAGCAAACACGAAACTTGAAAAAAAGTACAAAAAAAAAACTGGTCCAAAAGATCAAGATTATGAACCATTATTAGCTTTAAGCTAAATTTTATACTATAATTATGTACATACTCTATATATAATAAGCTTAATATTTCGTATATATGTATAGGCATACTGTGTGTCATTATTCTATCCCAATTTATACGATATTATAATGGGCGTAGAACATAACTGTGATTCTTCTGCGAAGGATTATTTTAGTTTAACATCATCAAATATTTTTATTATAAACACACAAGTATTTAATCATTAAAAAAAAATCCTTCCTTTGAAATTTCATTTTTACTTTTGCAAATTTTTAAATACATATTTTAATAAATTTTTGAGATAAATCATGAAAAAAAAAATGTAACTGTCTTCATAAATACGTACATATTATTGAAATTATTCTGAATAAAATAAAGAAGAAAAAAAATTTAAACTAAGTATGTAAATTTAAATAAAAAGACTGTAAAAAAATAATTGAATATGTTTGTTTGGCAAAATTGAAAAAAAAAAAAAAAAAAAAAATAGATATATGTAAATAATCTTTCAACAAAGATGCTCTGTCACGTTTCTTGTTTTTTTCTCTAATGTACCTTAAAAAATAAAGATTTGTTTCACTTACTATTTTTAATATGTAAGACAGCACTAATGATTTATGTCATGTTATTTTTGTATAAAACGTACGTCAATAAAAATTTAAGTATTTTTAAAAATGTTTTATTTGGAAAATTTTTAACAAAAAGGTATACATAAAGTACACGTGATTCATACACATAAATAATCATTTTATTTATTATATTTAAATTTAGAAAAAATGTCTAAAGCAAAAATTAATCATCTCTAAAAAACAAAAAATTAAAAGCTTCTAATAATCACCATAATTTTTGAAGCCATCAACAAAATAAAAAAAAAAAAAAAAAACAATATACCTACACACCTATCTCGTATTTTATGTCACCTTTAATCTATTAGTAAATTTTTCATTAATGTTTTTCTTTATTTTAAAACTATAAGTCTAATTGTTTATCTATATTTAAACATTTAAAATACTTGACCACAGAGGTCTATGTCTCGGCAAATATTAAAATATTTACGTATATTATATACCTATAAAATGTAGTTATATACCTTGGACTAGATATGAAAAGATGGTTTTGTATTCATAGTTTTTTAGTTTTTACATAATGTACATACTTTTAAACATTTATTGAAAATCACGATGGCGTCATTTTCAAATAACAATTTTCTATAGTTACATAGTTAATTTTCATAGTGTATAACTATTAAATTATTTTATTACCATCAATAATAAAATCAAAAATTATTATGCACATGAAAAATAAATTTAAATAATCAGATGTAGTATAGTAGTTGTTTATTATTACATTGCAATTTTATATCTGTACTCATAGTGCCATAGTGTTTGTATATATGTACATACATATATTCAAAATAATTAAAGCCTTGATAAAAGATGTCAATGTTTATAAACAAAACTAGATGTAGGAACTATAGTTCTTCTACAATTTATATGAAATTATTTAATTTATTAGGCATTATATTATATCAGAATATTATTTTTAAAACGAAAATTTAAAAAAAATGTATAATTCTTTCAATAGTGTATACATGAGTATAGTGAGTACATGCATAGTATTCGAAAAGAAAAGAAACAACCATTAAATAATTTCAAGTCTGAACACAAAAGTAATAAAATTCTAAAATTTTTCGGTGTTTTGCACGATTTATGTTTTTAAAAATTAAATTAGAAACTATTTTGGCAACTACATATATAAGTTCTTATAAAAAGAATATATGATAATTTTTAGTCTTAGTTTTATATTCTTGATTAAAATACATAACCATATATCAATACCTATAAAAATTAAAATTACAAAATTTGCATGAAAAAATAAGGAAATATAATATAATCTATGTTTGTCTTATATGTAGTAAATTACATAATAATATATGGATATATTTATAATATATATGTTTGTATCTAGAACAAGAGTGTTAAACAATTTTTTTTAATCTTTAATTAAAACATGAGGAAGTAAAACTGGTTTAATACCTAATAATACTTTTACCCTGAATTTAACATAAATTCTGAAAAAAAAAGAAAAAAAAACTAATAACGTAACGTTGAACTTTTTTTCCCTCCTCGTGCAAATTTTCGTAAATTACAATAACTTTTTAGCTTTAATACTTTTTATTATTCATATTTAAAAAAAAAAAAAGTAATATTTCTGAAACGATGCATGAAAGGTTAAAAATTTTTTTCCACGTACCTGTGTATTTCCTTATTTCAAAAAATTACATTGCAATAAAATAATATAATTATATCGTATTATTAAAAAATAATAAAAATCTTTATTCATTCTATCATAATATTTTAAATATTCATTTACCTCTAATAATTGCTCAATCTTCTTTAGGGTAACCTTTAAGATCAACGATACTTTATATAAGTATGATACCTACATATCTATACATATAATTATATTTAAGCATGGAAAAATCTGATCAATTCGATTTATTAATGTATCGTGGTAATTTTAATTTTCTGCAATATAATCTATTTAAAATAATTATGAGAATTAAATATATTTTCTACCTTCAAAATATGTACTATCACATATTTCATGTATGTAGGTATTTTAAAAAAATTTTATAGTCATATAATTTTCTGGCAAAAATTTATTTTTTCCAAAAATATAGGTACTATGTTCTATTCTAAAAAAAACCTACTCAATTTTTTTTTTACATGTAGAAATGTAAGTATATGTTTAAAAAGATCTCCATATCATAAATTCAAAATCGGAAATTTATGGTCTTATAAGACAATAATGTCCAAAGACCAAAACTAATCCGATATTAAACCCGACACATAGTATTAAATTAATAAATTGTTCAAAACAATTGACATATTATACATACAGTACTCGTATCTTGTATAAAGGTGTGTATAACATGTACTTATTAAGTTTTTTTTTTCTTAAAATTATGATTTTTCACTACTACATGTTTCTTTTCTTTTATAATATAAAAATTAATGCATTGTTGTAGTGTTCTATAATTGCTCAAATATCTAATGCAAGTGCATACAATTAGGTACACTGCTTGTGCAGACAATCAAATAAAGATATCACTGCATGCATACCTTATGCGGTAAATTACTTTATAAACGTGATATTCACTATCAATTGCTTAATTTTTATGCATTGTTGATTTTTGACAAAATTGAAAAACCGTAGGTTAATTTAATCTGGTTTTAATCCAATTTTGATACAGATCAAATAATAAACTTTATTAACTTTGTCCAAGTGGAAATGTGACTTAATATTAAATTTTATTATGTATGTATTCCATACATATGTACATATATAGTACTTCGTCCTTGAAATAATATTAAGGAAAATTGTTAGCTAATTGTAATACATATATATTAAATTTTCCGGCTTAAATTAAATAAGTTAAAACAAAATAAGCAACATGTTTCTTTAAAAAAAATTGTTTTTGTACATGTTACAGACTTAATAGTTTTATACATATTCTATATTAATTGATCGTACATATCTATATATAATTATAATTATTGATAATTTTCAGTATTAATAATCTAATTTAATAGGCAAAATCAATTGTACATTTACAAAAACTTTATTATGACCTCCAAAAAATTCAAAATCGTCATCAACGGAAAGTAAATAGGTACATATTTATACAAACGAATTTGGCAATGGCAAGTCTAGTTCACTGCACCTTTTACAAACCTTTCATATTAGCCTGTCGTTAATAAATCATTTGTTGTTTACTAAAGCTTGTATATATGCTTTAAGCACTTGAGGCAAATAATAATTGTCAAAATTCTATAGCATACCGACACCACTTATAGCCAAATTAATCAACCATTCATTTTCCTAACATAATCAGTCTTTTGGGCGCGGATATGAACATTATTGTGTATGGTAAACTTTAAAGAACCAACATAAGACATTAACCTTATATGAAATTGATTACCAATAAAAATCTAGTAAACTAAGTACATAATATGTATTACATATATCGTAGTACTACGTAGAATGTGTGATACTTTATATTATATTATTTTCAAACTATGATTTGGGATATATACGATGATCTTTCATAAGACAACTCCCTAATTTCTGTCATTTAATTTTAAATCAAATTTACATTCTAAATAAAATTCCACATGAATGCTCATATTCTACTTGAAAGGTAAGTAAAATCAAAATTATGCGTAAATGTGTAAGTGCACGCTCTAAATATTACATTTTTCCAAATTAAAAAAAAATGTAACATATTATATATACATATACATATGTATGTATATTCAAATTAAAAAGTTAACTTTTATGAAAGTCCTAATTTAAAAAATTTCAAATCTAATTATACATTGATCAATCAAAATCAACATCAAAATCTGACAACAATATAATATAGATACATGACGCATAAGTTTCCTTACTAGGAAAATATATATGTAGATAAATATTACCCATATATTACCAACCACCAGGTGGAAAGTCAATCGTCAATGCTATTATAATATTATACATTATATATCCTATATAGTTTAGTAATACTTCAGATTCAAGTAACTTCACTTCAAGTAACTATACGTATTACTTGTAAACTACAAGACTGTAGTCTAAGGCATGTCTGGTTCATGGTCAATACTGCTCCAACTATAGACTTCTAACACGTGATTTATTTTCAAAATGAAATGTGTGACCACTTTTACAGTTCGATCTAAAGATATAGCTAATAACTATTAAAATTTAAGTTTTATCGTTCACACTAAAAAATTAACTAGTAAATATATTGTACATTTGTTTTTTGTTTTTTTTCATATTCATATACTGCAGGTGCTAAACTATAAGATAGGAGATATGTTCTGCACAAAACCGTGTAGGAGGATACTTACAAGAGGATAATTTATTATTTGTATCAGAAGAAAATCAGGAAATTATGACATATTTTTATTGAGAGATGGATGGTGAATAATGAAGAATAATTAAGAAATGCAAAGTAAAAATTATTTTAAAATTAATTATTATAAGCTTTTATGATAAATATGTACTCGTATATGTTGACATAAATGTATGTACATTATAAAACTTGGTAATAATTCAAATTCAATAATTAAAAATCAATATTCTAACTTTGTAAAATATTATAAAAAATGATATAAGAAAATAAAAACAACTTATGTCCTTTCTAAAATCCTTCAATGGTCCTAATTCAGCAATACATAATACATATATGTATACGTACGTTATAATATGTAATATTATATATGTAATATTATATGGTTTTCTCATACAAATTCGCATTGACAAATATAATAATGTCATAGTAATCACACGAAGTGTGATAATAATTAATGAGATGATTATGATTCATCTTTTTATTTAACACATATACTTTTTTCCCACAACTCATTTATAAACATAAAAACATATGTATACCTATTATAGATATCATGCAATTCATCTGCGCATCTTTTATTATTACATACATATCTCAATTTGAAATGAGGAAGATTTTATAATGTAACAACTTCCTTATAATGGCATGTATTGTATATTTTATAAATGGTCAGGTGGTGTTTTTAATCTTTCACTTTTGCAATTGTATGAAGAATAGAAGACGATGAATAATTGTGTGTAAATATCTTAACTCTTTATTTTATTTATTTTTTTGTGTAAATTACAATTCCATTATACTAATTATATGTAACACAGTAGATAAATATGATGAGAAAAATTCAAGTACTTACATACATATACATATTATGTACGTACGTCGTACATTTTATTTATGTTGAAGATAATTATTGTAAATACTGCAAACTGTGAAATTGCACAAACTATTCATGATGATATGAACAGATTTAGGTATAGGTTGTTACGGACATTAAAAAAAAAAAAACAACAAAAAAACTAAAAGATTCATTATTAAAATTTTTTTCTTTATGCAGGTAAAAGTGGTTCACTCACACCAAACTAATTTCATTGAAGATCATAAGCTTTCATTTAAAAAATGATAAATGATATAGACGACACATTCTAACTTTAATGTTTTAATTATTCAATGAAATTATGTAAGTATAAAACTTGAAAAAAATATTACTTAACATACTTTTTGGACTTTCAAAATAAACGATAACTACGCAGACAAACATTGTGAAGTTAAGAAGATAAGTACATAATAAAATTAAAATTTCCTCCTTTTTTTTATTGTCTTCTAAGTTTTATTTCTCCAAAGCTAATTAATTCATTGTAACTATCATTTGAAAAAAAAATTACATACTTATTTTGTATACCTACACGAATTGTAGAAAAATATTTTCATGAATTCAATATAACTTCAAGTTCAAATTTTCTCTTTTTTTTTTAAATAAAAATAATGTTCATATAACCTACTTTTTTAAATTATTTTTAAAATTAATTTGAAGCACGCTTTTTTTCTATTTAATTTTATATTCACTTAATAAAACACTAATGTGTAATTCACGAACAACAGTATAATATAATGCACGCTTTCTGAGCATTCTTGTCATTTTGTCTTTTATCAAGATTATCAAATTTTAATGTAGGTTTTATTGTTACCAAAAAATAGTGCGAATCATTTGAAGAGTTATCTGCTCAAATTACTGAATTTAATATGTATTCGAACAATATTACATTAAGAATTTCTTTTAATCTTGAAACACAAAATTCGTTTATCCTTAGAGAATATTTTTTTTACTTTATTGAAATGTTAAACATGCTACTTTGGAGTCTAGTTTTTTTTTAATTCTACATAGTTAACCAAACACCTGATATGAATTAAGTTTAATTTAAGTTATTATAAAAGACATAAAATTCGGCGAACTAAAATATAAACTGCAAGATTAAAGCAGTTATTTCAATTTTTTTTTTACTTGTTCACAATTGTATAATCTCGCAATCTAGTGTTAAGCATATACCCATTTTTTTAAATAAAATTTAATTTTTTCGTGGGCGGATTAATTATTTTTCCGTGGCAAATTCTACGTTTATTTACTAAAGTGTAATGAAATATACATACATACAATACAACATGTAGATCTACATCTAATGCATACATTTCATATAACACATCTACATACATTATATACAGCATTAGATTTCTAAAGGAGTGGCTGTTAATAATCAAAAGAACTCTTTTATTATATGTTCATGATATAGTGTATGTAAATTTTTTTATATATATAGTAGAATGAAAATTAGTTTTAATTAAAAATATTTTTTTTTCTTCCAATAACTTAAAGAAAGTTTTAGTTTTTTAATTTTATTTTTTCTCATTATTCATTTCTTATTATGTTTTTCAAATAATCATTTTTTTCCAATTAAAAAAAAAACATTACAAATTTTATGCAAAATTGATATATTTTTCAACATTAAAATTATCTAACACACACAGTAGATAATATAGAAAAAATTCGATCACCAATAAATTATAATATATCTATAAAAAAATCAATATTGAATTAATAATAAAGTAACAAAGAAAAAAAATTAACCAAAAGTAAATATTTTTGTGCGTTTATGTTGAAAAACATATAAACCGGTCCATGAACAACATTTTTCAATAAAAAAATAAGTAAAAAATTAATGCTAAATTATATCATTATTATTAATATGTACCTACTTTTTTTCAAGTATTAAATATGAAGTGTCATATTATATTTTTTTCTTTATATAAATTTTTGGCTCTAATACCGCCATTATATTATCACTTTTTGACCTGCTATTTGCAATTATGTCTTAAGTTGTCAATAAATTAATTAAAAATGTCCAACGGTTAATTTTATAAACATTAAATACCCTTCAAAGTTAATTAATTTAAAAATTTATGGATTAATTTAATAGGATTTTAAGTTTTTTTAAACAAAAGACTTATATAAACATACGATTATATACCATGTAAGTATACTACATAAGTACACTTAACACATTTCACTAATACCGCAATGATATTATTTTAATTTATGTGACATGTAATTTTAGACCAGAATCACTTCTATTAATTAACTAAACACTTTTTTTTTTTTAATTTCTGATGACAATTTTATAGCGTTTCATTATATTTTATTTGCAATTTCAAAAGAAAATTCAACTTCCTTAATTAAGTTAATTTTATACCAAAAAGTCTCAAAAAAAGAAAATTTTTAAACAAGAATGGAAACTTCAATAAAACAGAATAATAAAATCTAAAAGAAAAAAAAAATAAATTATACAATAAAAAATATGAATTACTAATCATAAATTGTACTCATTAATATTTTTAAAAAAAATTCTTTTACATTTTTATTTTACATTTAACCGAGTTACCTAATCGTTTTCGAATACTCATTTTTTTACCCGGAAATAAAACAATATTTTTACAATAAGAAAACTCTTGATTGCAATAAACGCATATTGCTTGTTCATTATATTATTTGTTTTTTTTTTTTTTTCATTAATTTATCTGCAGATAAATTCATATATGTACAGTACAATATGAGCTTGTAATAGTGTTGGTAATCAAATAAAAAGGTGAATTATTAAACTAACAAAGAGATGATTACAATTTTACGTAATACACCAGTATATATTATGTTGAATACCGTTCATTTAAAGATGAGCATTTTCAATTTTTTTTTTTTTAAATACATAAGATTTTATCATAGTTTCACTTCTGACTTGTATATGGTGAACAGTCCGTGTCCATATTCAACACAGAAAAGCATACATATTTTGTTAAATACAGGAAAATTTACTTTCCCTTCTAATTCATTCAGTCAAGATGTAATCAAGAAATTTACAATTTTTGTGTTTTTACCTATTTTATTTTTTAATTACATATGTTACATCATAGGGTCAGGTCGAACCAGTTACATCTTTTATTTACTGTACTGTAATGATATATGTATCTAATTGCCGGGAAAAATCATATTTTCAAACACAAGAATGATATAATAATTTAGAATATGTGTACATACATGCTTATACATATATTATTACATTACTACACATTTTAAATAATTAATGAAAATAAATCAAATTTTTGAACAATGATCTACATACATAGTACATTATTTCCGTAATTAAAAATCAATATAAAATACTCATATAGATCCACAGATTATCTAAAATATTTATATTTACTTTATTTTATCATATTAGGAATACAATATTACATAATAATGCATGTGTTTTCATATAAATTATTATCCGGAACATATTTTAAGATATTTATATGCAAATTTTACCTTCATTATTTCGACAAATTTAAAATTTATTATGTATAAAAAAAATTGAATATAAATAAGTATTAGTACTTATGTACATTAAAATTGATTTTCTATACTTTGAAAAAATAATAATCAAAAAAAAAAAAAAATAGGAAAACTAATATAACATAGTCAAATGTACAATTAAATGAATAATCAAATAACATTGATGCTCATCATAAGTAATTTTGTCATTTTAGTTCATCATCATATCATTATCATCACATCACGTCCGTGACGCTTATTATTCTATAATTTGCATCAAATTAATGATTTGCACATATTATGCTTCAGCTAAAGGCCTTGATAAATGAATCTGCAAGTTATGCAAATCAAAAACAACAATTATTATTATTAACAATCTACCATCTTTAACTTTATACACATATATGTATAGTATATTATACATTTTTTTTTTAAAGAGTACGTAGGATTTCCAAAGTAGTAGAAAACAGCTTTAATAAAGAAGATATTTAAGGCGTTAGGATGAACATTATACCATACCATTTAAATATTTAAAGATTTATTACAAAATTTTTCATTTTAACTAAATAAATTATTTTATACATTCATTTTTGCAATGTCACTTACATTATTATATTTATTTTATTGTAAATTCTTCAACAATGAATTTTAATAAATTTTTTTTTCTCACTTTTTTAACTCCACTTATAAAAAAGTAAATCTAATTTTTAAAAACCTGTTTATAAAATATAAAAATATGTATTTGTAACAAATACGTACAAAAGTGATGGATTTTATTAACCTGAAATAATGCATCATAATAATCATCTTCATCATTATCAACTTCTTCCGGCATTTACATTTTAAAATTCTTGTGATATTTATCATTTACCATTTTACTCTTTTCACAATTTACATACATATGTATGTATATGTATGTATATACATATAGTTACATTACTATAAAGATGAACAGATAGTGTAGACAAAAAAAGAATTGTAGACACCTATTTACAACACTTGCATGAAAAGGTCTTAGTTTTTTGAGATGACAGTGTAAAACTTTCAATATTGATTTTCAATCTTAGATCATTTACGGAAAGTTAGTTGATGCAATTCAACTTTAGCTTAGTATCAATATTCTTAAATGTATACTTATTTTATAACGAATCTTATTTTAAAGCATAAATATTTTTTAGGCATCATCATAACTATGATCTCTAGTATCTAAATTTCGAATTGATAAAAAATTTTGTAATGTCAGAACCCACATATTATAAAGATTATATAGAAGTCACGCTTTTTTCGTTTACTACTTCACTTTAAAAACAACTATAACTACTTATTGCCTATGGAATAAATTCGAATAAAGTGCAACCTTTATAACCTTCTAATATTTAACAAACATGATTCGTGATTTTCTCTTCTTCAAAATCAATTGAATAATTAAGTTTACTGCCAATTGAAACACGTGCAATAACTACTAATCATTAATCATGCCCTACCCATCCTTATAACAACTGGTTAGAGTTATATTATTACAACTTTCAAAATTCCCTATATGGGAAAATAAAAACCTTTATTTCGGGATCACAAAAGTTACTACTACCGAAATCGATTTCCGATACAAAATTTTATCTAAATCTGTGCTTGTGCTGTAATTATCATCGTCTATTTCAATTTTTCGCGTTTTTCAAAAAAGTATAAAATATGTATTAAAATATAATATGTACTTATGTATGTATGTATGCATGTATATTTATAAAATCTTTTAATTAAATAATATAATATGATTTATAATATCTAACTTATCTTAATTTATTACCCTCTAATATGATACCATAAAGTTTAATAATGTTTAAGTAGATTCAATTAAAACTTGAAAATGTTATTTGAAAAGCATACATACATATTTTATTGATATTATTTAAAAAAATTATTATTATTGTCAAATTATTTTTACCAAACTATCATCAAAAATATCTTAATAATGTATCCTATTAATATAAACCTATAATCTAAACTACTTTATTTTATTATAAACATATTGTTATTTAGATAAATGAATCTTATTGGTTTATACAGTATTCCTATAGTATGTATATCTTCAAACAACGGAAGATATATAGACATATACAGGGTGATTCCGTTACGGTGTCCGACCGGGAAACTCGAAAACTATGCATTTTTTGAAAAAAATGAAGATAGCAAATCGATGTAAAATTAATTGGGCCTTCATTTTCTGCAATACAAAATGAGGGTTAATTTAAGCCTTTTTTGAGTAAAGCAAGGTTAAAGTCCAAAAATGTGAAAAAATGACAAAATTATGGTTTTGAGGCCTTATAACTTCTGAGTGGTCGGATACACAGCAGCAGGTAAGATGTTGACGGAAAGGCATAGGAGTCTTTCACAATTATGTAAAATAGTTGGTGAGCCTAGCGTGCCCTTGTAAAAAGTTATAGGGTAAAATATGAAAAAAGTACCAAAAATCTTTAACCCCCTCTAACTCCTAAACCGTTGAGATTACCCCCCCTCCCCCGCCAATACGATTTTTTGTTCCCCACGCAGAGACCTGTCCGGATTTTCCCGGTCGGACACCGTAACGGAATCACTCTGTATATATAGTATCTTTGAATTAAAGCACGAAGTTTACTTTTAAAAAAAATTAACATCCACCATGTATAAGAGAGTATGTACATCTACATACATACATAGATATGTATGTATGTTTACAAAATTTCAACATTATATCTTTTTATTTCATAGCTAATCGTGTATAATATATTTTTACCAACTATAGAAAATGAAGATTTCATGTCAACAAGCTTTTCATGTTTCAAAAATAATGAATGATTATTATTTTTTTTTTTACAATTAACCGAAAAATATTTATTTATAATTCTATTTGAACAACAATACTAATGTGACAACATAAATAAATTTATAAAACAAATTTATACTCGTATGTACATATATACTATCAAATATTGTAACTTGTATGTATAATTAGTTTATTTTGTAAACTAAAATATACATATATGTATATACTATATATATATATACCTACATATATAATACAGTATGTACCTGTGTATGTATGTATGAACTAATATATAATATATGCAATGTGCAAACATCATTGATTTTGTTAGAAATTTTATCGACAGGTAGTTCTTATAAGATTTCCATTTCCATTCAATATTCCGGAAAAGTTTCTATAAAATAAATGCGAATTTTTTTTTCTCCGTTTTCTCCTATGCATATTTTACAGTCCAATAGACTTTTGTATGAGTTTCCTGAAGATAAGTAATCAACTTTCAATAAGTTAATTTTTGAATGTCAATAATTACTTTCAGAACTTTTAGAAAATATGAATTACAAATAAAAAGAAATATTTATATTATGGAGCCTTTCAACATTCATTATTATATCTGCATTATATAGGTATATTATGTATGTACATAATGTAATTTAAAACTACAATATAACTGAAGTTAAATAGTAGCCGACGCCCGACAGGAGGTGTTCAAAGTATTATAACAATATACATTCATTCTTCAAAGTTTACAATTAACTTGCTAATATGAAACATGAGTTGGAATTTTTTTTCTGGTTTTAGATAATATGTAGGTATACCTTAAAATATGTAGTATTAAGTATTGATGTATAATATCTATATATAACATATAATATAATATATGTATGTATATGTAACTTTTATATATATTGATTATTAAAATATGATATAAATGTACATTCTATTGATTGAGTTATAAAATATAATGACTATTAGAAATAAAAATAAGTAACAAGTCAAATAAATAAAATTAGATATAGGTATGTACATATGTTTTTTTTATAGTAAAAAAAAATGTTTCTCTGACAAAAAAGTTTGACACCCATTGTGAATTTATTTGAATTTGGATACAAATTTTGAAAAGAAATATAAGATATGTATGTGAATGTGATAAATACCTATTGAAAAATATTGAAAAATTATAAAGGTGCGTGAGATGAATTATAGAAATATACATATATGTATATGTATATGTATTTGTATTGTTTCAAATGAAACAAAAACAATTTTAATACAATCATTTTTTATACAATTTATATTTTACAAATATTAAATACAGTAAAACTATGCATATAATATATTTTATTAGATATAATAATTATGTTTATACCAACACAAAATTTAAATGTAAAAAAAAGTGTTCAGCTAATTATCTTGTTTACTACTCTGCTGGTGACAGGGATTTTTCTGTAACATAATCATAGTTTAATCTTAAAAATAACTATAAGAAGTATAGTATTTAATTGACAATAGTATATATATAAACATAACATACAGTGGTGGGCATAAGTAGTTTTACAATGACTTTTTTTATCGTAGTAAAAATTAAAAACTACATAACTTTTTTATTTCCCAATGAAAAATTATTTTTTTTTTCATTTGTTTACATAAGATGCATAGAAAGACTGAGCAAATTTTCATGCCCAGATGATCAATAGTTTTTGGAGAAATAACGGTACAACGTGATCACTTCATGGGGCAAAAGTATTTTTACAACAGCAAAAGTATTTTTACAAAAAACGAAATTAAGTTAAGTTAAGAACATTTTTAGAGAAATATTTCATGGACGGGTGAGAGCTCTTTCCAGTACCATAGAAGCTTTGGTAGAAAGTTCCTTACGCCTCCTTTGGATTGTTCTTTGGATGATCTGATTGCCGATAATATTTCAGATGCAGATGCAATCTTTTCATATAACTTACTTCCGGATTTTCCCTTACAACACGTATTATAATTCTCTCTTGAAGTCTGCTGGCAACCCGTTTTCGCCCACTCCCTGCCTGATTTTGTGTGGATCCAAGAGTGTCTTTTTTTCTAACAGGACTATAGACTGTTTGCCGGGTAATTTTTTAAATATTTATTAATTATGATGCATAAACTCCACATTAAAATTTAAAAACCACTTTTGATCAAAAATACAGAGACATTTCTTTGATTTTTATCATTTTGTACCAGTTTTTAATGAAATTCTGCACAGACAGAATTTTATAAATAAGCAGAAAACTATAATTCACCAAATCACCAACTTTGTTGTAAAAATACTTTTGCCCCATGAAGTGATCACGTTGTACCGTTATTTCTCCAAAAACTATTGATCATCTGGGCATGAAAATTTGCTCAATCTTTCTATGCATCTCATGTAAACAAATGAAAAAAAAAAGTAAAATGATTCATTGGAAAATAAAAAAGTTATATAGTTTTTAATTTTTACTACGATAAAAAAAGTCATTGTAAAAATACATACTTATGCCCACCATTGTATGTAGATAAAACTTACAAACAACGAAAACAAAAAAAAAGCTATTACCGCGGAAGTATTTTGCTTTTATTACCTCGTCAAAGAATAATATATTAATATGAGCTGAATACACTGTAAATTGTTGTATGTATTCAATGTTTAATAATGAATTATAGAAGCTTTCTTTGAATTTAATTATAATATGTACTAGATAGTGAAACAAAGGATGTAAAATAGTTTTGTTATATTTTTTTTAAATATACATACAAACATACATAGTTAATAATTTAAATCCAAATTATTAACTTTCCCTTTTTTTCAATTTTGATTTTTTAAATGTTACAAATTCTCATTTAATGCTCAATAAAAATTACTAATAGACCAAAGTGAGTCTTATGTGGAGGACCTATACTAAAAATTATGATTAATTTGTAATTTAAATAAATTAAAAAAATTACAATGATTTATTAATCATTAACATACACGTACGAAAATTAATACAAAACTTTCAAATAGGTCAATTTATAATATATTATCAATATCTTTTAAATAAATTAAGTAATTTGTATAACAGCAATTACGACACTAAACATTTTGTTGTCATTTATAGGCGTTTACACGTTTTTTAGCAACAAAATTTCTTTTAAATTAAATTATTAAAAAAAAAAAACTTTTAGCATATTCATGAATCACATTATGTATTATATTTACAACGGCAAACGCCGCCTATATAAAAGGTGCAAAGATATATGTATGAATAGGTATAAAAGGTCAAGTCTATTGAAATTTCAAGAGAAAAAATTACCTTGAATCATTTTTTCATGTGTGTGTTCTTCATTATTCTTTATTTCTTCAATTTCCTTTACATTTTTCTTCTTTTCACATCTATCCTCTTGCACCCTTGTATAGTCGAACATCTCATGAAGCCAAATTGGCAAACATACAGACACGAAAATTCAAAAATTTGAATTTAACGGCTACATTAAATCTCTATAGGTACTATTTTTCTTTTTGGATGTCAGTACAGGCAAGATAGGATAGGCATACTTTTCTATATTTTTTCACAAATTATTCGAATAAATCTGTCCCGTGTGTGGGGTGATCAGATCTCAATTTCAATCGAGGGAAATCTTTTAAATTAAATATTACCAAGGCAAAAAACTCATCGGGTACTGCCTCCATTGACCGATTCAATTGTGCAATACAGATGATCGTATCTACTATCTACTAATGGTCTGAATCCGCCTCCGGAACTGGTACCATTCTGTTTGTGCTCTTGTTGTTGGTGCGCTTCTGCTGAGCGCGTATGAGGCGCCCAGGAAGTGGAAGGACCACCAGAGAACAAGACTGTCGGGGAGTAAGAGATCCTGGAACCTCATCCTCATACATACAC
Source organism: Bombylius major (assembly GCA_932526495.1). Lineage (NCBI taxonomy): Eukaryota > Metazoa > Arthropoda > Insecta > Diptera > Bombyliidae > Bombylius > Bombylius major. Next base: position 103,362 of record OW052048.1, read on the forward strand.
CTGACCGTCCTAACCACAAAATCAAAATCTAGACCGATTCAATTGTGCAATACAGTTGATCGGATCTAGTAATAATTGAATCGGTCTAGATTTTGATTTTGTGGTTAGGACGGTCAGGTGTATGTATGTATTTTATTTGATCTCCAAGAGTCAACCTTCTTTCAATGGTGGCTGAGGAGCTTGTGATCTAACAAAAAATCATCTACTTCTCGTTATGCGCGCCTGAGGATGACTGTTGATAGTGGGCTTGGAGATCGGTAAAATAAAAGTTGGTCTGGGAGTTCTTCCACCTGTAGATCAAGCGTTAGCGGAGGATGAGGTTCCAGGATCTCTTACTCCCCGACAGTCTTGTTCTCTGGTGTTCCTTCCACTTCCATTTTTTGCATAGGTTGAAAAGCTGTGGCGCGAAAACTAAAAGTCGCACATCCAGGTTCTTTGCAGATTTGAATTAAGGACAGCCCAAGTTATCATTTTCAATGTTTCCTTTTTTTTTTTACTCCTACCATTTCGTGAGTTATGACAAAATTCCAGAACCCTTACTTTGCGTTTTATATATGAATAAATTATCATTTTTCGCATATAGGTTGAAAAGCTGTAGCGCGAAAACTAAAAGTCGCACAGCCAAGTCCTTTGCAGATTTGAATTGAGGACATCCCACGTCATCATTTGCAATGTATCCTTTTTTTTACTCCAACCATTTCGTGAGTTATGACAAAATTCCAGAACCCTTACTTTGCGTTTTATATATGAATAAATTATCATTTTTTGCATAGGTTGAAAAGCTGTGGCGCGAAAACTAAAAGTCGCACATCCAAGTCCTTTGCAGATTTAAATTAAGGACATCCCACGTTATCATTTTCAATGTATCCTTTTTTTTACTCCTACCATTTCGTGAGTTATGACAAAATTCCAGAAGCCTTACTTTGCGTTTTATATATGAATAAATTATCATTTTTTGCATAGGTTGAAAAGCTGTGGCGCGAAAACTAAAAGTCGCACATCCAAGTTCTTAGCAGATTCGAATTAAGGACATCCCAAGTTATCATTTTCAATGTTTCCTTTTTTTTTACTCCTACCATTTCGTGAGTTATGACAAAATTCCAGAAGCCTTACTTTGCGTTTTATATATGAATAAATTATCATTTTTTGCATAGGTTGAAAAGCTGTGGCGCGAAAACTAAAAGTCGCACAGCCAAGTCCCTTGCAGATTTGAATTGAGGACATTCCACGTTATCATTTGCAATGTATTTTTTTTTACTCCTACCATTTCGTGATTTATGACAAAATTCCAGAAGCCTTACTTTGCGTTTTATATATGAATAAATTATCATTTTTTGCATATAGGTTGAAAAGCTGTAGCGCGAAAACTAAAAGTCGCACAGCCAAGTCCCTTGCAGATTTGAATTGAGGACATCCCACGTTATCATTTTCAATGTATCCTTTTTTTTTACTCCTACCATTTCGTGATTTATGACAAAATTCCAGAAGCCTTACTTTGCGTTTTATATATGAATAAATTATCATTTTTTGCATAGGTTGAAAAGCTGTGGCGCGAAAACTAAAAGTCGCACATCCAAGTTCTTTGCAGATTCGAATTGAGGACATCCCACGTCATCATTTGCAATGTATCCTTTTTTTTTACTCCTACCATTTCGTGAGTTATGACAAAATTCCAGAACCCTTACTTTGCGTTTTATATATGAATAAATTATCATTTTTTGCATAGGTTGAAAAGCTGTGGCGCGAAAACTAAAAGTCGCACATCCAAGTTCTTTGCAGATTTGAATTAAGGACAGCCCAAGTTATCATTTTCAATGTATCCTTTTTTTTACTCCTACCATTTCGTGAGTTATGACAAAATTCTAGAACCCTTACTTTGCGTTTTATATATGAATAAATTATCATTTTTTGCATATAGGTTGAAAAGCTGTAGCGCGAAAACTAAAAGTCGCACAGCCAAGTCCTTTGAAGATTTGAATTAAGGACATCCCACGTCATCATTTGCAATGTCTCCTTTTTTTTACTTCTACCATTTCGTGCGTTATGACAAAATTCCAGAACCCTTACTTTGCGTTTTATATATGAATAAATTATCATTTTTTGCATAGGTTGAAAAGCTGTGGCGCGAAAACTAAAAGTCGCACATCCAAGTCCTTTGCAGATTTCAATTAAGGACATCCCACGTTATCATTTTCAATGTATCCTTTTTTTTACTCCTACCATTTCGTGAGTTATGACAAAATTCCAGAAGCCTTACTTTTCGTTTTATATATGAATAAATTATCATTTTTTGCATAGGTTGAAAAGCTGTGGCGCGAAAACTAAAAGTCGCACAGCCAAGTCCTTTGAAGATTTAAATTAAGGACATCCCAAGTTATCATTTTCAATGTATCCTTTTTTTTTACTCCTACCATTTCGTGAGTTATGACAAAATTCCAGAACCCTTACTTTGCGTTTTATATATATGAATGAATTATCATTTTTTGCATAGGTTGAAAAGCTGTGGCGCGAAAACTAAAAGTCGCACATCCAAGTGCTTTGCAGATTTGAATTAAGGACATCCCAAGTTATCATTTTCAATGTTTCCTTTTTTTTTACTCCTACCATTTCGTGATTTATGACAAAATTCCAGAAGCCTTACTTTGCGTTTTATATATGAATAAATTATCATTTTTTGCATAGGTTGAAAAGCTGTGGCGCGAAAACTAAAAGTCGCACATCCAAGTCCTTTGCAGATTTGAATTGAGGACATCCCACGTCATCATTTGCAATGTATCCTTTTTTTTACTCCTACCATTTCGTGAGTTATGACAAAATTCCAGAACCCTTACTTTGCGTTTTATATATGAATAAATTATCATTTTTTGCATAGGTTGAAAAGCTGTGGCGCGAAAACTAAAAGTCGCACATCCAAGTCCTTTGTAGATTTAAATTAAGGACATCCCACGTTATCATTTTCAATGTATCCTTTTTTTTACTCCTACCATTTCGTGAGTTATGACAAAATTCCAGAACCCTTACTTTGCGTTTTATATATGAATAAATTATCATTTTTTGCATAGGTTGAAAAGCTGTGGCGCGAAAACTAAAAGTCGCACATCCAAGTTCTTTGCAGATTTGAATTAAGGACAGCCCAAGTTATCATTTTCAATGTATCCTTTTTTTTACTCCTACCATTTCGTGAGTTATGACAAAATTCCAGAACCCTTACTTTGCGTTTTATATATGAATAAATTATCATTTTTTGCATAGGTTGAAAAGCTGTGGCGCGAAAACTAAAAGTCGCACAGCCAAGTTCTTTGCAGATTTGAATTAAGGACAGCCCAAGTTATCATTTTCAATGTCTCCTTTTTTTTTACTTCTACCATTTCGTGATTTATGACAAAATTCCAGAACCCTTACTTTGCGTTTTATATATGAATAAATTATCATTTTTTGCATAGGTTGAAAAGCTGTGGCGCGAAAACTAAAAGTCGCACATCCAAGTCCTTTGCAGATTTGAATTGAGGACATCCCACGTTATCATTTTCAATGTATCCTTTTTTTTACTCCTACCATTTCGTGAGTTATGACAAAATTCCAGAACCCTTACTTTGCGTTTTATATATGAATAAATTATCATTTTTTGCATAGGTTGAAAAGCTGTGGCGCGAAAACTAAAAGTCGCACATCCAAGTCCTTTGCAGATTCAAATTAAGGACATCCCACGTTATCATTTTCAATGTATCCTTTTTTTTACTCCTACCATTTCGTGAGTTATGACAAAATTCCAGAAGCCTTACTTTGCGTTTTATATATGAATAAATTATCATTTTTTGCATAGGTTGAAAAGCTGTGGCGCGAAAACTAAAAGTCGCACATCCAAGTTCTTTGCAGATTCGAATTAAGGACATCCCAAGTTATCATTTGCAATGTATCCTTTTTTTTACTCCTACCATTTCGTGAGTTATGACAAAATTCCAGAACCCTTACTTTGCGTTTTATATATGAATAAATTATCATTTTTTGCATAGGTTGAAAAGCTGTGGCGCGAAAACTAAAAGTCGCACAGCCAAGTCCTTTGAAGATTCGAATTAAGGACATCCCAAGTTATCATTTTCAATGTATCCTTTTTTTTTACTCCTACTATTTCGTGATTTATGACAAAATTCCAGAAGCCTTACTTTGCGTTTTATATATGAATAAATTATCATTTTTTGCATAGGTTGAAAAGCTGTGGCGCGAAAACTAAAAGTCGCACATCCAAGTCCTTTGCAGATTTGAATTGAGGACATCCCACGTCATCATTTGCAATGTATCCTTTTTTTTACTCCTACCATTTCGTGAGTTATGACAAAATTCCAGAACCCTTACTTTGCGTTTTATATATGAATAAATTATCATTTTTTGCATAGGTTGAAAAGCTGTGGCGCGAAAACTAAAAGTCGCACATCCAAGTCCTTTGTAGATTTAAATTAAGGACATCCCACGTTATCATTTTCAATGTATCCTTTTTTTTACTCCTACCATTTCGTGAGTTATGACAAAATTCCAGAACCCTTACTTTGCGTTTTATATATGAATAAATTATCATTTTTTGCATAGGTTGAAAAGCTGTGGCGCGAAAACTAAAAGTCGCACAGCCAAGTCCTTTGCAGATTCGAATTAAGGACATCCCAAGTTATCATTTTCAATGTTTTCTTTTTTTTTTACTCCTACCATTACGTGAGTTATGACAAAATTCCAGAACCCTTACTTTGCGTTTTATATATGAATAAATTATCATTTTTCGCATATAGGTTGAAAAGCTGTAGCGCGAAAACTAAAAGTCGCACATCCAAGTCCTTTGCAGATTTGAATTGAGGACATCCCACGTTATCATTTTCAATGTATCCTTTTTTTTACTCCTACCATTTCGTGAGTTATGACAAAATTCCAGAACCCTTACTTTGCGTTTTATATATGAATAAATTATCATTTTTTGCATATAGGTTGAAAAGCTGTGGCGCGAAAACTAAAAGTCGCACATCCAAGTGCTTTGCAGATTCAAATTAAGGACATCCCACGTCATCATTTGCAATGTTTCCTTTTTTTGTACTCCCACCATTTCGTGATTTATGACAAAATTCCAGAAGCCTTACTTTGCGTTTTATATATGAATAAATTATCATTTTTTGCATAGGTTGAAAAGCTGTGGCGCGAAAACTAAAAGTCGCACAGCCAAGTCCTTTGCAGATTCGAATTAGGGACATCCCAAGTTATCATTTTCAATGTTTTCTTTTTTTTTTTACTCCTACCATTACGTGAGTTATGACAAAATTCCAGAACCCTTACTTTGCGTTTTATATATGAATAAATTATCATTTTTCGCATATAGGTTGAAAAGCTGTAGCGCGAAAACTAAAAGTCGCACAGCCAAGTCCTTTGCAGATTTGAATTGAGGACATCCCACGTCATCATTTGCAATGTATCCTTTTTTTTACTCCTACCATTTCGTGAGTTATGACAAAATTCCAGAACCCTTACTTTGCGTTTTATATATGAATAAATTATCATTTTTTGCATATAGGTTGAAAAGCTGTGGCGCGAAAACTAAAAGTCGCACATCCAAATCCTTTGCAGATTCAAATTAAGGACATCCCACGTTATCATTTTCAATGTATCCTTTTTTTTTACTCCTACCATTTCGTGATTTATGACAAAATTCCAGAAGCCTTACTTTGCGTTTTATATATGAATAAATTATCATTTTTTGCATATAGGTTGAAAAGCTGTAGCGCGAAAACTAAAAGTCGCACAGCCAAGTCCTTTGAAGATTCGAATTAAGGACATCCCACGTTATTATTTTCAATGTATCCCTTTTTTTTACTCCTACCATTTCGTGAGTTATGACAAAATTCCAGAACCCTTACTTTGCGTTTTATATATGAATAAATTATCATTTTTCGCATATAGGTTGAAAAGCTGTGGCGCGAAAACTAAAAGTCGCACATGCAAGTCCTTTGCAGATTTAAATTAAGGACATCCCACGTTATCATTTTCAATGTATCCTTTTTTTTACTCCTACCATTTCGTGAGTTATGACAAAATTCCAGAAGCCTTACTTTGCGTTTTATATATGAATAAATTATCGTTTTTTGCATAGGTTGAAAAGCTGTGGCGCGAAAACTAAAAGTCGCACAGCCAAGTCCTTTAAAGATTTAAATTAAGGACATCCCAAGTTATCATTTTCTATGTATCCTTTTTTTTTACTCCTACCATTTCGTGATTTATGACAAAATTCCAGAAGCCTTACTTTGCGTTTTATATATGAATAAATTATCATTTTTTGCATAGGTTGAAAAGCTGTGGCGCGAAAACTAAAAGTCGCACAGCCAAGTTCTTTGCAGATTTGAATTAAGGACATCCCAAGTTATCATTTTCAATGTTTTGTTTCTTTTTTTACTCCTACCATTTCGTGAGTTATGACAAAATTCCAGAACCCTTACTTTGCGTTTTATATATGAATAAATTATCATTTTTTGCATAGGTTGAAAAGCTGTGGCGCGAAAACTAAAAGTCGCACAGCCAAGTCCTTTGAAGATTTAAATTAGGACATCGCAAGTTATCATTTTCAATGTTTCCTTTTTTTTTACTCCTACCATTTCGTGATTTATGACAAAATTCCAGAAGCCTTACTTTGCGTTTTATATATGAATAAATTATCATTTTTTGCATAGGTTGAAAAGCTGTGGCGCGGAAACTAAAAGTCGCACAGCCAAGTCCTTTGCAGATTCGAATTAAGGACATCCCAAGTTATCATTTTCAATGTTTCCTTTTTTTTTACTCCTACCATTTCGTGAGTTATGACAAAATTCCAGAACCCTTACTTTGCGTTTTATATATGAATAAATTATCATTTTTCGCATATAGGTTGAAAAGCTGTGGCGCGAAAACTAAAAGTCGCACAGCCAAGTCCTTTGCAGATTTGAATTGAGGACATCCCACGTCATCATTTGCAATGTATCCTTTTTTTTTACTTCTACCATTTCGTGAGTTATGACAAAATTCCAGAACCCTTACTTTGCGTTTTATATATGAATAAATTATCATTTTTTGCATAGGTTGAAAAGCTGTGGCGCGAAAACTAAAAGTCGCACATCCAAGTCCTTTGCAGATTTAAATTAAGGACATCCCACGTTATCATTTTCAATGTATCCTTTTTTTTTACTCCTACCATTTCGTGATTTATGACAAAATTCCAGAAGCCTTACTTTGCGTTTTATATATGAATAAATTATCATTTTTTGCATATAGGTTGAAAAGCTGTGGCGCGAAAACTAAAAGTCGCACAGCCAAGTCCTTTGCAGATTTGAATTGAGGACATCCCAAGTTATCATTTTCAATGTTTCCTTCTTTTTACTCCTACCATTTCGTGAGTTATGACAAAATTCCAGAACCCTTACTTTGCGTTTTATATATGAATAAATTATCATTTTTTGCATATAGGTTGAAAAGCTGTGGCGCGAAAACTAAAAGTCGCACAGCCAAGTCCTTTGCAGATTTGAATTAAGAACATCCCAAGTTATCATTTTCAATGTATCCCTTATTTTTACTCCTACCATTTCGTGAGTTATGACAAAATTCCAGAAGCCTTACTTTGCGTTTTATATATGAATAAATTATCATTTTTTGCATAGGTTGAAAAGCTGTGGTGCGAAAACTAAAAGTCGCACATGCAAGTTCTTTGCAGATTTGAATTAAGAACATCCTAAGTTATCATTTTCAATGTTTCCTTTTTTTTTACTCCTACCATTTCGTGAGTTATGACAAAATTCCAGAACCCTTACTTTGCGTTTTATATATGAATAAATTATCATTTTTCGCATATAGGTTGAAAAGCTGTAGCGCGAAAACTAAAAGTCGCACAGCCAAGTCCTTTGCAGATTTGAATTGAGGACATCCCAAGTTATCATTTTCAATGTTTTCTTTTTTTTTACTCCTACCATTTCGTGAGTTATGACAAAATTCCAGAACCCTTACTTTGCGTTTTATATATGAATAAATTATCATTTTTTGCATATAGGTTGAAAAGCTGTGGCGCGAAAACTAAAAGTCGCACATCCAAGTCCTTTGCAGATTTAAATTAAGGACATCCCACGTTATTATTTTCAATGTATCCTTTTTTTTTACTCCTACCATTTCGTGAGTTATGACAAAATTCCAGAACCCTTACTTTGCGTTTTATATATGAATAAATTATCATTTTTTGCATATAGGTTGAAAAGCTGTGGCGCGAAAACTAAAAGTCGCACATGCAAGTTCTTTGCAGATTTGAATAAAGAACATCCCAAGTTATCATTTTCAATGTTTCCTTTTTTTTACTCCTACCATTTCGTGAGTTATGACAAAATTCCAGAACCCTTACTTTGCGTTTTATATATGAATAAATTATCATTTTTTGCATAGGTTGAAAAGCTGTGGCGCGAAAACTAAAAGTCGCACAGCCAAGTTCTTTGCAGATTTGAATTAAGGACATCCCAAGTTATCATTTGCAATGTATCCCTTATTTTTACTCCTACCATTTCGTGAGTTATGACAAAATTCCAGAAGCCTTACTTTGCGTTTTATATATGAATAAATTATCATTTTTTGCATAGGTTGAAAAGCTGTGGCGCGAAAACTAAAAGTCGCACAGCCAAGTCCTTTAAAGATTTAATTTAAGGACATCCCAAGTTATCATTTTCTATGTATCCTTTTTTTTTACTCCTACCATTTCGTGATTTATGACAAAATTCCAGAAGCCTTACTTTGCGTTTTATATATGAATAAATTATCATTTTTTGCATATAGGTTGAAAAGCTGTGGCGCGAAAACTAAAAGTCGCACATCCAAGTTCTTTGCAGATTTAAATTAAGAACATCCCAAGTTATCATTTTCAATGTTTCCTTTTTTTTTACTCCTACCATTTCGTGAGTTATGACAAAATTCCAGAACCCTTACTTTGCGTTTTATATATGAATAAATTATCATTTTTCGCATATAGGTTGAAAAGCTGTAGCGCAAAAACTAAAAGTCGCACAGCCAAGTCCTTTGCAGATTTGAATTGAGGACATCCCACGTCATCATTTGCAATTTATCCTTTTTTTTTACTTCTACCATTTCGTGAGTTATGACAAAATTCCAGAACCCTTACTTTGCGTTTTATATATGAATAAATTATCATTTTTTGCATAGGTTGAAAAGCTGTGGCGCGAAAACTAAAAGTCGCACAGCCAAGTCCTTTGAAGATTTAAATTAGGACATCGCAAGTTATCATTTTCAATGTTTCCTTTTTTTTTACTCCTACCATTTCGTGAGTTATGACAAAATTCCAGAACCCTTACTTTGCGTTTTATATATGAATAAATTATCATTTTTTGCATATAGGTTGAAAAGCTGTGGCGCGAAAACTAAAAGTCGCACATGCAAGTTCTTTGCAGATTTGAATTAAGAACATCCCAAGTTATCATTTTCAATGTTTCCTTTTTTTTTACTCCTACCATTTCGTGAGTTATGACAAAATTCCAGAACCCTTACTTTGCGTTTTATATATGAATAAATTATCATTTTTTGCATAGGTTGAAAAGCTGAGGCGCGAAAACTAAAAGTCGCACATCCAAGTCCTTTGCAGATTTGAATTGAGGACATCCCAAGTTATCATTTTCAATGTATGCTTTTTTTTTACTTCTACCATTTCGTGAGTTATGACAAAATTCCAGAACCCTTACTTTGCGTTTTATATATGAATAAATTATCATTTTTTGCATAGGTTGAAAAGCTGTGGCGCGAAAACTAAAAGTCGCACATCCAAGTCCTTTGCAGATTTAAATTAAGGACATCCCACGTTATCATTTTCAATGTATCCTTTTTTTTTACTCCTACCATTTCGTGAGTTATGACAAAATTCCAAAACCCTTACTTTGCGTTTTATATATGAATAAATTATCATTTTTTGCATATAGGTTGAAAAGCTGTGGCGCGAAAACTAAAAGTCGCACAGCCAAGTTTTTTAAAGATTAAAATTAAGGACATCCCAAGTTATCATTTTCAATGTTTCCTTTTTTTTCACTCCTACCATTTCGTGAGTTATGACAAAATTCCAGAACCCTTACTTTGCGTTTTATATATGAATAAATTATCATTTTTTGCATAGGTTGAAAAGCTGTGGCGCGAAAACTAAAAGTCGCACATGCAAGTTCTTTGCAGATTTGAATTAAGAACATCCCAAGTTATCATTTTCAATGTATCCTTTTTTTTTACTTCTACCATTTCGTGAGTTATGACAAAATTCCAGAACCCTTACTTTGCGTTTTATATATGAATAAATTATCATTTTTTGCATAGGTTGAAAAGCTGTGGCGCGAAAACTCAAAGTCGCACATCCAAGTCCTTTGCAGATTTAAATTAAGGACATCCCACGTTATCATTTTCAATGTATCCTTTTTTTTTACTCCTACCATTTCGTGAGTTATGACAAAATTCCAGAACCCTTACTTTGCGTTTTATATATGAATAAATTATCATTTTTTGCATATAGGTTGAAAAGCTGTGGCGCGAAAACTAAAAGTCGCACAGCCAAGTCCTTTAAAGATTTAAATTAAGGACATCCCAAGTTATCATTTTCAATGTTTCCTTTTTTTTTACTCCTACCATTTCGTGAGTTATGACAAAATTCCAGAACCCTTACTTTGCGTTTTATATATGAATAAATTATCATTTTTTGCATAGGTTGAAAAGCTGTGGCGCGAAAACTAAAAGTCGCACATGCAAGTTCTTTGCAGATTTGAATTAAGAACATCCCAAGTTATCATTTTCAATGTATCCTTTTTTTTTACTTCTACCATTTCGTGAGTTATGACAAAATTCCAGAACCCTTACTTTGCGTTTTATATATGAATAAATTATCATTTTTTGCATAGGTTGAAAAGCTGTGGCGCGAAAACTCAAAGTCGCACATCCAAGTCCTTTGCAGATTTAAATTAAGGACATCCCACGTTATCATTTTCAATGTATCCTTTTTTTTTACTCCTACCATTTCGTGAGTTATGACAAAATTCCAGAACCCTTACTTTGCGTTTTATATATGAATAAATTATCATTTTTTGCATATAGGTTGAAAAGCTGTGGCGCGAAAACTAAAAGTCGCACATGCAAGTTCTTTGCAGATTTGAATTAAGAACATCCCAAGTTATCATTTTCAATGTTTCCTTTTTTTTACTCCTACCATTTCGTGAGTTATGACAAAATTCCAGAACCCTTACTTTGCGTTTTATATATGAATAAATTATCATTTTTTGCAAAGGTTTAAAAGCTGTGGCGCGAAAACTAAAAGTCGCACGTCCAAGTTCTTTGCAGATTCGAATTAAGGGCATCCCAAGTTATCATTTTCAATGTTTCCTTATTTTTTACTCCTACCATTTCGTGAGTTATGACAAAATTCCAGAACCCTTACTTTGCGTTTTATATATGAATAAATTATCATTTTTTGCATAGGTTGAAAAGCTGTGGCGCGAAAACTAAAAGTCGCACATCCAAGTTCTTTGCAGATTTGAATTAAGAACATCCCAAGTTATCATTTTCAATGTATCCTTTTTTTTTACTTCTACCATTTCGTGAGTTATGACAAAATTCCAGAACCCTTACTTTGCGTTTTATATATGAATAAATTATCATTTTTTGCATAGGTTGAAAAGCTGTGGCGCGAAAACTAAAAGTCGCACAACCAAGTCCTTTGCAGATTTAAATTAAGGACATCCCACGTTATCATTTTCAATGTATCCTTTTTTTACTCCTACCATTTCGTGAGTTATGACAAAATTCCAGAACCCTTACTTTGCGTTTTATATATGAATAAATTATCATTTTTTGCATATAGGTTGAAAAGCTGTGGCGCGAAAACTAAAAGTCGCACAGCCAAGTCCTTTAAAGATTTAAATTAAGGACATCCCAAGTTATCATTGTCAATGTTTCCTTTTTTTTTACTCCTACCATTTCGTGAGTTATGACAAAATTCCAGAACCCTTACTTTGCGTTTTATATATGAATAAATTATCATTTTTTGCATAGGTTGAAAAGCTGTGGCTCGAAAACTAAAAGTCGCACATCCAAGTCCTTTGCAGATTTAAATTAAGGACATCCCACGTTATCATTTTCAATGTATCCTTTTTTTTACTCCTACCATTTCGTGAGTTATGACAAAATTCCAGAAGCCTTACTTTGCGTTTTATATATGAATAAATTATCATTTTTTGCATATAGGTTGAAAAGCTGTAGCGTAAAAACTAAAAGTCGCACAGCCAAGTCCTTTGAAGATTCGAATTAAGGACATCCCAAGTTATCATTTTCAATGTTTCCTTTTTTTTACTCCTACCATTTCGTGAGTTATGACAAAATTCCAGAACCCTTACTTTGCGTTTTATATATGAATAAATTATCATTTTTTGCATATAGGTTGAAAAGCTGTGGCGCAAAAACTAAAAGTCACACATGCAAGTTCTTTGCAGATTTGAATTGAGGACATCCCAAGTTATCATTTTCAATGTATGCTTTTTTTTTACTCCTACCATTTCGTGAGTTATGACAAAATTCCAGAACCCTTACTTTGCGTTTTATATATGAATAAATTATCATTTTTTGCATAGGTTGAAAAGCTGTGGCGCGAAAACTAAAAGTCGCACATCCAAGTCCTTTGCAGATTTAAATTAAGGACATCCCACGTTATCATTTTCAATGTATCCTTTTTTTTACTCCTACCATTTCGTGAGTTATGACAAAATTCCAGAAGCCTTACTTTGCGTTTTATATATGAATAAATTATCATTTTTTGCATAGGTTGAAAAGCTGTGGCGCGAAAACTAAAAGTCGCACAGCCAAGTCCTTTGAAGATTCGAATTAAGGACATCCCAAGTTATCATTTTCAATGTTTTCTTTTTTTTTACTCCTACCATTTCGTGAGTTATGACAAAATTCCAGAACCCTTACTTTGCGTTTTATATATGAATAAATTATCATTTTTTGCATATAGGTTGAAAAGCTGTGGCGCGAAAACTAAAAGTCGCACAGCCAAGTTCTTTGCAGATTTGAATTAAGGACATCCCAAGTTATCATTTGCAATGTATCCCTTATTTTTACTCCTACCATTTCGTGAGTTATGACAAAATTCCAGAACCCTTACTTTGCGTTTTATATATGAATAAATTATCATTTTTTGCATAGGTTGAAAAGCTGTGGCGCGAAAACTAAAAGTCGCACAGCCAAGTTCTTTGCAGATTTGAATTAAGAACATCCCAAGTTATCATTTACAATGTTTTCTTTTTTTTTACTCCTACCATTTCGTGAGTTATGACAAAATTCCAGAACCCTTACTTTGCGTTTTATATATGAATAAATTATCATTTTTTGCATAGGTTGAAAAGCTGTGGCGCGAAAACTAAAAGTCGCACATCCAAGTTCTTTGCAGATTTGAATTAAGGACATCCCAAGTTATCATTTGCAATGTATCCCTTATTTTTACTCCTACCATTTCGTGAGTTATGACAAAATTCCAGAAGCCTTACTTTGCGTTTTATATATGAATAAATTATCATTTTTTGCATAGGTTGAAAAGCTGTGGCGCGAAAACTAAAAGTCGCACATGCAAGTTCTTTGCAGATTTGAATTAAGAACATCCCAAGTTATCATTTTCAATGTTTCCTTTTTTTTTACTCCTACCATTTCGTGAGTTATGACAAAATTCCAGAACCCTTACTTTGCGTTTTATATATGAATAAATTATCATTTTTCGCATATAGGTTGAAAAGCTGTAGCGCGAAAACTAAAAGTCGCACAGCCAAGTCCTTTGCAGATTTGAATTGAGGACATCCCACGTCATCATTTGCAATGTATCCTTTTTTTCTACTTCTACCATTTCGTGAGTTATGACAAAATTCCAGAACCCTTACTTTGCGTTTAAATATGAATAAATTATCATTTTTTGCATAGGTTGAAAAGCTGTGGCGCGAAAACTAAAAGTCGCACAGCCAAGTTCTTTGCAGATTTGAATTAAGAACATCCCAAGTTATCATTTACAATGTTTCCTTTTTTTTTACTCCTACCATTTCGTGAGTTATGACAAAATTCCAGAACCCTTACTTTGCGTTTTATATATGAATAAATTATCATTTTTTGCATAGGTTGAAAAGCTGTGGCGCGAAAACTAAAAGTCGCACATCCAAGTTCTTTGCAGATTTGAATTAAGGACATCCCAAGTTATCATTTGCAATGTATCCCTTATTTTTACTCCTACCATTTCGTGAGTTATGACAAAATTCCAGAAGCCTTACTTTGCGTTTTATATATGAATAAATTATCATTTTTTGCATAGGTTGAAAAGCTGTGGCGCGAAAACTAAAAGTCGCACAGCCAAGTCCTTTGCAGATTCGAATTAAGGACATCCCAAGTTATCATTTTCAATGTTTTCTTTTTTTTTTTACTCCTACCATTACGTGAGTTATGACAAAATTCCAGAACCCTTACTTTGCGTTTTATATATGAATAAATTATCATTTTTCGCATATAGGTTGAAAAGCTGTAGCGCGAAAACTAAAAGTCGCACAGCCAAGTCCTTTGCAGATTTGAATTGAGGACATCCCACGTCATCATTTGCAATGTATCCTTTTTTTTTACTTCTACCATTTCGTGAGTTATGACAAAATTCCAGAACCCTTACTTTGCGTTTTATATATGAATAAATTATCATTTTTTGCATAGGTTGAAAAGCTGTGGCGCGAAAACTAAAAGTCGCACATCCAAGTCCTTTGCAGATTTAAATTAAGGACATCCCACGTTATCATTTTCAATGTATCCTTTTTTTTTACTCCTACCATTTCGTGATTTATGACAAAATTCCAGAAGCCTTACTTTGCGTTTTATATATGAATAAATTATCATTTTTTGCATAGGTTGAAAAGCTGTGGCGCGAAAACTAAAAGTCGCACAGCCAAGTCCTTTGAAGATTTAAATTAGGACATCGCAAGTTATCATTTTCAATGTTTCCTTTTTTTTTACTCCTACCATTTCGTGATTTATGACAAAATTCCAGAAGCCTTACTTTGCGTTTTATATATGAATAAATTATCATTTTTTGCATAGGTTGAAAAGCTGTGGCGCGGAAACTAAAAGTCGCACAGCCAAGTTCTTTGCAGATTTGAATTAAGGACATCCCAAGTTATCATTTTCAATGTTTTCTTTCTTTTTTTACTCCTACCATTTCGTGAGTTATGACAAAATTCCAGAACCCTTACTTTGCGTTTTATATATGAATAAATTATCATTTTTTGCATAGGTTGAAAAGCTGTGGCGCGAAAACTAAAAGTCGCACAGCCAAGTCCTTTGAAGATTTAAATTAGGACATCGCAAGTTATCATTTTCAATGTTTCCTTTTTTTTTACTCCTACCATTTCGTGATTTATGACAAAATTCCAGAAGCCTTACTTTGCGTTTTATATATGAATAAATTATCATTTTTTGCATAGGTTGAAAAGCTGTGGCGCGGAAACTAAAAGTCGCACAGCCAAGTCCTTTGCAGATTCGAATTAAGGACATCCCAAGTTATCATTTTCAATGTTTCCTTTTTTTTTACTCCTACCATTTCGTGAGTTATGACAAAATTCCAGAACCCTTACTTTGCGTTTTATATATGAATAAATTATCATTTTTCGCATATAGGTTGAAAAGCTGTGGCGCGAAAACTAAAAGTCGCACAGCCAAGTCCTTTGCAGATTTGAATTGAGGACATCCCACGTCATCATTTGCAATGTATCCTTTTTTTTTACTTCTACCATTTCGTGAGTTATGACAAAATTCCAGAACCCTTACTTTGCGTTTTATATATGAATAAATTATCATTTTTTGCATAGGTTGAAAAGCTGTGGCGCGAAAACTAAAAGTCGCACATCCAAGTCCTTTGCAGATTTAAATTAAGGACATCCCACGTTATCATTTTCAATGTATCCTTTTTTTTTACTCCTACCATTTCGTGATTTATGACAAAATTCCAGAAGCCTTACTTTGCGTTTTATATATGAATAAATTATCATTTTTTGCATATAGGTTGAAAAGCTGTGGCGCGAAAACTAAAAGTCGCACAGCCAAGTCCTTTGCAGATTTGAATTGAGGACATCCCAAGTTATCATTTTCAATGTTTCCTTCTTTTTACTCCTACCATTTCGTGAGTTATGACAAAATTCCAGAACCCTTACTTTGCGTTTTATATATGAATAAATTATCATTTTTTGCATATAGGTTGAAAAGCTGTGGCGCGAAAACTAAAAGTCGCACAGCCAAGTCCTTTGCAGATTTGAATTAAGAACATCCCACGTTATCATTTTCAATGTATCCCTTATTTTTACTCCTACCATTTCGTGAGTTATGACAAAATTCCAGAAGCCTTACTTTGCGTTTTATATATGAATAAATTATCATTTTTTGCATAGGTTGAAAAGCTGTGGTGCGAAAACTAAAAGTCGCACATGCAAGTTCTTTGCAGATTTGAATTAAGAACATCCCAAGTTATCATTTTCAATGTTTCCTTTTTTTTTTACTCCTACCATTTCGTGAGTTATGACAAAATTCCAGAACCCTTACTTTGCGTTTTATATATGAATAAATTATCATTTTTCGCATATAGGTTGAAAAGCTGTAGCGCGAAAACTAAAAGTCGCACAGCCAAGTCCTTTGCAGATTTGAATTGAGGACATCCCAAGTTATCATTTTCAATGTTTTCTTTTTTTTTACTCCTACCATTTCGTGAGTTATGACAAAATTCCAGAACCCTTACTTTGCGTTTTATATATGAATAAATTATCATTTTTTGCATATAGGTTGAAAAGCTGTGGCGCGAAAACTAAAAGTCGCACATCCAAGTCCTTTGCAGATTTAAATTAAGGACATCCCACGTTATTATTTTCAATGTATCCTTTTTTTTTACTCCTACCATTTCGTGAGTTATGACAAAATTCCAGAACCCTTACTTTGCGTTTTATATATGAATAAATTATCATTTTTTGCATATAGGTTGAAAAGCTGTGGCGCGAAAACTAAAAGTCGCACATGCAAGTTCTTTGCAGATTTGAATTAAGAACATCCCAAGTTATCATTTTCAATGTTTCCTTTTTTTTACTCCTACCATTTCGTGAGTTATGACAAAATTCCAGAACCCTTACTTTGCGTTTTATATATGAATAAATTATCATTTTTTGCATAGGTTGAAAAGCTGTGGCGCGAAAACTAAAAGTCGCACAGCCAAGTTCTTTGCAGATTTGAATTAAGGACATCCCAAGTTATCATTTGCAATGTATCCCTTATTTTTACTCCTACCATTTCGTGAGTTATGACAAAATTCCAGAAGCCTTACTTTGCGTTTTATATATGAATAAATTATCATTTTTTGCATAGGTTGAAAAGCTGTGGCGCGAAAACTAAAAGTCGCACAGCCAAGTCCTTTAAAGATTTAAATTAAGGACATCCCAAGTTATCATTTTCTATGTATCCTTTTTTTTTACTCCTACCATTTCGTGATTTATGACAAAATTCCAGAAGCCTTACTTTGCGTTTTATATATGAATAAATTATCATTTTTTGCATATAGGTTGAAAAGCTGTGGCGCGAAAACTAAAAGTCGCACATCCAAGTTCTTTGCAGATTTAAATTAAGAACATCCCAAGTTATCATTTTCAATGTTTCCTTTTTTTTTACTCCTACCATTTCGTGAGTTATGACAAAATTCCAGAACCCTTACTTTGCGTTTTATATATGAATAAATTATCATTTTTCGCATATAGGTTGAAAAGCTGTAGCGCGAAAACTAAAAGTCGCACAGCCAAGTCCTTTGCAGATTTGAATTGAGGACATCCCACGTCATCATTTGCAATTTATCCTTTTTTTTTACTTCTACCATTTCGTGAGTTATGACAAAATTCCAGAACCCTTACTTTGCGTTTTATATATGAATAAATTATCATTTTTTGCATAGGTTGAAAAGCTGTGGCGCGAAAACTAAAAGTCGCACAGCCAAGTCCTTTAAAGATTTAAATTAAGGACATCCCAAATTATCATTTTCAATGTTTCCTTTTTTTTTACTCCTACCATTTCGTGAGTTATGACAAAATTCCAGAACCCTTACTTTGCGTTTTATATATGAATAAATTATCATTTTTTGCATATAGGTTGAAAAGCTGTGGCGCGAAAACTAAAAGTCGCACATGCAAGTTCTTTGCAGATTTGAATTAAGAACATCCCAAGTTATCATTTTCAATGTTTCCTTTTTTTTTACTCCTACCATTTCGTGAGTTATGACAAAATTCCAGAACCCTTACTTTGCGTTTTATATATGAATAAATTATCATTTTTTGCATAGGTTGAAAAGCTGAGGCGCGAAAACTAAAAGTCGCACATCCAAGTCCTTTGCAGATTTGAATTGAGGACATCCCAAGTTATCATTTTCAATGTATGCTTTTTTTTTACTTCTACCATTTCGTGAGTTATGACAAAATTCCAGAACCCTTACTTTGCGTTTTATATATGAATAAATTATCATTTTTTGCATAGGTTGAAAAGCTGTGGCGCGAAAACTAAAAGTCGCACATCCAAGTCCTTTGCAGATTTAAATTAAGGACATCCCACGTTATCATTTTCAATGTATCCTTTTTTTTTACTCCTACCATTTCGTGAGTTATGACAAAATTCCAGAACCCTTACTTTGCGTTTTATATATGAGTAAATTATCATTTTTTGCATATAGGTTGAAAAGCTGTGGCGCGAAAACTAAAAGTCGCACAGCCAAGTTTTTTAAAGATTAAAATTAAGGACATCCCAAGTTATCATTTTCAATGTTTCCTTTTTTTTTACTCCTACCATTTCGTGAGTTATGACAAAATTCCAGAACCCTTACTTTGCGTTTTATATATGAATAAATTATCATTTTTTGCATAGGTTGAAAAGCTGTGGCGCGAAAACTAAAAGTCGCACATCCAAGTCCTTTGCAGATTTAAATTAAGGACATCCCACGTTATCATTTACAATGTATCCTTTTTTTTACTCCTACCATTTCGTGAGTTATGACAAAATTCCAGAAGCCTTACTTTGCGTTTTATATATGAATAAATTATCATTTTTTGCATATAGGTTGAAAAGCTGTGGCGCGAAAACTAAAAGTCGCACAGCCAAGTCCTTTAAAGATTTAAATTAAGGACATCCCAAGTTATCATTTTCAATGTTTCCTTTTTTTTTACTCCTACCATTTCGTGAGTTATGACAAAATTCCAGAACCCTTACTTTGCGTTTTATATATGAATAAATTATCATTTTTTGCATAGGTTGAAAAGCTGTGGCGCGAAAACTAAAAGTCGCACATGCAAGTTCTTTGCAGATTTGAATTAAGAACATCCCAAGTTATCATTTTCAATGTATCCTTTTTTTTTACTTCTACCATTTCGTGAGTTATGACAAAATTCCAGAACCCTTACTTTGCGTTTTATATATGAATAAATTATCATTTTTTGCATAGGTTGAAAAGCTGTGGCGCGAAAACTAAAAGTCGCACATCCAAGTCCTTTGCAGATTTAAATTAAGGACATCCCACGTTATCATTTTCAATGTATCCTTTTTTTTTACTCCTACCATTTCGTGAGTTATGACAAAATTCCAGAACCCTTACTTTGCGTTTTATATATGAATAAATTATCATTTTTTGCATATAGGTTGAAAAGCTGTGGCGCGAAAACTAAAAGTCGCACATGCAAGTTCTTTGCAGATTTGAATTAAGAACATCCCAAGTTATCATTTTCAATGTTTCCTTTTTTTTACTCCTACCATTTCGTGAGTTATGACAAAATTCCAGAACCCTTACTTTGCGTTTTATATATGAATAAATTATCATTTTTTGCAAAGGTTTAAAAGCTGTGGCGCGAAAACTAAAAGTCGCACATCCAAGTTCTTTGCAGATTCGAATTAAGGACATCCCAAGTTATCATTTTCAATGTTTCCTTTTTTTTTACTCCTACCATTTCGTGAGTTATGACAAAATTCCAGAACCCTTACTTTGCGTTTTATATATGAATAAATTATCATTTTTTGCATAGGTTGAAAAGCTGTGGCGCGAAAACTAAAAGTCGCACATGCAAGTTCTTTGCAGATTTGAATTAAGAACATCCCAAGTTATCATTTTCAATGTATCCTTTTTTTTTACTTCTACCATTTCGTGAGTTATGACAAAATTCCAGAACCCTTACTTTGCGTTTTATATATGAATAAATTATCATTTTTTGCATAGGTTGAAAAGCTGTGGCGCGAAAACTAAAAGTCGCACAACCAAGTCCTTTGCAGATTTAAATTAAGGACATCCCACGTTATCATTTTCAATGTATCCTTTTTTTACTCCTACCATTTCGTGAGTTATGACAAAATTCCAGAACCCTTACTTTGCGTTTTATATATGAATAAATTATCATTTTTTGCATATAGGTTGAAAAGCTGTGGCGCGAAAACTAAAAGTCGCACAGCCAAGTCCTTTAAAGATTTAAATTAAGGACATCCCAAGTTATCATTGTCAATGTTTCCTTTTTTTTTACTCCTACCATTTCGTGAGTTATGACAAAATTCCAGAACCCTTACTTTGCGTTTTATATATGAATAAATTATCATTTTTTGCATAGGTTGAAAAGCTGTGGCTCGAAAACTAAAAGTCGCACATCCAAGTCCTTTGCAGATTTAAATTAAGGACATCCCACGTTATCATTTTCAATGTATCCTTTTTTTTACTCCTACCATTTCGTGAGTTATGACAAAATTCCAGAAGCCTTACTTTGCGTTTTATATATGAATAAATTATCATTTTTTGCATATAGGTTGAAAAGCTGTAGCGTAAAAACTAAAAGTCGCACAGCCAAGTCCTTTGAAGATTCGAATTAAGGACATCCCAAGTTATCATTTTCAATGTTTCCTTTTTTTTACTCCTACCATTTCGTGAGTTATGACAAAATTCCAGAACCCTTACTTTGCGTTTTATATATGAATAAATTATCATTTTTTGCATATAGGTTGAAAAGCTGTGGCGCAAAAACTAAAAGTCACACATGCAAGTTCTTTGCAGATTTGAATTAAGAACATCCCAAGTTATCATTTTCAATGTTTCCTTTTTTTTTACTCCTACCATTTCGTGAGTTATGACAAAATTCCAGAACCCTTACTTTGCGTTTTATATATGAATAAATTATCATTTTTTGCATAGGTTGAAAAGCTGTGGCGCGAAAACTAAAAGTCGCACATCCAAGTCCTTTGCAGATTTAAATTAAGGACATCCCACGTTATCATTTTCAATGTATCCTTTTTTTTACTCCTACCATTTCGTGAGTTATGACAAAATTCCAGAAGCCTTACTTTGCGTTTTATATATGAATAAATTATCATTTTTTGCATAGGTTGAAAAGCTGTGGCGCGAAAACTAAAAGTCGCACAGCCAAGTCCTTTGAAGATTCGAATTAAGGACATCCCAAGTTATCATTTTCAATGTTTTCTTTTTTTTTACTCCTACCATTTCGTGAGTTATGACAAAATTCCAGAACCCTTACTTTGCGTTTTATATATGAATAAATTATCATTTTTTGCATATAGGTTGAAAAGCTGTGGCGCGAAAACTAAAAGTCGCACAGCCAAGTTCTTTGCAGATTTGAATTAAGGACATCCCAAGTTATCATTTGCAATGTATCCCTTATTTTTACTCCTACCATTTCGTGAGTTATGACAAAATTCCAGAACCCTTACTTTGCGTTTTATATATGAATAAATTATCATTTTTTGCATAGGTTGAAAAGCTGTGGCGCGAAAACTAAAAGTCGCACAGCCAAGTTCTTTGCAGATTTGAATTAAGAACATCCCAAGTTATCATTTACAATGTTTCCTTTTTTTTTACTCCTACCATTTCGTGAGTTATGACAAAATTCCAGAACCCTTACTTTGCGTTTTATATATGAATAAATTATCATTTTTTGCATAGGTTGAAAAGCTGTGGCGCGAAAACTAAAAGTCGCACATCCAAGTTCTTTGCAGATTTGAATTAAGGACATCCCAAGTTATCATTTGCAATGTATCCCTTATTTTTACTCCTACCATTTCGTGAGTTATGACAAAATTCCAGAAGCCTTACTTTGCGTTTTATATATGAATAAATTATCATTTTTTGCATAGGTTGAAAAGCTGTGGCGCGAAAACTAAAAGTCGCACATGCAAGTTCTTTGCAGATTTGAATTAAGAACATCCCAAGTTATCATTTTCAATGTTTCCTTTTTTTTTACTCCTACCATTTCGTGAGTTATGACAAAATTCCAGAACCCTTACTTTGCGTTTTATATATGAATAAATTATCATTTTTTGCATATAGGTTGAAAAGCTGTGGCGCGAAAACTAAAAGTCGCACAGCCAAGTTCTTTGCAGATTTGAATTAAGGACATCCCAAGTTATCATTTGCAATGTATCCCTTATTTTTACTCCTACCATTTCGTGAGTTATGACAAAATTCCAGAAGCCTTACTTTGCGTTTTATATATGAATAAATTATCATTTTTTGCATAGGTTGAAAAGCTGTGGTGCGAAAACTAAAAGTCGCACAGCCAAGTTCTTTGCAGATTTGAATTAAGGACATCCCAAGTTATCATTTGCAATGTATCCCTTATTTTTACTCCTACCATTTCGTGAGTTATGACAAAATTCCAGAAGCCTTACTTTGCGTTTTATATATGAATAAATTATCATTTTTTGCATAGGTTGAAAAGCTGTGGTGCGAAAACTAAAAGTCGCACAGCCAAGTCCTTTGCAGATTTGAATTAAGGACATCCCAAGTTATCATTTGTAATGTATCCCTTATTTTTACTCCTACCATTTCGTGAGTTATGACAAAATTCCAGAAGCCTTACTTTGCGTTTTATATATGAATAAATTATCATTTTTTGCATAGGTTGAAAAGCTGTGGCGCGAAAACTAAAAGTCGCACAGCCAAGTTCTTTGCAGATTTGAATTAAGGACATCCCAAGTTATCATTTGCAATGTATCCCTTATTTTTACTCCTACCATTTCGTGAGTTATGACAAAATTCCAGAAGCCTTACTTTGCGTTTTATATATGAATAAATTATCATTTTTTGCATAGGTTGAAAAGCTGTGGCGCGAAAACTAAAAGTCGCACAGCCAAGTTCTTTGCAGATTTGAATTAAGAACATCCCAAGTTATCATTTGCAATGTATCCCTTATTTTTACTCCTACCATTTCGTGAGTTATTACAAAATTACAGAAGCCTTACTTTGCGTTTTATATATGAATAAATTATCATTTTTTGCATAGGTTGAAAAGCTGTGGCGCGAAAACTAAAAGTCGCACAGCCAAGTTCTTTGCAGATTTGAATTAAGGACATCCCAAGTTATCATTTGCAATGTGTCCCTTATTTTTACTCTTACCATTTCGTGAGTTATGACAAAATTCCAGAAGCCTTACTTTGCGTTTTATATATGAATAAATTATCATTTTTTGCATATAGGTTGAAACGCTGTGGCGCGAAAACTAAAAGTCGCACAGCCAAGTTCTTTGCAGATTTGAATTAAGGACATCCCAAGTTATCATTTGCAATGTATTCCTTATTTTTACTCCTACCATTTCGTGAGTTATTACAAAATTACAGAAGCCTTACTTTGCGTTTTATATATGAATAAATTATCATTTTTTGCATAGGTTGAAAAGCTGTGGCGCGAAAACTAAAAGTCGCACAGCCAAGTTCTTTGCAGATTTGAATTAAGGACATCCCAAGTTATCATTTGCAATGTGTCCCTTATTTTTACTCCTACCATTTCGTGAGTTATGACAAAATTCCAGAAGCCTTACTTTGCGTTTTATATATGAATAAATTATCATTTTTTGCATAGGTTGAAAAGCTGTGGCGCGAAAACTAAAAGTCGCACAGCCAAGTTCTTTGCAGATTTGAATTAAGGACATCCCAAGTTATCATTTGCAATGTATCCCTTATTTTTACTTCTACCATTTCGTGAGTTATGACAAAATTCCAGAACCCTTACTTTGCGTTTTATATATGAATAAATTATCATTTTTTGCATAGGTTGAAAAGCTGTGGCGCGAAAACTAAAAGTCGCACATCCAAGTCCTTTGCAGATTTAAATTAAGGACATCCCACGTTATCATTTACAATGTATCCTTTTTTTTACTCCTACCATTTCGTGAGTTATGACAAAATTCCAGAAGCCTTACTTTGCGTTTTATATATGAATAAATTATCATTTTTTGCATAGGTTGAAAAGCTGTGGCGCGAAAACTAAAGGTGGCACAGCCAAGTCCTTTAAAGATTTAAATTAAGGACATCCCAAGTTATCATTTTCAATGTATCCTTTTTTTTTACTCCTACCATTTCGTGAGTTATGGCAAAATTCCAGAACCCTTACTTTGCGTTTTATATATGAATAAATTATCATTTTTTGCATATAGGTTGAAAAGCTGTGGCGCGAAAACTAAAAGTCGCACATGCAAGTTCTTTGCAGATTTGAATTAAGAACATCCCAAGTTATCATTTTCAATGTTTCCTTTTTTTTTACTCCTACCATTTCGTGAGTTATGACAAAATTCCAGAACCCTTACTTTGCGTTTTATATATGAATAAATTATCATTTTTTGCAAAGGTTGAAAAGCTGTGGCGCGAAAACTAAAAGTCGCACATCCAAGTTCTTTGCAGATTCGAATTAAGGACATCCCAAGTTATCATTTTCAATGTTTCCTTTTTTTTACTCCTACCATTTCGTGAGTTATGAAAAAATTCCAGAACCCTTACTTTGCGTTTTATATATGAATAAATTATCATTTTTTGCATATAGGTTGAAAAGCTGTGGCGCGAAAACTAAAAGTCGCACATGCAAGTTCTTTGCAGATTTGAATTAAGAACATCCCAAGTTATCATTTTCAATGTATCCTTTTTTTTTACTTCTACCATTTCGTGAGTTATGACAAAATTCCAGAACCCTTACTTTGCGTTTTATATATGAATAAATTATCATTTTTTGCATAGGTTGAAAAGCTGTGGCGCGAAAACTAAAAGTCGCACATCCAAGTCCTTTGCAGATTTAAATTAAGGACATCCCACGTTATCATTTTCAATGTATCCTTTTTTTTACTCCTACCATTTCGTGAGTTATGACAAAATTCCAGAACCCTTACTTTGCGTTTTATATATGAATAAATTATCATTTTTTGCATATAGGTTGCAAAGCTGTGGCGCGAAAACTAAAAGTCGCACAGCCAAGTCCTTTAAAGATTTAAATTAAGGACATCCCAAGTTATCATTTGCAATGTATTCCTTATTTTTTACTCCTACCATTTCGTGAGTTATGACAAAATTCCAGAACCCTTACTTTGCGTTTTATATATGAATAAATTATCATTTTTTGCATAGGTTGAAAAGCTGTGGCGCGAAAACTAAAAGTCGCACATCCAAGTCCTTTGCAGATTTAAATTAAGGACATCCCACGTTATCATTTTCAATGTATCCTTTTTTTTACTCCTACCATTTCGTGAGTTATGACAAAATTCCAGAAGCCTTACTTTGCGTTTTATATATGAATAAATTATCATTTTTTGCATATAGGTTGAAAAGCTGTAGCGTAAAAACTAAAAGTCGCACAGCCAAGTCCTTTGAAGATTCGAATTAAGGACATCCCAAGTTATCATTTTCAATGTTTCCTTTTTTTTTACTCCTACCATTTCGTGAGTTATGACAAAATTCCAGAACCCTTACTTTGCGTTTTATATATGAATAAATTATCATTTTTTGCAAAGGTTGAAAAGCTGTGGCGCGAAAACTAAAAGTCGCACATCCAAGTTCTTTGCAGATTCGAATTAAGGACATCCCAAGTTATCATTTTCAATGTTTCCTTTTTTTTACTCCTACCATTTCGTGAGTTATGAAAAAATTCCAGAACCCTTACTTTGCGTTTTATATATGAATAAATTATCATTTTTTGCATATAGGTTGAAAAGCTGTGGCGCGAAAACTAAAAGTCGCACATGCAAGTTCTTTGCAGATTTGAATTAAGAACATCCCAAGTTATCATTTTCAATGTATCCTTTTTTTTTACTTCTACCATTTCGTGAGTTATGACAAAATTCCAGAACCCTTACTTTGCGTTTTATATATGAATAAATTATCATTTTTTGCATAGGTTGAAAAGCTGTGGCGCGAAAACTAAAAGTCGCACATCCAAGTCCTTTGCAGATTTAAATTAAGGACATCCCACGTTATCATTTTCAATGTATCCTTTTTTTTACTCCTACCATTTCGTGAGTTATGACAAAATTCCAGAACCCTTACTTTGCGTTTTATATATGAATAAATTATCATTTTTTGCATATAGGTTGAAAAGCTGTGGCGCGAAAACTAAAAGTCGCACAGCCAAGTCCTTTAAAGATTTAAATTAAGGACATCCCAAGTTATCATTTGCAATGTATTCCTTATTTTTTACTCCTACCATTTCGTGAGTTATGACAAAATTCCAGAACCCTTACTTTGCGTTTTATATATGAATAAATTATCATTTTTTGCATAGGTTGAAAAGCTGTGGCGCGAAAACTAAAAGTCGCACATCCAAGTCCTTTGCAGATTTAAATTAAGGACATCCCACGTTATCATTTTCAATGTATCTTTTTTTTTACTCCTACCATTTCGTGAGTTATGACAAAATTCCAGAAGCCTTACTTTGCGTTTTATATATGAATAAATTATCATTTTTTGCATATAGGTTGAAAAGCTGTAGCGTAAAAACTAAAAGTCGCACAGCCAAGTCCTTTGAAGATTCGAATTAAGGACATCCCAAGTTATCATTTTCAATGTTTCCTTTTTTTTTACTCCTACCATTTCGTGAGTTATGACAAAATTCCAGAACCCTTACTTTGCGTTTTATATATGAATAAATTATCATTTTTTGCATATAGGTTGAAAAGCTGTGGCGCAAAAACTAAAAGTCACACATGCAAGTTCTTTGCAGATTTGAATTAAGAACATCCCAAGTTATCATTTTCAATGTTTCCTTTTTTTTTACTTCTACCATTTCGTGAGTTATGACAAAATTCCAGAACCCTTACTTTGCGTTTTATATATGAATAAATTATCATTTTTTGCATAGGTTGAAAAGCTGTGGCGCGAAAACTAAAAGTCGCACATCCAAGTCCTTTGCAGATTTAAATTAAGGACATCCCACGTTATCATTTTCAATGTATCCTTTTTTTTACTCCTACCATTTCGTGAGTTATGACAAAATTCCAGAAGCCTTACTTTGCGTTTTATATATGAATAAATTATCATTTTTTGCATAGGTTGAAAAGCTGTGGCGCGAAAACTAAAAGTCGCACAGCCAAGTCCTTTGAAGATTCGAATTAAGGACATCCCAAGTTATCATTTTCAACGTTTTCTTTTTTTTTACTCCTACCATTTCGTGAGTTATGACAAAATTCCAGAACCCTTACTTTGCGTTTTATATATGAATAAATTATCATTTTTTGCATATAGGTTGAAAAGCTGTGGCGCGAAAACTAAAAGTCGCACATGCAAGTTCTTTGCAGATTTGAATTAAGAACATCCCAAGTTATCATTTTCAATGTTTCCTTTTTTTTTACTCCTACCATTTCGTGAGTTATGACAAAATTCCAGAAGCCTTACTTTGCGTTTTATATATGAATAAATTATCATTTTTTGCATAGGTTGAAAAGCTGTGGCGCGAAAACTAAAAGTCGCACAGCCAAGTTCTTTGCAGATTTGAATTAAGAACATCCCAAGTTATCATTTTCAATGTTTCCTTTTTTTTTACTCCTACCATTTCGTGAGTTATGACAAAATTCCAGAACCCTTACTTTGCGTTTTATATATGAATAAATTATCATTTTTCGCATATAGGTTGAAAAGCTGTAGCGCGAAAACTAAAAGTCGCACAGCCAAGTCCTTTGAAGATTCGAATTAAGGACATCCCAAGTTATCATTTTCAATGTTTCCTTTTTTTTTACTCCTACCATTTCGTGAGTTATGACAAAATTCCAGAACCCTTACTTTGCGTTTTATATATGAATAAATTATCATTTTTTGCATATAGGTTGAAAAGCTGTGGCGCGAAAACTAAAAGTCGCACAGCCAAGTTCTTTGCAGATTTGAATTAAGGACATCCCAAGTTATCATTTGCAATGTATCCCTTATTTTTACTCCTACCATTTCGTGAGTTATGACAAAATTCCAGAAGCCTTACTTTGCGTTTTATATATGAATAAATTATCATTTTTCGCATATAGGTTGAAAAGCTGTAGCGCGAAAACTAAAAGTCGCACATGCAAGTTCTTTGCAGATTTGAATTAAGAACATCCCAAGTTATCATTTTCAATGTTTCCTTTTTTTTTACTCCTACCATTTCGTGAGTTATGACAAAATTCCAGAACCCTTACTTTGCGTTTTATATATGAATAAATTATCATTTTTCGCATATAGGTTGAAAAGCTGTAGCGCGAAAACTAAAAGTCGCACAGCCAAGTCCTTTGAAGATTCGAATTAAGGACATCCCAAGTTATCATTTTCAATGTTTCCTTTTTTTTTACTCCTACCATTTCGTGAGTTATGACAAAATTCCAGAACCCTTACTTTGCGTTTTATATATGAATAAATTATCATTTTTTGCATATAGGTTGAAAAGCTGTGGCGCGAAAACTAAAAGTCGCACAGCCAAGTTCTTTGCAGATTTGAATTAAGGACATCCCAAGTTATCATTTGCAATGTATCCCTTATTTTTACTCCTACCATTTCGTGAGTTATGACAAAATTCCAGAAGCCTTACTTTGCGTTTTATATATGAATAAATTATCATTTTTCGCATATAGGTTGAAAAGCTGTGGCGCGAAAACTAAAAGTCGCACAGCCAAGTTCTTTGCAGATTTGAATTAAGGACATCCCAAGTTATCATTTGCAATGTATCCCTTATTTTTACTCCTACCATTTCGTGAGTTATGACAAAATTCCAGAAGCCTTACTTTGCGTTTTATATATGAATAAATTATCATTTTTTGCATAGGTTGAAAAGCTGTGGCGCGAAAACTAAAAGTCGCACAGCCAAGTTCTTTGCAGATTTGAATTAAGGACATCCCAAGTTATCATTTGCAATGTATCCCTTATTTTTACTCCTACCATTTCGTGAGTTATGACAAAATTCCAGAAGCCTTACTTTGCGTTTTATATATGAATAAATTATCATTTTTTGCATAGGTTGAAAAGCTGTAGCGCGAAAACTAAAAGTCGCACAGCCAAGTTCTTTGCAGATTTGAATTAAGGACATCCCAAGTTATCATTTGCAATGTATCCCTTATTTTTACTCCTACCATTTCGTGAGTTATGACAAAATTCCAGAAGCCTTACTTTGCGTTTTATATATGAATAAATTATCATTTTATGCATAGGTTGAAAAGCTGTGGCGCGAAAACTAAAAGTCGCACAGCCAAGTTCTTTGCAGATTTGAATTAAGGACATCCCAAGTTATCATTTGCAATGTATCCCTTATTTTTACTCCTACCATTTCGTGAGTTATGACAAAATTCCAGAAGCCTTACTTTGCGTTTTATATATGAATAAATTATCATTTTTTGCATAGGTTGAAAAGCTGTGGCGCGAAAACTAAAAGTCGCACAGCCAAGTTCTTTGCAGATTTGAATTAAGGACATCCCAAGTTATCATTTGCAATGTATCCCTTATTTTTACTCCTACCATTTCGTGAGTTATGACAAAATTCCAGAAGCCTTACTTTGCGTTTTATATATGAATAAATTATCATTTTTTGCATAGGTTGAAAAGCTGTGGCGCGAAAACTTAAAGTCGCACAGCCAAATTCTTTGCAGATTTGAATTAAGGACATCCCAAGTTATCATTTGCAATGTATCCCTTATTTTTACTCCTACCATTTCGTGAGTTATGACAAAATTCCAGAAGCCTTACTTTGCGTTTTATATATGAATAAATTATCATTTTTTGCATAGGTTGAAAAGCTGTGGCGCGAAAACTAAAAGTCGCACAGCCAAGTTCTTTGCAGATTTGAATTAAGGACATCCCAAGTTATCATTTGCAATGTATCCCTTATTTTTACTCCTACCATTTCGTGAGTTATGACAAAATTCCAGAAGCCTTACTTTGCGTTTTATATATGAATAAATTATCATTTTTTGCATAGGTTGAAAAGCTGTGGCGCGAAAACTAAAAGTCGCACAGCCAAGTTCTTTGCAGATTTGAATTAAGAACATCCCAAGTTATCATTTTCAATGTTTCCTTTTTTTTTACTCCTACCATTTCGTGAGTTATGACAAAATTCCAGAAGCCTTACTTTGCGTTTTATATATGAATAAATTATCATTTTTCGCATATAGGTTGAAAAGCTGTAGCGCGAAAACTAAAAGTCGCACAGCCAAGTCCTTTGAAGATTCGAATTAAGGACATCCCAAGTTATCATTTTCAATGTTTCCTTTTTTTTTACTCCTACCATTTCGTGAGTTATGACAAAATTCCAGAACCCTTACTTTGCGTTTTATATATGAATAAATTATCATTTTTTGCATATAGGTTGAAAAGCTGTGGCGCGAAAACTAAAAGTCGCACATGCAAGTTCTTTGCAGATTTGAATTAAGAACATCCCAAGTTATCATTTTCAATGTTTCCTTTTTTTTACTCCGACCATTTCGTGAGTTATGACAAAATTCCAGAACCCTTACTTTGCGTTTTATATATGAATAAATTATCATTTTTCGCATATAGGTTGAAAAGCTGTAGCGCGAAAACTAAAAGTCGCACAGCCAAGTCCTTTGAAGATTCGAATTAAGGACATCCCAAGTTATCATTTTCAATGTTTCCTTTTTTTTTACTCCTACCATTTCGTGAGTTATGACAAAATTCCAGAACCCTTACTTTGCGTTTTATATATGAATAAATTATCATTTTTTGCATATAGGTTGAAAAGCTGTGGCGCGAAAACTAAAAGTCGCACAGCCAAGTTCTTTGCAGATTTGAATTAAGGACATCCCAAGTTATCATTTGCAATGTATCCCTTATTTTTACTCCTACCATTTCGTGAGTTATGACAAAATTCCAGAAGCCTTACTTTGCGTTTTATATATGAATAAATTATCATTTTTTGCATAGGTTGAAAAGCTGTGGCGCGAAAACTAAAAGTCGCACAGCCAAGTTCTTTGCAGATTTGAATTAAGAACATCCCAAGTTATCATTTTCAATGTTTCCTTTTTTTTTACTCCTACCATTTCGTGAGTTATGACAAAATTCCAGAAGCCTTACTTTGCGTTTTATATATGAATAAATTATCATTTTTTGCATAGGTTGAAAAGCTGTGGCGCGAAAACTAAAAGTCGCACAGCCAAGTTCTTTGCAGATTTGAATTAAGAACAACCCAAGTTATCATTTTCAATGTTTCCTTTTTTTTTACTCCTACCATTTCGTGAGTTATGACAAAATTCCAGAACCCTTACTTTGCGTTTTATATATGAATAAATTATCATTTTTCGCATATAGGTTGAAAAGCTGTAGCGCGAAAACTAAAAGTCGCACAGCCAAGTCCTTTGAAGATTCGAATTAAGGACATCCCAAGTTATCATTTTCAATGTTTCCTTTTTTTTTACTCCTACCATTTCGTGAGTTATGACAAAATTCCAGAACCCTTACTTTGCGTTTTATATATGAATAAATTATCATTTTTTGCATAGGTTGAAAAGCTGTGGCGCGAAAACTAAAAGTCGCACAGCCAAGTTCTTTGCAGATTTGAATTAAGGACATCCCAAGTTATCATTTTCAATGTTTTCTTTCTTTTTTTACTCCTACCATTTCGTGAGTTATGACAAAATTCCAGAACCCTTACTTTGCGTTTTATATATGAATAAATTATCATTTTTTGCATAGGTTGAAAAGCTGTGGCGCGAAAACTAAAAGTCGCACAGCCAAGTCCTTTGAAGATTTAAATTAGGACATCGCAAGTTATCATTTTCAATGTTTCCTTTTTTTTTACTCCTACCATTTCGTGATTTATGACAAAATTCCAGAAGCCTTACTTTGCGTTTTATATATGAATAAATTATCATTTTTTGCATAGGTTGAAAAGCTGTGGCGCGGAAACTAAAAGTCGCACAGCCAAGTTCTTTGCAGATTTGAATTAAGGACATCCCAAGTTATCATTTGCAATGTATCCCTTATTTTTACTCCTACCATTTCGTGAGTTATGACAAAATTCCAGAACCCTTACTTTGCGTTTTATATATGAATAAATTATCATTTTTTGCATATAGGTTGAAAAGCTGTGGCGCGAAAACTAAAAGTCGCACATGCAAGTTCTTTGCAGATTTGAATTAAGAACATCCCAAGTTATCATTTTCAATGTTTCCTTTTTTTTACTCCTATCATTTCGTGAGTTATGACAAAATTCCAGAACCCTTACTTTGCGTTTTATATATGAATAAATTATCATTTTTCGCATATAGGTTGAAAAGCTGTAGCGCGAAAACTAAAAGTCGCACAGCCAAGTCCTTTGAAGATTCGAATTAAGGACATCCCAAGTTATCATTTTCAATGTTTCCTTTTTTTTTACTCCTACCATTTCGTGAGTTATGACAAAATTCCAGAACCCTTACTTTGCGTTTTATATATGAATAAATTATCATTTTTTGCATATAGGTTGAAAAGCTGTGGCGCGAAAACTAAAAGTCGCACAGCCAAGTTCTTTGCAGATTTGAATTAAGGACATCCCAAGTTATCATTTGCAATGTATCCCTTATTTTTACTCCTACCATTTCGTGAGTTATGACAAAATTCCAGAAGCCTTACTTTGCGTTTTATATATGAATAAATTATCATTTTTTGCATAGGTTGAAAAGCTGTGGCGCGAAAACTAAAAGTCGCACAGCCAAGTTCTTTGCAGATTTGAATTAAGGACATCTTAAGTTATCATTTTCAATGTTTCCTTTTTTTTTACTCCTACCATTTCGTGAGTTATGACAAAATTCCAGAAGCCTTACTTTGCGTTTTATATATGAATAAATTATCATTTTTTGCATAGGTTGAAAAGCTGTGGCGCGAAAACTAAAAGTCGCACAGCCAAGTTCTTTGCAGATTTGAATTAAGAACATCCCAAGTTATCATTTTCAATGTTTCCTTTTTTTTTACTCCTACCATTTCGTGAGTTATGACAAAATTCCAGAACCCTTACTTTGCGTTTTATATATGAATAAATTATCATTTTTTGCATATAGGTTGAAAAGCTGTGGCGCGAAAACTAAAAGTCGCACAGCCAAGTTCTTTGCAGATTTGAATTAAGGACATCCCAAGTTATCATTTGCAATGTATCCCTTATTTTTACTCCTACCATTTCGTGAGTTATGACAAAATTCCAGAAGCCTTACTTTGCGTTTTATATATGAATAAATTATCATTTTTTGCATAGGTTGAAAAGCTGTGGCGCGAAAACTAAAAGTCGCACAGCCAAGTTCTTTGCAGATTTGAATTAAGAACAACCCAAGTTATCATTTTCAATGTTTCCTTTTTTTTTACTCCTACCATTTCGTGAGTTATGACAAAATTCCAGAACCCTTACTTTGCGTTTTATATATGAATAAATTATCATTTTTCGCATATAGGTTGAAAAGCTGTAGCGCGAAAACTAAAAGTCGCACAGCCAAGTCCTTTGAAGATTCGAATTAAGGACATCCCAAGTTATCATTTTCAATGTTTCCTTTTTTTTTACTCCTACCATTTCGTGAGTTATGACAAAATTCCAGAACCCTTACTTTGCGTTTTATATATGAATAAATTATCATTTTTTGCATATAGGTTGAAAAGCTGTGGCGCGAAAACTAAAAGTCGCACAGCCAAGTTCTTTGCAGATTTGAATTAAGGACATCCCAAGTTATCATTTGCAATGTATCCCTTATTTTTACTCCTACCATTTCGTGAGTTATGACAAAATTCCAGAAGCCTTACTTTGCGTTTTATATATGAATAAATTATCAGTTTTCGCATATAGGTTGAAAAGCTGTAGCGCGAAAACTAAAAGTCGCACAGCCAAGTCCTTTGAAGATTCGAATTAAGGACATCCCAAGTTATCATTTTCAATGTTTCCTTTTTTTTTACTCCTACCATTTCGTGAGTTATGACAAAATTCCAGAACCCTTACTTTGCGTTTTATATATGAATAAATTATCATTTTTTGCATATAGGTTGAAAAGCTGTGGCGCGAAAACTAAAAGTCGCACAGCCAAGTTCTTTGCAGATTTGAATTAAGGACATCCCAAGTTATCATTTGCAATGTATCCCTTATTTTTACTCCTACCATTTCGTGAGTTATGACAAAATTCCAGAACCCTTACTTTGCGTTTTATATATGAATAAATTATCATTTTTTGCATATAGGTTGAAAAGCTGTGGCGCGAAAACTAAAAGTCGCACATGCAAGTTCTTTGCAGATTTGAATTAAGAACATCCCAAGTTATCATTTTCAATGTTTCCTTTTTTTTACTCCTATCATTTCGTGAGTTATGACAAAATTCCAGAACCCTTACTTTGCGTTTTATATATGAATAAATTATCATTTTTCGCATATAGGTTGAAAAGCTGTAGCGCGAAAACTAAAAGTCGCACAGCCAAGTCCTTTGAAGATTCGAATTAAGGACATCCCAAGTTATCATTTTCAATGTTTCCTTTTTTTTTACTCCTACCATTTCGTGAGTTATGACAAAATTCCAGAACCCTTACTTTGCGTTTTATATATGAATAAATTATCATTTTTTGCATATAGGTTGAAAAGCTGTGGCGCGAAAACTAAAAGTCGCACAGCCAAGTTCTTTGCAGATTTGAATTAAGGACATCCCAAGTTATCATTTGCAATGTATCCCTTATTTTTACTCCTACCATTTCGTGAGTTATGACAAAATTCCAGAAGCCTTACTTTGCGTTTTATATATGAATAAATTATCATTTTTTGCATAGGTTGAAAAGCTGTGGCGCGAAAACTAAAAGTCGCACAGCCAAGTTCTTTGCAGATTTGAATTAAGGACATCTTAAGTTATCATTTTCAATGTTTCCTTTTTTTTTACTCCTACCATTTCGTGAGTTATGACAAAATTCCAGAAGCCTTACTTTGCGTTTTATATATGAATAAATTATCATTTTTTGCATAGGTTGAAAAGCTGTGGCGCGAAAACTAAAAGTCGCACAGCCAAGTTCTTTGCAGATTTGAATTAAGAACATCCCAAGTTATCATTTTCAATGTTTCCTTTTTTTTTACTCCTACCATTTCGTGAGTTATGACAAAATTCCAGAACCCTTACTTTGCGTTTTATATATGAATAAATTATCATTTTTTGCATATAGGTTGAAAAGCTGTGGCGCGAAAACTAAAAGTCGCACAGCCAAGTTCTTTGCAGATTTGAATTAAGGACATCCCAAGTTATCATTTGCAATGTATCCCTTATTTTTACTCCTACCATTTCGTGAGTTATGACAAAATTCCAGAACCCTTACTTTGCGTTTTATATATGAATAAATTATCATTTTTTGCATATAGGTTGAAAAGCTGTGGCGCGAAAACTAAAAGTCGCACATGCAAGTTCTTTGCAGATTTGAATTAAGAACATCCCAAGTTATCATTTTCAATGTTTCCTTTTTTTTTACTCCTACCATTTCGTGAGTTATGACAAAATTCCAGAAGCCTTACTTTGCGTTTTATATATGAATAAATTATCATTTTTCGCATATAGGTTGAAAAGCTGTAGCGCGAAAACTAAAAGTCGCACAGCCAAGTCCTTTGAAGATTCGAATTAAGGACATCCCAAGTTATCATTTTCAATGTTTCCTTTTTTTTTACTCCTACCATTTCGTGAGTTATGACAAAATTCCAGAACCCTTACTTTGCGTTTTATATATGAATAAATTATCATTTTTCGCATATAGGTTGAAAAGCTGTGGCGCGAAAACTAAAAGTCGCACAGCCAAGTTCTTTGCAGATTTGAATTAAGGACATCCCAAGTTATCATTTGCAATGTATCCCTTATTTTTACTCCTACCATTTCGTGAGTTATGACAAAATTCCAGAAGCCTTACTTTGCGTTTTATATATGAATAAATTATCATTTTTCGCATATAGGTTGAAAAGCTGTAGCGCGAAAACTAAAAGTCGCACAGCCAAGTCCTTTGAAGATTCGAATTAAGGACATCCCAAGTTATCATTTTCAATGTTTCCTTTTTTTTTACTCCTACCATTTCGTGAGTTATGACAAAATTCCAGAACCCTTACTTTGCGTTTTATATATGAATAAATTATCATTTTTTGCATATAGGTTGAAAAGCTGTGGCGCGAAAACTAAAAGTCGCACAGCCAAGTTCTTTGCAGATTTGAATTAAGGACATCCCAAGTTATCATTTGCAATGTATCCCTTATTTTTACTCCTACCATTTCGTGAGTTATGACAAAATTCCAGAACCCTTACTTTGCGTTTTATATATGAATAAATTATCATTTTTTGCATATAGGTTGAAAAGCTGTGGCGCGAAAACTAAAAGTCGCACATGCAAGTTCTTTGCAGATTTGAATTAAGAACATCCCAAGTTATCATTTTCAATGTTTCCTTTTTTTTTACTCCTACCATTTCGTGAGTTATGACAAAATTCCAGAACCCTTACTTTGCGTTTTATATATGAATAAATTATCATTTTTCGCATATAGGTTGAAAAGCTGTAGCGCGAAAACTAAAAGTCGCACAGCCAAGTCCTTTGAAGATTCGAATTAAGGACATCCCAAGTTATCATTTTCAATGTTTCCTTTTTTTTTACTCCTACCATTTCGTGAGTTATGACAAAATTCCAGAACCCTTACTTTGCGTTTTATATATGAATAAATTATCATTTTTTGCATAGGTTGAAAAGCTGTGGCGCGAAAACTAAAAGTCGCACAGCCAAGTTCTTTGCAGATTTGAATTAAGGACATCCCAAGTTATCATTTTCAATGTTTCCTTTTTTTTACTCCTACCATTTCGTGAGTTATGACAAAATTCCAGAACCCTTACTTTGCGTTTTATATATGAATAAATTATCATTTTTCGCATATAGGTTGAAAAGCTGTAGCGCGAAAACTAAAAGTCGCACAGCCAAGTTCTTTGCAGATTTGAATTAAGAACATCCCAAGTTATCATTTTCAATGTTTCCTTTTTTTTTACTCCTACCATTTCGTGAGTTATGACAAAATTCCAGAACCCTTACTTTGCGTTTTATATATGAATAAATTATCATTTTTCGCATATAGGTTGAAAAGCTGTAGCGCGAAAACTAAAAGTCGCACAGCCAAGTCCTTTGAAGATTCGAATTAAGGACATCCCAAGTTATCATTTTCAATGTTTCCTTTTTTTTTACTCCTACCATTTCGTGAGTTATGACAAAATTCCAGAACCCTTACTTTGCGTTTTATATATGAATAAATTATCATTTTTTGCATATAGGTTGAAAAGCTGTGGCGCGAAAACTAAAAGTCGCACAGCCAAGTTCTTTGCAGATTTGAATTAAGGACATCCCAAGTTATCATTTGCAATGTATCCCTTATTTTTACTCCTACCATTTCGTGAGTTATGACAAAATTCCAGAAGCCTTACTTTGCGTTTTATATATGAATAAATTATCATTTTTCGCATATAGGTTGAAAAGCTGTAGCGCGAAAACTAAAAGTCGCACATGCAAGTTCTTTGCAGATTTGAATTAAGAACATCCCAAGTTATCATTTTCAATGTTTCCTTTTTTTTTACTCCTACCATTTCGTGAGTTATGACAAAATTCCAGAACCCTTACTTTGCGTTTTATATATGAATAAATTATCATTTTTCGCATATAGGTTGAAAAGCTGTAGCGCGAAAACTAAAAGTCGCACAGCCAAGTTCTTTGAAGATTCGAATTAAGGACATCCCAAGTTATCATTTTCAATGTTTCCTTTTTTTTTACTCCTACCATTTCGTGAGTTATGACAAAATTCCAGAACCCTTACTTTGCGTTTTATATATGAATAAATTATCATTTTTTGCATAGGTTGAAAAGCTGTGGCGCGAAAACTAAAAGTCGCACAGCCAAGTTCTTTGCAGATTTGAATTAAGGACATCCCAAGTTATCATTTTCAATGTTTCCTTTTTTTTTACTCCTACCATTTCGTGAGTTATGACAAAATTCCAGAAGCCTTACTTTGCGTTTTATATATGAATAAATTATCATTTTTTGCATAGGTTGAAAAGCTGTGGCGCGAAAACTAAAAGTCGCACAGCCAAGTTCTTTGCAGATTTGAATTAAGAACATCCCAAGTTATCATTTTCAATGTTTCCTTTTTTTTACTCCTACCATTTCGTGAGTTATGACAAAATTCCAGAACCCTTACTTTGCGTTTTATATATGAATAAATTATCATTTTTCGCATATAGGTTGAAAAGCTGTAGCGCGAAAACTAAAAGTCGCACAGCCAAGTTCTTTGCAGATTTGAATTAAGAACATCCCAAGTTATCATTTTCAATGTTTTCTTTTTTTTTTACTCCTACCATTTCGTGAGTTATGACAAAATTCCAGAACCCTTACTTTGCGTTTTATATATGAATAAATTATCATTTTTCGCATATAGGTTGAAAAGCTGTAGCGCGAAAACTAAAAGTCGCACAGCCAAGTCCTTTGAAGATTCGAATTAAGGACATCCCAAGTTATCATTTTCAATGTTTCCTTTTTTTTTACTCCTACCATTTCGTGAGTTATGACAAAATTCCAGAACCCTTACTTTGCGTTTTATATATGAATAAATTATCATTTTTTGCATATAGGTTGAAAAGCTGTGGCGCGAAAACTAAAAGTCGCACAGCCAAGTTCTTTGCAGATTTGAATTAAGGACATCCCAAGTTATCATTTGCAATGTATCCCTTATTTTTACTCCTACCATTTCGTGAGTTATGACAAAATTCCAGAAGCCTTACTTTGCGTTTTATATATGAATAAATTATCATTTTTCGCATATAGGTTGAAAAGCTGTAGCGCGAAAACTAAAAGTCGCACAGCCAAGTCCTTTGAAGATTCGAATTAAGGACATCCCAAGTTATCATTTTCAATGTTTCCTTTTTTTTTACTCCTACCATTTCGTGAGTTATGACAAAATTCCAGAAGCCTTACTTTGCGTTTTATATATGAATAAATTATCATTTTTTGCATAGGTTGAAAAGCTGTGGCGCGAAAACTAAAAGTCGCACAGCCAAGTTCTTTGCAGATTTGAATTAAGAACATCCCAAGTTATCATTTTCAATGTTTCCTTTTTTTTTACTCCTACCATTTCGTGAGTTATGACAAAATTCCAGAACCCTTACTTTGCGTTTTATATATGAATAAATTATCATTTTTTGCATATAGGTTGAAAAGCTGTGGCGCGAAAACTAAAAGTCGCACAGCCAAGTTCTTTGCAGATTTGAATTAAGGACATCCCAAGTTATCATTTGCAATGTATCCCTTATTTTTACTCCTACCATTTCGTGAGTTATGACAAAATTCCAGAAGCCTTAATTTGCGTTTTATATATGAATAAATTATCATTTTTCGCATATAGGTTGAAAAGCTGTAGCGCGAAAAATAAAAGTCGCACAGCCAAGTCCTTTGAAGATTCGAATTAAAGACATCCCAAGTTATCATTTTCAATGTTTCCTTTTTTTTTACTCCTACCATTTCGTGAGTTATGACAAAATTCCAGAACCCTTACTTTGCGTTTTATATATGAATAAATTATCATTTTTTGCATATAGGTTGAAAAGCTTTGGCGCGAAAACTAAAAGTCGCACAGCCAAGTTCTTTGCAGATTTGAATTAAGGACATCCCAAGTTATCATTTGCAATGTATCCCTTATTTTTACTCCTACCATTTCGTGAGTTATGACAAAATTCCAGAACCCTTACTTTGCGTTTTATATATGAATAAATTATCATTTTTTGCATATAGGTTGAAAAGCTGTGGCGCGAAAACTAAAAGTCGCACATGCAAGTTCTTTGCAGATTTGAATTAAGAACATCCCAAGTTATCATTTTCAATGTTTCCTTTTTTTTTACTCCTACCATTTCGTGAGTTATGACAAAATTCCAGAACCCTTACTTTGCGTTTTATATATGAATAAATTATCATTTTTTGCATATAGGTTGAAAAGCTGTGGCGCGAAAACTAAAAGTCGCACAGCCAAGTTCTTTGCAGATTTGAATTAAGGACATCCCAAGTTATCATTTGCAATGTATCCCTTATTTTTACTCCTACCATTTCGTGAGTTATGACAAAATTCCAGAAGCCTTACTTTGCGTTTTATATATGAATAAATTATCATTTTTCGCATATAGGTTGAAAAGCTGTAGCGCGAAAACTAAAAGTCGCACAGCCAAGTCCTTTGAAGATTCGAATTAAGGACATCCCAAGTTATCATTTTCAATGTTTCCTTTTTTTTTACTCCTACCATTTCGTGAGTTATGACAAAATTCCAGAAGCCTTACTTTGCGTTTTATATATGAATAAATTATCATTTTTTGCATAGGTTGAAAAGCTGTGGCGCGAAAACTAAAAGTCGCACAGCCAAGTTCTTTGCAGATTTGAATTAAGAACATCCCAAGTTATCATTTTCAATGTTTCCTTTTTTTTTACTCCTACCATTTCGTGAGTTATGACAAAATTCCAGAACCCTTACTTTGCGTTTTATATATGAATAAATTATCATTTTTTGCATATAGGTTGAAAAGCTGTGGCGCGAAAACTAAAAGTCGCACAGCCAAGTTCTTTGCAGATTTGAATTAAGGACATCCCAAGTTATCATTTGCAATGTATCCCTTATTTTTACTCCTACCATTTCGTGAGTTATGACAAAATTCCAGAAGCCTTACTTTGCGTTTTATATATGAATAAATTATCATTTTTCGCATATAGGTTGAAAAGCTGTAGCGCGAAAAATAAAAGTCGCACAGCCAAGTCCTTTGAAGATTCGAATTAAAGACATCCCAAGTTATCATTTTCAATGTTTCCTTTTTTTTTACTCCTACCATTTCGTGAGTTATGACAAAATTCCAGAAGCCTTACTTTGCGTTTTATATATGAATAAATTATCATTTTTTGCATAGGTTGAAAAGCTGTGGCGCGAAAACTAAAAGTCGCACAGCCAAGTTCTTTGCAGATTTGAATTAAGAACATCCCAAGTTATCATTTTCAATGTTTCCTTTTTTTTACTCCTACCATTTCGTGAGTTATGACAAAATTCCAGAACCCTTACTTTGCGTTTTATATATGAATAAATTATCATTTTTCGCATATAGGTTGAAAAGCTGTAGCGCGAAAACTAAAAGTCGCACAGCCAAGTTCTTTGCAGATTTGAATTAAGAACATCCCAAGTTATCATTTTCAATGTTTTCTTTTTTTTTTACTCCTACCATTTCGTGAGTTATGACAAAATTCCAGAACCCTTACTTTGCGTTTTATATATGAATAAATTATCATTTTTCGCATATAGGTTGAAAAGCTGTAGCGCGAAAACTAAAAGTCGCACAGCCAAGTCCTTTGAAGATTCGAATTAAGGACATCCCAAGTTATCATTTTCAATGTTTCCTTTTTTTTTACTCCTACCATTTCGTGAGTTATGACAAAATTCCAGAACCCTTACTTTGCGTTTTATATATGAATAAATTATCATTTTTTGCATATAGGTTGAAAAGCTGTGGCGCGAAAACTAAAAGTCGCACAGCCAAGTTCTTTGCAGATTTGAATTAAGGACATCCCAAGTTATCATTTGCAATGTATCCCTTATTTTTACTCCTACCATTTCGTGAGTTATGACAAAATTCCAGAAGCCTTACTTTGCGTTTTATATATGAATAAATTATCATTTTTCGCATATAGGTTGAAAAGCTGTAGCGCGAAAACTAAAAGTCGCACAGCCAAGTCCTTTGAAGATTCGAATTAAGGACATCCCAAGTTATCATTTTCAATGTTTCCTTTTTTTTTACTCCTACCATTTCGTGAGTTATGACAAAATTCCAGAAGCCTTACTTTGCGTTTTATATATGAATAAATTATCATTTTTTGCATAGGTTGAAAAGCTGTGGCGCGAAAACTAAAAGTCGCACAGCCAAGTTCTTTGCAGATTTGAATTAAGGACATCCCAAGTTATCATTTTCAATGTTTCCTTTTTTTTTACTCCTACCATTTCGTGAGTTATGACAAAATTCCAGAACCCTTACTTTGCGTTTTATATATGAATAAATTATCATTTTTTGCATATAGGTTGAAAAGCTGTGGCGCGAAAACTAAAAGTCGCACAGCCAAGTTCTTTGCAGATTTGAATTAAGGACATCCCAAGTTATCATTTGCAATGTATCCCTTATTTTTACTCCTACCATTTCGTGAGTTATGACAAAATTCCAGAAGCCTTACTTTGCGTTTTATATATGAATAAATTATCATTTTTCGCATATAGGTTGAAAAGCTGTAGCGCGAAAAATAAAAGTCGCACAGCCAAGTCCTTTGAAGATTCGAATTAAAGACATCCCAAGTTATCATTTTCAATGTTTCCTTTTTTTTTACTCCTACCATTTCGTGAGTTATGACAAAATTCCAGAACCCTTACTTTGCGTTTTATATATGAATAAATTATCATTTTTTGCATATAGGTTGAAAAGCTTTGGCGCGAAAACTAAAAGTCGCACAGCCAAGTTCTTTGCAGATTTGAATTAAGGACATCCCAAGTTATCATTTGCAATGTATCCCTTATTTTTACTCCTACCATTTCGTGAGTTATGACAAAATTCCAGAACCCTTACTTTGCGTTTTATATATGAATAAATTATCATTTTTTGCATATAGGTTGAAAAGCTGTGGCGCGAAAACTAAAAGTCGCACATGCAAGTTCTTTGCAGATTTGAATTAAGAACATCCCAAGTTATCATTTTCAATGTTTCCTTTTTTTTTACTCCTACCATTTCGTGAGTTATGACAAAATTCCAGAACCCTTACTTTGCGTTTTATATATGAATAAATTATCATTTTTTGCATAGGTTGAAAAGCTGTGGCGCGAAAACTAAAAGTCGCACAGCCAAGTTCTTTGCAGATTTGAATTAAGAACATCACAAGTTATCATTTTCAATGTTTCCTTTTTTTTTACTCCTACCATTTCGTGAGTTATGACAAAATTCCAGAACCCTTACTTTGCGTTTTATATATGAATAAATTATCATTTTTTGCATATAGGTTGAAAAGCTGTGGCGCGAAAACTAAAAGTCGCACAGCCAAGTTCTTTGCAGATTTGAATTAAGGACATCCCAAGTTATCATTTGCAATGTATCCCTTATTTTTACTCCTACCATTTCGTGAGTTATGACAAAATTCCAGAAGCCTTACTTTGCGTTTTATATATGAATAAATTATCATTTTTCGCATATAGGTTGAAAAGCTGTAGCGCGAAAAATAAAAGTCGCACAGCCAAGTCCTTTGAAGATTCGAATTAAAGACATCCCAAGTTATCATTTTCAATGTTTCCTTTTTTTTTACTCCTACCATTTCGTGAGTTATGACAAAATTCCAGAACCCTTACTTTGCGTTTTATATATGAATAAATTATCATTTTTTGCATATAGGTTGAAAAGCTTTGGCGCGAAAACTAAAAGTCGCACAGCCAAGTTCTTTGCAGATTTGAATTAAGGACATCCCAAGTTATCATTTGCAATGTATCCCTTATTTTTACTCCTACCATTTCGTGAGTTATGACAAAATTCCAGAACCCTTACTTTGCGTTTTATATATGAATAAATTATCATTTTTTGCATATAGGTTGAAAAGCTGTGGCGCGAAAACTAAAAGTCGCACATGCAAGTTCTTTGCAGATTTGAATTAAGAACATCCCAAGTTATCATTTTCAATGTTTCCTTTTTTTTTACTCCTACCATTTCGTGAGTTATGACAA
This sequence comes from Bombylius major, assembly GCA_932526495.1. NCBI lineage: Eukaryota > Metazoa > Arthropoda > Insecta > Diptera > Bombyliidae > Bombylius > Bombylius major. Next base: position 147,430 of record OW052048.1, read on the forward strand.
AATTCCAGAACCCTTACTTTGCGTTTTATATATGAATAAATTATCATTTTTCGCATATAGGTTGAAAAGCTGTAGCGCGAAAACTAAAAGTCGCACAGCCAAGTCCTTTGAAGATTCGAATTAAGGACATCCCAAGTTATCATTTTCAATGTTTCCTTTTTTTTTACTTCTACCATTTCGTGAGTTATGACAAAATTCCAGAACCCTTACTTTGCGTTTTATATATGAATAAATTATCATTTTTTGCATATAGGTTGAAAAGCTGTGGCGCGAAAACTAAAAGTCGCACAGCCAAGTTCTTTGCAGATTTGAATTAAGGACATCCCAAGTTATCATTTGCAATGTATCCCTTATTTTTACTCCTACCATTTCGTGAGTTATGACAAAATTCCAGAAGCCTTACTTTGCGTTTTATATATGAATAAATTATCATTTTTCGCATATAGGTTGAAAAGCTGTAGCGCGAAAACTAAAAGTCGCACAGCCAAGTCCTTTGAAGATTCGAATTAAGGACATCCCAAGTTATCATTTTCAATGTTTCCTTTTTTTTTACTCCTACCATTTCGTGAGTTATGACAAAATTCCAGAACCCTTACTTTGCGTTTTATATATGAATAAATTATCATTTTTTGCATATAGGTTGAAAAGCTGTGGCGCGAAAACTAAAAGTCGCACAGCCAAGTTCTTTGCAGATTTGAATTAAGGACATCCCAAGTTAGCATTTGCAATGTATCCCTTATTTTTACTCCTACCATTTCGTGAGTTATGACAAAATTCCAGAAGCCTTACTTTGCGTTTTATATATGAATAAATTATCATTTTTCGCATATAGGTTGAAAAGCTGTAGCGCGAAAACTAAAAGTCGCACAGCCAAGTTCTTTGCAGATTTGAATTAAGAACATCCCAAGTTATCATTTTCAATGTTTCCTTTTTTTTTTACTCCTACCATTTCGTGAGTTATGACAAAATTCCAGAACCCTTACTTTGCGTTTTATATATGAATAAATTATCATTTTTTGCATATAGGTTGAAAAGCTGTGGCGCGAAAACTAAAAGTCGCACAGCCAAGTTCTTTGCAGATTTGAATTAAGGACATCCCAAGTTATCATTTGCAATGTATCCCTTATTTTTACTCCTACCATTTCGTGAGTTATGACAAAATTCCAGAAGCCTTACTTTGCGTTTTATATATGAATAAATTATCATTTTTCGCATATAGGTTGAAAAGCTGTAGCGCGAAAACTAAAAGTCGCACAGCCAAGTCCTTTGAAGATTCGAATTAAGGACATCCCAAGTTATCATTTTCAATGTTTCCTTTTTTTTTACTCCTACCATTTCGTGAGTTATGACAAAATTCCAGAACCCTTACTTTGCGTTTTATATATGAATAAATTATCATTTTTTGCATATAGGTTGAAAAGCTGTGGCGCGAAAACTAAAAGTCGCACAGCCAAGTTCTTTGCAGATTTGAATTAAGGACATCCCAAGTTATCATTTGCAATGTATCCCTTATTTTTACTCCTACCATTTCGTGAGTTATGACAAAATTCCAGAAGCCTTACTTTGCGTTTTATATATGAATAAATTATCATTTTTCGCATATAGGTTGAAAAGCTGTAGCGCGAAAACTAAAAGTCGCACAGCCAAGTCCTTTGAAGATTCGAATTAAGGACATCCCAAGTTATCATTTTCAATGTTTCCTTTTTTTTTACTCCTACCATTTCGTGAGTTATGACAAAATTCCAGAACCCTTACTTTGCGTTTTATATATGAATAAATTATCATTTTTTGCATATAGGTTGAAAAGCTGTGGCGCGAAAACTAAAAGTCGCACATGCAAGTTCTTTGCAGATTTGAATTAAGAACATCCCAAGTTATCATTTTCAATGTTTCCTTTTTTTTTACTCCTAGCTCCCGAACTAGAAGGAGTACAAATACAGAACATATTGCAAATGATAGCCTGTGATGTCCTGAATTCAAATCTGCAAAGTACTTGGCTGTGCCACTTGTAGTTTTCGTGCCACAGTTGTTCACGCAATGCAAAAAATGATGGTTTATTCATAATACTAAAAATAAGGGCTCCGGAGTTTTGTCATAGCTCCCGAACTAGAAGGAGTAAAAATACAAGGTACATTGAAAATGATAGCTTGGAATGTCCTTAATTCAAATCTGCAAAGGACTTGGCTGTGCCACTTGTAGTTTTCGTGCCACAGTTGTTCACGCAATGCAAAAAATGATGGTTTATTCATAATACTAAAAATAAGGGCTCCGGAGTTTTGTCATAGCTCCCGAACTAGAAGGAGTACAAATACAGGACATATTGCAAATGATAGCCTGTGATGTCCTGAATTCAAATCTGCAAAGTACTTGGCTGTGTCACTTGTAGTTTTCGTGCCACAGTTGTTCACGCAATGCAAAAAATGATGGTTTATTCATAATACTAAAAATAAGGGCTCCGGAGTTTTGTCATAGCTCCCGAACTAGAAGGAGTAAAAATACAAGGTACATTGAAAATGATAGCTTGGAATGTCCTTAATTCAAATCTGCAAAGGACTTGGCTGTGCCACTTGTAGTTTTCGTGCCACAGTTGTTCACGCAATGCAAAAAATGATGGTTTATTCATAATACTAAAAATAAGGGCTCCGGAGTTTTGTCATAGCTCCCGAACTAGAAGGAGTAAAAATACAGGATACATTGCAAAAGATAGCTTGGAATGTCCTTAATTCGAATCTGCAAAGGACCTGGCTGTGCGACTTGTAGTTTTCGTGCCACAGTTGTTCACGCAATGCAAAAAATGATGGTTTATTCATAATACTAAAAATAAGGGCTCCGGAGTTTTGTCATAGCTCCCGAACTAGAAAGAGTAAAAATACAGGATACATTGCAAAAGATAGCTTAGAATGTCCTTAATCCAAATCTGCAAAGTACTTGGCTGTGCCACTTGTAGTTTTCGTGCCACAGTTGTTCACGCAATGCAAAAAATGATGGTTTATTCATAATACTAAAAATAAGGGCTCCGGAGTTTTGTCATAGCTCCCGAACTAGAAAGAGTAAAAATACAAGGTACATTGCAAATGAAAGCCTGTGATGTCCTGAATTCAAATCTGCAAAGGACTTGGCTGTGCAACTTGTAGTTTTCATGCCACAGCTTTTGGCGCAATGCAAAAAATGATGGTTTATTCATAATACTAAAAATAAGGGCTCCGGAGTTTTGTCATAGCTCCCGAACTAGAAGGAGTACAAATACAGGACATATTGCAAATGATAGCCTGTGATGTCCTGAATTCAAATCTGCAAAGTACTTGGCTGTGTCACTTGTAGTTTTCGTGCCACAGTTGTTCACGCAATGCAAAAAATGATGGTTTATTCATAATACTAAAAATAAGGGCTCCGGAGTTTTGTCATAGCTCCCGAACTAGAAAGAGTAAAAATACAGGATACATTGCAAAAGATAGCTTAGAATGTCCTTAATCCAAATCTGCAAAGTACTTGGCTGTGCCACTTGTAGTTTTCGTGCCACAGTTGTTCACGCAATGCAAAAAATGATGGTTTATTCATAATACTAAAAATAAGGGCTCCGGAGTTTTGTCATAGCTCCCGAAATAGAAGGAGTAAAAATACAGGATACATTGCAAATGATAGCTTAGAATGTCCTTAATCCAAATCCGCAAAGTACTTGGCTGTGCCACTTGTAGTTTTCGTGCCACAGTTGTTCACGCAATGCAAAACATGATGGTTTATTCATAATACTAAAAATAAGGGTTCCGGAGTTTTGTCATAGCTCCCGAACTAGAAGGAGTATAAATACAGGACATATTGCAAAAGATAGCCTGTAATGTCCTAAATTCGAATCTGCAAAGGACTTGGCTGTTTAACTTGTAGTTTTCGTGCCACAGTTGTTCACGCAATGCAAAAAATGATGGTTTATTCATAATACTAAAAATAAGGGCTCCGGAGTTTTGTCATAGCTCCCGAACTAGAAGGAGTAAAAATACAAGGTACATTGAAAATGATAGCTTGGAATATCCCCAATTCAAATCTGCAATAGACTTGCGTGTGCGACTTGTACTTTTCGTGCGACAGCTGTTCACGCAATGCAAAAAATGATGATTTATTCATAATACTACTAAGGGCTCCGGAGTTTTGTCATAGCTCCCGAACTAGAAGGAGTACAAATACAGGACATATTGAAAATGATAGCCTGTGATGTCCTTAATCCAAATCTGTAAAGTACTTGGCTGTGCCACTTGTAGTTTTCGTGCCACAGTTGTTCACGCAATGCAAAAAATGATGGTTTATTCATAATACTAAAAATAAGGGCTCCGGAGTTTTGTCATAGCTCCCGAACTAGAAGGAGTACAAATACAGAACATATTGCAAATGATAGCCTGTGATGTCCTGAATTCAAATCTGCAAAGTACTTGGCTGTGCCACTTGTAGTTTTCGTGCCACAGTTGTTCACGCAATGCAAAAAATGATGGTTTATTCATAATACTAAAAATAAGGGCTCCGGAGTTTTGTCATAGCTCCCGAAATAGAAGGAGTACAAATACAGGATACATTGAAAATGATAGCTTGGAATGTCCTGAATTCAAATCTGCAAAGTACTTGGCTGTGCCACTTGTAGTTTTCGTGCCACAGTTGTTCACGCAATGCAAAAAATGATGGTTTATTCATAATACTAAAAATAAGGGCTCCGGAGTTTTGTCATAGCTCCCGAACTAGAAGGAGTAAAAATACAAGGTATATTGCAAAAGATAGCCTGTGATGTCCTGAATTCAAATCTGCAAAGTACTTGGCTGTGCCACTTGTAGTTTTCGTGCCACAGTTGTTCACGCAATGCAAAAAATGATGGTTTATTCATAATACTAAAAATAAGGGCTCCGGAGTTTTGTCATAGCTCCCGAACTAGAAGGAGTAAAAATACAGGACATATTGCAAAAGATAGCCTGTGATGTCCTGAATTCAAATCTGCAAAGTACTTGGCTGTGCCACTTGTAGTTTTCGTGCCACAGTTGTTCACGCAATGCAAAAAATGATGATTTATTCATAATACTAAAAATAAGGGCTCCGGAGTTTTGTCATAGCTCCCGAACTAGAAGGAGTACAAATACAGGACATATTGCAAAAGATAGCCTGTGATGTCCTGAATTCAAATCTGCAAAGTACTTGGCTGTGCCACTTGTAGTTTTCGTGCCACAGTTGTTCACGCAATGCAAAAAATGATGGTTTATTCATAATACTAAAAATAAGGGCTCCGGAGTTTTGTCATAGCTCCCGAACTAGAAGGAGTAAAAATACAAGGTACATTGCAAAAGATAGCCTGTGATGTCCTGAATTCAAATCTGCAAAGTACTTGGCTGTGCCACTTGTAGTTTTCGTGCCACAGTTGTTCACGCAATGCAAAAAATGATGGTTTATTCATAATACTAAAAATAAGGGCTCCGGAGTTTTGTCATAGCTCCCGAACTAGAAGGAGTAAAAATACAAGGTATATTGCAAAAGATAGCCTGTGATGTCCTGAATTCAAATCTGCAAAGTACTTGGCTGTGCCACTTGTAGTTTTCGTGCCACAGTTGTTCACGCAATGCAAAAAATGATGGTTTATTCATAATACTAAAAATAAGGGCTCCGGAGTTTTGTCATAGCTCCCGAACTAGAAGGAGTAAAAATACAAGGTATATTGCAAAACATAGCCTGTGATGTCCTGAATTCAAATCTGCAAAGTACTTGGCTGTGCCACTTGTAGTTTTCGTGCCACAGTTGTTCACGCAATGCAAAAAATGATGGTTTATTCATAATACTAAAAATAAGGGCTCCGGAGTTTTGTCATAGCTCCCGAACTAGAAGGAGTAAAAATACAAGGTACATTGCAAAAGATAGCCTGTGATGTCCTGAATTCAAATCTGCAAAGTACTTGGCTGTGCCACTTGTAGTTTTCGTGCCACAGTTGTTCACGCAATGCAAAAAATGATGATTTATTCATAATACTAAAAATAAGGGCTCCGGAGTTTTGTCATAGCTCCCGAACTAGAAGGAGTAAAAATACAAGGTATATTGCAAAAGATAGCCTGTGATGTCCTGAATTCAAATCTGCAAAGTACTTGGCTGTGCCACTTGTAGTTTTCGTGCCACAGTTGTTCACGCAATGCAAAAAATGATGGTTTATTCATAATACTAAAAATAAGGGCTCCGGAGTTTTGTCATAGCTCCCGAACTAGAAGGAGTAAAAATACAAGGTATATTGCAAAAGATAGCCTGTGATGTCCTGAATTCAAATCTGCAAAGTACTTGGCTGTGCCACTTGTAGTTTTCGTGCCACAGTTGTTCACGCAATGCAAAAAATGATGGTTTATTCATAATACTAAAAATAAGGGCTCCGGAGTTTTGTCATAGCTCCCGAACTAGAAGGAGTAAAAATACAAGGTACATTGCAAAAGATAGCCTGTGATGTCCTGAATTCAAATCTGCAAAGTACTTGGCTGTGCCACTTGTAGTTTTCGTGCCACAGTTGTTCACGCAATGCAAAAAATGATGATTTATTCATAATACTAAAAATAAGGGCTCCGGAGTTTTGTCATAGCTCCCGAACTAGAAGGAGTACAAATACAGGACATATTGCAAATGATAGCCTGTGATGTCCTGAATTCAAATCTGCAAAGTACTTGGCTGTGCCACTTGTAGTTTTCGTGCCACAGTTGTTCACGCAATGCAAAAAATGATGGTTTATTCATAATACTAAAAATAAGGGCTCCGGAGTTTTGTCATAGCTCCCGAACTAGAAAGAGTAAAAATACAGGATACATTGCAAAAGATAGCTTAGAATGTCCTTAATCCAAATCCGCAAAGCACTTGGCTGTGCCACTTGTAGTTTTCGTGCCACAGTTGTTCACGCAATGCAAAACATGATGGTTTATTCATAATACTAAAAATAAGGGTTCCGGAGTTTTGTCATAGCTCCCGAACTAGAAGGAGTATAAATACAGGACATATTGCAAAAGATAGCCTGTAATGTCCTAAATTCGAATCTGCAAAGGACTTGGCTGTTTAACTTGTAGTTTTCGTGCCACAGTTGTTCACGCAATGCAAAAAATGATGGTTTATTCATAATATTAAAAATAAGGGCTCCGGAGTTTTGTCATAGCTCCCGAACTAGAAGGAGTAAAAATACAAGGTACATTGAAAATGATAGCTTGGAATATCCCCAATTCAAATCTGCAATAGACTTGCGTGTGCGACTTGTACTTTTCGTGCGACAGCTGTTCACGCAATGCAAAAAATGATGATTTATTCATAATACTACTAAGGGCTCCGGAGTTTTGTCATAGCTCCCGAACTAGAAGGAGTACAAATACAGGACATATTGAAAATGATAGCCTGTGATGTCCTTAATCCAAATCTGCAAAGTACTTGGCTGTGCCACTTGTAGTTTTCGTGCCACAGTTGTTCACGCAATGCAAAAAATGATGGTTTATTCATAATACTAAAAATAAGGGCTCCGGAGTTTTGTCATAGCTCCCGAACTAGAAGGAGTACAAATACAGGACATATTGCAAATGATAGCCTGTGATGTCCTGAATTCAAATCTGCAAAGTACTTCGCTGTGCCACTTGTAGTTTTCGTGCCACAGTTGTTCACGCAATGCAAAAAATGATGGTTTATTCATAATACTAAAAATAAGGGCTCCGGAGTTTTGTCATAGCTCCCGAACTAGAAGGAGTAAAAATACAAGGTACATTGAAAATGATAGCTTGGAATGTCCTGAATTCAAATCTGCAAAGTACTTGGCTGTGCCACTTGTAGTTTTCGTGCCACAGTTGTTCACGCAATGCAAAAAATGATGGTTTATTCATAATACTAAAAATAAGGGCTCCGGAGTTTTGTCATAGCTCCCGAACTAGAAAGAGTAAAAATACAGGATACATTGCAAAAGATAGCTTAGAATGTCCTTAATCCAAATCTGCAAAGTACTTGGCTGTGTCACTTGTAGTTTTCGTGCCACAGTTGTTCACGCAATGCAAAAAATGATGGTTTATTCATAATACTAAAAATAAGGGCTCCGGAGTTTTGTCATAGCTCCCGAACTAGAAAGAATAAAAATACAAGGTACATTGCAAATGATAGCTTGGAATGTCCTGAATTCAAATCTGCAAAGTACTTGGCTGTGCCACTTGTAGTTTTCGTGCCACAGTTGTTCACGCAATGCAAAAAATGATGATTTATTCATAATACTAAAAATAAGGGCTCCGGAGTTTTGTCATAGCTCCCGAACTAGAAGGAGTACAAATACAGGACATATTGCAAATGATAGCCTGTGATGTCCTGAATTCAAATCTGCAAAGTACTTGGCTGTGCCACTTGTAGTTTTCGTGCCACAGTTGTTCACGCAATGCAAAAAATGATGGTTTATTCATAATACTAAAAATAAGGGCTCCGGAGTTTTGTCATAGCTCCCGAACTAGAAGGAGTAAAAATACAAGGTACATTGCAAAAGATAGCCTGTGATGTCCTGAATTCAAATCTGCAAAGTACTTGGCTGTGCCACTTGTAGTTTTCGTGCCACAGTTGTTCACGCAATGCAAAAAATGATGATTTATTCATAATACTAAAAATAAGGGCTCCGGAGTTTTGTCATAGCTCCCGAACTAGAAGGAGTAAAAATACAAGGTATATTGCAAAAGATAGCCTGTGATGTCCTGAATTCAAATCTGCAAAGTACTTGGCTGTGCCACTTGTAGTTTTCGTGCCACAGTTGTTCACGCAATGCAAAAAATGATGGTTTATTCATAATACTAAAAATAAGGGCTCCGGAGTTTTGTCATAGCTCCCGAACTAGAAGGAGTAAAAATACAAGGTATATTGCAAAAGATAGCCTGTGATGTCCTGAATTCAAATCTGCAAAGTACTTGGCTGTGCCACTTGTAGTTTTCGTGCCACAGTTGTTCACGCAATGCAAAAAATGATGGTTTATTCATAATACTAAAAATAAGGGCTCCGGAGTTTTGTCATAGCTCCCGAACTAGAAGGAGTAAAAATACAAGGTACATTGCAAAAGATAGCCTGTGATGTCCTGAATTCAAATCTGCAAAGTACTTGGCTGTGCCACTTGTAGTTTTCGTGCCACAGTTGTTCACGCAATGCAAAAAATGATGATTTATTCATAATACTAAAAATAAGGGCTCCGGAGTTTTGTCATAGCTCCCGAACTAGAAGGAGTACAAATACAGGACATATTGCAAATGATAGCCTGTGATGTCCTGAATTCAAATCTGCAAAGTACTTGGCTGTGCCACTTGTAGTTTTCGTGCCACAGTTGTTCACGCAATGCAAAAAATGATGGTTTATTCATAATACTAAAAATAAGGGCTCCGGAGTTTTGTCATAGCTCCCGAACTAGAAAGAGTAAAAATACAGGATACATTGCAAAAGATAGCTTAGAATGTCCTTAATCCAAATCCGCAAAGCACTTGGCTGTGCCACTTGTAGTTTTCGTGCCACAGTTGTTCACGCAATGCAAAACATGATGGTTTATTCATAATACTAAAAATAAGGGTTCCGGAGTTTTGTCATAGCTCCCGAACTAGAAGGAGTATAAATACAGGACATATTGCAAAAGATAGCCTGTAATGTCCTAAATTCGAATCTGCAAAGGACTTGGCTGTTTAACTTGTAGTTTTCGTGCCACAGTTGTTCACGCAATGCAAAAAATGATGGTTTATTCATAATATTAAAAATAAGGGCTCCGGAGTTTTGTCATAGCTCCCGAACTAGAAGGAGTAAAAATACAAGGTACATTGAAAATGATAGCTTGGAATATCCCCAATTCAAATCTGCAATAGACTTGCAAGTGCGACTTGTACTTTTCGTGCGACAGCTGTTCACGCAATGCAAAAAATGATGATTTATTCATAATACTACTAAGGGCTCCGGAGTTTTGTCATAGCTCCCGAACTAGAAGGAGTACAAATACAGGACATATTGAAAATGATAGCCTGTGATGTCCTTAATCCAAATCTGCAAAGTACTTGGCTGTGCCACTTGTAGTTTTCGTGCCACAGTTGTTCACGCAATGCAAAAAATGATGGTTTATTCATAATACTAAAAATAAGGGCTCCGGAGTTTTGTCATAGCTCCCGAACTAGAAGGAGTACAAAAACAGAACATATTGCAAATGATAGCCTGTGATGTCCTGAATTCAAATCTGCAAAGTACTTCGCTGTGCCACTTGTAGTTTTCGTGCCACAGTTGTTCACGCAATGCAAAAAATGATGGTTTATTCATAATACTAAAAATAAGGGCTCCGGAGTTTTGTCATAGCTCCCGAACTAGAAGGAGTAAAAATACAAGGTACATTGAAAATGATAGCTTGGAATGTCCTGAATTCAAATCTGCAAAGTACTTGGCTGTGCCACTTGTAGTTTTCGTGCCACAGTTGTTCACGCAATGCAAAAAATGATGGTTTATTCATAATACTAAAAATAAGGGCTCCGGAGTTTTGTCATAGCTCCCGAACTAGAAAGAGTAAAAATACAGGATACATTGCAAAAGATAGCTTAGAATGTCCTTAATCCAAATCTGCAAAGTACTTGGCTGTGTCACTTGTAGTTTTCGTGCCACAGTTGTTCACGCAATGCAAAAAATGATGGTTTATTCATAATACTAAAAATAAGGGCTCCGGAGTTTTGTCATAGCTCCCGAACTAGAAAGAATAAAAATACAAGGTACATTGCAAATGATAGCTTGGAATGTCCTGAATTCAAATCTGCAAAGTACTTGGCTGTGCCACTTGTAGTTTTCGTGCCACAGTTGTTCACGCAATGCAAAAAATGATGATTTATTCATAATACTAAAAATAAGGGCTCCGGAGTTTTGTCATAGCTCCCGAACTAGAAGGAGTACAAATACAGGACATATTGCAAATGATAGCCTGTGATGTCCTGAATTCAAATCTGCAAAGTACTTGGCTGTGCCACTTGTAGTTTTCGTGCCACAGTTGTTCACGCAATGCAAAAAATGATGGTTTATTCATAATACTAAAAATAAGGGCTCCGGAGTTTTGTCATAGCTCCCGAACTAGAAGGAGTACAAATACAGGACATATTGCAAAAGATAGCCTGTGATGTCCTGAATTCAAATCTGCAAAGTACTTGGCTGTGCCACTTGTAGTTTTCGTGCCACAGTTGTTCACGCAATGCAAAAAATGATGGTTTATTCATAATACTAAAAATAAGGGCTCCGGAGTTTTGTCATAGCTCCCGAACTAGAAGGAGTAAAAATACAAGGTACATTGCAAAAGATAGCCTGTGATGTCCTGAATTCAAATCTGTAAAGTACTTGGCTGTGCCACTTGTAGTTTTCGTGCCACAGTTGTTCACGCAATGCAAAAAATGATGGTTTATTCATAATACTAAAAATAAGGGCTCCGGAGTTTTGTCATAGCTCCCGAACTAGAAGGAGTGAAAATACAAGGTATATTGCAAAAGATAGCCTGTGATGTCCTGAATTCAAATCTGCAAAGTACTTGGCTGTGCCACTTGTAGTTTTCGTGCCACAGTTGTTCACGCAATGCAAAAAATGATGGTTTATTCATAATACTAAAAATAAGGGCTCCGGAGTTTTGTCATAGCTCCCGAACTAGAAGGAGTAAAAATACAAGGTACATTGCAAAAGATAGCCTGTGATGTCCTGAATTCAAATCTGCAAAGTACTTGGCTGTGCCACTTGTAGTTTTTGTGCCACAGTTGTTCACGCAATGCAAAAAATGATGATTTATTCATAATACTAAAAATAAGGGCTCCGGAGTTTTGTCATAGCTCCCGAACTAGAAGGAGTACAAATACAAGGTACATTGCAAAAGATAGCCTGTGATGTCCTGAATTCAAATCTGCAAAGTACTTGGCTGTGAGACTTGTAGTTTTCGTGCGACAGCTTTTGGCGCCATGCAAAAAATGATGATTTATTCATAATACTAAAAATAAGGGCTCCGGAGTTTTGTCATAGCTCCCGAACTAGAAGGAGTACAAATACAGTACATATTGCAAATGATAGCCTGTGATGTGCTGAATTCAAATCTGCAAAGTACTTGGCTGTGCCACTTGTAGTTTTCGTGCCACAGTTGTTCACGCAATGCAAAAAATGATGGTTTATTCATAATACTAAAAATAAGGGCTCCGGAGTTTTGTCATAGCTCCCGAACTAGAAGGAGTAAAAATACAAGGTACATTGCAAAAGATAGCCTGTGATGTCCTGAATTCAAATCTGCAAAGTACTTGGCTGTGCCACTTGTAGTTTTCGTGCCACAGTTGTTCACGCAATGCAAAAAATGATGATTTATTCATAATACTAAAAATAAGGGCTCCGGAGTTTTGTCATAGCTCCCGAACTAGAAGGAGTACAAATACAGGACATATTGCAAATGATAGCCTGTGATGTCCTGAATTCAAATCTGCAAAGTACTTGGCTGTGCCACTTGTAGTTTTCGTGCCACAGTTGTTCACGCAATGCAAAAAATGATGGTTTATTCATAATACTAAAAATAAGGGCTCCGGAGTTTTGTCATAGCTCCCGAACTAGAAAGAGTAAAAATACAGGATACATTGCAAAAGATAGCTTAGAATGTCCTTAATCCAAATCCGCAAAGCACTTGGCTGTGCCACTTGTAGTTTTCGTGCCACAGTTGTTCACGCAATGCAAAACATGATGGTTTATTCATAATACTAAAAATAAGGGTTCCGGAGTTTTGTCATAGCTCCCGAACTAGAAGGAGTATAAATACAGGACATATTGCAAAAGATAGCCTGTAATGTCCTAAATTCGAATCTGCAAAGGACTTGGCTGTTTAACTTGTAGTTTTCGTGCCACAGTTGTTCACGCAATGCAAAAAATGATGGTTTATTCATAATACTAAAAATAAGGGCTCCGGAGTTTTGTCATAGCTCCCGAACTAGAAGGAGTAAAAATACAAGGTACATTGAAAATGATAGCTTGGAATATCCCCAATTCAAATCTGCAATAGACTTGCGTGTGCGACTTGTACTTTTCGTGCGACAGCTGTTCACGCAATGCAAAAAATGATGATTTATTCATAATACTACTAAGGGCTCCGGAGTTTTGTCATAGCTCCCGAACTAGAAGGAGTACAAATACAGGACATATTGAAAATGATAGCCTGTGATGTCCTTAATCCAAATCTGCAAAGTACTTGGCTGTGCCACTTGTAGTTTTCGTGCCACAGTTGTTCACGCAATGCAAAAAATGATGGTTTATTCATAATACTAAAAATAAGGGCTCCGGAGTTTTGTCATAGCTCCCGAACTAGAAGGAGTACAAATACAGAACATATTGCAAATGATAGCCTGTGATGTCCTGAATTCAAATCTGCAAAGTACTTCGCTGTGCCACTTGTAGTTTTCGTGCCACAGTTGTTCACGCAATGCAAAAAATGATGGTTTATTCATAATACTAAAAATAAGGGCTCCGGAGTTTTGTCATAGCTCCCGAACTAGAAGGAGTAAAAATACAAGGTACATTGAAAATGATAGCTTGGAATGTCCTGAATTCAAATCTGCAAAGTACTTGGCTGTGCCACTTGTAGTTTTCGTGCCACAGTTGTTCACGCAATGCAAAAAATGATGGTTTATTCATAATACTAAAAATAAGGGCTCCGGAGTTTTGTCATAGCTCCCGAACTAGAAAGAGTAAAAATACAGGATACATTGCAAAAGATAGCTTGGAATGTCCTTAATTCGAATCTGCAAAGGACCTGGCTGTGCGACTTGTAGTTTTCGTGCGACAGCTTTTGGCGCAATGCAAAAAATGATGATTTATTCATAATACTAAAAATAAGGGCTCCGGAGTTTTGTCATAGCTCCCGAACTAGAAGGAGTACAAATACAGGACATATTGCAAATGATAGCCTGTGATGTCCTGAATTCAAATCTGCAAAGTACTTGGCTGTGCCACTTGTAGTTTTCGTGCCACAGTTGTTCACGCAATGCAAAAAATGATGGTTTATTCATAATACTAAAAATAAGGGCTCCGGAGTTTTGTCATAGCTCCCGAACTAGAAAGAGTAAAAATACAGGATACCTTGCAAAAGATAGCTTAGAATGTCCTTAATCCAAATCTGCAAAGTACTTGGCTGTGCCACTTGTAGTTTTCGTGCCACAGTTGTTCACGCAATGCAAAAAATGATGGTTTATTCATAATACTAAAAATAAGGGCTCCGGAGTTTTGTCATAGCTCCCGAACTAGAAGGAGTAAAAATACAAGGTACATTGCAAAAGATAGCCTGTGATGTCCTGAATTCAAATCTGCAAAGGACTTGGCTGTGCAACTTGTAGTTTTCATGCCACAGCTTTTGGCGCAATGCAAAAAATGATGGTTTATTCATAATACTAAAAATAAGGGCTCCGGAGTTTTGTCATAGCTCCCGAACTAGAAGGAGTAAAAATACAAGGTACATTGCAAAAGATAGCCTGTGATGTCCTGAATTCAAATCTGCAAAGGACTTGGCTGTGCAACTTGTAGTTTTCATGCCACAGCTTTTGGCGCAATGCAAAAAATGATGGTTTATTCATAATACTAAAAATAAGGGCTCCGGAGTTTTGTCATAGCTCCCGAACTAGAAGGAGTAAAAATACAAGGTACATTGCAAAAGATAGCCTGTGATGTCCTGAATTCAAATCTGCAAAGGACTTGGCTGTGCAACTTGTAGTTTTCATGCCACAGCTTTTGGCGCAATGCAAAAAATGATGGTTTATTCAAATAAAACTAAAAATAAGGGCTCCGGAGTTTTGTCATAGCTCCCGAACTAGAAGGAGTACAAATACGGGACATATTGCAAATGATAGCCTGTGATGTCCTGAATCCAAATCTGCAAAGTACTTCGCTGTGCCACTTGTAGTTTTCGTGCCACAGTTGTTCACGCAATGCAACAAATGATGGTTTATTCATAATACTAAAAATAAGGGCTCCGGAGTTTTGTCATAGCTCCCGAACTAGAAGGAGTACAAATACAGAACATATTGCAAATGATAGCCTGTGATGTCCTGAATCCAAATCTGCAAAGTACTTGGCTGTGCCACTTGTAGTTTTCGTGCCACAGTTGTTCACGCAATGCAACAAATGATAGTTTATTCATAATACTAAAAATAAGGGCTCCGGAGTTTTGTCATAGCTCCCGAACTAGAAAGAGTAAAAATACAAGGTACATTGCAAATGATAGCTTGGAATGTCCTTAATTCGAATCTGCAATAGACTTGCGTGTGCGACTTGTACTTTTCGTGCGACAGCTGTTCACGCAATGCAAAAAATGATGATTTATTCATAATACTACTAAGGGCTCCGGAGTTTTGTCATAGCTCCCGAACTAGAAGGAGTACAAATACAGGACATATTGAAAATGATAGCCTGTGATGTCCTTAATCCAAATCTGCAAAGTACTTGGCTGTGCCACTTGTAGTTTTCGTGCCACAGTTGTTCACGCAATGCAAAAAATGATGGTTTATTCATAATACTAAAAATAAGGGCTCCGGAGTTTTGTCATAGCTCCCGAACTAGAAGGAGTACAAATACAGAACATATTGCAAATGATAGCCTGTGATGTCCTGAATTCAAATCTGCAAAGTACTTCGCTGTGCCACTTGTAGTTTTCGTGCCACAGTTGTTCACGCAATGCAAAAAATGATGGTTTATTCATAATACTAAAAATAAGGGCTCCGGAGTTTTGTCATAGCTCCCGAACTAGAAGGAGTAAAAATACAAGGTACATTGAAAATGATAGCTTGGAATGTCCTGAATTCAAATCTGCAAAGTACTTGGCTGTGCCACTTGTAGTTTTCGTGCCACAGTTGTTCACGCAATGCAAAAAATGATGGTTTATTCATAATACTAAAAATAAGGGCTCCGGAGTTTTGTCATAGCTCCCGAACTAGAAAGAGTAAAAATACAGGATACATTGCAAAAGATAGCTTAGAATGTCCTTAATCCAAATCTGCAAAGTACTTGGCTGTGTCACTTGTAGTTTTCGTGCCACAGTTGTTCACGCAATGCAAAAAATGATGGTTTATTCATAATACTAAAAATAAGGGCTCCGGAGTTTTGTCATAGCTCCCGAACTAGAAAGAATAAAAATACAAGGTACATTGCAAATGATAGCTTGGAATGTCCTGAATTCAAATCTGCAAAGTACTTGGCTGTGCCACTTGTAGTTTTCGTGCCACAGTTGTTCACGCAATGCAAAAAATGATGATTTATTCATAATACTAAAAATAAGGGCTCCGGAGTTTTGTCATAGCTCCCGAACTAGAAGGAGTACAAATACAGGACATATTGCAAATGATAGCCTGTGATGTCCTGAATTCAAATCTGCAAAGTACTTGGCTGTGCCACTTGTAGTTTTCGTGCCACAGTTGTTCACGCAATGCAAAAAATGATGGTTTATTCATAATACTAAAAATAAGGGCTCCGGAGTTTTGTCATAGCTCCCGAACTAGAAGGAGTACAAATACAGGACATATTGCAAAAGATAGCCTGTGATGTCCTGAATTCAAATCTGCAAAGTACTTGGCTGTGCCACTTGTAGTTTTCGTGCCACAGTTGTTCACGCAATGCAAAAAATGATGGTTTATTCATAATACTAAAAATAAGGGCTCCGGAGTTTTGTCATAGCTCCCGAACTAGAAGGAGTACAAATACAGGACATATTGCAAAAGATAGCCTGTGATGTCCTGAATTCAAATCTGCAAAGTACTTGGCTGTGCCACTTGTAGTTTTCGTGCCACAGTTGTTCACGCAATGCAAAAAATGATGGTTTATTCATAATACTAAAAATAAGGGCTCCGGAGTTTTGTCATAGCTCCCGAACTAGAAGGAGTAAAAATACAAGGTATATTGCAAAAGATAGCCTGTGATGTCCTGAATTCAAATCTGCAAAGTACTTGGCTGTGCCACTTGTAGTTTTCGTGCCACAGTTGTTCACGCAATGCAAAAAATGATGGTTTATTCATAATACTAAAAATAAGGGCTCCGGAGTTTTGTCATAGCTCCCGAACTAGAAAGAGTAAAAATACAGGATACATTGCAAAAGATAGCTTAGAATGTCCTGAATTCAAATCTGCAAAGTACTTGGCTGTGCCACTTGTAGTTTTCGTGCCACAGTTGTTCACGCAATGCAAAAAATGATGGTTTATTCATAATACTAAAAATAAGGGCTCCGGAGTTTTGTCATAGCTCCCGAACTAGAAGGAGTAAAAATACAAGGTACATTGCAAATGATAGCTTGGAATGTCCTTAATTCGAATCTGCAAAGGACCTGGCTGTGAGACTTGTAGTTTTCGTGCGACAGCTTTTGGCGCAATGCAAAAAATGATGATTTATTCATAATACTAAAAATAAGGGCTCCGGAGTTTTGTCATAGCTCCCGAACTAGAAGGAGTACAAATACAGTACATATTGCAAATGATAGCCTGTGATGTGCTGAATTCAAATCTGCAAAGTACTTGGCTGTGCCACTTGTAGTTTTCGTGCCACAGTTGTTCACGCAATGCAAAAAATGATGGTTTATTCATAATACTAAAAATAAGGGCTCCGGAGTTTTGTCATAGCTCCCGAACTAGAAGGAGTAAAAATACAAGGTACATTGCAAATGATAGCCTGTGATGTCCTGAATTCAAATCTGCAAAGTACTTGGCTGTGCCACTTGTAGTTTTCGTGCCACAGTTGTTCACGCAATGCAAAAAATGATGGTTTATTCATAATACTAAAAATAAGGGCTCCGGAGTTTTGTCATAGCTCCCGAACTAGAAAGAGTAAAAATACAGGATACATTGCAAAAGATAGCTTAGAATGTCCTTAATCCAAATCCGCAAAGCACTTGGCTGTGCCACTTGTAGTTTTCGTGCCACAGTTGTTCACGCAATGCAAAACATGATGGTTTATTCATAATACTAAAAATAAGGGTTCCGGAGTTTTGTCATAGCTCCCGAACTAGAAGGAGTATAAATACAGGACATATTGCAAAAGATAGCCTGTAATGTCCTAAATTCGAATCTGCAAAGGACTTGGCTGTTTAACTTGTAGTTTTCGTGCCACAGTTGTTCACGCAATGCAAAAAATGATGGTTTATTCATAATACTAAAAATAAGGGCTCCGGAGTTTTGTCATAGCTCCCGAACTAGAAGGAGTAAAAATACAAGGTACATTGAAAATGATAGCTTGGAATATCCCCAATTCAAATCTGCAATAGACTTGCGTGTGCGACTTGTACTTTTCGTGCGACAGCTGTTCACGCAATGCAAAAAATGATGATTTATTCATAATACTACTAAGGGCTCCGGAGTTTTGTCATAGCTCCCGAACTAGAAGGAGTACAAATACAGGACATATTGAAAATGATAGCCTGTGATGTCCTTAATCCAAATCTGCAAAGTACTTGGCTGTGCCACTTGTAGTTTTCGTGCCACAGTTGTTCACGCAATGCAAAAAATGATGGTTTATTCATAATACTAAAAATAAGGGCTCCGGAGTTTTGTCATAGCTCCCGAACTAGAAGGAGTACAAATACAGAACATATTGCAAATGATAGCCTGTGATGTCCTGAATTCAAATCTGCAAAGTACTTCGCTGTGCCACTTGTAGTTTTCGTGCCACAGTTGTTCACGCAATGCAAAAAATGATGGTTTATTCATAATACTAAAAATAAGGGCTCCGGAGTTTTGTCATAGCTCCCGAACTAGAAGGAGTAAAAATACAAGGTACATTGAAAATGATAGCTTGGAATGTCCTGAATTCAAATCTGCAAAGTACTTGGCTGTGCCACTTGTAGTTTTCGTGCCACAGTTGTTCACGCAATGCAAAAAATGATGGTTTATTCATAATACTAAAAATAAGGGCTCCGGAGTTTTGTCATAGCTCCCGAACTAGAAAGAGTAAAAATACAGGATACATTGCAAAAGATAGCTTAGAATGTCCTTAATCCAAATCTGCAAAGTACTTGGCTGTGTCACTTGTAGTTTTCGTGCCACAGTTGTTCACGCAATGCAAAAAATGATGGTTTATTCATAATACTAAAAATAAGGGCTCCGGAGTTTTGTCATAGCTCCCGAACTAGAAAGAATAAAAATACAAGGTACATTGCAAATGATAGCTTGGAATGTCCTGAATTCAAATCTGCAAAGTACTTGGCTGTGCCACTTGTAGTTTTCGTGCCACAGTTGTTCACGCAATGCAAAAAATGATGATTTATTCATAATACTAAAAATAAGGGCTCCGGAGTTTTGTCATAGCTCCCGAACTAGAAGGAGTACAAATACAGGACATATTGCAAATGATAGCCTGTGATGTCCTGAATTCAAATCTGCAAAGTACTTGGCTGTGCCACTTGTAGTTTTCGTGCCACAGTTGTTCACGCAATGCAAAAAATGATGGTTTATTCATAATACTAAAAATAAGGGCTCCGGAGTTTTGTCATAGCTCCCGAACTAGAAGGAGTACAAATACAGGACATATTGCAAAAGATAGCCTGTGATGTCCTGAATTCAAATCTGCAAAGTACTTGGCTGTGCCACTTGTAGTTTTCGTGCCACAGTTGTTCACGCAATGCAAAAAATGATGGTTTATTCATAATACTAAAAATAAGGGCTCCGGAGTTTTGTCATAGCTCCCGAACTAGAAGGAGTAAAAATACAAGGTACATTGCAAAAGATAGCCTGTGATGTCCTGAATTCAAATCTGCAAAGTACTTGGCTGTGCCACTTGTAGTTTTCGTGCCACAGTTGTTCACGCAATGCAAAAAATGATGGTTTATTCATAATACTAAAAATAAGGGCTCCGGAGTTTTGTCATAGCTCCCGAACTAGAAGGAGTAAAAATACAAGGTATATTGCAAAAGATAGCCTGTGATGTCCTGAATTCAAATCTGCAAAGTACTTGGCTGTGCCACTTGTAGTTTTCGTGCCACAGTTGTTCACGCAATGCAAAAAATGATGGTTTATTCATAATACTAAAAATAAGGGCTCCGGAGTTTTGTCATAGCTCCCGAACTAGAAGGAGTAAAAATACAAGGTACATTGCAAAAGATAGCCTGTGATGTCCTGAATTCAAATCTGCAAAGTACTTGGCTGTGCCACTTGTAGTTTTTGTGCCACAGTTGTTCACGCAATGCAAAAAATGATGATTTATTCATAATACTAAAAATAAGGGCTCCGGAGTTTTGTCATAGCTCCCGAACTAGAAGGAGTACAAATACAAGGTACATTGCAAATGATAGCTTGGAATGTCCTTAATTCGAATCTGCAAAGGACCTGGCTGTGAGACTTGTAGTTTTCGTGCGACAGCTTTTGGCGCAATGCAAAAAATGATGATTTATTCATAATACTAAAAATAAGGGCTCCGGAGTTTTGTCATAGCTCCCGAACTAGAAGGAGTACAAATACAGGATACATTGCAAAAGATAGCTTAGAATGTCCTTAATCCAAATCCGCAAAGCACTTGGCTGTGCCACTTGTAGTTTTCGTGCCACAGTTGTTCACGCAATGCAAAAAATGATGGTTTATTCATAATACTAAAAATAAGGGCTCCGGAGTGTTGTCATAGCTCCCGAACTAGAAGGAGTAAAAATACAAGGTATATTGCAAAAGATAGCCTGTGATGTCCTGAATTCAAATCTGCAAAGTACTTGGCTGTGCCACTTGTAGTTTTCGTGCCACAGTTGTTCACGCAATGCAAAAAATGATGGTTTATTCATAATACTAAAAATAAGGGCTCCGGAGTTTTGTCATAGCTCCCGAACTAGAAGGAGTAAAAATACAAGGTACATTGCAAAAGATAGCCTGTGATGTCCTGAATTCAAATCTGCAAAGTACTTGGCTGTGCCACTTGTAGTTTTTGTGCCACAGTTGTTCACGCAATGCAAAAAATGATGATTTATTCATAATACTAAAAATAAGGGCTCCGGAGTTTTGTCATAGCTCCCGAACTAGAAGGAGTAAAAATACAAGGTACATTGCAAAAGATAGCCTGTGATGTCCTGAATTCAAATCTGCAAAGTACTTGGCTGTGCCACTTGTAGTTTTTGTGCCACAGTTGTTCACGCAATGCAAAAAATGATGATTTATTCATAATACTAAAAATAAGGGCTCCGGAGTTTTGTCATAGCTCCCGAACTAGAAGGAGTATAAATACAGGACATATTGCAAAAGATAGCCTGTAATGTCCTAAATTCGAATCTGCAAAGGACTTGGCTGTGCCACTTGTAGTTTTCGTGCCACAGTTGTTCACGCAATGCAAAAAATGATGGTTTATTCATAATACTAAAAATAAGGGCTCCGGAGTTTTGTCATAGCTCCCGAACTAGAAGGAGTAAAAATACAAGGTACATTGCAAAAGATAGCCTGTGATGTCCTGAATTCAAATCTGCAAAGTACTTGGCTGTGCCACTTGTAGTTTTCGTGCCACAGTTGTTCACGCAATGCAAAAAATGATGATTTATTCATAATACTAAAAATAAGGGCTCCGGAGTTTTGTCATAGCTCCCGAACTAGAAGGAGTACAAATACAGGACATATTGCAAATGATAGCCTGTGATGTCCTGAATTCAAATCTGCAAAGTACTTGGCTGTGCCACTTGTAGTTTTCGTGCCACAGTTGTTCACGCAATGCAAAAAATGATGGTTTATTCATAATACTAAAAATAAGGGCTCCGGAGTTTTGTCATAGCTCCCGAACTAGAAAGAGTAAAAATACAGGATACATTGCAAAAGATAGCTTAGAATGTCCTTAATCCAAATCCGCAAAGCACTTGGCTGTGCCACTTGTAGTTTTCGTGCCACAGTTGTTCACGCAATGCAAAAAATGATGGTTTATTCATAATACTAAAAATAAGGGCTCCGGAGTTTTGTCATAGCTCCCGAACTAGAAGGAGTAAAAATACAAGGTATATTGCAAAAGATAGCCTGTGATGTCCTGAATTCAAATCTGCAAAGTACTTGGCTGTGCCACTTGTAGTTTTCGTGCCACAGTTGTTCACGCAATGCAAAAAATGATGGTTTATTCATAATACTAAAAATAAGGGCTCCGGAGTTTTGTCATAGCTCCCGAACTAGAAGGAGTAAAAATACAAGGTACATTGCAAAAGATAGCCTGTGATGTCCTGAATTCAAATCTGCAAAGTACTTGGCTGTGCCACTTGTAGTTTTTGTGCCACAGTTGTTCACGCAATGCAAAAAATGATGATTTATTCATAATACTAAAAATAAGGGCTCCGGAGTTTTGTCATAGCTCCCGAACTAGAAGGAGTATAAATACAGGACATATTGCAAAAGATAGCCTGTAATGTCCTAAATTCGAATCTGCAAAGGACTTGGCTGTTTAACTTGTAGTTTTCGTGCCACAGTTGTTCACGCAATGCAAAAAATGATGGTTTATTCATAATACTAAAAATAAGGGCTCCGGAGTTTTGTCATAGCTCCCGAACTAGAAGGAGTAAAAATACAAGGTACATTGAAAATGATAGCTTGGAATATCCCCAATTCAAATCTGCAATAGACTTGCGTGTGCGACTTGTACTTTTCGTGCGACAGCTGTTCACGCAATGCAAAAAATGATGATTTATTCATAATACTACTAAGGGCTCCGGAGTTTTGTCATAGCTCCCGAACTAGAAGGAGTACAAATACAGGACATATTGAAAATGATAGCCTGTGATGTCCTTAATCCAAATCTGCAAAGTACTTGGCTGTGCCACTTGTAGTTTTCGTGCCACAGTTGTTCACGCAATGCAAAAAATGATGGTTTATTCATAATACTAAAAATAAGGGCTCCGGAGTTTTGTCATAGCTCCCGAACTAGAAGGAGTACAAATACAGAACATATTGCAAATGATAGCCTGTGATGTCCTGAATTCAAATCTGCAAAGTACTTCGCTGTGCCACTTGTAGTTTTCGTGCCACAGTTGTTCACGCAATGCAAAAAATGATGGTTTATTCATAATACTAAAAATAAGGGCTCCGGAGTTTTGTCATAGCTCCCGAACTAGAAGGAGTAAAAATACAAGGTACATTGAAAATGATAGCTTGGAATGTCCTGAATTCAAATCTGCAAAGTACTTGGCTGTGCCACTTGTAGTTTTCGTGCCACAGTTGTTCACGCAATGCAAAAAATGATGGTTTATTCATAATACTAAAAATAAGGGCTCCGGAGTTTTGTCATAGCTCCCGAACTAGAAAGAGTAAAAATACAGGATACATTGCAAAAGATAGCTTGGAATGTCCTTAATTCGAATCTGCAAAGGACCTGGCTGTGCGACTTGTAGTTTTCGTGCGACAGCTTTTGGCGCAATGCAAAAAATGATGATTTATTCATAATACTAAAAATAAGGGCTCCGGAGTTTTGTCATAGCTCCCGAACTAGAAGGAGTACAAATACAGGACATATTGCAAATGATAGCCTGTGATGTCCTGAATTCAAATCTGCAAAGTACTTGGCTGTGCCACTTGTAGTTTTCGTGCCACAGTTGTTCACGCAATGCAAAAAATGATGGTTTATTCATAATACTAAAAATAAGGGCTCCGGAGTTTTGTCATAGCTCCCGAACTAGAAAGAGTAAAAATACAGGATACCTTGCAAAAGATAGCTTAGAATGTCCTTAATCCAAATCTGCAAAGTACTTGGCTGTGCCACTTGTAGTTTTCGTGCCACAGTTGTTCACGCAATGCAAAAAATGATGGTTTATTCATAATACTAAAAATAAGGGCTCCGGAGTTTTGTCATAGCTCCCGAACTAGAAGGAGTAAAAATACAAGGTACATTGCAAAAGATAGCCTGTGATGTCCTGAATTCAAATCTGCAAAGTACTTGGCTGTGCCACTTGTAGTTTTCGTGCCACAGTTGTTCACGCAATGCAAAAAATGATGATTTATTCATAATACTAAAAATAAGGGCTCCGGAGTTTTGTCATAGCTCCCGAACTAGAAGGAGTAAAAATACAAGGTACATTGCAAAAGATAGCCTGTGATGTCCTGAATTCAAATCTGCAAAGGACTTGGCTGTGCAACTTGTAGTTTTCATGCCACAGCTTTTGGCGCAATGCAAAAAATGATGGTTTATTCATAATACTAAAAATAAGGGCTCCGGAGTTTTGTCATAGCTCCCGAACTAGAAGGAGTAAAAATACAAGGTACATTGCAAAAGATAGCCTGTGATGTCCTGAATCCAAATCTGCAAAGGACTTGGCTGTGCAACTTGTAGTTTTCATGCCACAGCTTTTGGCGCAATGCAAAAAATGATGGTTTATTCAAATAAAACTAAAAATAAGGGCTCCGGAGTTTTGTCATAGCTCCCGAACTAGAAGGAGTACAAATACAGGACATATTGCAAATGATAGCCTGTGATGTCCTGAATCCAAATCTGCAAAGTACTTGGCTGTGCCACTTGTAGTTTTCGTGCCACAGTTGTTCACGCAATGCAACAAATGATGGTTTATTCATAATACTAAAAATAAGGGCTCCGGAGTTTTGTCATAGCTCCCGAACTAGAAGGAGTACAAATACAGAACATATTGCAAATGATAGCCTGTGATGTCCTGAATCCAAATCTGCAAAGTACTTGGCTGTGCCACTTGTAGTTTTCGTGCCACAGTTGTTCACGCAATGCAACAAATGATAGTTTATTCATAATACTAAAAATAAGGGCTCCGGAGTTTTGTCATAGCTCCCGAACTAGAAAGAGTAAAAATACAAGGTACATTGCAAATGATAGCTTGGAATGTCCTTAATTCGAATCTGCAAAGGACCTGGCTGTGAGACTTGTAGTTTTCGTGCGACAGCTTTTGGCGCAATGCAAAAAATGATGATTTATTCATAATACTAAAAATAAGGGCTCCGGAGTTTTGTCATAGCTCCCGAACTAGAAGGAGTACAAATACAGTACATATTGCAAATGATAGCCTGTGATGTGCTGAATTCAAATCTGCAAAGTACTTGGCTGTGGCACTTGTAGTTTTCGTGCCACAGTTGTTCACGCAATGCAAAAAATGATGGTTTATTCATAATACTAAAAATAAGGGCTCCGGAGTTTTGTCATAGCTCCCGAACTAGAAGGAGTACAAATACAGGACATATTGCAAAAGATAGCCTGTGATGTCCTGAATTCAAATCTGCAAAGGACTTGGCTGTGCAACTTGTAGTTTTCATGCCACAGCTTTTGGCGCAATGCAAAAAATGATGGTTTATTCATAATACTAAAAATAAGGGCTCCGGAGTTTTGTCATAGCTCCCGAACTAGAAGGAGTAAAAATACAAGGTACATTGCAAAAGATAGCCTGTGATGTCCTGAATTCAAATCTGCAAAGGACTTGGCTGTGCAACTTGTAGTTTTCATGCCACAGCTTTTGGCGCAATGCAAAAAATGATGGTTTATTCAAATAAAACTAAAAATAAGGGCTCCGGAGTTTTGTCATAGCTCCCGAACTAGAAGGAGTACAAATACAGGACATATTGCAAATGATAGCCTGTGATGTCCTGAATCCAAATCTGCAAAGTACTTGGCTGTGCCACTTGTAGTTTTCGTGCCACAGTTGTTCACGCAATGCAACAAATGATGGTTTATTCATAATACTAAAAATAAGGGCTCCGGAGTTTTGTCATAGCTCCCGAACTAGAAGGAGTACAAATACAGAACATATTGCAAATGATAGCCTGTGATGTCCTGAATTCAAATCTGCAAAGTACTTGGCTGTGCCACTTGTAGTTTTCGTGCCACAGCTGTTCACGCAATGCAAAAAATGATGATTTATTCATAATACTAAAAATAAGGGCTCCGGAGTTTTGTCATAGCTCCCGAACTAGAAGGAGTAAAAATACAGAACATATTGCAAATGATAGCCTGTGATGTCCTGAATCCAAATCTGCAAAGTACTTGGCTGTGCCACTTGTAGTTTTCGTGCCACAGTTGTTCACGCAATGCAACAAATGATGGTTTATTCATAATACTAAAAATAAGGGCTCCGGAGTTTTGTCATAGCTCCCGAACTAGAAGGAGTACAAATACAGAACATATTGCAAATGATAGCCTGTGATGTCCTGAATCCAAATCTGCAAAGTACTTGGCTGTGCCACTTGTAGTTTTCGTGCCACAGCTGTTCACGCAATGCAAAAAATGATGATTTATTCATAATACTAAAAATAAGGGCTCCGGAGTTTTGTCATAGCTCCCGAACTAGAAGGAGTAAAAATACAAGGTACATTGCAAAAGATAGCCTGTGACGTCCTGAATTCAAATCTGCAAAGGACTTGGCTGTGCAACTTGTAGTTTTCATGCCACAGCTTTTGGCGCAATGCAAAAAATGATGGTTTATTCATAATACTAAAAATAAGGGCTCCGGAGTTTTGTCATAGCTCCCGAACTAGAAGGAGTAAAAATACAAGGTACATTGCAAAAGATAGCCTGTGATGTCCTGAATTCAAATCTGCAAAGGACTTGGCTGTGCAACTTGTAGTTTTCATGCCACAGCTTTTGGCGCAATGCAAAAAATGATGGTTTATTCAAATAAAACTAAAAATAAGGGCTCCGGAGTTTTGTCATAGCTCCCGAACTAGAAGGAGTACAAATACAGGACATATTGCAAATGATAGCCTGTGATGTCCTGAATCCAAATCTGCAAAGTACTTGGCTGTGCCACTTGTAATTTTCGTGCCACAGTTGTTCACGCAATGCAACAAATGATAGTTTATTCATAATACTAAAAATAAGGGCTCCGGAGTTTTGTCATAGCTCCCGAACTAGAAAGAGTAAAAATACAAGGTACATTGCAAATGATAGCTTGGAATGTCCTTAATTCGAATCTGCAAAGGACCTGGCTGTGAGACTTGTAGTTTTCGTGCGACAGCTTTTGGCGCAATGCAAAAAATGATGATTTATTCATAATACTAAAAATAAGGGCTCCGGAGTTTTGTCATAGCTCCCGAACTAGAAGGAGTACAAATACAGTACATATTGCAAATGATAGCCTGTGATGTGCTGAATTCAAATCTGCAAAGTACTTGGCTGTGGCACTTGTAGTTTTCGTGCCACAGTTGTTCACGCAATGCAAAAAATGATGGTTTATTCATAATACTAAAAATAAGGGCTCCGGAGTTTTGTCATAGCTCCCGAACTAGAAGGAGTACAAATACAGGACATATTGCAAATGATAGCCTGTGATGTCCTGAATCCAAATCTGCAAAGTACTTGGCTGTGCCACTTGTAATTTTCGTGCCACAGTTGTTCACGCAATGCAACAAATGATAGTTTATTCATAATACTAAAAATAAGGGCTCCGGAGTTTTGTCATAGCTCCCGAACTAGAAAGAGTAAAAATACAAGGTACATTGCAAAAGATAGCCTGTGATGTCCTGAATTCAAATCTGCAAAGGACTTGGCTGTGCAACTTGTAGTTTTCATGCCACAGCTTTTGGCGCAATGCAAAAAATGATGGTTTATTCAAATAAAACTAAAAATAAGGGCTCCGGAGTTTTGTCATAGCTCCCGAACTAGAAGGAGTACAAATACAGGACATATTGCAAATGATAGCCTGTGATGTCCTGAATCCAAATCTGCAAAGTACTTGGCTGTGCCACTTGTAGTTTTCGTGCCACAGTTGTTCACGCAATGCAACAAATGATGGTTTATTCATAATACTAAAAATAAGGGCTCCGGAGTTTTGTCATAGCTCCCGAACTAGAAGGAGTACAAATACAGAACATATTGCAAATGATAGCCTGTGATGTCCTGAATCCAAATCTGCAAAGTACTTGGCTGTGCCACTTGTAATTTTCGTGCCACAGTTGTTCACGCAATGCAACAAATGATAGTTTATTCATAATACTAAAAATAAGGGCTCCGGAGTTTTGTCATAGCTCCCGAACTAGAAAGAGTAAAAATACAAGGTACATTGCAAATGATAGCTTGGAATGTCCTTAATTCGAATCTGCAAAGGACCTGGCTGTGAGACTTGTAGTTTACGTGCGACAGCCTTTGGCGCAATGCAAAAAATGATGATTTATTCATAATACTAAAAATAAGGGCTCCGGAGTTTTGTCATAGCTCCCGAACTAGAAGGAGTACAAATACAGTACATATTGCAAATGATAGCCTGTGATGTGCTGAATTCAAATCTGCAAAGTACTTGGCTGTGGCACTTGTAGTTTTCGTGCCACAGTTGTTCACGCAATGCAAAAAATGATGGTTTATTCATAATACTAAAAATAAGGGCTCCGGAGTTTTGTCATAGCTCCCGAACTAGAAGGAGTACAAATACAGGACATATTGCAAATGATAGCCTGTGATGTCCTGAATTCAAATCTGCAAAGTACTTGGCTGTGCCACTTGTAGTTTTCGTGCCACAGTTGTTCACGCAATGCAAAAAATGATGGTTTATTCATAATACTAAAAATAAGGGCTCCGGAGTTTTGTCATAGCTCCCGAACTAGAAAGAGTAAAAATACAGGATACCTTGCAAAAGATAGCTTAGAATGTCCTTAATCCAAATCTGCAAAGTACTTGGCTGTGCCACTTGTAGTTTTCGTGCCACAGTTGTTCACGCAATGCAAAAAATGATGGTTTATTCATAATACTAAAAATAAGGGCTCCGGAGTTTTGTCATAGCTCCCGAACTAGAAGGAGTAAAAATACAAGGTACATTGCAAAAGATAGCCTGTGATGTCCTGAATTCAAATCTGCAAAGTACTTGGCTGTGCCACTTGTAGTTTTCGTGCCACAGTTGTTCACGCAATGCAAAAAATGATGATTTATTCATAATACTAAAAATAAGGGCTCCGGAGTTTTGTCATAGCTCCCGAACTAGAAGGAGTAAAAATACAAGGTACATTGCAAAAGATAGCCTGTGATGTCCTGAATTCAAATCTGCAAAGTACTTGGCTGTGCCACTTGTAGTTTTCGTGCCACAGTTGTTCACGCAATGCAAAAAATGATGATTTATTCATAATACTAAAAATAAGGGCTCCGGAGTTTTGTCATAGCTCCCGAACTAGAAGGAGTAAAAATACAAGGTACATTGCAAAAGATAGCCTGTGATGTCCTGAATTCAAATCTGCAAAGGACTTGGCTGTGCAACTTGTAGTTTTCATGCCACAGCTTTTGGCGCAATGCAAAAAATGATGGTTTATTCATAATACTAAAAATAAGGGCTCCGGAGTTTTGTCATAGCTCCCGAACTAGAAGGAGTAAAAATACAAGATACATTGCAAAAGATAGCCTGTGATGTCCTGAATTCAAATCTGCAAAGGACTTGGCTGTGCAACTTGTAGTTTTCATGCCACAGCTTTTGGCGCAATGCAAAAAATGATGGTTTATTCAAATAAAACTAAAAATAAGGGCTCCGGAGTTTTGTCATAGCTCCCGAACTAGAAGGAGTACAAATACAGGACATATTGCAAATGATAGCCTGTGATGTCCTGAATCCAAATCTGCAAAGTACTTGGCTGTGCCACTTGTAGTTTTCGTGCCACAGTTGTTCACGCAATGCAACAAATGATGGTTTATTCATAATACTAAAAATAAGGGCTCCGGAGTTTTGTCATAGCTCCCGAACTAGAAGGAGTACAAATACAGAACATATTGCAAATGATAGCCTGTGATGTCCTGAATCCAAATCTGCAAAGTACTTGGCTGTGCCACTTGTAGTTTTCGTGCCACAGTTGTTCACGCAATGCAACAAATGATAGTTTATTCATAATACTAAAAATAAGGGCTCCGGAGTTTTGTCATAGCTCCCGAACTAGAAAGAGTAAAAATACAAGGTACATTGCAAATGATAGCTTGGAATGTCCTTAATTCGAATCTGCAAAGGACCTGGCTGTGAGACTTGTAGTTTTCGTGCGACAGCTTTTGGCGCAATGCAAAAAATGATGATTTATTCATAATACTAAAAATAAGGGCTCCGGAGTTTTGTCATAGCTCCCGAACTAGAAGGAGTACAAATACAGTACATATTGCAAATGATAGCCTGTGATGTGCTGAATTCAAATCTGCAAAGTACTTGGCTGTGGCACTTGTAGTTTTCGTGCCACAGTTGTTCACGCAATGCAAAAAATGATGGTTTATTCATAATACTAAAAATAAGGGCTCCGGAGTTTTGTCATAGCTCCCGAACTAGAAGGAGTACAAATACAGGACATATTGCAAATGATAGCCTGTGATGTCCTGAATTCAAATCTGCAAAGTACTTGGCTGTGCCACTTGTAGTTTTCGTGCCACAGCTGTTCACGCAATGCAAAAAATGATGATTTATTCATAATACTAAAAATAAGGGCTCCGGAGTTTTGTCATAGCTCCCGAACTAGAAGGAGTAAAAATACAGAACATATTGCAAATGATAGCCTGTGATGTCCTGAATCCAAATCTGCAAAGTACTTGGCTGTGCCACTTGTAGTTTTCGTGCCACAGTTGTTCACGCAATGCAACAAATGATGGTTTATTCATAATACTAAAAATAAGGGCTCCGGAGTTTTGTCATAGCTCCCGAACTAGAAGGAGTACAAATACAGAACATATTGCAAATGATAGCCTGTGATGTCCTGAATCCAAATCTGCAAAGTACTTGGCTGTGCCACTTGTAGTTTTCGTGCCACAGCTGTTCACGCAATGCAAAAAATGATGATTTATTCATAATACTAAAAATAAGGGCTCCGGAGTTTTGTCATAGCTCCCGAACTAGAAGGAGTAAAAATACAAGGTACATTGCAAAAGATAGCCTGTGACGTCCTGAATTCAAATCTGCAAAGGACTTGGCTGTGCAACTTGTAGTTTTCATGCCACAGCTTTTGGCGCAATGCAAAAAATGATGGTTTATTCATAATACTAAAAATAAGGGCTCCGGAGTTTTGTCATAGCTCCCGAACTAGAAGGAGTAAAAATACAAGGTACATTGCAAAAGATAGCCTGTGATGTCCTGAATTCAAATCTGCAAAGGACTTGGCTGTGCAACTTGTAGTTTTCATGCCACAGCTTTTGGCGCAATGCAAAAAATGATGGTTTATTCAAATAAAACTAAAAATAAGGGCTCCGGAGTTTTGTCATAGCTCCCGAACTAGAAGGAGTACAAATACAGGACATATTGCAAATGATAGCCTGTGATGTCCTGAATCCAAATCTGCAAAGTACTTGGCTGTGCCACTTGTAATTTTCGTGCCACAGTTGTTCACGCAATGCAACAAATGATAGTTTATTCATAATACTAAAAATAAGGGCTCCGGAGTTTTGTCATAGCTCCCGAACTAGAAAGAGTAAAAATACAAGGTACATTGCAAATGATAGCTTGGAATGTCCTTAATTCGAATCTGCAAAGGACCTGGCTGTGAGACTTGTAGTTTTCGTGCGACAGCTTTTGGCGCAATGCAAAAAATGATGATTTATTCATAATACTAAAAATAAGGGCTCCGGAGTTTTGTCATAGCTCCCGAACTAGAAGGAGTACAAATACAGTACATATTGCAAATGATAGCCTGTGATGTGCTGAATTCAAATCTGCAAAGTACTTGGCTGTGGCACTTGTAGTTTTCGTGCCACAGTTGTTCACGCAATGCAAAAAATGATGGTTTATTCATAATACTAAAAATAAGGGCTCCGGAGTTTTGTCATAGCTCCCGAACTAGAAGGAGTACAAATACAGGACATATTGCAAATGATAGCCTGTGATGTCCTGAATCCAAATCTGCAAAGTACTTGGCTGTGCCACTTGTAATTTTCGTGCCACAGTTGTTCACGCAATGCAACAAATGATAGTTTATTCATAATACTAAAAATAAGGGCTCCGGAGTTTTGTCATAGCTCCCGAACTAGAAAGAGTAAAAATACAAGGTACATTGCAAAAGATAGCCTGTGATGTCCTGAATTCAAATCTGCAAAGGACTTGGCTGTGCAACTTGTAGTTTTCATGCCACAGCTTTTGGCGCAATGCAAAAAATGATGGTTTATTCAAATAAAACTAAAAATAAGGGCTCCGGAGTTTTGTCATAGCTCCCGAACTAGAAGGAGTACAAATACAGGACATATTGCAAATGATAGCCTGTGATGTCCTGAATCCAAATCTGCAAAGTACTTGGCTGTGCCACTTGTAGTTTTCGTGCCACAGTTGTTCACGCAATGCAACAAATGATGGTTTATTCATAATACTAAAAATAAGGGCTCCGGAGTTTTGTCATAGCTCCCGAACTAGAAGGAGTACAAATACAGAACATATTGCAAATGATAGCCTGTGATGTCCTGAATCCAAATCTGCAAAGTACTTGGCTGTGCCACTTGTAATTTTCGTGCCACAGTTGTTCACGCAATGCAACAAATGATAGTTTATTCATAATACTAAAAATAAGGGCTCCGGAGTTTTGTCATAGCTCCCGAACTAGAAAGAGTAAAAATACAAGGTACATTGCAAATGATAGCTTGGAATGTCCTTAATTCGAATCTGCAAAGGACCTGGCTGTGAGACTTGTAGTTTACGTGCGACAGCCTTTGGCGCAATGCAAAAAATGATGATTTATTCATAATACTAAAAATAAGGGCTCCGGAGTTTTGTCATAGCTCCCGAACTAGAAGGAGTACAAATACAGTACATATTGCAAATGATAGCCTGTGATGTGCTGAATTCAAATCTGCAAAGTACTTGGCTGTGGCACTTGTAGTTTTCGTGCCACAGTTGTTCACGCAATGCAAAAAATGATGGTTTATTCATAATACTAAAAATAAGGGCTCCGGAGTTTTGTCATAGCTCCCGAACTAGAAGGAGTACAAATACAGGACATATTGCAAATGATAGCCTGTGATGTCCTGAATTCAAATCTGCAAAGTACTTGGCTGTGCCACTTGTAGTTTTCGTGCCACAGTTGTTCACGCAATGCAAAAAATGATGGTTTATTCATAATACTAAAAATAAGGGCTCCGGAGTTTTGTCATAGCTCCCGAACTAGAAAGAGTAAAAATACAGGATACCTTGCAAAAGATAGCTTAGAATGTCCTTAATCCAAATCTGCAAAGTACTTGGCTGTGCCACTTGTAGTTTTCGTGCCACAGTTGTTCACGCAATGCAAAAAATGATGGTTTATTCATAATACTAAAAATAAGGGCTCCGGAGTTTTGTCATAGCTCCCGAACTAGAAGGAGTAAAAATACAAGGTACATTGCAAAAGATAGCCTGTGATGTCCTGAATTCAAATCTGCAAAGTACTTGGCTGTGCCACTTGTAGTTTTCGTGCCACAGTTGTTCACGCAATGCAAAAAATGATGATTTATTCATAATACTAAAAATAAGGGCTCCGGAGTTTTGTCATAGCTCCCGAACTAGAAGGAGTAAAAATACAAGGTACATTGCAAAAGATAGCCTGTGATGTCCTGAATTCAAATCTGCAAAGGACTTGGCTGTGCAACTTGTAGTTTTCATGCCACAGCTTTTGGCGCAATGCAAAAAATGATGGTTTATTCATAATACTAAAAATAAGGGCTCCGGAGTTTTGTCATAGCTCCCGAACTAGAAGGAGTAAAAATACAAGGTACATTGCAAAAGATAGCCTGTGATGTCCTGAATTCAAATCTGCAAAGGACTTGGCTGTGCAACTTGTAGTTTTCATGCCACAGCTTTTGGCGCAATGCAAAAAATGATGGTTTATTCAAATAAAACTAAAAATAAGGGCTCCGGAGTTTTGTCATAGCTCCC
Organism: Bombylius major; assembly: GCA_932526495.1. Lineage (NCBI taxonomy): Eukaryota > Metazoa > Arthropoda > Insecta > Diptera > Bombyliidae > Bombylius > Bombylius major. The sequence goes on from OW052048.1 coordinate 181,133, forward strand.
GAACTAGAAGGAGTACAAATACAGGACATATTGCAAATGATAGCCTGTGATGTCCTGAATCCAAATCTGCAAAGTACTTGGCTGTGCCACTTGTAGTTTTCGTGCCACAGTTGTTCACGCAATGCAACAAATGATGGTTTATTCATAATACTAAAAATAAGGGCTCCGGAGTTTTGTCATAGCTCCCGAACTAGAAGGAGTACAAATACAGAACATATTGCAAATGATAGCCTGTGATGTCCTGAATTCAAATCTGCAAAGTACTTGGCTGTGCCACTTGTAGTTTTCGTGCCACAGTTGTTCACGCAATGCAACAAATGATAGTTTATTCATAATACTAAAAATAAGGGCTCCGGAGTTTTGTCATAGCTCCCGAACTAGAAAGAGTAAAAATACAAGGTACATTGCAAATGATAGCTTGGAATGTCCTTAATTCGAATCTGCAAAGGACCTGGCTGTGAGACTTGTAGTTTTCGTGCGACAGCTTTTGGCGCAATGCAAAAAATGATGATTTATTCATAATACTAAAAATAAGGGCTCCGGAGTTTTGTCATAGCTCCCGAACTAGAAGGAGCACAAATACAGTACATATTGCAAATGATAGCCTGTGATGTGCTGAATTCAAATCTGCAAAGTACTTGGCTGTGGCACTTGTAGTTTTCGTGCCACAGTTGTTCACGCAATGCAAAAAATGATGGTTTATTCATAATACTAAAAATAAGGGCTCCGGAGTTTTGTCATAGCTCCCGAACTAGAAGGAGTACAAATACAGGACATATTGCAAATGATAGCCTGTGATGTCCTGAATTCAAATCTGCAAAGTACTTGGCTGTGCCACTTGTAGTTTTCGTGCCACAGTTGTTCACGCAATGCAACAAATGATGGTTTATTCATAATACTAAAAATAAGGGCTCCGGAGTTTTGTCATAGCTCCCGAACTAGAAGGAGTACAAATACAGAACATATTGCAAATGATAGCCTGTGATGTCCTGAATCCAAATCTGCAAAGTACTTGGCTGTGCCACTTGTAGTTTTCGTGCCACAGTTGTTCACGCAATGCAACAAATGATAGTTTATTCATAATACTAAAAATAAGGGCTCCGGAGTTTTGTCATAGCTCCCGAACTAGAAAGAGTAAAAATACAAGGTACATTGCAAATGATAGCTTGAAATGTCCTTAATTCGAATCTGCAAAGGACCTGGCTGTGAGACTTGTAGTTTTCGTGCGACAGCTTTTGGCGCAATGCAAAAAATGATGATTTATTCATAATACTAAAAATAAGGGCTCCGGAGTTTTGTCATAGCTCCCGAACTAGAAGGAGTACAAATACAGTACATATTGCAAATGATAGCCTGTGATGTGCTGAATTCAAATCTGCAAAGTACTTGGCTGTGGCACTTGTAGTTTTCGTGCCACAGTTGTTCACGCAATGCAAAAAATGATGGTTTATTCATAATACTAAAAATAAGGGCTCCGGAGTTTTGTCATAGCTCCCGAACTAGAAGGAGTACAAATACAGGACATATTGCAAATGATAGCCTGTGATGTCCTGAATTCAAATCTGCAAAGTACTTGGCTGTGCCACTTGTAGTTTTCGTGCCACAGCTGTTCACGCAATGCAAAAAATGATGATTTATTCATAATACTAAAAATAAGGGCTCCGGAGTTTTGTCATAGCTCCCGAACTAGAAGGAGTAAAAATACAAGGTACATTGCAAAAGATAGCCTGTGATGTCCTGAATTCAAATCTGCAAAGGACTTGGCTGTGCAACTTGTAGTTTTCATGCCACAGCTTTTGGCGCAATGCAAAAAATGATGGTTTATTCATAATACTAAAAATAAGGGCTCCGGAGTTTTGTCATAGCTCCCGAACTAAAAGGAGTAAAAATACAAGGTACATTGCAAAAGATAGCCTGTGATGTCCTGAATTCAAATCTGCAAAGGACTTGGCTGTGCAACTTGTAGTTTTCATGCCACAGCTTTTGGCGCAATGCAAAAAATGATGGTTTATTCAAATAAAACTAAAAATAAGGGCTCCGGAGTTTTGTCATAGCTCCCGAACTAGAAGGAGTACAAATACAGGACATATTGCAAATGATAGCCTGTGATGTCCTGAATCCAAATCTGCAAAGTACTTGGCTGTGCCACTTGTAGTTTTCGTGCCACAGCTGTTCACGCAATGCAAAAAATGATGATTTATTCATAATACTAAAAATAAGGGCTCCGGAGTTTTGTCATAGCTCCCGAACTAGAAGGAGTAAAAATACAAGGTACATTGCAAAAGATAGCCTGTGATGTCCTGAATTCAAATCTGCAAAGAACTTGGCTGTGCAACTTGTAGTTTTCATGCCACAGCTTTTGGCGCAATGCAAAAAATGATGGTTTATTCATAATACTAAAAATAAGGGCTCCGGAGTTTTGTCATAGCTCCCGAACTAGAAGGAGTAAAAATACAAGGTATATTGCAAAAGATAGCCTGTGATGTCCTGAATTCAAATCTGCAAAGGACTTGGCTGCGCAACTTGTAGTTTTCATGCCACAGCTTTTGGCGCAATGCAAAAAATGATGGTTTATTCAAATAAAACTAAAAATAAGGGCTCCGGAGTTTTGTCATAGCTCCCGAACTAGAAGGAGTACAAATACAGGACATATTGCAAATGATAGCCTGTGATGTCCTGAATCCAAATCTGCAAAGTACTTGGCTGTGCCACTTGTAGTTTTCGTGCCACAGTTGTTCACGCAATGCAACAAATGATGGTTTATTCATAATACTAAAAATAAGGGCTCCGGAGTTTTGTCATAGCTCCCGAACTAGAAGGAGTACAAATACAGAACATATTGCAAATGATAGCCTGTGATGTCCTGAATCCAAATCTGCAAAGTACTTGGCTGTGCCACTTGTAGTTTTCGTGCCACAGTTGTTCACGCAATGCAACAAATGATGGTTTATTCATAATACTAAAAATAAGGGCTCCGGAGTTTTGTCATAGCTCCCGAACTAGAAGGAGTACAAATACAGGACATATTGCAAATGATAGCCTGTGATGTCCTGAATTCAAATCTGCAAAGTACTTGGCTGTGCCACTTGTAGTTTTCGTGCCACAGCTGTTCACGCAATGCAAAAAATGATGATTTATTCATAATACTAAAAATAAGGGCTCCGGAGTTTTGTCATAGCTCCCGAACTAGAAGGAGTAAAAATACAAGGTACATTGCAAAAGATAGCCTGTGATGTCCTGAATTCAAATCTGCAAAGTACTTGGCTGTGCCACTTGTAGTTTTCGTGCCACAGTTGTTCACGCAATGCAACAAATGATGGTTTATTCATAATACTAAAAATAAGGGCTCCGGAGTTTTGTCATAGCTCCCGAACTAGAAGGAGTACAAATACAGAACATATTGCAAATGATAGCCTGTGATGTCCTGAATCCAAATCTGCAAAGTACTTGGCTGTGCCACTTGTAGTTTTCGTGCCACAGTTGTTCACGCAATGCAACAAATGATGGTTTATTCATAATACTAAAAATAAGGGCTCCGGAGTTTTGTCATAGCTCCCGAACTAGAAGGAGTAAAAATACAAGGTACATTGCAAAAGATAGCCTGTGATGTCCTGAATCCAAATCTGCAAAGGACTTGGCTGTGCCACTTGTAGTTTTCGTGCCACAGTTGTTCACGCAATGCAACAAATGATGGTTTATTCATAATACTAAAAATAAGGGCTCCGGAGTTTTGTCATAGCTCCCGAACTAGAAGGAGTACAAATACAGAACATATTGCAAATGATAGCCTGTGATGTCCTGAATCCAAATCTGCAAAGTACTTGGCTGTGCCACTTGTAGTTTTCGGGCCACAGCTTTTCGCGCAATGCAAAAAATGATGATTTATTCATAATACTAAAAATAAGGGCTCCGGAGTTTTGTCATAGCTCCCGAACTAGAAAGATTAAAAATACAGGATACATTGCAAAAGATAGCTTAGAATGTCCTTAATCCAAATCAGCAAAGTACTTGGCTGTGCCACTTGTAGTTTTCATGCCACAGCTTTTGGCGCAATGCAAAAAATGATGGTTTATTCATAATACTAAAAATAAGGGCTCCGGAGTTTTGTCATAGCTCCCGAATTAGAAGGAGTACAAATACAGTACATATTGCAAATGATAGCCTGTGATGTGCTGAATTCAAATCTGCAAAGTACTTGGCTGTGGCACTTGTAGTTTTCGTGCCACAGTTGTTCACGCAATGCAAAAAATGATGGTTTATTCATAATACTAAAAATAAGGGCTCCGGAGTTTTGTCATAGCTCCCGAACTAGAAGGAGTACAAATACAGGACATATTGCAAATGATAGCCTGTGATGTCCTGAATTCAAATCTGCAAAGTACTTGGCTGTGCCACTTGTAGTTTTCGTGCCACAGTTGTTCACGCAATGCAACAAATGATGGTTTATTCATAATACTAAAAATAAGGGCTCCGGAGTTTTGTCATAGCTCCCGAACTAGAAGGAGTACAAATACAGGACATATTGCAAATGATAGCCTGTGATGTCCTGAATTCAAATCTGCAAAGAACTTGGCTGTGCAACTTGTAGTTTTCATGCCACAGCTTTTGGCGCAATGCAAAAAATGATGGTTTATTCATAATACTAAAAATAAGGGCTCCGGAGTTTTGTCATAGCTCCCGAACTAGAAGGAGTAAAAATACAAGGTATATTGCAAAAGATAGCCTGTGATGTCCTGAATTCAAATCTGCAAAGGACTTGGCTGCGCAACTTGTAGTTTTCATGCCACAGCTTTTGGCGCAATGCAAAAAATGATGGTTTATTCAAATAAAACTAAAAATAAGGGCTCCGGAGTTTTGTCATAGCTCCCGAACTAGAAGGAGTACAAATACAGGACATATTGCAAATGATAGCCTGTGATGTCCTGAATCCAAATCTGCAAAGTACTTGGCTGTGCCACTTGTAGTTTTCGTGCCACAGTTGTTCACGCAATGCAACAAATGATGGTTTATTCATAATACTAAAAATAAGGGCTCCGGAGTTTTGTCATAGCTCCCGAACTAGAAGGAGTACAAATACAGAACATATTGCAAATGATAGCCTGTGATGTCCTGAATCCAAATCTGCAAAGTACTTGGCTGTGCCACTTGTAGTTTTCGTGCCACAGTTGTTCACGCAATGCAACAAATGATGGTTTATTCATAATACTAAAAATAAGGGCTCCGGAGTTTTGTCATAGCTCCCGAACTAGAAGGAGTACAAATACAGGACATATTGCAAATGATAGCCTGTGATGTCCTGAATTCAAATCTGCAAAGTACTTGGCTGTGCCACTTGTAGTTTTCGTGCCACAGCTGTTCACGCAATGCAAAAAATGATGATTTATTCATAATACTAAAAATAAGGGCTCCGGAGTTTTGTCATAGCTCCCGAACTAGAAGGAGTAAAAATACAAGGTACATTGCAAAAGATAGCCTGTGATGTCCTGAATTCAAATCTGCAAAGTACTTGGCTGTGCCACTTGTAGTTTTCGTGCCACAGTTGTTCACGCAATGCAACAAATGATGGTTTATTCATAATACTAAAAATAAGGGCTCCGGAGTTTTGTCATAGCTCCCGAACTAGAAGGAGTACAAATACAGAACATATTGCAAATGATAGCCTGTGATGTCCTGAATCCAAATCTGCAAAGTACTTGGCTGTGCCACTTGTAGTTTTCGTGCCACAGTTGTTCACGCAATGCAACAAATGATGGTTTATTCATAATACTAAAAATAAGGGCTCCGGAGTTTTGTCATAGCTCCCGAACTAGAAGGAGTAAAAATACAAGGTACATTGCAAAAGATAGCCTGTGATGTCCTGAATCCAAATCTGCAAAGGACTTGGCTGTGCCACTTGTAGTTTTCGTGCCACAGTTGTTCACGCAATGCAACAAATGATGGTTTATTCATAATACTAAAAATAAGGGCTCCGGAGTTTTGTCATAGCTCCCGAACTAGAAGGAGTACAAATACAGAACATATTGCAAATGATAGCCTGTGATGTCCTGAATCCAAATCTGCAAAGTACTTGGCTGTGCCACTTGTAGTTTTCGGGCCACAGCTTTTCGCGCAATGCAAAAAATGATGATTTATTCATAATACTAAAAATAAGGGCTCCGGAGTTTTGTCATAGCTCCCGAACTAGAAAGATTAAAAATACAGGATACATTGCAAAAGATAGCTTAGAATGTCCTTAATCCAAATCAGCAAAGTACTTGGCTGTGCCACTTGTAGTTTTCATGCCACAGCTTTTGGCGCAATGCAAAAAATGATGGTTTATTCATAATACTAAAAATAAGGGCTCCGGAGTTTTGTCATAGCTCCCGAATTAGAAGGAGTACAAATACAGTACATATTGCAAATGATAGCCTGTGATGTGCTGAATTCAAATCTGCAAAGTACTTGGCTGTGGCACTTGTAGTTTTCGTGCCACAGTTGTTCACGCAATGCAAAAAATGATGGTTTATTCATAATACTAAAAATAAGGGCTCCGGAGTTTTGTCATAGCTCCCGAACTAGAAGGAGTACAAATACAGGACATATTGCAAATGATAGCCTGTGATGTCCTGAATTCAAATCTGCAAAGTACTTGGCTGTGCCACTTGTAGTTTTCGTGCCACAGTTGTTCACGCAATGCAACAAATGATGGTTTATTCATAATACTAAAAATAAGGGCTCCGGAGTTTTGTCATAGCTCCCGAACTAGAAGGACTACAAATACAGAACATATTGCAAATGATAGCCTGTGATGTCCTGAATTCAAATCTGCAAAGTACTTGGCTGTGCCACTTGTAGTTTTCGTGCCACAGCTGTTCACGCAATGCAAAAAATGATGATTTATTCATAATACTAAAAATAAGGGCTCCGGAGTTTTGTCATAGCTCCCGAACTAGAAGGAGTAAAAATACAAGGTATATTGCAAAAGATAGCCTGTGATGTCCTGAATCCAAATCTGCAAAGTACTTGGCTGTGTCACTTGTAGTTTTCGTGCCACAGTTGTTCACGCAATGCAACAAATGATGGTTTATTCATAATACTAAAAATAAGGGCTCCGGAGTTTTGTCATAGCTCCCGAACTAGAAGGAGTACAAATACAGGACATATTGCAAATGATAGCCTGTGATGTCCTGAATCCAAATCTGCAAAGTACTTGGCTGTGCCACTTGTAGTTTTCGTGCCACAGTTGTTCACGCAATGCAACAAATGATGGTTTATTCATAATACTAAAAATAAGGGCTCCGGAGTTTTGTCATAGCTCCCGAACTAGAAGGAGTACAAATACAGGACATATTGCAAATGATAGCCTGTGATGTCCTGAATTCAAATCTGCAAAGTACTTGGCTGTGCCACTTGTAGTTTTCGTGCCACAGTTGTTCACGCAATGCAACAAATGATGGTTTATTCATAATACTAAAAATAAGGGCTCCGGAGTTTTGTCATAGCTCCCGAACTAGAAGGAGTACAAATACAGAACATATTGCAAATGATAGCCTGTGATGTCCTGAATCCAAATCTGCAAAGTACTTGGCTGTGCCACTTGTAGTTTTCGTGCCACAGTTGTTCACGCAATGCAACAAATGATGGTTTATTCATAATACTAAAAATAAGGGCTCCGGAGTTTTGTCATAGCTCCCGAACTAGAAGGAGTACAAATACAGGACATATTGCAAATGATAGCCTGTGATGTCCTGAATTCAAATCTGCAAAGTACTTGGCTGTGCCACTTGTAGTTTTCGTGCCACAGTTGTTCACGCAATGCAACAAATGATGGTTTATTCATAATACTAAAAATAAGGGCTCCGGAGTTTTGTCATAGCTCCCGAACTAGAAGGAGTACAAATACAGAACATATTGCAAATGATAGCCTGTGATGTCCTGAATCCAAATCTGCAAAGTACTTGGCTGTGCCACTTGTAGTTTTCGTGCCACAGTTGTTCACGCAATGCAACAAATGATAGTTTATTCATAATACTAAAAATAAGGGCTCCGGAGTTTTGTCATAGCTCCCGAACTAGAAAGAGTAAAAATACAAGGTACATTGCAAATGATAGCTTGAAATGTCCTTAATTCGAATCTGCAAAGGACCTGGCTGTGAGACTTGTAGTTTTCGTGCGACAGCTTTTGGCGCAATGCAAAAAATGATGATTTATTCATAATACTAAAAATAAGGGCTCCGGAGTTTTGTCATAGCTTCCGAACTAGAAGGAGTACAAATACAGTACATATTGCAAATGATAGCCTGTGATGTGCTGAATTCAAATCTGCAAAGTACTTGGCTGTGGCACTTGTAGTTTTCGTGCCACAGTTGTTCACGCAATGCAAAAAATGATGGTTTATTCATAATACTAAAAATAAGGGCTCCGGAGTTTTGTCATAGCTCCCGAACTAGAAGGAGTACAAATACAGGACATATTGCAAATGATAGCCTGTGATGTCCTGAATTCAAATCTGCAAAGTACTTGGCTGTGGCACTTGTAGTTTTCGTGCCACAGCTGTTCACGCAATGCAAAAAATGATGATTTATTCATAATACTAAAAATAAGGGCTCCGGAGTTTTGTCATAGCTCCCGAACTAGAAGGAGTAAAAATACAAGGTACATTGCAAAAGATAGCCTGTGATGTCCTGAATTCAAATCTGCAAAGGACTTGGCTGTGCAACTTGTAGTTTTCATGCCACAGCTTTTGGCGCAATGCAAAAAATGATGGTTTATTCATAATACTAAAAATAAGGGCTCCGGAGTTTTGTCATAGCTCCCGAACTAGAAGGAGTAAAAATACAAGGTACATTGCAAAAGATAGCCTGTGATGTCCTGAATTCAAATCTGCAAAGGACTTGGCTGTGCAACTTGTAGTTTTCATGCCACAGCTTTTGGCGCAATGCAAAAAATGATGGTTTATTCAAATAAAACTAAAAATAAGGGCTCCGGAGTTTTGTCATAGCTCCCGAACTAGAAGGAGTACAAATACAGGACATATTGCAAATGATAGCCTGTGATGTCCTGAATCCAAATCTGCAAAGTACTTGGCTGTGCCACTTGTAGTTTTCGTGCCACAGTTGTTCACGCAATGCAACAAATGATGGTTTATTCATAATACTAAAAATAAGGGCTCCGGAGTTTTGTCATAGCTCCCGAACTAGAAGGACTACAAATACAGAACATATTGCAAATGATAGCCTGTGATGTCCTGAATTCAAATCTGCAAAGTACTTGGCTGTGCCACTTGTAGTTTTCGTGCCACAGCTGTTCACGCAATGCAAAAAATGATGATTTATTCATAATACTAAAAATAAGGGCTCCGGAGTTTTGTCATAGCTCCCGAACTAGAAGGAGTAAAAATACAAGGTACATTGCAAAAGATAGCCTGTGATGTCCTGAATTCAAATCTGCAAAGAACTTGGCTGTGCAACTTGTAGTTTTCATGCCACAGCTTTTGGCGCAATGCAAAAAATGATGGTTTATTCATAATACTAAAAATAAGGGCTCCGGAGTTTTGTCATAGCTCCCGAACTAGAAGGAGTAAAAATACAAGGTATATTGCAAAAGATAGCCTGTGATGTCCTGAATTCAAATCTGCAAAGGACTTGGCTGCGCAACTTGTAGTTTTCATGCCACAGCTTTTGGCGCAATGCAAAAAATGATGGTTTATTCAAATAAAACTAAAAATAAGGGCTCCGGAGTTTTGTCATAGCTCCCGAACTAGAAGGAGTACAAATACAGGACATATTGCAAATGATAGCCTGTGATGTCCTGAATCCAAATCTGCAAAGTACTTGGCTGTGCCACTTGTAGTTTTCGTGCCACAGTTGTTCACGCAATGCAACAAATGATGGTTTATTCATAATACTAAAAATAAGGGCTCCGGAGTTTTGTCATAGCTCCCGAACTAGAAGGAGTACAAATACAGAACATATTGCAAATGATAGCCTGTGATGTCCTGAATCCAAATCTGCAAAGTACTTGGCTGTGCCACTTGTAGTTTTCGTGCCACAGTTGTTCACGCAATGCAACAAATGATGGTTTATTCATAATACTAAAAATAAGGGCTCCGGAGTTTTGTCATAGCTCCCGAACTAGAAGGAGTACAAATACAGGACATATTGCAAATGATAGCCTGTGATGTCCTGAATTCAAATCTGCAAAGTACTTGGCTGTGCCACTTGTAGTTTTCGTGCCACAGCTGTTCACGCAATGCAAAAAATGATGATTTATTCATAATACTAAAAATAAGGGCTCCGGAGTTTTGTCATAGCTCCCGAACTAGAAGGAGTAAAAATACAAGGTACATTGCAAAAGATAGCCTGTGATGTCCTGAATTCAAATCTGCAAAGGACTTGGCTGTGCAACTTGTAGTTTTCATGCCACAGCTTTTGGCGCAATGCAAAAAATGATGGTTTATTCATAATACTAAAAATAAGGGCTCCGGAGTTTTGTCATAGCTCCCGAACTAGAAGGAGTAAAAATACAAGGTATATTGCAAAAGATAGCCTGTGATGTCCTGAATTCAAATCTGCAAAGGACTTGGCTGCGCAACTTGTAGTTTTCATGCCACAGCTTTTGGCGCAATGCAAAAAATGATGGTTTATTCAAATAAAACTAAAAATAAGGGCTCCGGAGTTTTGTCATAGCTCCCGAACTAGAAGGAGTACAAATACAGGACATATTGCAAATGATAGCCTGTGATGTCCTGAATCCAAATCTGCAAAGTACTTGGCTGTGCCACTTGTAGTTTTCGTGCCACAGTTGTTCACGCAATGCAACAAATGATGGTTTATTCATAATACTAAAAATAAGGGCTCCGGAGTTTTGTCATAGCTCCCGAACTAGAAGGAGTACAAATACAGAACATATTGCAAATGATAGCCTGTGATGTCCTGAATCCAAATCTGCAAAGGACTTGGCTGTGCCACTTGTAGTTTTCGTGCCACAGTTGTTCACGCAATGCAACAAATGATGGTTTATTCATAATACTAAAAATAAGGGCTCCGGAGTTTTGTCATAGCTCCCGAACTAGAAGGAGTACAAATACAGGACATATTGCAAATGATAGCCTGTGATGTCCTGAATTCAAATCTGCAAAGTACTTGGCTGTGCCACTTGTAGTTTTCGTGCCACAGCTGTTCACGCAATGCAAAAAATGATGATTTATTCATAATACTAAAAATAAGGGCTCCGGAGTTTTGTCATAGCTCCCGAACTAGAAGGAGTAAAAATACAAGGTACATTGCAAAAGATAGCCTGTGATGTCCTGAATTCAAATCTGCAAAGGACTTGGCTGTGCAACTTGTAGTTTTCATGCCACAGCTTTTGGCGCAATGCAAAAAATGATGGTTTATTCATAATACTAAAAATAAGGGCTCCGGAGTTTTGTCATAGCTCCCGAACTAGAAGGAGTAAAAATACAAGGTACATTGCAAAAGATAGCCTGTGATGTCCTGAATCCAAATCTGCAAAGGACTTGGCTGTGCCACTTGTAGTTTTCGTGCCACAGTTGTTCACGCAATGCAACAAATGATGGTTTATTCATAATACTAAAAATAAGGGCTCCGGAGTTTTGTCATAGCTCCCGAACTAGAAGGAGTACAAATACAGAACATATTGCAAATGATAGCCTGTGATGTCCTGAATCCAAATCTGCAAAGTACTTGGCTGTGCCACTTGTAGTTTTCGGGCCACAGCTTTTCGCGCAATGCAAAAAATGATGATTTATTCATAATACTAAAAATAAGGGCTCCGCAGTTTTGTCATAGCTCCCGTACTAGAAAGATTAAAAATACAGGATACATTGCAAAAGATAGCTTAGAATGTCCTTAATCCAAATCTGCAAAGTACTTGGCTGTGCCACTTGTAGTTTTCATGCCACAGCTTTTGGCGCAATGCAAAAAATGATGGTTTATTCATAATACTAAAAATAAGGGCTCCGGAGTTTTGTCATAGCTCCCGAATTAGAAGGAGTACAAATACAGTACATATTGCAAATGATAGCCTGTGATGTGCTGAATTCAAATCTGCAAAGTACTTGGCTGTGGCACTTGTAGTTTTCGTGCCACAGTTGTTCACGCAATGCAAAAAATGATGGTTTATTCATAATACTAAAAATAAGGGCTCCGGAGTTTTGTCATAGCTCCCGAACTAGAAGGAGTACAAATACAGGACATATTGCAAATGATAGCCTGTGATGTCCTGAATTCAAATCTGCAAAGTACTTGGCTGTGCCACTTGTAGTTTTCGTGCCACAGCTGTTCACGCAATGCAAAAAATGATGGTTTATTCATAATACTAAAAATAAGGGCTCCGGAGTTTTGTCATAGCTCCCGAACTAGAAAGAGTAAAAATACAGGATACATTGCAAAAGATAGCTTAGAATGTCCTTAATCCAAATCTGCAAAGTACTTGGCTGTGCCACTTGTAGTTTTCATGCCACAGCTTTTGGCGCAATGCAAAAAATGATGGTTTATTCATAATACTAAAAATAAGGGCTCCGGAGTTTTGTCATAGCTCCCGAACTAGAAGGAGTAAAAATACAAGGTACATTGCAAAAGATAGCCTGTGATGTCCTGAATTCAAATCTGCAAAGAACTTGGCTGTGCAACTTGTAGTTTTCATGCCACAGCTTTTGGCGCAATGCAAAAAATGATGGTTTATTCATAATACTAAAAATAAGGGCTCCGGAGTTTTGTCATAGCTCCCGAACTAGAAGGAGTAAAAATACAAGGTATATTGCAAAAGATAGCCTGTGATGTCCTGAATTCAAATCTGCAAAGGACTTGGCTGTGCAACTTGTAGTTTTCATGCCACAGCTTTTGGCGCAATGCAAAAAATGATGGTTTATTCATAATACTAAAAATAAGGGCTCCGGAGTTTTGTCATAGCTCCCGAACTAGAAGGAGTACAAATACAGGACATATTGCAAATGATAGCCTTTGATGTCCTGAATTCAAATCTGTAAAGTACTTGGCTGTGCCACTTGTAGTTTTCGGGCCACAGCTTTTCGCGCAATGCAAAAAATGATGATTTATTCATAATACTAAAAATAAGGGCTCCGGAGTTTTGTCATAGCTCCCGAACTAGAAAGATTAAAAATACAGGATACATTGCAAAAGATAGCTTAGAATGTCCTTAATCCAAATCTGCAAAGTACTTGGCTGTGCCACTTGTAGTTTTCATGCCACAGCTTTTGGCGCAATGCAAAAAATGATGGTTTATTCATAATACTAAAAATAAGGGCTCCGGAGTTTTGTCATAGCTCCCGAATTAGAAGGAATACAAATACAGTACATATTGCAAATGATAGCCTGTGATGTGCTGAATTCAAATCTGCAAAGTACTTGGCTGTGGCACTTGTAGTTTTCGTGCCACAGTTGTTCACGCAATGCAAAAAATGATGGTTTATTCATAATACTAAAAATAAGGGCTCCGGAGTTTTGTCATAGCTCCCGAACTAGAAGGAGTATAAATACAGGACATATTGCAAATGATAGCCTGTGATGTCCTGAATTCAAATCTGCAAAGTACTTGGCTGTGCCCCTTGTAGTTTTCGTGCCACAGCTGTTCACGCAATGCAAAAAATGATGGTTTATTCATAACACTAAAAATAAGGGCTCCGGAGTTTTGTCATAGCTCCCGAACTAGAAAGAGTAAAAATACAGGATACATTGCAAAAGATAGCTTAGAATGTCCTTAATCCAAATCTGCAAAGTACTTGGCTGTGCCACTTGTAGTTTTCATGCCACAGCTTTTGGCGCAATGCAAAAAATGATGGTTTATTCAAATAAAACTAAAAATAAGGGCTCCGGAGTTTTGTCATAGCTCCCGAACTAGAAGGAGTACAAATACAGGACATATTGCAAATGATAGCCTGTGATGTCCTGAATCCAAATCTGCAAAGTACTTGGCTGTGCCACTTGTAGTTTTCGTGCCACAGTTGTTCACGCAATGCAACAAATGATGGTTTATTCATAATACTAAAAATAAGGGCTCCGGAGTTTTGTCATAGCTCCCGAACTAGAAGGAGTACAAATACAGAACATATTGCAAATGATAGCCTGTGATGTCCTGAATCCAAATCTGCAAAGTACTTGGCTGTGCCACTTGTAGTTTTCGTGCCACAGTTGTTCACGCAATGCAACAAATGATGGTTTATTCATAATACTAAAAATAAGGGCTCCGGAGTTTTGTCATAGCTCCCGAACTAGAAGGAGTACAAATACAGGACATATTGCAAATGATAGCCTGTGATGTCCTGAATTCAAATCTGCAAAGTACTTGGCTGTGCCACTTGTAGTTTTCGTGCCACAGCTGTTCACGCAATGCAAAAAATGATGATTTATTCATAATACTAAAAATAAGGGCTCCGGAGTTTTGTCATAGCTCCCGAACTAGAAGGAGTAAAAATACAAGGTACATTGCAAAAGATAGCCTGTGATGTCCTGAATTCAAATCTGCAAAGGACTTGGCTGTGCAACTTGTAGTTTTCATGCCACAGCTTTTGGCGCAATGCAAAAAATGATGGTTTATTCATAATACTAAAAATAAGGGCTCCGGAGTTTTGTCATAGCTCCCGAACTAGAAGGAGTAAAAATACAAGGTACATTGCAAAAGATAGCCTGTGATGTCCTGAATCCAAATCTGCAAAGGACTTGGCTGTGCCACTTGTAGTTTTCGTGCCACAGTTGTTCACGCAATGCAACAAATGATGGTTTATTCATAATACTAAAAATAAGGGCTCCGGAGTTTTGTCATAGCTCCCGAACTAGAAGGAGTACAAATACAGAACATATTGCAAATGATAGCCTGTGATGTCCTGAATCCAAATCTGCAAAGTACTTGGCTGTGCCACTTGTAGTTTTCGGGCCACAGCTTTTCGCGCAATGCAAAAAATGATGATTTATTCATAATACTAAAAATAAGGGCTCCGGAGTTTTGTCATAGCTCCCGAACTAGAAAGATTAAAAATACAGGATACATTGCAAAAGATAGCTTAGAATGTCCTTAATCCAAATCTGCAAAGTACTTGGCTGTGCCACTTGTAGTTTTCATGCCACAGCTTTTGGCGCAATGCAAAAAATGATGGTTTATTCATAATACTAAAAATAAGGGCTCCGGAGTTTTGTCATAGCTCCCGAATTAGAAGGAGTACAAATACAGTACATATTGCAAATGATAGCCTGTGATGTGCTGAATTCAAATCTGCAAAGTACTTGGCTGTGGCACTTGTAGTTTTCGTGCCACAGTTGTTCACGCAATGCAAAAAATGATGGTTTATTCATAATACTAAAAATAAGGGCTCCGGAGTTTTGTCATAGCTCCCGAACTAGAAGGAGTACAAATACAGGACATATTGCAAATGATAGCCTGTGATGTCCTGAATTCAAATCTGCAAAGTACTTGGCTGTGCCACTTGTAGTTTTCGTGCCACAGCTGTTCACGCAATGCAAAAAATGATGGTTTATTCATAATACTAAAAATAAGGGCTCCGGAGTTTTGTCATAGCTCCCGAACTAGAAAGAGTAAAAATACAGGATACATTGCAAAAGATAGCTTAGAATGTCCTTAATCCAAATCTGCAAAGTACTTGGCTGTGCCACTTGTAGTTTTCATGCCACAGCTTTTGGCGCAATGCAAAAAATGATGGTTTATTCATAATACTAAAAATAAGGGCTCCGGAGTTTTGTCATAGCTCCCGAACTAGAAGGAGTAAAAATACAAGGTACATTGCAAAAGATAGCCTGTGATGTCCTGAATTCAAATCTGCAAAGAACTTGGCTGTGCAACTTGTAGTTTTCATGCCACAGCTTTTGGCGCAATGCAAAAAATGATGGTTTATTCATAATACTAAAAATAAGGGCTCCGGAGTTTTGTCATAGCTCCCGAACTAGAAGGAGTAAAAATACAAGGTATATTGCAAAAGATAGCCTGTGATGTCCTGAATTCAAATCTGCAAAGGACTTGGCTGTGCAACTTGTAGTTTTCATGCCACAGCTTTTGGCGCAATGCAAAAAATGATGGTTTATTCATAATACTAAAAATAAGGGCTCCGGAGTTTTGTCATAGCTCCCGAACTAGAAGGAGTACAAATACAGGACATATTGCAAATGATAGCCTGTGATGTCCTGAATTCAAATCTGTAAAGTACTTGGCTGTGCCACTTGTAGTTTTCGGGCCACAGCTTTTCGCGCAATGCAAAAAATGATGATTTATTCATAATACTAAAAATAAGGGCTCCGGAGTTTTGTCATAGCTCCCGAACTAGAAAGATTAAAAATACAGGATACATTGCAAAAGATAGCTTAGAATGTCCTTAATCCAAATCTGCAAAGTACTTGGCTGTGCCACTTGTAGTTTTCATGCCACAGCTTTTGGCGCAATGCAAAAAATGATGGTTTATTCATAATACTAAAAATAAGGGCTCCGGAGTTTTGTCATAGCTCCCGAATTAGAAGGAATACAAATACAGTACATATTGCAAATGATAGCCTGTGATGTGCTGAATTCAAATCTGCAAAGTACTTGGCTGTGGCACTTGTAGTTTTCGTGCCACAGTTGTTCACGCAATGCAAAAAATGATGGTTTATTCATAATACTAAAAATAAGGGCTCCGGAGTTTTGTCATAGCTCCCGAACTAGAAGGAGTATAAATACAGGACATATTGCAAATGATAGCCTGTGATGTCCTCAATTCAAATCTGCAAAGTACTTGGCTGTGCCCCTTGTAGTTTTCGTGCCACAGCTGTTCACGCAATGCAAAAAATGATGGTTTATTCATAACACTAAAAATAAGGGCTCCGGAGTTTTGTCATAGCTCCCGAACTAGAAAGAGTAAAAATACAGGATACATTGCAAAAGATAGCTTAGAATGTCCTTAATCCAAATCTGCAAAGTACTTGGCTGTGCGACTTGTAGTTTTCATGCCACAGCTTTTGGCGCAATGCAAAAAATGATGGTTTATTCATAATACTAAAAATAGGGGCTCCGGAGTTTTGTCATAGCTCCCGAACTAGAAGGAGTAAAAATACAAGGTATATTGCAAAAGATAGCCTGTGATGTCCTGAATTCAAATCTGCAAAGGACTTGGCTGTGCAACTTGTAGTTTTCATGCCACAGCTTTTGGCGCAATGCAAAAAATGATGGTTTATTCATAATACTAAAAATAAGGGCTCCGGAGTTTTGTCATAGCTCCCGAACTAGAAGGAGTACAAATACAGGACATATTGCAAATGATAGCCTTTGATGTCCTGAATTCAAATCTGTAAAGTACTTGGCTGTGCCACTTGTAGTTTTCGGGCCACAGCTTTTCGCGCAATGCAAAAAATGATGATTTATTCATAATACTAAAAATAAGGGCTCCGGAGTTTTGTCATAGCTCCCGAACTAGAAAGAGTAAAAATACAGGATACATTGCAAAAGATAGCTTAAAAAGTCCTTAATCCAAATCTGCAAAGTACTTGGCTGTGCCACTTGTAGTTTTCGTGCCACAGTTGTTCACGCAATGCAACAAATGATGGTTTATTCATAATACTAAAAATAAGGGCTCCGGAGTTTTGTCATAGCTCCCGAACTAGAAAGAGTAAAAATACAAGGTACATTGCAAATGATAGCTTGGAATGTCCCTAATTCGAATCTGCAAAGGACCTGGCTGTGAGACTTGTAGTTTTCGTGCGACAGCTTTTGGCGCAATGCAAAAAATGATGATTTATTCATAATACTAAAAATAAGGGCTCCGGAGTTTTGTCATAGCTCCCGAACTAGAAGGAGTACAAATACAGGACATATTGCAAATGATAGCCTGTGATGTCCTGAATTCAAATCTGCAAAGTACTTGGCTGTGCCACTTGTAGTTTTCGTGCCACAGTTGTTCACGCAATGCAAAAAATGATGGTTTATTCATAATACTAAAAATAAGGGCTCCGGAGTTTTGTCATAGCTCCCGAACTAGAAGGAGTATAAATACAGGACATATTGAAAATGATAGCTTAGAATGTCCTTAATCGAAATCTGCAAAGTACTTGGCTGTGTCACTTGTAGTTTTCGTGCCACAGTTGTTCACGCAATGCAAAACATGATGGTTTATTCATAATACTAAAAATAAGGGCTCCGGAGTTTTGTCATAGCTCCCGAACTAGAAGGAGTAAAAATACAAGGTACATTGCAAATGATAGCTTGGAATGTCCTTAATTCGAATCTGCAAAGGACCTGGCTGTGCGACTTGTAGTTTTCGTGCGACAGCTTTTGGCGCAATGCAAAAAATGATGATTTATTCATAATACTAAAAATAAGGGCTCCGGAGTTTTGTCATAGCTCCCGAACTAGAAGGAGTACAAATACAGGACATATTGCAAAAGATAGCCTGTGATGTCCTGAATTCAAATTTGCAAAGAACTTGGCTGTGCGACTTGTAGTTTTCGTGCGACAGCTTTTGGCGCAATGCAAAAAATGATGATTTATTTATAATACTAAAAATAAGGGCTCCGGAGTTTTGTCATAGCTCCCGAACTAGAAGGAGTACAAATACAGGACATATTGCAAATGATAGCCTGTGATGTCCTGAATTCAAATCTGCAAAGTACTTGGCTGTGCCACTTGTAGTTTTCGTGCCACAGTTGTTCACGCAATGCAAAAAATGATGGTTTATTCATAATACTAAAAATAAGGGCTCCGGAGTTTTGTCATAGCTCCCGAACTAGAAAGAGTAAAAATACAGGATACATTGCAAAAGATAGCTTAGAAAGTCCTTAATCCAAATCTGCAAAGTACTTGGCTGTGGCACTTGTAGTTTTCGTGCCACAGTTGTTCACGCAATGCAACAAATGATGGTTTATTCATAATACTAAAAATAAGGGCTCCGGAGTTTTGTCATAGCTCCCGAACTAGAAAGAGTAAAAATACAAGGTACATTGCAAATGATAGCTTGGAATGTCCTTAATTCGAATCTGCAAAGGACCTGGCTGTGAGACTTGTAGTTTTCGTGCGACAGCTTTTGGCGCAATGCAAAAAATGATGATTTATTCATAATACTAAAAATAAGGGCTCCGGAGTTTTGTCATAGCTCCCGAACTAGAAGGAGTACAAATACAGAACATATTGCAAATGATAGCCTGTGATGTCCTGAATTCAAATCTGCAAAGTACTTGGCTGTGCCACTTGTAGTTTTCGTGCCACAGTTGTTCACGCAATGCAAAAAATGATGGTTTATTCATAATACTAAAAATAAGGGCTCCGGAGTTTTGTCATAGCTCCCGAACTAGAAAGAGTAAAAATACAGGATACATTGCAAAAGATAGCTTAGAAAGTCCTTAATCCAAATCTGCAAAGTACTTGGCTGTGCCACTTGTAGTTTTCGTGCCACAGTTGTTCACGCAATGCAACAAATGATGGTTTATTCATAATACTAAAAATAAGGGCTCCGGAGTTTTGTCATAGCTCCCGAACTAGAAAGAGTAAAAATACAAGGTACATTGCAAATGATAGCTTGGAATGTCCTTAATTCGAATCTGCAAAGGACCTGGCTGTGAGACTTGTAGTTTTCGTGCGACAGCTTTTGGCGCAATGCAACAAATGATGGTTTATTCATAATACTAAAAATAAGGGCTCCGGAGTTTTGTCATAGCTCCCGAACTAGAAAGAGTAAAAATACAGGATACATTGCAAAAGATAGCTTAGAAAGTCCTTAATCCAAATCTGCAAAGTACTTGGCTGTGCCACTTGTAGTTTTCGTGCCACAGTTGTTCACGCAATGCAAAAAATGATGGTTTATTCATAATACTAAAAATAAGGGCTCCGGAGTTTTGTCATAGCTCCCGAACTAGAAAGAGTAAAAATACAGGATACATTGCAAAAGATAGCTTAGAATGTCCTTAATCCAAATCTGCAAAGTACTTGGCTGTGCCACTTGTAGTTTTCGTGCCACAGTTGTTCACGCAATGCAAAAAATGATGGTTTATTCATAATACTAAAAATAAGGGCTCCGGAGTTTTGTTATAGCTCCCGAACTAGAAAGAGTAAAAATACAGGATACATTGCAAAAGATAGCTTAGAATGTCCTTAATCCAAATCTGCAAAGTACTTGGCTGTGCCACTTGTAGTTTTCATGCCACAGCTTTTGGCGCAATGCAAAAAATGATGGTTTATTCATAATACTAAAAATAAGGGCTCCGGAGTTTTGTCATAGCTCCCGAACTAGAAGGAGTAAAAATACAAGGTACATTGCAAATGATAGCTTGGAATGTCCTTAATTCAAATCTGCAAAGGACTTGGCTGTGCAACTTGTAGTTTTCGTGCCACAGCTTTCGGCGCAACTCAAGAAATGATGATTTATTCAAATAAAACTAAAAATAAGGGCTCCGGAGTTTTGTCATAGCTCCCGAACTAGAAGGAGTATAAATACAGGACATATTGAAAATGATAGCTTAGAATGTCCTTAATCGAAATCTGCAAAGTACTTGGCTGTGCCACTTGTAGTTTTCGTGCCACAGTTGTTCACGCAATGCAAAACATGATGGTTTATTCATAATACTAAAAATAAGGGTTCCGGAGTTTTGTCATAGCTCCCGAACTAGAAGGAGTAAAAATACAAGGTACATTGCAAATGATAGCTTGGAATGTCCTTAATTCGAATCTGCAAAGGACCTGGCTGTGCGACTTGTAGTTTTCGTGCGACAGCTTTTGGCGCAATGCAAAAAATGATGATTTATTCATAATACTAAAAATAAGGGCTCCGGAGTTTTGTCATAGCTCCCGAACTAGAAGGAGTAAAAATACAAGGTACATTGCAAAAGATAGCCTGTAATGTCCTGAATTCAAATCTGCAAAGTACTTGGCTGTGCGACTTGTAGTTTTCGTGCGACAGCTTTTGGCGCAATGCAAAAAATGATGATTTATTCATAATACTAAAAATAAGGGCTCCGGAGTTTTGTCATAGCTCCCGAACTAGAAGGAGTAAAAATACAAGGTACATTGCAAAAGATAGCCTGTGATGTCCTGAATTCAAATCTGCAAAGTACTTGGCTGTGCCACTTGTAGTTTTCGTGCCACAGTTGTTCACGCAATGCAAAACATGATGGTTTATTCATAATACTAAAAATAAGGGTTCCGGAGTTTTGTCATAGCTCCCGAACTAGAAGGAGTAAAAATACAAGGTACATTGCAAATGATAGCTTGGAATGTCCTTAATTCGAATCTGCAAAGGACCTGGCTGTGCGACTTGTAGTTTTCGTGCCACAGTTGTTCACGCAATGCAAAACATGATGGTTTATTCATAATACTAAAAATAAGGGTTCCGGAGTTTTGTCATAGCTCCCGAACTAGGAGTAAAAATACAAGGTACATTGCAAATGATAGCTTGGAATGTCCTTAATTCGAATCTGCAAAGGACCTGGCTGTGCGACTTGTAGTTTTCGTGCGACAGCTTTTGGCGCAATGCAAAAAATGATGATTTATTCATAATACTAAAAATAAGGGCTCCGGAGTTTTGTCATAGCTCCCGAACTAGAAGGAGTAAAAATACAAGGTACATTGCAAAAGATAGCCTGTAATGTCCTGAATTCAAATCTGCAAAGTACTTGGCTGTGCCACTTGTAGTTTTCGTGCCACAGTTGTTCACGCAATGCAAAAAATGATGGTTTATTCATAATACTAAAAATAAGGGCTCCGGAGTTTTGTCATAGCTCCCGAACTAGAAAGAGTAAAAATACAGGATACATTGCAAATGATAGCTTAGAATGTCCTGAATCCAAATCTGCAAAGTACTTGGCTGTGCCACTTGTAGTTTTCGTGCCACAGTTGTTCACGCAATGCAAAAAATGATGGTTTATTCATAATACTAAAAATAAGGGCTCCGGAGTTTTGTCATAGCTCCCGAACTAGAAAGAGTAAAAATACAAGGTACATTGCAAATGATAGCTTGGAATGTCCTTAATTCAAATCTGCAATGGACTTGGCTGTGCAACTTGTAGTTTTCGTGCCACAGCTTTCGGCGCAACTCAAGAAATGATGATTTATTCAAATAAAACTAAAAATAAGGGCTCCGGAGTTTTGTCATAGCTCCCGAAATAGAAGGAGTACAAATAGAGGACATATTGCAGATGATAGCCTGTGATGTCCTGAATTCAAATCTGCAAAGGACCTGGCTGTGCCACTTGTAGTTTTCGTGCCACAGCTTTTCGCGCAATGCAAAAAATGATGGTTTATTCATAATACTAAAAATAAGGGCTCGGGAGTTTTGTCATAGCTCCCGAACTAGAAAGAGTAAAAATACAAGGTACATTGCAAATGATAGCTTGGAATGTCCTTAATTCAAATCTGCAATGGACTTGGCTGTGCAACTTGTAGTTTTCGTGCCACAGCTTTCGGCGCAACTCAAGAAATGATGATTTATTCAAATAAAACTAAAAATAAGGGCTCCGGAGTTTTGTCATAGCTCCCGAACTAGAAGGAGGACAAATACAGGACATATTGCAGATGATAGCCTGTGATGTCCTGAATTCAAATCTGCAAAGGACCTGGCTGTGAGACTTGTAGTTTTCGTGCGACAGCTTTTGGCGCAATGCAAAAAATGATGATTTATTCATAATACTAAAAATAAGGGCTCCGGAGTTTTGTCATAGCTCCCGAACTAGAAGGAGTACAAATACAGTACATATTGCAAATGATAGCCTGTGATGTGCTGAATTCAAATCTGCAAAGTACTTGGCTGTGGCACTTGTAGTTTTCGTGCCACAGTTGTTCACGCAATGCAAAAAATGATGGTTTATTCATAATACTAAAAATAAGGGCTCCGGAGTTTTGTCATAGCTCCCGAACTAGAAGGAGTACAAATACAGGACATATTGCAAATGATAGCCTGTGATGTCCTGAATTCAAATCTGCAAAGTACTTGGCTGTGCCACTTGTAGTTTTCGTGCCACAGCTGTTCACGCAATGCAAAAAATGATGGTTTATTCATAATACTAAAAATAAGGGCTCCGGAGTTTTGTCATAGCTCCCGAACTAGAAAGAGTAAAAATACAGGATACATTGCAAAAGATAGCTTAGAATGTCCTTAATCCAAATCTGCAAAGTACTTGGCTGTGCCACTTGTAGTTTTCGTGCCACAGCTTTCGGCGCAACTCAAGAAATGATGATTTATTCAAATAAAACTAAAAATAAGGGCTCCGGAGTTTTGTCATAGCTCCCGAACTAGAAGGAGGACAAATACAGGACATATTGCAGATGATAGCCTGTGATGTCCTGAATTCAAATCTGCAAAGGACCTGGCTGTGCAACTTGTAGTTTTCATGCCACAGCTTTTGGCGCAATGCAAAAAATGATGGTTTATTCATAATACTAAAAATAAGGGCTCCGGAGTTTTGTCATAGCTCCCGAACTAGAAGGAGTAAAAATACAAGGTATATTGCAAAAGATAGCCTGTGATGTCCTGAATTCAAATCTGCAAAGGACTTGGCTGTGCAACTTGTAGTTTTCATGCCACAGCTTTTGGCGCAATGCAAAAAATGATGGTTTATTCATAATACTAAAAATAAGGGCTCCGGAGTTTTGTCATAGCTCCCGAACTAGAAGGAGTACAAATACAGGACATATTGCAAATGATAGCCTTTGATGTCCTGAATTCAAATCTGTAAAGTACTTGGCTGTGCCACTTGTAGTTTTCGGGCCACAGCTTTTCGCGCAATGCAAAAAATGATGATTTATTCATAATACTAAAAATAAGGGCTCCGGAGTTTTGTCATAGCTCCCGAACTAGAAAGATTAAAAATACAGGATACATTGCAAAAGATAGCTTAGAATGTCCTTAATCCAAATCTGCAAAGTACTTGGCTGTGCCACTTGTAGTTTTCATGCCACAGCTTTTGGCGCAATGCAAAAAATGATGGTTTATTCATAATACTAAAAATAAGGGCTCCGGAGTTTTGTCATAGCTCCCGAATTAGAAGGAGTACAAATACAGTACAGATTGCAAATGATAGCCTGTGATGTGCTGAATTCAAATCTGCAAAGTACTTGGCTGTGGCACTTGTAGTTTTCGTGCCACAGTTGTTCACGCAATGCAAAAAATGATGGTTTATTCATAATACTAAAAATAAGGGCTCCGGAGTTTTGTCATAGCTCCCGAACTAGAAGGAGTATAAATACAGGACATATTGCAAATGATAGCTTGGAATGTCCTTAATTCAAATCTGCAATGGACTTGGCTGTGCAACTTGTAGTTTTCGTGCCACAGCTTTCGGCGCAACTCAAGAAATGATGATTTATTCAAATAAAACTAAAAATAAGGGCTCCGGAGTTTTGTCATAGCTCCCGAAATAGAAGGAGTACAAATAGAGGACATATTGCAGATGATAGCCTGTGATGTCCTGAATTCAAATCTGCAAAGGACCTGGCTGTGCCACTTGTAGTTTTCGTGCCACAGCTTTTCGCGCAATGCAAAAAATGATGGTTTATTCATAATACTAAAAATAAGGGCTCCGGAGTTTTGTCATAGCTCCCGAACTAGAAAGAGTAAAAATACAAGGTACATTGCAAATGATAGCTTGGAATGTCCTTAATTCAAATCTGCAATGGACTTGGCTGTGCAACTTGTAGTTTTCGTGCCACAGCTTTCGGCGCAACTCAAGAAATGATGATTTATTCAAATAAAACTAAAAATAAGGGCTCCGGAGTTTTGTCATAGCTCCCGAACTAGAAGGAGGACAAATACAGGACATATTGCAGATGATAGCCTGTGATGTCCTGAATTCAAATCTGCAAAGGACCTGGCTGTGAGACTTGTAGTTTTCGTGCGACAGCTTTTGGCGCAATGCAAAAAATGATGATTTATTCATAATACTAAAAATAAGGGCTCCGGAGTTTTGTCATAGCTCCCGAACTAGAAGGAGTACAAATACAGTACATATTGCAAATGATAGCCTGTGATGTGCTGAATTCAAATCTGCAAAGTACTTGGCTGTGCCACTTGTAGTTTTCGTGCCACAGTTGTTCACGCAATGCAAAAAATGATGGTTTATTCATAATACTAAAAATAAGGGCTCCGGAGTTTTGTCATAGCTCCCGAACTAGAAGGAGTACAAATACAGGACATATTGCAAATGATAGCCTGTGATGTCCTGAATTCAAATCTGCAAAGTACTTGGCTGTGCCACTTGTAGTTTTCGTGCCACAGCTGTTCACGCAATGCAAAAAATGATGGTTTATTCATAATACTAAAAATAAGGGCTCCGGAGTTTTGTCATAGCTCCCGAACTAGAAAGAGTAAAAATACAGGATACATTGCAAAAGATAGCTTAGAATGTCCTTAATCCAAATCTGCAAAGTACTTGGCTGTGCCGCTTGTAGTTTTCATGCCACAGCTTTTGGCGCAATGCAAAAAATGATGGTTTATTCATAATACTAAAAATAAGGGCTCCGGAGTTTTGTCATAGCTCCCGAACTAGAAGGAGTAAAAATACAAGGTACATTGCAAAAGATAGCCTGTGATGTCCTGAATTCAAATCTGCAAAGAACTTGGCTGTGCAACTTGTAGTTTTCATGCCACAGCTTTTGGCGCAATGCAAAAAATGATGGTTTATTCATAATACTAAAAATAAGGGCTCCGGAGTTTTGTCATAGCTCCCGAACTAGAAGGAGTAAAAATACAAGGTATATTGCAAAAGATAGCCTGTGATGTCCTGAATTCAAATCTGCAAAGGACTTGGCTGTGCAACTTGTAGTTTTCATGCCACAGCTTTTGGCGCAATGCAAAAAATGATGGTTTATTCATAATACTAAAAATAAGGGCTCCGGAGTTTTGTCATAGCTCCCGAACTAGAAGGAGTACAAATACAGGACATATTGCAAAAGATAGCCTGTGATGTCCTGAATTCAAATCTGTAAAGTACTTGGCTGTGCCACTTGTAGTTTTCGGGCCACAGCTTTTCGCGCAATGCAAAAAATGATGATTTATTCATAATACTAAAAATAAGGGCTCCGGAGTTTTGTCATAGCTCCCGAACTAGAAAGATTAAAAATACAGGATACATTGCAAAAGATAGCTTAGAATGTCCTTAATCCAAATCTGCAAAGTACTTGGCTGTGCCACTTGTAGTTTTCATGCCACAGCTTTTGGCGCAATGCAAAAAATGATGGTTTATTCATAATACTAAAAATAAGGGCTCCGGAGTTTTGTCATAGCTCCCGAATTAGAAGGAGTACAAATACAGTACATATTGCAAATGATAGCCTGTGATGTGCTGAATTCAAATCTGCAAAGTACTTGGCTGTGGCACTTGTAGTTTTCGTGCCACAGTTGTTCACGCAATGCAAAAAATGATGGTTTATTCATAATACTAAAAATAAGGGCTCCGGAGTTTTGTCATAGCTCCCGAACTAGAAGGAGTATAAATACAGGACATATTGCAAATGATAGCCTGTGATGTCCTGAATTCAAATCTGCAAAGTACTTGGCTGTGCCCCTTGTAGTTTTCGTGCCACAGCTGTTCACGCAATGCAAAAAATGATGGTTTATTCATAACACTAAAAATAAGGGCTCCGGAGTTTTGTCATAGCTCCCGAACTAGAAAGAGTAAAAATACAGGATACATTGCAAAAGATAGCTTAGAATGTCCTTAATCCAAATCTGCAAAGTACTTGGCTGTGCAACTTGTAGTTTTCATGCCACAGCTTTTGGCGCAATGCAAAAAATGATGGTTTATTCATAATACTAAAAATAAGGGCTCCGGAGTTTTGTCATAGCTCCCGAACTAGAAGGAGTAAAAATACAAGGTATATTGCAAAAGATAGCCTGTGATGTCCTGAATTCAAATCTGCAAAGGACTTGGCTGTGCAACTTGTAGTTTTCATGCCACAGCTTTTGGCGCAATGCAAAAAATGATGGTTTATTCATAATACTAAAAATAAGGGCTCCGGAGTTTTGTCATAGCTCCCGAACTAGAAGGAGTAAAAATACAGGACATATTGCAAATGATAGCCTTTGATGTCCTAAATTCAAATCTGTAAAGTACTTGGCTGTGCCACTTGTAGTTTTCGGGCCACAGCTTTTCGCGCAATGCAAAAAATGATGATTTATTCATAATACTAAAAATAAGGGCTCCGGAGTTTTGTCATAGCTCCCGAACTAGAAAGAGTAAAAATACAGGATACATTGCAAAAGATAGCTTAGAAAGTCCTTAATCCAAATCTGCAAAGTACTTGGCTGTGCCACTTGTAGTTTTCGTGCCACAGTTGTTCACGCAATGCAACAAATGATGGTTTATTCATAATACTAAAAATAAGGGCTCCGGAGTTTTGTCATAGCTCCCGAACTAGAAAGAGTAAAAATACAAGGTACATTGCAAATGATAGCTTGGAATGTCCTTAATTCGAATCTGCAAAGGACCTGGCTGTGAGACTTGTAGTTTTCGTGCGACAGCTTTTGGCGCAATGCAAAAAATGATGATTTATTCATAATACTAAAAATAAGGGCTCCGGAGTTTTGTCATAGCTCCCGAACTAGAAGGAGTACAAATACAGGACATATTGCAAATGATAGCCTGTGATGTCCTGAATTCAAATCTGCAAAGTACTTGGCTGTGCCACTTGTAGTTTTCGTGCCACAGTTGTTCACGCAATGCAAAAAATGATGGTTTATTCATAATACTAAAAATAAGGGCTCCGGAGTTTTGTCATAGCTCCCGAACTAGAAGGAGTATAAATACAGGACATATTGAAAATGATAGCTTAGAATGTCCTTAATCGAAATCTGCAAAGTACTTGGCTGTGCCACTTGTAGTTTTCGTGCCACAGTTGTTCACGCAATGCAAAACATGATGGTTTATTCATAATACTAAAAATAAGGGCTCCGGAGTTTTGTCATAGCTCCCGAACTAGAAGGAGTAAAAATACAAGGTACATTGCAAATGATAGCTTGGAATGTCCTTAATTCGAATCTGTAAAGGACCTGGCTGTGCGACTTGTAGTTTTCGTGCGACAGCTTTTGGCGCAATGCAAAAAATGATGATTTATTCATAATACTAAAAATAAGGGCTCCGGAGTTTTGTCATAGCTCCCGAACTAGAAGGAGTACAAATACAGGACATATTGCAAATGATAGCCTGTGATGTCCTGAATTCAAATCTGCAAAGTACTTGGCTGTGCCACTTGTAGTTTTCGTGCCACAGTTGTTCACGCAATGCAAAAAATGATGGTTTATTCATAATACTAAAAATAAGGGCTCCGGAGTTTTGTCATAGCTCCCGAACTAGAAAGAGTAAAAATACAGGATACATTGCAAAAGATAGCTTAGAAAGTCCTTAATCCAAATCTGCAAAGTACTTGGCTGTGCCACTTGTAGTTTTCGTGCCACAGTTGTTCACGCAATGCAACAAATGATGGTTTATTCATAATACTAAAAATAAGGGCTCCGGAGTTTTGTCATAGCTCCCGAACTAGAAAGAGTAAAAATACAAGGTACATTGCAAATGATAGCTTGGAATGTCCTTAATTCGAATCTGCAAAGGACCTGGCTGTGAGACTTGTAGTTTTCGTGCGACAGCTTTTGGCGCAATGCAAAAAATGATGATTTATTCATAATACTAAAAATAAGGGCTCCGGAGTTTTGTCATAGCTCCCGAACTAGAAGGAGTACAAATACAGAACATATTGCAAATGATAGCCTGTGATGTCCTGAATTCAAATCTGCAAAGTACTTGGCTGTGCCACTTGTAGTTTTCGTGCCACAGTTGTTCACGCAATGCAAAAAATGATGGTTTATTCATAATACTAAAAATAAGGGCTCCGGAGTTTTGTCATAGCTCCCGAACTAGAAAGAGTAAAAATACAGGATACATTGCAAAAGATAGCTTAGAATGTCCTTAATCCAAATCTGCAAAGTACTTGGCTGTGCCACTTGTAGTTTTCGTGCCACAGTTGTTCACGCAATGCAAAAAATGATGGTTTATTCATAATACTAAAAATAAGGGCTCCGGAGTTTTGTCATAGCTCCCGAACTAGAAAGAGTAAAAATACAAGGTACATTGCAAATGATAGCTTGGAATGTCCTTAATTCAAATCTGCAATGGACTTGGCTGTGCAACTTGTAGTTTTCGTGCCACAGTTTTCGGCGCAACTCAAGAAATGATGATTTATTCAAATAAAACTAAAAATAAGGGCTCCGGAGTTTTGTCATAGCTCCCGAACTAGAAGGAGGACAAATACAGGACATATTGCAGATGATAGCCTGTGATGTCCTGAATTCAAATCTGCAAAGGACCTGGCTGTGCGACTTGTAGTTTTCATGCCACAGCTTTTCGCGCAATGCAAAAAATGATGGTTTATTCATAATACTAAAAATAAGGGCTCCGGAGTTTTGTTATAGCTCCCGAACTAGAAGGAGTACAAATACAGTATACATTGCAAAAGATAGCCTGTGATGTCCTGAATTAAAATCTCTAAAGTACTTGGCTGTGCCACTTGTAGTTTTCGTGCCACAGTTGTTCACGCAATGCAAAAAATGATGGTTTATTCATAATACTAAAAATAAGGGCTCCGGAGTTTTGTCATAGCTCCCGAAATAGAAGGAGTAAAAATACAGGATACATTGCAAATGATAGCTTAGAATGTCCTTAATCCAAATCTGCAAAGTACTTGGCTGTGCCACTTGTAGTTTTCGTGCCACCGTTGTTCACGCAATGCAAAAAATGATGGTTTATTCATAATACTAAAAATAAGGGCTCCGGAGTTTTGTCATAGCTCCCGAACTAGAAGGAGTAAAAATACAAGGTACATTGCAAAAGATAGCTTGGAATGTCCTTAATTCAAATCTGCAAAGGACTTGGCTGTGCAACTTGTAGTTTTCGTGCCACAGCTTTCGGCGCAACTCAAGAAATGATGGTTTATTCATAATACTAAAAATAAGGGCTCCGGAGTTTTGTCATAGCTCCCGAACTAGAAGGAGTAAAAATACAAGGTACATTGCAAATGATAGCTTGGAATGTCCTTAATTCGAATCTGCAAAGGACCTGGCTGTGCGACTTGTAGTTTTCGTGCGACAGCTTTTGGCGCAATGCAAAAAATGATGATTTATTCATAATACTAAAAATAAGGGCTCCGGAGTTTTGTCATAGCTCCCGAACTAGAAGGAGTACAAATACAGTACATATTGCAAATGATAGCCTGTGATGTGCTGAATTCAAATCTGCAAAGTACTTGGCTGTGCCACTTGTAGTTTTCGTGCCACAGTTGTTCACGCAATGCAAAAAATGATGGTTTATTCATAATACTAAAAATAAGGGCTCCGGAGTTTTGTCATAGCTCCCGAACTAGAAGGAGTACAAATACAGGACATATTGCAAATGATAGCCTGTGATGTCCTGAATTCAAATCTGCAAAGTACTTGGCTGTGAGACTTGTAGTTTTCGTGCGACAGCTTTTGGCGCAATGCAAAAAATGATGATTTATTCATAATACTAAAAATAAGGGCTCCGGAGTTTTGTCATAGCTCCCGAACTAGAAGGAGTACAAATACAGTACATATTGAAAATGATAGCCTGTGATGTGCTGAATTCAAATCTGCAAAGTACTTGGCTGTGCCACTTGTAGTTTTCGTGCCACAGTTGTTCACGCAATGCAAAAAATGATGGTTTATTCATAATACTAAAAATAAGGGCTCCGGAGTTTTGTCATAGCTCCCGAACTAGAAGGAGTACAAATACAGGACATATTGCAAATGATAGCCTGTGATGTCCTGAATTCAAATCTGCAAAGTACTTGGCTGTGCCACTTGTAGTTTTCGTGCCACAGCTGTTCACGCAATGCAAAAAATGATGGTTTATTCATAATACTAAAAATAAGGGCTCCGGAGTTTTGTCATAGCTCCCGAACTAGAAAGAGTAAAAATACAGGATACATTGCAAAAGATAGCTTAGAATGTCCTTAATCCAAATCTGCAAAGTACTTGGCTGTGCCGCTTGTAGTTTTCATGCCACAGCTTTTGGCGCAATGCAAAAAATGATGGTTTATTCATAATACTAAAAATAAGGGCTCCGGAGTTTTGTCATAGCTCCCGAACTAGAAGGAGTAAAAATACAAGGTACATTGCAAAAGATAGCCTGTGATGTCCTGAATTCAAATCTGCAAAGAACTTGGCTGTGCAACTTGTAGTTTTCATGCCACAGCTTTTGGCGCAATGCAAAAAATGATGGTTTATTCATAATACTAAAAATAAGGGCTCCGGAGTTTTGTCATAGCTCCCGAACTAGAAGGAGTAAAAATACAAGGTATATTGCAAAAGATAGCCTGTGATGTCCTGAATTCAAATCTGCAAAGGACTTGGCTGTGCAACTTGTAGTTTTCATGCCACAGCTTTTGGCGCAATGCAAAAAATGATGGTTTATTCATAATACTAAAAATCAGGGCTCCGGAGTTTTGTCATAGCTCCCGAACTAGAAGGAGTACAAATACAGGACATATTGCAAATGATAGCCTTTGATGTCCTGAATTCAAATCTGTAAAGTACTTGGCTGTGCCACTTGTAGTTTTCGGGCCACAGCTTTTCGCGCAATGCAAAAAATGATGATTTATTCATAATACTAAAAATAAGGGCTCCGGAGTTTTGTCATAGCTCCCGAACTAGAAAGATTAAAAATACAGGATACATTGCAAAAGATAGCTTAGAATGTCCTTAATCCAAATCTGCAAAGTACTTGGCTGTGCCACTTGTAGTTTTCATGCCACAGCTTTTGGCGCAATGCAAAAAATGATGGTTTATTCATAATACTAAAAATAAGGGCTCCGGAGTTTTGTCATAGCTCCCGAATTAGAAGGAGTACAAATACAGTACATATTGCAAATGATAGCCTGTGATGTGCTGAATTCAAATCTGCAAAGTACTTGGCTGTGGCACTTGTAGTTTTCGTGCCACAGTTGTTCACGCAATGCAAAAAATGATGGTTTATTCATAATACTAAAAATAAGGGCTCCGGAGTTTTGTCATAGCTCCCGAACTAGAAGGAGTATAAATACAGGACATATTGCAAATGATAGCCTTTGATGTCCTAAATTCAAATCTGTAAAGTACTTGGCTGTGCCACTTGTAGTTTTCGGGCCACAGCTTTTCGCGCAATGCAAAAAATGATGATTTATTCATAATACTAAAAATAAGGGCTCCGGAGTTTTGTCATAGCTCCCGAACTAGAAAGAGTAAAAATACAGGATACATTGCAAAAGATAGCTTAGAAAGTCCTTAATCCAAATCTGCAAAGTACTTGGCTGTGCCACTTGTAGTTTTCGTGCCACAGTTGTTCACGCAATGCAACAAATGATGGTTTATTCATAATACTAAAAATAAGGGCTCCGGAGTTTTGTCATAGCTCCCGAATTAGAAGGAGTACAAATACAGTACATATTGCAAATGATAGCCTGTGATGTCCTGAATTCAAATCTGCAAAGAACTTGGCTGTGCAACTTGTAGTTTTCATGCCACAGCTTTTGGCGCAATGCAAAAAATGATGGTTTATTCATAATACTAAAAATAAGGGCTCCGGAGTTTTGTCATAGCTCCCGAACTAGAAGGAGTAAAAATACAAGGTATATTGCAAAAGATAGCCTGTGATGTCCTGAATTCAAATCTGCAAAGGACTTGGCTGTGCAACTTGTAGTTTTCATGCCACAGCTTTTGGCGCAATGCAAAAAATGATGGTTTATTCATAATACTAAAAATAAGGGCTCCGGAGTTTTGTCATAGCTCCCGAACTAGAAGGAGTACAAATACAGGACATATTGCAAATGATAGCCTGTGATGTCCTGAATTCAAATCTGCAAAGTACTTGGCTGTGCCCCTTGTAGTTTTCGTGCCACAGCTGTTCACGCAATGCAAAAAATGATGGTTTATTCATAACACTAAAAATAAGGGCTCCGGAGTTTTGTCATAGCTCCCGAACTAGAAAGAGTAAAAATACAGGATACATTGCAAAAGATAGCTTAGAATGTCCTTAATCCAAATCTGCAAAGTACTTGGCTGTGCAACTTGTAGTTTTCATGCCACAGCTTTTGGCGCAATGCAAAAAATGATGGTTTATTCATAATACTAAAAATAAGGGCTCCGGAGTTTTGTCATAGCTCCCGAACTAGAAGGAGTAAAAATACAAGGTATATTGCAAAAGATAGCCTGTGATGTCCTGAATTCAAATCTGCAAAGGACTTGGCTGTGCAACTTGTAGTTTTCATGCCACAGCTTTTGGCGCAATGCAAAAAATGATGGTTTATTCATAATACTAAAAATAAGGGCTCCGGAGTTTTGTCATAGCTCCCGAACTAGAAGGAGTAAAAATACAGGACATATTGCAAATGATAGCCTTTGATGTCCTAAATTCAAATCTGTAAAGTACTTGGCTGTGCCACTTGTAGTTTTCGGGCCACAGCTTTTCGCGCAATGCAAAAAATGATGATTTATTCATAATACTAAAAATAAGGGCTCCGGAGTTTTGTCATAGCTCCCGAACTAGAAAGAGTAAAAATACAGGATACATTGCAAAAGATAGCTTAGAAAGTCCTTAATCCAAATCTGCAAAGTACTTGGCTGTGCCACTTGTAGTTTTCGTGCCACAGTTGTTCACGCAATGCAACAAATGATGGTTTATTCATAATACTAAAAATAAGGGCTCCGGAGTTTTGTCATAGCTCCCGAACTAGAAAGAGTAAAAATACAAGGTACATTGCAAATGATAGCTTGGAATGTCCTTAATTCGAATCTGCAAAGGACCTGGCTGTGAGACTTGTAGTTTTCGTGCGACAGCTTTTGGCGCAATGCAAAAAATGATGATTTATTCATAATACTAAAAATAAGGGCTCCGGAGTTTTGTCATAGCTCCCGAACTAGAAGGAGTACAAATACAGGACATATTGCAAATGATAGCCTGTGATGTCCTGAATTCAAATCTGCAAAGTACTTGGCTGTGCCACTTGTAGTTTTCGTGCCACAGTTGTTCACGCAATGCAAAAAATGATGGTTTATTCATAATAC
The DNA here is from genome assembly GCA_932526495.1 of Bombylius major. Classification (NCBI taxonomy): domain Eukaryota; kingdom Metazoa; phylum Arthropoda; class Insecta; order Diptera; family Bombyliidae; genus Bombylius; species Bombylius major. The sequence goes on from OW052048.1 coordinate 215,156, forward strand.
TAAAAATAAGGGCTCCGGAGTTTTGTCATAGCTCCCGAACTAGAAGGAGTATAAATACAGGACATATTGAAAATGATAGCTTAGAATGTCCTTAATCGAAATCTGCAAAGTACTTGGCTGTGCCACTTGTAGTTTTCGTGCCACAGTTGTTCACGCAATGCAAAACATGATGGTTTATTCATAATACTAAAAATAAGGGCTCCGGAGTTTTGTCATAGCTCCCGAACTAGAAGGAGTAAAAATACAAGGTACATTGCAAATGATAGCTTGGAATGTCCTTAATTCGAATCTGCAAAGGACCTGGCTGTGCGACTTGTAGTTTTCGTGCGACAGCTTTTGGCGCAATGCAAAAAATGATGATTTATTCATAATACTAAAAATAAGGGCTCCGGAGTTTTGTCATAGCTCCCGAACTAGAAGGAGTACAAATACAGGACATATTGCAAATGATAGCCTGTGATGTCCTGAATTCAAATCTGCAAAGTACTTGGCTGTGCCACTTGTAGTTTTCGTGCCACAGTTGTTCACGCAATGCAAAAAATGATGGTTTATTCATAATACTAAAAATAAGGGCTCCGGAGTTTTGTCATAGCTCCCGAACTAGAAAGAGTAAAAATACAGGATACATTGCAAAAGATAGCTTAGAAAGTCCTTAATCCAAATCTGCAAAGTACTTGGCTGTGCCACTTGTAGTTTTCGTGCCACAGTTGTTCACGCAATGCAACAAATGATGGTTTATTCATAATACTAAAAATAAGGGCTCCGGAGTTTTGTCATAGCTCCCGAACTAGAAAGAGTAAAAATACAAGGTACATTGCAAATGATAGCTTGGAATGTCCTTAATTCGAATCTGCAAAGGACCTGGCTGTGAGACTTGTAGTTTTCGTGCGACAGCTTTTGGCGCAATGCAAAAAATGATGATTTATTCATAATACTAAAAATAAGGGCTCCGGAGTTTTGTCATAGCTCCCGAACTAGAAGGAGTACAAATACAGAACATATTGCAAATGATAGCCTGTGATGTCCTGAATTCAAATCTGCAAAGTACTTGGCTGTGCCACTTGTAGTTTTCGTGCCACAGTTGTTCACGCAATGCAAAAAATGATGGTTTATTCATAATACTAAAAATAAGGGCTCCGGAGTTTTGTCATAGCTCCCGAACTAGAAAGAGTAAAAATACAGGATACATTGCAAAAGATAGCTTAGAATGTCCTTAATCCAAATCTGCAAAGTACTTGGCTGTGCCACTTGTAGTTTTCGTGCCACAGTTGTTCACGCAATGCAAAAAATGATGGTTTATTCATAATACTAAAAATAAGGGCTCCGGAGTTTTGTCATAGCTCCCGAACTAGAAAGAGTAAAAATACAAGGTACATTGCAAATGATAGCTTGGAATGTCCTTAATTCAAATCTGCAATGGACTTGGCTGTGCAACTTGTAGTTTTCGTGCCACAGTTTTCGGCGCAACTCAAGAAATGATGATTTATTCAAATAAAACTAAAAATAAGGGCTCCGGAGTTTTGTCATAGCTCCCGAACTAGAAGGAGGACAAATACAGGACATATTGCAGATGATAGCCTGTGATGTCCTGAATTCAAATCTGCAAAGGACCTGGCTGTGCGACTTGTAGTTTTCATGCCACAGCTTTTCGCGCAATGCAAAAAATGATGGTTTATTCATAATACTAAAAATAAGGGCTCCGGAGTTTTGTTATAGCTCCCGAACTAGAAGGAGTACAAATACAGTATACATTGCAAAAGATAGCCTGTGATGTCCTGAATTAAAATCTCTAAAGTACTTGGCTGTGCCACTTGTAGTTTTCGTGCCACAGTTGTTCACGCAATGCAAAAAATGATGGTTTATTCATAATACTAAAAATAAGGGCTCCGGAGTTTTGTCATAGCTCCCGAAATAGAAGGAGTAAAAATACAGGATACATTGCAAATGATAGCTTAGAATGTCCTTAATCCAAATCTGCAAAGTACTTGGCTGTGCCACTTGTAGTTTTCGTGCCACCGTTGTTCACGCAATGCAAAAAATGATGGTTTATTCATAATACTAAAAATAAGGGCTCCGGAGTTTTGTCATAGCTCCCGAACTAGAAGGAGTAAAAATACAAGGTACATTGCAAAAGATAGCTTGGAATGTCCTTAATTCAAATCTGCAAAGGACTTGGCTGTGCAACTTGTAGTTTTCGTGCCACAGCTTTCGGCGCAACTCAAGAAATGATGGTTTATTCATAATACTAAAAATAAGGGCTCCGGAGTTTTGTCATAGCTCCCGAACTAGAAGGAGTAAAAATACAGGACATATTGCAAATGATAGCCTTTGATGTCCTAAATTCAAATCTGTAAAGTACTTGGCTGTGCCACTTGTAGTTTTCGGGCCACAGCTTTTCGCGCAATGCAAAAAATGATGATTTATTCATAATACTAAAAATAAGGGCTCCGGAGTTTTGTCATAGCTCCCGAACTAGAAAGAGTAAAAATACAGGATACATTGCAAAAGATAGCTTAGAAAGTCCTTAATCCAAATCTGCAAAGTACTTGGCTGTGCCACTTGTAGTTTTCGTGCCACAGTTGTTCACGCAATGCAACAAATGATGGTTTATTCATAATACTAAAAATAAGGGCTCCGGAGTTTTGTCATAGCTCCCGAACTAGAAAGAGTAAAAATACAAGGTACATTGCAAAAGATAGCCTGTAATGTCCTTAATTCGAATCTGCAAAGGACCTGGCTGTGAGACTTGTAGTTTTCGTGCGACAGCTTTTGGCGCAATGCAAAAAATGATGATTTATTCATAATACTAAAAATAAGGGCTCCGGAGTTTTGTCATAGCTCCCGAACTAGAAGGAGTACAAATACAGGACATATTGCAAATGATAGCCTGTGATGTCCTGAATTCAAATCTGCAAAGTACTTGGCTGTGCCACTTGTAGTTTTCGTGCCACAGTTGTTCACGCAATGCAAAAAATGATGGTTTATTCATAATACTAAAAATAAGGGCTCCGGAGTTTTGTCATAGCTCCCGAACTAGAAAGAGTAAAAATACAAGGTACATTGCAAATGATAGCTTGGAATGTCCTTAATTCAAATCTGCAATGGACTTGGCTGTGCAACTTGTAGTTTTCGTGCCACAGCTTTCGGCGCAACTCAAGAAATGATGATTTATTCAAATAAAACTAAAAATAAGGGCTCCGGAGTTTTGTCATAGCTCCCGAACTAGAAGGAGTACAAATAGAGGACATATTGCAAATGATAGCCTGTGATGTCCTGAATTCAAATCTGCAAAGGACCTGGCTGTGCCACTTGTAGTTTTCGTGCCACAGCTTTTCGCGCAATGCAAAAAATGATGGTTTATTCATAATACTAAAAATAAGGGCTCCGGAGTTTTGTTATAGCTCCCGAACTAGAAAGAGTACAAATACAGAACATATTGCAAATGATAGCCTGTGATGTCCTGAATTCAAATCTGCAAAGTACTTGGCTGTGCCCCTTGTAGTTTTCGTGCCACAGCTGTTCACGCAATGCAAAAAATGATGGTTTATTCATAATACTAAAAATAAGGGCTCCGGAGTTTTGTCATAGCTCCCGAACTAGAAAGAGTAAAAATACAGGATACATTGCAAATGATAGCTTAGAATGTCCTTAATCCAAATCTGCAAAGTACTTGGCTGTGCCACTTGTAGTTTTCGTGCCACCGTTGTTCACGCAATGCAAAAAATGATGGTTTATTCATAATACTAAAAATAAGGGCTCCGGAGTTTTGTCATAGCTCCCGAACTAGAAGGAGTAAAAATACAAGGTACATTGCAAATGATAGCTTGGAATGTCCTTAATCGAAATCTGCAAAGTACTTGGCTGTGCCACTTGTAGTTTTCGTGCCACAGTTGTTCACGCAATGCAAAACATGATGGTTTATTCATAATACTAAAAATAAGGGTTCCGGAGTTTTGTCATAGCTCCCGAAATAGAAGGAGTAAAAATACAGGATACATTGCAAATGATAGCTTAGAATGTCCTTAATCCAAATCTGCAAAGTACTTGGCTGTGCCACTTGTAGTTTTCGTGCCACCGTTGTTCACGCAATGCAAAAAATGATGGTTTATTCATAATACTAAAAATAAGGGCTCCGGAGTTTTGTCATAGCTCCCGAACTAGAAGGAGTAAAAATACAAGGTACATTGCAAATGATAGCTTGGAATGTCCTTAATTCAAATCTGCAAAGGACTTGGCTGTGCAACTTGTAGTTTTCGTGCCACAGCTTTCGGCGCAACTCAAGAAATGATGATTTATTCAAATAAAACTAAAAATAAGGGCTCCGGAGTTTTGTCATAGCTCCCGAACTAGAAGGAGTATAAATACAGGACATATTGAAAATGATAGCTTAGAATGTCCTTAATCGAAATCTGCAAAGTACTTGGCTGTGCCACTTGTAGTTTTCGTGCCACAGTTGTTCACGCAATGCAAAACATGATGGTTTATTCATAATACTAAAAATAAGGGTTCCGGAGTTTTGTCATAGCTCCCGAAATAGAAGGAGGACAAATACAGGACATATTGCAGATGATAGCCTGTGATGTCCTGAATTCAAATCTGCAAAGGACCTGGCTGTGCGACTTGTAGTTTTCATGCCACAGCTTTTCGCGCAATGCAAAAAATGATGGTTTATTCATAATACTAAAAATAAGGGCTCCGGAGTTTTGTTATAGCTCCCGAACTAGAAGGAGTACAAATACAGTATACATTGCAAAAGATAGCCTGTGATGTCCTGAATTAAAATCTCTAAAGTACTTGGCTGTGCCACTTGTAGTTTTCGTGCCACAGTTGTTCACGCAATGCAAAAAATGATGGTTTATTCATAATACTAAAAATAAGGGCTCCGGAGTTTTGTCATAGCTCCCGAAATAGAAGGAGTAAAAATACAGGATACATTGCAAATGATAGCTTAGAATGTCCTTAATCCAAATCTGCAAAGTACTTGGCTGTGCCACTTGTAGTTTTCGTGCCACCGTTGTTCACGCAATGCAAAAAATGATGGTTTATTCATAATACTAAAAATAAGGGCTCCGGAGTTTTGTCATAGCTCCCGAACTAGAAGGAGTAAAAATACAAGGTACATTGCAAAAGATAGCTTGGAATGTCCTTAATTCAAATCTGCAAAGGACTTGGCTGTGCAACTTGTAGTTTTCGTGCCACAGCTTTCGGCGCAACTCAAGAAATGATGGTTTATTCATAATACTAAAAATAAGGGCTCCGGAGTTTTGTCATAGCTCCCGAACTAGAAGGAGTAAAAATACAGGACATATTGCAAATGATAGCCTTTGATGTCCTAAATTCAAATCTGTAAAGTACTTGGCTGTGCCACTTGTAGTTTTCGGGCCACAGCTTTTCGCGCAATGCAAAAAATGATGATTTATTCATAATACTAAAAATAAGGGCTCCGGAGTTTTGTCATAGCTCCCGAACTAGAAAGAGTAAAAATACAGGATACATTGCAAAAGATAGCTTAGAAAGTCCTTAATCCAAATCTGCAAAGTACTTGGCTGTGCCACTTGTAGTTTTCGTGCCACAGTTGTTCACGCAATGCAACAAATGATGGTTTATTCATAATACTAAAAATAAGGGCTCCGGAGTTTTGTCATAGCTCCCGAACTAGAAAGAGTAAAAATACAAGGTACATTGCAAAAGATAGCCTGTAATGTCCTTAATTCGAATCTGCAAAGGACCTGGCTGTGAGACTTGTAGTTTTCGTGCGACAGCTTTTGGCGCAATGCAAAAAATGATGATTTATTCATAATACTAAAAATAAGGGCTCCGGAGTTTTGTCATAGCTCCCGAACTAGAAGGAGTACAAATACAGGACATATTGCAAATGATAGCCTGTGATGTCCTGAATTCAAATCTGCAAAGTACTTGGCTGTGCCACTTGTAGTTTTCGTGCCACAGTTGTTCACGCAATGCAAAAAATGATGGTTTATTCATAATACTAAAAATAAGGGCTCCGGAGTTTTGTCATAGCTCCCGAACTAGAAAGAGTAAAAATACAAGGTACATTGCAAATGATAGCTTGGAATGTCCTTAATTCAAATCTGCAATGGACTTGGCTGTGCAACTTGTAGTTTTCGTGCCACAGCTTTCGGCGCAACTCAAGAAATGATGATTTATTCAAATAAAACTAAAAATAAGGGCTCCGGAGTTTTGTCATAGCTCCCGAAATAGAAGGAGTACAAATAGAGGACATATTGCAGATGATAGCCTGTGATGTCCTGAATTCAAATCTGCAAAGGACCTGGCTGTGCCACTTGTAGTTTTCGTGCCACAGCTTTTCGCGCAATGCAAAAAATGATGGTTTATTCATAATACTAAAAATAAGGGCTCCGGAGTTTTGTTATAGCTCCCGAACTAGAAAGAGTACAAATACAGAACATATTGCAAATGATAGCCTGTGATGTCCTGAATTCAAATCTGCAAAGTACTTGGCTGTGCCCCTTGTAGTTTTCGTGCCACAGCTGTTCACGCAATGCAAAAAATGATGGTTTATTCATAATACTAAAAATAAGGGCTCCGGAGTTTTGTCATAGCTCCCGAACTAGAAAGAGTAAAAATACAGGATACATTGCAAATGATAGCTTAGAATGTCCTTAATCCAAATCTGCAAAGTACTTGGCTGTGCCACTTGTAGTTTTCGTGCCACCGTTGTTCACGCAATGCAAAAAATGATGGTTTATTCATAATACTAAAAATAAGGGCTCCGGAGTTTTGTCATAGCTCCCGAACTAGAAGGAGTAAAAATACAAGGTACATTGCAAATGATAGCTTGGAATGTCCTTAATCGAAATCTGCAAAGTACTTGGCTGTGCCACTTGTAGTTTTCGTGCCACAGTTGTTCACGCAATGCAAAACATGATGGTTTATTCATAATACTAAAAATAAGGGTTCCGGAGTTTTGTCATAGCTCCCGAAATAGAAGGAGTAAAAATACAGGATACATTGCAAATGATAGCTTAGAATGTCCTTAATCCAAATCTGCAAAGTACTTGGCTGTGCCACTTGTAGTTTTCGTGCCACCGTTGTTCACGCAATGCAAAAAATGATGGTTTATTCATAATACTAAAAATAAGGGCTCCGGAGTTTTGTCATAGCTCCCGAACTAGAAGGAGTAAAAATACAAGGTACATTGCAAATGATAGCTTGGAATGTCCTTAATTCAAATCTGCAAAGGACTTGGCTGTGCAACTTGTAGTTTTCGTGCCACAGCTTTCGGCGCAACTCAAGAAATGATGATTTATTCAAATAAAACTAAAAATAAGGGCTCCGGAGTTTTGTCATAGCTCCCGAACTAGAAGGAGTATAAATACAGGACATATTGAAAATGATAGCTTAGAATGTCCTTAATCGAAATCTGCAAAGTACTTGGCTGTGCCACTTGTAGTTTTCGTGCCACAGTTGTTCACGCAATGCAAAACATGATGGTTTATTCATAATACTAAAAATAAGGGTTCCGGAGTTTTGTCATAGCTCCCGAAATAGAAGGAGTAAAAATACAGGATACATTGCAAATGATAGCTTAGAATGTCCTTAATCCAAATCTGCAAAGTACTTGGCTGTGCCACTTGTAGTTTTCGTGCCACCGTTGTTCACGCAATGCAAAAAATGATGGTTTATTCATAATACTAAAAATAAGGGCTCCGGAGTTTTGTCATAGCTCCCGAACTAGAAGGAGTAAAAATACAAGGTACATTGCAAATGATAGCTTGGAATGTCCTTAATTCAAATCTGCAAAGTACTTGGCTGTGCCACTTGTAGTTTTCGTGCCACCGTTGTTCACGCAATGCAAAAAATGATGGTTTATTCATAATACTAAAAATAAGGGCTCCGGAGTTTTGTCATAGCTCCCGAACTAGAAGGAGTAAAAATACAAGGTACATTGCAAATGATAGCTTGGAATGTCCTTAATCGAAATCTGCAAAGTACTTGGCTGTGCCACTTGTAGTTTTCGTGCCACAGTTGTTCACGCAATGCAAAACATGATGGTTTATTCATAATACTAAAAATAAGGGTTCCGGAGTTTTGTCATAGCTCCCGAAATAGAAGGAGTAAAAATACAGGATACATTGCAAATGATAGCTTAGAATGTCCTTAATCCAAATCTGCAAAGTACTTGGCTGTGCCACTTGTAGTTTTCGTGCCACCGTTGTTCACGCAATGCAAAAAATGATGGTTTATTCATAATACTAAAAATAAGGGCTCCGGAGTTTTGTCATAGCTCCCGAACTAGAAGGAGTAAAAATACAAGGTACATTGCAAATGATAGCTTGGAATGTCCTTAATTCAAATCTGCAAAGGACTTGGCTGTGCAACTTGTAGTTTTCGTGCCACAGCTTTCGGCGCAACTCAAGAAATGATGATTTATTCAAATAAAACTAAAAATAAGGGCTCCGGAGTTTTGTCATAGCTCCCGAACTAGAAGGAGTATAAATACAGGACATATTGCAAAAGATAGCTTAGAATGTCCTCAATCCAAATCTGCAAAGTACTTGGCTGTGCCACTTGTAGTTTTCATGCCACAGCTTTTGGCGCAATGCAAAAAATGATGGTTTATTCATAATACTAAAAATAAGGGCTCCGGAGTTTTGTCATAGCTCCCGAACTAGAAGGAGTAAAAATACAAGGTACATTGCAAATGATAGCTTGGAATGTCCTTAATTCAAATCTGCAAAGGACTTGGCTGTGCAACTTGTAGTTTTCGTGCCACAGCTTTCGGCGCAACTCAAGAAATGATGATTTATTCAAATAAAACTAAAAATAAGGGCTCCGGAGTTTTGTCATAGCTCCCGAACTAGAAGGAGTATAAATACAGGACATATTGAAAATGATAGCTTAGAATGTCCTTAATCGAAATCTGCAAAGTACTTGGCTGTGCCACTTGTAGTTTTCGTGCCACAGTTGTTCACGCAATGCAAAACATGATGGTTTATTCATAATACTAAAAATAAGGGCTCCGGAGTTTTGTCATAGCTCCCGAACTAGAAGGAGTAAAAATACAAGGTACATTGCAAATGATAGCTTGGAATGTCCTTAATTCAAATCTGCAATGGACTTGGCTGTGCAACTTGTAGTTTTCGTGCCACAGCTTTCGGCGCAACTCAAGAAATGATGATTTATTCAAATAAAACTAAAAATAAGGGCTCCGGAGTTTTGTCATAGCTCCCGAAATAGAAGGAGTACAAATAGAGGACATATTGCAGATGATAGCCTGTGATGTCCTGAATTCAAATCTGCAAAGGACCTGGCTGTGCCACTTGTAGTTTTCGTGCCACAGCTTTTCGCGCAATGCAAAAAATGATGGTTTATTCATAATACTAAAAATAAGGGCTCCGGAGTTTTGTTATAGCTCCCGAACTAGAAAGAGTACAAATACAGAACATATTGCAAATGATAGCCTGTGATGTCCTGAATTCAAATCTGCAAAGTACTTGGCTGTGCCCCTTGTAGTTTTCGTGCCACAGCTGTTCACGCAATGCAAAAAATGATGGTTTATTCATAATACTAAAAATAAGGGCTCCGGAGTTTTGTCATAGCTCCCGAACTAGAAAGAGTAAAAATACAGGATACATTGCAAATGATAGCTTAGAATGTCCTTAATCCAAATCTGCAAAGTACTTGGCTGTGCCACTTGTAGTTTTCGTGCCACCGTTGTTCACGCAATGCAAAAAATGATGGTTTATTCATAATACTAAAAATAAGGGCTCCGGAGTTTTGTCATAGCTCCCGAACTAGAAGGAGTACAAATAGAGGACATATTGCAGATGATAGCCTGTGATGTCCTGAATTCAAATCTGCAAAGGACCTGGCTGTGCCACTTGTAGTTTTCGTGCCACAGCTTTCGGCGCAACTCAAGAAATGATGATTTATTCAAATAAAACTAAAAATAAGGGCTCCGGAGTTTTGTCATAGCTCCCGAACTAGAAGGAGTATAAATACAGGACATATTGAAAATGATAGCTTAGAATGTCCTTAATCGAAATCTGCAAAGTACTTGGCTGTGCCACTTGTAGTTTTCGTGCCACAGTTGTTCACGCAATGCAAAACATGATGGTTTATTCATAATACTAAAAATAAGGGTTCCGGAGTTTTGTCATAGCTCCCGAAATAGAAGGAGTAAAAATACAGGATACATTGCAAATGATAGCTTAGAATGTCCTTAATCCAAATCTGCAAAGTACTTGGCTGTGCCACTTGTAGTTTTCGTGCCACCGTTGTTCACGCAATGCAAAAAATGATGGTTTATTCATAATACTAAAAATAAGGGCTCCGGAGTTTTGTCATAGCTCCCGAACTAGAAGGAGTAAAAATACAAGGTACATTGCAAATGATAGCTTAGAATGTCCTTAATCGAAATCTGCAAAGTACTTGGCTGTGCCACTTGTAGTTTTCGTGCCACAGTTGTTCACGCAATGCAAAACATGATGGTTTATTCATAATACTAAAAATAAGGGTTCCGGAGTTTTGTCATAGCTCCCGAAATAGAAGGAGTAAAAATACAGGATACATTGCAAATGATAGCTTAGAATGTCCTTAATCCAAATCTGCAAAGTACTTGGCTGTGCAACTTGTAGTTTTCGTGCCACAGCTTTCGGCGCAACTCAAGAAATGATGATTTATTCAAATAAAACTAAAAATAAGGGCTCCGGAGTTTTGTCATAGCTCCCGAACTAGAAGGAGTATAAATACAGGACATATTGAAAATGATAGCTTAGAATGTCCTTAATCGAAATCTGCAAAGTACTTGGCTGTGCCACTTGTAGTTTTCGTGGCACAGTTGTTCACGCAATGCAAAACATGATGGTTTATTCATAATACTAAAAATAAGGGTTCCGGAGTTTTGTCATAGCTCCCGAACTAGAAGGAGTAAAAATACAAGGTACATTGCAAATGATAGCTTGGAATGTCCTTAATTCGAATCTGCAAAGGACCTGGCTGTGCGACTTGTAGTTTTCGTGCGACAGCTTTTGGCGCAATGCAAAAAATGATGATTTATTCATAATACTAAAAATAAGGGCTCCGGAGTTTTGTCATAGCTCCCGAACTAGAAGGAGTAAAAATACAAGGTACATTGCAAAAGATAGCCTGTAATGTCCTTAATCCAAATCTGCAAAGTACTTGGCTGTGCCACTTGTAGTTTTCGTGCCACAGTTGTTCACGCAATGCAAAAAATGATGGTTTATTCATAATACTAAAAATAAGGGCTCCGGAGTTTTGTCATAGCTCCCGAACTAGAAAGAGTAAAAATACAAGGTACATTGCAAATGATAGCTTGGAATGTCCTTAATTCAAATCTGCAATGGACTTGGCTGTGCAACTTGTAGTTTTCGTGCCACAGCTTTCGGCGCAACTCAAGAAATGATGATTTATTCAAATAAAACTAAAAATAAGGGCTCCGGAGTTTTGTCATAGCTCCCGAAATAGAAGGAGTACAAATAGAGGACATATTGCAGATGATAGCCTGTGATGTCCTGAATTCAAATCTGCAAAGGACCTGGCTGTGCCACTTGTAGTTTTCGTGCCACAGCTTTTCGCGCAATGCAAAAAATGATGGTTTATTCATAATACTAAAAATAAGGGCTCCGGAGTTTTGTTATAGCTCCCGAACTAGAAAGAGTAAAAATACAGGATACATTGCAAATGATAGCTTAGAATGTCCTTAATTCAAATCTGCAAAGGACCTGGCTGTGCCACTTGTAGTTTTCGTGCCACCGTTGTTCACGCAATGCAAAAAATGATGGTTTATTCATAATACTAAAAATAAGGGCTCCGGAGTTTTGTCATAGCTCCCGAACTAGAAGGAGTAAAAATACAAGGTACATTGCAAATGATAGCTTGGAATGTCCTTAATTCAAATCTGCAAAGGACTTGGCTGTGCAACTTGTAGTTTTCGTGCCACAGCTTTCGGCGCAACTCAAGAAATGATGATTTATTCAAATAAAACTAAAAATAAGGGCTCCGGAGTTTTGTCATAGCTCCCGAACTAGAAGGAGTATAAATACAGGACATATTGAAAATGATAGCTTAGAATGTCCTTAATCGAAATCTGCAAAGTACTTGGCTGTGCCACTTGTAGTTTTCGTGCCACAGTTGTTCACGCAATGCAAAACATGATGGTTTATTCATAATACTAAAAATAAGGGTTCCGGAGTTTTGTCATAGCTCCCGAAATAGAAGGAGTAAAAATACAGGATATATTGCAAATGATAGCTTAGAATGTCCTTAATCCAAATCTGCAAAGTACTTGGCTGTGCCACTTGTAGTTTTCGTGCCACCGTTGTTCACGCAATGCAAAAAATGATGGTTTATTCATAATACTAAAAATAAGGGCTCCGGAGTTTTGTCATAGCTCCCGAACTAGAAGGAGTAAAAATACAAGGTACATTGCAAATGATAGCTTGGAATGTCCTTAATTCAAATCTGCAAAGGACTTGGCTGTGCAACTTGTAGTTTTCGTGCCACAGCTTTCGGCGCAACTCAAGAAATGATGATTTATTCAAATAAAACTAAAAATAAGGGCTCCGGAGTTTTGTCATAGCTCCCGAACTAGAAGGAGTATAAATACACGACATATTGCAAAAGATAGCTTAGAATGTCCTCAATCCAAATCTGCAAAGTACTTGGCTGTGCCACTTGTAGTTTTCATGCCACAGCTTTTGGCGCAATGCAAAAAATGATGGTTTATTCATAATACTAAAAATAAGGGCTCCGGAGTTTTGTCATAGCTCCCGAAATAGAAGGAGTAACAATACAGGATACATTGCAAATGATAGCTTAGAATGTCCTTAATCCAAATCTGCAAAGTACTTGGCTGTGCCACTTGTAGTTTTCGTGCCACCGTTGTTCACGCAATGCAAAAAATGATGGTTTATTCATAATACTAAAAATAAGGGCTCCGGAGTTTTGTCATAGCTCCCGAACTAGAAGGAGTAAAAATACAAGGTACATTGCAAATGATAGCTTGGAATGTCCTTAATTCAAATCTGCAATGGACTTGGCTGTGCAACTTGTAGTTTTCGTGCCACAGCTTTCGGCGCAACTCAAGAAATGATGATTTATTCAAATAAAACTAAAAATAAGGGCTCCGGAGTTTTGTCATAGCTCCCGAACTAGAAGGAGTATAAATACAGGACATATTGAAAATGATAGCTTAGAATGTCCTTAATCGAAATCTGCAAAGTACTTGGCTGTGCCACTTGTAGTTTTCGTGCCACAGTTGTTCACGCAATGCAAAACATGATGGTTTATTCATAATACTAAAAATAAGGGTTCCGGAGTTTTGTCATAGCTCCCGAAATAGAAGGAGTAAAAATACAGGATACATTGCAAATGATAGCTTAGAATGTCCTTAATCCAAATCTGCAAAGTACTTGGCTGTGCCACTTGTAGTTTTCGTGCCACCGTTGTTCACGCAATGCAAAAAATGATGGTTTATTCATAATACTAAAAATAAGGGCTCCGGAGTTTTGTCATAGCTCCCGAACTAGAAGGAGTAAAAATACAAGGTACATTGCAAATGATAGCTTAGAATGTCCTTAATCCAAATCTGCAAAGTACTTGGCTGTGCCACTTGTAGTTTTCGTGCCACCGTTGTTCACGCAATGCAAAAAATGATGGTTTATTCATAATACTAAAAATAAGGGCTCCGGAGTTTTGTCATAGCTCCCGAACTAGAAGGAGTAAAAATACAAGGTACATTGCAAATGATAGCTTGGAATGTCCTTAATTCAAATCTGCAATGGACTTGGCTGTGCAACTTGTAGTTTTCGTGCCACAGCTTTCGGCGCAACTCAAGAAATGATGATTTATTCAAATAAAACTAAAAATAAGGGCTCCAAGGTTTTGTCATAGCTCCCGAACTAGAAGGAGTATAAATACAGGACATATTGAAAATGATAGCTTAGAATGTCCTTAATCGAAATCTGCAAAGTACTTGGCTGTGCCACTTGTAGTTTTCGTGCCACAGTTGTTCACGCAATGCAAAACATGATGGTTTATTCATAATACTAAAAATAAGGGTTCCGGAGTTTTGTCATAGCTCCCGAAATAGAAGGAGTAAAAATACAGGATACATTGCAAATGATAGCTTAGAATGTCCTTAATCCAAATCTGCAAAGTACTTGGCTGTGCCACTTGTAGTTTTCGTGCCACCGTTGTTCACGCAATGCAAAAAATGATGGTTTATTCATAATACTAAAAATAAGGGCTCCGGAGTTTTGTCATAGCTCCCGAACTAGAAGGAGTAAAAATACAAGGTACATTGCAAATGATAGCTTGGAATGTCCTTAATTCAAATCTGCAAAGGACTTGGCTGTGCAACTTGTAGTTTTCGTGCCACAGCTTTCGGCGCAACTCAAGAAATGATGATTTATTCAAATAAAACTAAAAATAAGGGCTCCGGAGTTTTGTCATAGCTCCCGAACTAGAAGGAGTATAAATACAGGACATATTGAAAATGATAGCTTAGAATGTCCTTAATCGAAATCTGCAAAGTACTTGGCTGTGCCACTTGTAGTTTTCGTGCCACAGTTGTTCACGCAATGCAAAACATGATGGTTTATTCATAATACTAAAAATAAGGGTTCCGGAGTTTTGTCATAGCTCCCGAACTAGAAGGAGTAAAAATACAAGGTACATTGCAAATGATAGCTTGGAATGTCCTTAATTCGAATCTGCAAAGGACCTGGCTGTGCGACTTGTAGTTTTCGTGCGACAGCTTTTGGCGCAATGCAAAAAATGATGATTTATTCATAATACTAAAAATAAGGGCTCCGGAGTTTTGTCATAGCTCCCGAACTAGAAGGAGTAAAAATACAAGGTACATTGCAAAAGATAGCCTGTAATGTCCCGAATTCAAATCTGCAAAGTACTTGGCTGTGCCACTTGTAGTTTTCGTGCCACAGTTGTTCACGCAATGCAAAAAATGATGGTTTATTCATAATACTAAAAATAAGGGCTCCGGAGTTTTGTCATAGCTCCCGAACTAGAAAGAGTAAAAATACAGGATACATTGCAAATGATAGCTTAGAATGTCCTTAATCCAAATCTGCAAAGTACTTGGCTGTGCCACTTGTAGTTTTCGTGCCACAGTTGTTCACGCAATGCAAAAAATGATGGTTTATTCATAATACTAAAAATAAGGGCTCCGGAGTTTTGTCATAGCTCCCGAACTAGAAAGAGTAAAAATACAAGGTACATTGCAAATGATAGCTTGGAATGTCCTTAATTCAAATCTGCAAAGGACTTGGCTGTGCAACTTGTAGTTTTCGTGCCACAGCTTTCGGCGCAACTCAAGAAATGATGATTTATTCAAATAAAACTAAAAATAAGGGCTCCGGAGTTTTGTCATAGCTCCCGAAATAGAAGGAGTACAAATAGAGGACATATTGCAGATGATAGCCTGTGATGTCCTGAATTCAAATCTGCAAAGGACCTGGCTGTGCCACTTGTAGTTTTCGTGCCACAGCTTTTCGCGCAATGCAAAAAATGATGGTTTATTCATAATACTAAAAATAAGGGCTCCGGAGTTTTGTTATAGCTCCCGAACTAGAAAGAGTAAAAATACAGGATACATTGCAAATGATAGCTTAGAATGTCCTTAATCCAAATCTGCAAAGTACTTGGCTGTGCCACTTGTAGTTTTCGTGCCACCGTTGTTCACGCAATGCAAAAAATGATGGTTTATTCATAATACTAAAAATAAGGGCTCCGGAGTTTTGTCATAGCTCCCGAACTAGAAGGAGTAAAAATACAAGGTACATTGCAAATGATAGCTTGGAATGTCCTTAATTCAAATCTGCAAAGGACTTGGCTGTGCAACTTGTAGTTTTCGTGCCACAGCTTTCGGCGCAACTCAAGAAATGATGATTTATTCAAATAAAACTAAAAATAAGGGCTCCGGAGTTTTGTCATAGCTCCCGAACTAGAAGGAGTATAAATACAGGACATATTGAAAATGATAGCTTAGAATGTCCTTAATCGAAATCTGCAAAGTACTTGGCTGTGCCACTTGTAGTTTTCGTGCCACAGTTGTTCACGCAATGCAAAACATGATGGTTTATTCATAATACTAAAAATAAGGGTTCCGGAGTTTTGTCATAGCTCCCGAAATAGAAGGAGTAAAAATACAGGATATATTGCAAATGATAGCTTAGAATGTCCTTAATCCAAATCTGCAAAGTACTTGGCTGTGCCACTTGTAGTTTTCGTGCCACCGTTGTTCACGCAATGCAAAAAATGATGGTTTATTCATAATACTAAAAATAAGGGCTCCGGAGTTTTGTCATAGCTCCCGAACTAGAAGGAGTAAAAATACAAGGTACATTGCAAATGATAGCTTGGAATGTCCTTAATTCAAATCTGCAAAGGACTTGGCTGTGCAACTTGTAGTTTTCGTGCCACAGCTTTCGGCGCAACTCAAGAAATGATGATTTATTCAAATAAAACTAAAAATAAGGGCTCCGGAGTTTTGTCATAGCTCCCGAACTAGAAGGAGTATAAATACAGGACATATTGCAAAAGATAGCTTAGAATGTCCTCAATCCAAATCTGCAAAGTACTTGGCTGTGCCACTTGTAGTTTTCATGCCACAGCTTTTGGCGCAATGCAAAAAATGATGGTTTATTCATAATACTAAAAATAAGGGCTCCGGAGTTTTGTCATAGCTCCCGAAATAGAAGGAGTAACAATACAGGATACATTGCAAATGATAGCTTAGAATGTCCTTAATCCAAATCTGCAAAGTACTTGGCTGTGCTACTTGTAGTTTTCGTGCCACCGTTGTTCACGCAATGCAAAAAATGATGGTTTATTCATAATACTAAAAATAAGGGCTCCGGAGTTTTGTCATAGCTCCCGAACTAGAAGGAGTAAAAATACAAGGTACATTGCAAATGATAGCTTGGAATGTCCTTAATTCAAATCTGCAAAGGACTTGGCTGTGCAACTTGTAGTTTTCGTGCCACAGCTTTCGGCGCAACTCAAGAAATGATGATTTATTCAAATAAAACTAAAAATAAGGGCTCCGGAGTTTTGTCATAGCTCCCGAAATAGAAGGAGTAACAATACAGGATACATTGCAAATGATAGCTTAGAATGTCCTTAATCCAAATCTGCAAAGTACTTGGCTGTGCCACTTGTAGTTTTCGTGCCACCGTTGTTCACGCAATGCAAAAAATGATGGTTTATTCATAATACTAAAAATAAGGGCTCCGGAGTTTTGTCATAGCTCCCGAACTAGAAGGAGTAAAAATACAAGGTACATTGCAAATGATAGCTTGGAATGTCCTTAATTCAAATCTGCAAAGGACTTGGCTGTGCAACTTGTAGTTTTCGTGCCACAGCTTTCGGCGCAACTCAAGAAATGATGATTTATTCAAATAAAACTAAAAATAAGGGCTCCGGAGTTTTGTCATAGCTCCCGAACTAGAAGGAGTATAAATACAGGACATATTGAAAATGATAGCTTAGAATGTCCTTAATCGAAATCTGCAAAGTACTTGGCTGTGCCACTTGTAGTTTTCGTGCCACAGTTGTTCACGCAATGCAAAACATGATGGTTTATTCATAATACTAAAAATAAGGGTTCCGGAGTTTTGTCATAGCTCCCGAAATAGAAGGAGTAAAAATACAGGACACATTGCAAATGATAGCTTAGAATGTCCTTAATCCAAATCTGCAAAGTACTTGGCTGTGCCACTTGTAGTTTTCGTGCCACCGTTGTTCACGCAATGCAAAAAATGATGGTTTATTCATAATACTAAAAATAAGGGCTCCGGAGTTTTGTCATAGCTCCCGAACTAGAAGGAGTAAAAATACAAGGTACATTGCAAATGATAGCTTGGAATGTCCTTAATTCAAATCTGCAAAGGACTTGGCTGTGCAACTTGTAGTTTTCGTGCCACAGCTTTCGGCGCAACTCAAGAAATGATGATTTATTCAAATAAAACTAAAAATAAGGGCTCCGGAGTTTTGTCATAGCTCCCGAACTAGAAGGAGTATAAATACAGGACATATTGCAAATGATAGCTTAGAATGTCCTCAATCCAAATCTGCAAAGTACTTGGCTGTGCCACTTGTAGTTTTCATGCCACAGCTTTTGGCGCAATGCAAAAAATGATGGTTTATTCATAATACTAAAAATAAGGGCTCCGGAGTTTTGTCATAGCTCCCGAAATAGAAGGAGTAAAAATACAGGATACATTGCAAATGATAGCTTAGAATGTCCTTAATCCAAATCTGCAAAGTACTTGGCTGTGCCACTTGTAGTTTTCGTGCCACCGTTGTTCACGCAATGCAAAAAATGATGGTTTATTCATAATACTAAAAATAAGGGCTCCGGAGTTTTGTCATAGCTCCCGAACTAGAAGGAGTAAAAATACAAGGTACATTGCAAATGATAGCTTGGAATGTCCTTAATTCAAATCTGCAAAGGACTTGGCTGTGCAACTTGTAGTTTTCGTGCCACAGCTTTCGGCGCAACTCAAGAAATGATGATTTATTCAAATAAAACTAAAAATAAGGGCTCCGGAGTTTTGTCATAGCTCCCGAACTAGAAGGAGTATAAATACAGGACATATTGAAAATGATAGCGTAGAATGTCCTTAATCGAAATCTGCAAAGTACTTGGCTGTGCCACTTGTAGTTTTCGTGCCACAGTTGTTCACGCAATGCAAAACATGATGGTTTATTCATAATACTAAAAATAAGGGTTCCGGAGTTTTGTCATAGCTCCCGAACTAGAAGGAGTAAAAATACAAGGTACATTGCAAATGATAGCTTGGAATGTCCTTAATTCGAATCTGCAAAGGACCTGGCTGTGCGACTTGTAGTTTTCGTGCGACAGCTTTTGGCGCAATGCAAAAAATGATGATTTATTCATAATACTAAAAATAAGGGCTCCGGAGTTTTGTCATAGCTCCCGAACTAGAAAGAGTAAAAATACAAGGTACATTGCAAATGATAGCTTGGAATGTCCTTAATTCAAATCTGCAATGGACTTGGCTGTGCAACTTGTAGTTTTCGTGCCACAGCTTTCGGCGCAACTCAAGAAATGATGATTTATTCAAATAAAACTAAAAATAAGGGCTCCGGAGTTTTGTCATAGCTCCCGAACTAGAAGGAGTATAAATACAGGACATATTGCAAATGATAGCCTGTAATGTCCTGAATTCAAATCTGCAAAGTACTTGGCTGTGCCACTTGTAGTTTTCGTGCCACAGTTGTTCACGCAATGCAAAAAATGATGGTTTATTCATAATACTAAAAATAAGGGCTCCGGAGTTTTGTCATAGCTCCCGAACTAGAAAGAGTAAAAATACAGGATACATTGCAAATGATAGCTTAGAATGTCCTTAATCCAAATCTGCAAAGTACTTGGCTGTGCCACTTGTAGTTTTCGTGCCACAGTTGTTCACGCAATGCAAAAAATGATGGTTTATTCATAATACTAAAAATAAGGGCTCCGGAGTTTTGTCATAGCTCCCGAAATAGAAGGAGTAAAAATACAGGATACATTGCAAATGATAGCTTAGAATGTCCTTAATCCAAATCTGCAAAGTACTTGGCTGTGCCACTTGTAGTTTTCGTGCCACCGTTGTTCACGCAATGCAAAAAATGATGGTTTATTCATAATACTAAAAATAAGGGCTCCGGAGTTTTGTCATAGCTCCCGAACTAGAAGGAGTAAAAATACAAGGTACATTGCAAATGATAGCTTGGAATGTCCTTAATTCAAATCTGCAAAGGACTTGGCTGTGCAACTTGTAGTTTTCGTGCCACAGCTTTCGGCGCAACTCAAGAAATGATGATTTATTCAAATAAAACTAAAAATAAGGGCTCCGGAGTTTTGTCATAGCTCCCGAACTAGAAGGAGTACAAATACAGGACATATTGCAAATGATAGCCTGTAATGTCCTGAATTCAAATCTGCAAAGTACTTGGCTGTGCCACTTGTAGTTTTCGTGCCACAGTTGTTCACGCAATGCAAAAAATGATGGTTTATTCATAATACTAAAAATAAGGGCTCCGGAGTTTTGTCATAGCTCCCGAACTAGAAAGAGTAAAAATACAGGATACATTGCAAATGATAGCTTAGAATGTCCTTAATCCAAATCTGCAAAGTACTTGGCTGTGCCACTTGTAGTTTTCGTGCCACAGTTGTTCACGCAATGCAAAAAATGATGGTTTATTCATAATACTAAAAATAAGGGCTCCGGAGTTTTGTCATAGCTCCCGAACTAGAAAGAGTAAAAATACAAGGTACATTGCAAATGATAGCTTGGAATGTCCTTAATTCAAATCTGCTATGGACTTGGCTGTGCAACTTGTAGTTTTCGTGCCACAGCTTTCGGCGCAACTCAAGAAATGATGATTTATTCAAATAAAACTAAAAATAAGGGCTCCGGAGTTTTGTCATAGCTCCCGAAATAGAAGGAGTACAAATAGAGGACATATTGCAGATGATAGCCTGTGATGTCCTGAATTCAAATCTGCAAAGGACCTGGCTGTGCCACTTGTAGTTTTCGTGCCACAGCTTTTCGCGCAATGCAAAAAATGATGGTTTATTCATAATACTAAAAATAAGGGCTCCGGAGTTTGTGTTATAGCTCCCGAACTAGAAATAGTACAAATACAGAACATATTGCAAATGATAGCCTGTGATGTCCTGAATTCAAATATGCAAAGTACTTGGCTGTGCCCCTTGTAGTTTTCGTGCCACAGCTGTTCACGCAATGCAAAAAATGATGGTTTATTCATAATACTAAAAATAAGGGCTCCGGAGTTTTGTCATAGCTCCCGAACTAGAAAGAGTAAAAATACAGGATACATTGCAAAAGATAGCTTAGAATGTCCTTAATCCAAATCTGCAAAGTACTTGGCTGTGCCACTTGTAGTTTTCGTGCCACAGCTTTCGGCGCAACTCAAGAAATGATGATTTATTCAAATAAAACTAAAAATAAGAGCTCCGGAGTTTTGTCATAGCTCCCGAACTAGAAGGAGTACAAACACAGGACACATTGCAAAAGATAGCCTGTGATGTCCTGAATTCAAATCTGCAAAGGACTTGGCTGTGCAACTTGTAGTTTTCATGCCACAGCTTTTGGCGCAATGCAAAAAATGATGGTTTATTCATAATACTAAAAATAAGGGCTCCGGAGTTTTGTCATAGCTCCCGAACTAGAAGGAGTAAAAATACAAAGTACATTACAAAAGATAGCCTGTGATGTCCTGAATTCAAATCTGCAAAGGACTTGGCTGTGCAACTTGTAGTTTTCATGCCACAGCTTTTGGCGCAATGCAAAAAATGATGGTTTATTCATAATACTAAAAATAAGGGCTCCGGAGTTTTGTCATAGCTCCCGAACTAGAAGGAGTACAAATACAGGACATATTGCAAATGATAGCCTGTGATGTCCTGAATTCAAATCTGCAAAGTACTTGGCTGTGCCCCTTGTAGTTTTCGTGCCACAGCTGTTCACGCAATGCAAAAAATGATGGTTTATTCGTAATACTAAAAATAAGGGCTCCGGAGTTTTGTCATAGCTCCCGAACTAGAAAGAGTAAAAATACAGGATACATTGCAAAAGATAGCTTAGAATGTCCTTAATCCAAATCTGCAAAGTACTTGGCTGTGCCACTTGTAGTTTTCATGCCACAGCTTTTGGCGCAATGCAAAAAATGATGGTTTATTCATAATACTAAAAATAAGGGCTCCGGAGTTTTGTCATAGCTCCCGAACTAGAAGGAGTAAAAATACAAGGTACATTGCAAATGATAGCTTGGAATGTCCTTAATTCAAATCTGCAAAGGACTTGGCTGTGCAACTTGTAGTTTTCGTGCCACAGCTTTCGGCGCAACTCAAGAAATGATGATTTATTCAAATAAAACTAAAAATAAGGGCTCCGGAGTTTTGTCATAGCTCCCGAACTAGAAGGAGTATAAATACAGGACATATTGCAAATGATAGCTTAGAATGTCCTCAATCCAAATCTGCAAAGTACTTGGCTGTGCCACTTGTAGTTTTCATGCCACAGCTTTTGGCGCAATGCAAAAAATGATGGTTTATTCATAATACTAAAAATAAGGGCTCCGGAGTTTTGTCATAGCTCCCGAAATAGAAGGAGTAAAAATACAGGATACATTGCAAATGATAGCTTAGAATGTCCTTAATCCAAATCTGCAAAGTACTTGGCTGTGCCACTTGTAGTTTTCGTGCCACCGTTGTTCACGCAATGCAAAAAATGATGGTTTATTCATAATACTAAAAATAAGGGCTCCGGAGTTTTGTCATAGCTCCCGAACTAGAAGGAGTAAAAATACAAGGTACATTGCAAATGATAGCTTGGAATGTCCTTAATTCAAATCTGCAAAGGACTTGGCTGTGCAACTTGTAGTTTTCGTGCCACAGCTTTCGGCGCAACTCAAGAAATGATGATTTATTCAAATAAAACTAAAAATAAGGGCTCCGGAGTTTTGTCATAGCTCCCGAACTAGAAGGAGTATAAATACAGGACATATTGAAAATGATAGCTTAGAATGTCCTTAATCGAAATCTGCAAAGTACTTGGCTGTGCCACTTGTAGTTTTCGTGCCACAGTTGTTCACGCAATGCAAAACATGATGGTTTATTCATAATACTAAAAATAAGGGTTCCGGAGTTTTGTCATAGCTCCCGAACTAGAAGGAGTAAAAATACAAGGTACATTGCAAATGATAGCTTGGAATGTCCTTAATTCGAATCTGCAAAGGACCTGGCTGTGCGACTTGTAGTTTTCGTGCGACAGCTTTTGGCGCAATGCAAAAAATGATGATTTATTCATAATACTAAAAATAAGGGCTCCGGAGTTTTGTCATAGCTCCCGAACTAGAAAGAGTAAAAATACAAGGTACATTGCAAATGATAGCTTGGAATGTCCTTAATTCAAATCTGCAATGGACTTGGCTGTGCAACTTGTAGTTTTCGTGCCACAGCTTTCGGCGCAACTCAAGAAATGATGATTTATTCAAATAAAACTAAAAATAAGGGCTCCGGAGTTTTGTCATAGCTCCCGAACTAGAAGGAGTATAAATACAGGACATATTGCAAATGATAGCCTGTAATGTCCTGAATTCAAATCTGCAAAGTACTTGGCTGTGCCACTTGTAGTTTTCGTGCCACAGTTGTTCACGCAATGCAAAAAATGATGGTTTATTCATAATACTAAAAATAAGGGCTCCGGAGTTTTGTCATAGCTCCCGAACTAGAAAGAGTAAAAATACAGGATACATTGCAAATGATAGCTTAGAATGTCCTTAATCCAAATCTGCAAAGTACTTGGCTGTGCCACTTGTAGTTTTCGTGCCACAGTTGTTCACGCAATGCAAAAAATGATGGTTTATTCATAATACTAAAAATAAGGGCTCCGGAGTTTTGTCATAGCTCCCGAAATAGAAGGAGTAAAAATACAGGATACATTGCAAATGATAGCTTAGAATGTCCTTAATCCAAATCTGCAAAGTACTTGGCTGTGCCACTTGTAGTTTTCGTGCCACCGTTGTTCACGCAATGCAAAAAATGATGGTTTATTCATAATACTAAAAATAAGGGCTCCGGAGTTTTGTCATAGCTCCCGAACTAGAAGGAGTAAAAATACAAGGTACATTGCAAATGATAGCTTGGAATGTCCTTAATTCAAATCTGCAAAGGACTTGGCTGTGCAACTTGTAGTTTTCGTGCCACAGCTTTCGGCGCAACTCAAGAAATGATGATTTATTCAAATAAAACTAAAAATAAGGGCTCCGGAGTTTTGTCATAGCTCCCGAACTAGAAGGAGTACAAATACAGGACATATTGCAAATGATAGCCTGTAATGTCCTGAATTCAAATCTGCAAAGTACTTGGCTGTGCCACTTGTAGTTTTCGTGCCACAGTTGTTCACGCAATGCAAAAAATGATGGTTTATTCATAATACTAAAAATAAGGGCTCCGGAGTTTTGTCATAGCTCCCGAACTAGAAAGAGTAAAAATACAGGATACATTGCAAATGATAGC
The DNA here is from genome assembly GCA_932526495.1 of Bombylius major. Taxonomy (NCBI): domain Eukaryota; kingdom Metazoa; phylum Arthropoda; class Insecta; order Diptera; family Bombyliidae; genus Bombylius; species Bombylius major. The sequence goes on from OW052048.1 coordinate 239,235, forward strand.
TTAGAATGTCCTTAATCCAAATCTGCAAAGTACTTGGCTGTGCCACTTGTAGTTTTCGTGCCACAGTTGTTCACGCAATGCAAAAAATGATGGTTTATTCATAATACTAAAAATAAGGGCTCCGGAGTTTTGTCATAGCTCCCGAACTAGAAAGAGTAAAAATACAAGGTACATTGCAAATGATAGCTTGGAATGTCCTTAATTCAAATCTGCAATGGACTTGGCTGTGCAACTTGTAGTTTTCGTGCCACAGCTTTCGGCGCAACTCAAGAAATGATGATTTATTCAAATAAAACTAAAAATAAGGGCTCCGGAGTTTTGTCATAGCTCCCGAAATAGAAGGAGTACAAATAGAGGACATATTGCAGATGATAGCCTGTGATGTCCTGAATTCAAATCTGCAAAGGACCTGGCTGTGCCACTTGTAGTTTTCGTGCCACAGCTTTTCGCGCAATGCAAAAAATGATGGTTTATTCATAATACTAAAAATAAGGGCTCCGGAGTTTGTGTTATAGCTCCCGAACTAGAAATAGTACAAATACAGAACATATTGCAAATGATAGCCTGTGATGTCCTGAATTCAAATATGCAAAGTACTTGGCTGTGCCCCTTGTAGTTTTCGTGCCACAGCTGTTCACGCAATGCAAAAAATGATGGTTTATTCATAATACTAAAAATAAGGGCTCCGGAGTTTTGTCATAGCTCCCGAACTAGAAAGAGTAAAAATACAGGATACATTGCAAAAGATAGCTTAGAATGTCCTTAATCCAAATCTGCAAAGTACTTGGCTGTGCCACTTGTAGTTTTCGTGCCACAGCTTTCGGCGCAACTCAAGAAATGATGATTTATTCAAATAAAACTAAAAATAAGAGCTCCGGAGTTTTGTCATAGCTCCCGAACTAGAAGGAGTACAAACACAGGACACATTGCAAAAGATAGCCTGTGATGTCCTGAATTCAAATCTGCAAAGGACTTGGCTGTGCAACTTGTAGTTTTCATGCCACAGCTTTTGGCGCAATGCAAAAAATGATGGTTTATTCATAATACTAAAAATAAGGGCTCCGGAGTTTTGTCATAGCTCCCGAACTAGAAGGAGTAAAAATACAAAGTACATTACAAAAGATAGCCTGTGATGTCCTGAATTCAAATCTGCAAAGGACTTGGCTGTGCAACTTGTAGTTTTCATGCCACAGCTTTTGGCGCAATGCAAAAAATGATGGTTTATTCATAATACTAAAAATAAGGGCTCCGGAGTTTTGTCATAGCTCCCGAACTAGAAGGAGTACAAATACAGGACATATTGCAAATGATAGCCTGTGATGTCCTGAATTCAAATCTGCAAAGTACTTGGCTGTGCCCCTTGTAGTTTTCGTGCCACAGCTGTTCACGCAATGCAAAAAATGATGGTTTATTCGTAATACTAAAAATAAGGGCTCCGGAGTTTTGTCATAGCTCCCGAACTAGAAAGAGTAAAAATACAGGATACATTGCAAAAGATAGCTTAGAATGTCCTTAATCCAAATCTGCAAAGTACTTGGCTGTGCCACTTGTAGTTTTCATGCCACAGCTTTTGGCGCAATGCAAAAAATGATGGTTTATTCATAATACTAAAAATAAGGGCTCCGGAGTTTTGTCATAGCTCCCGAACTAGAAGGAGTAAAAATACAAGGTATATTGCAAAAGATAGCCTGTGATGTCCTGAATTCAAATCTGCAAAGGACTTGGCTGTGCAACTTGTAGTTTTCATGCCACAGCTTTTGGCGCAATGCAAAAAATGATGGTTTATTCATAATACTAAAAATAAGGGCTCAGGAGTTTTGTCATAGCTCCCGAACTAGAAGGAGTACAAATACAGGACATATTGCAAATGATAGCCTGTGATGTCCTGAATTCAAATCTGCAAAGTACTTGGCTGTGCCCCTTGTAGTTTTCGTGCCACAGCTGTTCACGCAATGCAAAAAATGATGGTTTATTCATAATACTAAAAATAAGGGCTCCGGAGTTTTGTCATAGCTCCCGAACTAGAAAGAGTAAAAATACAAGGTACATTGCAAAAGATAGCTTAGAATGTCCTGAATTCAAATCTGCAAAGGACTTGGCTGTGCAACTTGTAGTTTTCATGCCACAGCTTTTGGCGCAATGCAAAAAATGATGGTTTATTCATAATACTAAAAATAAGGGTTCCGGAGTTTTGTCATAGCTCCCGAACTAGAAGGAGTAAAAATACAAGGTACATTGCAAATGATAGCTTGGAATGTCCTTAATTCAAATCTGCAAAGGACTTGGCTGTGCCACTTGTAGTTTTCGTGCCACAGTTGTTCACGCAATGCAAAAAATGATGGTTTATTCATAATACTAAAAATAAGGGCTCCGGAGTTTTGTCATAGCTCCCGAACTAGAAAGAGTAAAAATACAGGATACATTGCAAAAGATAGCTTAGAATGTCCTTAATCCAAATCTGCAAAGTACTTGGCTGTGCCACTTGTAGTTTTCATGCCACAGCTTTTGGCGCAATGCAAAAAATGATGGTTTATTCATAATACTAAAAATAAGGGCTCCGGAGTTTTGTCATAGCTCCCGAACTAGAAGGAGTAAAAATACAAGGTATATTGCAAAAGATAGCCTGTGATGTCCTGAATTCAAATCTGCAAAGGACTTGGCTGTGCAACTTGTAGTTTTCATGCCACAGCTTTTGGCGCAATGCAAAAAATGATGGTTTATTCATAATACTAAAAATAAGGGTTCCGGAGTTTTGTCATAGCTCCCGAACTAGAAGGAGTAAAAATGCAAGGTACATTGCAAATGATAGCTTGGAATGTCCTTAATTCAAATCTGCAAAGGACTTGGCTGTGCCACTTGTAGTTTTCGTGCAATAGTTGTTCACGCAATGCAAAAAATGATGGTTTATTCATAATACTAAAAATAAGGGCTCCGGAGTTTTGTCATAGCTCCCGAACTAGAAAGAGTAAAAATACAGGATACATTGCAAAAGATAGCTTAGAATGTCCTTAATCCAAATCTGCAAAGTACTTGGCTGTGCCACTTGTAGTTTTCATGCCACAGCTTTTGGCGCAATGCAAAAAATGATGGTTTATTCATAATACTAAAAATAAGGGCTCCGGAGTTTTGTCATAGCTCCCGAACTAGAAGGAGTAAAAATACAAGGTACATTGCAAAAGATAGCCTGTGATGTCCTGAATTCAAATCTGCAAAGGACTTGGCTGTGCAACTTGTAGTTTTCATGCCACAGCTTTTGGCGCAATGCAAAAAATGATGGTTTATTCATAATACTAAAAATAAGGGTTCCGGAGTTTTGTCATAGCTCCCGAACTAGAAGGAGTAAAAATGCAAGGTACATTGCAAATGATAGCTTGGAATGTCCTTAATTCAAATCTGCAAAGGACTTGGCTGTGCCACTTGTAGTTTTCGTGCAATAGTTGTTCACGCAATGCAAAAAATGATGGTTTATTCATAATACTAAAAATAAGGGCTCCGGAGTTTTGTCATAGCTCCCGAACTAGAAAGAGTAAAAATACAGGATACATTGCAAAAGATAGCTTAGAATGTCCTTAATCCAAATCTGCAAAGTACTTGGCTGTGCCACTTGTAGTTTTCATGCCACAGCTTTTGGCGCAATGCAAAAAATGATGGTTTATTCATAATACTAAAAATAAGGGCTCCGGAGTTTTGTCATAGCTCCCGAACTAGAAGGAGTAAAAATACAAGGTATATTGCAAAAGATAGCCTGTGATGTCCTGAATTCAAATCTGCAAAGGACTTGGCTGTGCAACTTGTAGTTTTCATGCCACAGCTTTTGGCGCAATGCAAAAAATGATGGTTTATTCATAATACTAAAAATAAGGGTTCCGGAGTTTTGTCATAGCTCCCGAACTAGAAGGAGTAAAAATACAAGGTACATTGCAAATGATAGCTTGGAATGTCCTTAATTCGAATCTGCAAAGTACTTGGCTGTGTCACTTGTAGTTTTCGTGCCACAGTTGTTCACGCAATGCAAAAAGTGATGGTTTATTCATAATACTAAAAATAAGGGCTTCGGAGTTTTGTCATAGCTCCCGAACTAGAAAAAGTAAAAATACAGGATACATTGCAAAAGATAGCTTAGAAAGTCCTTAATCCAAATCTGCAAAGTACTTGGCTGTGCCACTTGTAGTTTTCGTGCCACAGTTGTTCACGCAATGCAACAAATGATGGTTTATTCATAATACTAAAAATAAGGGCTCCGGAGTTTTGTCATAGCTCCCGAACTAGAAAGAGTAAAAAAACAAGGTACATTGCAAATGATAGCTTGGAATGTCCTTAATTCAAATCTGCAATGGACTTGGCTGTGCAACTTGTAGTTTTCGTGCCACAGCTTTCGGCGCAACTCAAGAAATGATGATTTATTCAAATAAAACTAAAAATAAGAGCTCCGGAGTTTTGTCATAGCTCCCGAACTAGAAGGAGTACAAACACAGGACATATTGCAAATGATAGCCTGTGATGTCCTGAATTCAAATCTGCAAAGTACTTGGCTGTGCCACTTGTAGTTTTCGTGCCACAGTTGTTCACGCAATGCAAAAAATGATGGTTTATTCATAATACTAAAAATAAGGGCTCCGGAGTTTTGTCATAGCTCCCGAACTAGAAAGAGTAAAAATACAGGATACATTGCAAAAGATAGCTTAGAATGTCCTTAATCCAAATCTGCAAAGTACTTGGCTGTGCCACTTGTAGTTTTCGTGCCACAGCTTTCGGCGCAACTCAAGAAATGATGATTTATTCAAATAAAACTAAAAATAAGAGCTCCGGAGTTTTGTCATAGCTCCCGAACTAGAAGGAGTACAAACACAGGACATATTGCAAATGATAGCCTGTGATGTCCTGAATTCAAATCTGCAAAGTACTTGGCTGTGCCACTTGTAGTTTTCGTGCCACAGTTGTTCACGCAATGCAAAAAATGATGGTTTATTCATAATACTAAAAATAAGGGCTCCGGAGTTTTGTCATAGCTCCCGAACTAGAAGGAGTAAAAATGCAAGGTACATTGCAAATGATAGCTTGGAATGTCCTTAATTCAAATCTGCAAAGGACTTGGCTGTGTCACTTGTAGTTTTCGTGCAATAGTTGTTCACGCAATGCAAAAAATGATGGTTTATTCATAATACTAAAAATAAGGGCTCCGGAGTTTTGTCATAGCTCCCGAACTAGAAAGAGTAAAAATACAGGATACATTGCAAAAGATAGCTTAGAATGTCCTTAATCCAAATCTGCAAAGTACTTGGCTGTGCCACTTGTAGTTTTCATGCCACAGCTTTTGGCGCAATGCAAAAAATGATGGTTTATTCATAATACTAAAAATAAGGGCTCCGGAGTTTTGTCATAGCTCCCGAACTAGAAGGAGTAAAAATACAAGGTATATTGCAAAAGATAGCCTGTGATGTCCTGAATTCAAATCTGCAAAGGACTTGGCTGTGCAACTTGTAGTTTTCATGCCACAGCTTTTGGCGCAATGCAAAAAATGATGGTTTATTCATAATACTAAAAATAAGGGTTCCGGAGTTTTGTCATAGCTCCCGAACTAGAAGGAGTAAAAATACAAGGTACATTGCAAATGATAGCTTGGAATGTCCTTAATTCGAATCTGCAAAGTACTTGGCTGTGCCACTTGTAGTTTTCGTGCCACAGTTGTTCACGCAATGCAAAAAGTGATGGGTTATTCATAATACTAAAAATAAGGGCTTCGGAGTTTTGTCATAGCTCCCGAACTAGAAAGAGTAAAAATACAGGATACATTGCAAAAGATAGCTTAGAAAGTCCTTAATCCAAATCTGCAAAGTACTTGGCTGTGCCACTTGTAGTTTTCGTGCCACAGTTGTTCACGCAATGCAACAAATGATGGTTTATTCATAATACTAAAAATAAGGGCTCCGGAGTTTTGTCATAGCTCCCGAACTAGAAAGAGTAAAAAAACAAGGTACATTGCAAATGATAGCTTGGAATGTCCTTAATTCAAATCTGCAATGGACTTGGCTGTGCAACTTGTAGTTTTCGTGCCACAGCTTTCGGCGCAACTCAAGAAATGATGATTTATTCAAATAAAACTAAAAATAAGAGCTCCGGAGTTTTGTCATAGCTCCCGAACTAGAAGGAGTACAAACACAGGACATATTGCAAATGATAGCCTGTGATGTCCTGAATTCAAATCTGCAAAGTACTTGGCTGTGCCACTTGTAGTTTTCGTGCCACAGTTGTTCACGCAATGCAAAAAATGATGGTTTATTCATAATACTAAAAATAAGGGCTCCGGAGTTTTGTCATAGCTCCCGAACTAGAAAGAGTAAAAATACAGGATACATTGCAAAAGATAGCTTAGAATGTCCTTAATCCAAATCTGCAAAGTACTTGGCTGTGCCACTTGTAGTTTTCGTGCCACAGTTGTTCACGCAATGCAAAAAATGATGGTTTATTCATAATACTAAAAATAAGGGCTCCGGAGTTTTGTCATAGCTCCCGAACTAGAAAGAGTAAAAATACAGGGTACATTGCAAATGATAGCTTGGAATGTCCTTAATTCAAATCTGCAATGGACTTGGCTGTGCAACTTGTAGTTTTCGTGCCACAGCTTTCGGCGCAACTCAAGAAATGATGATTTATTCAAATAAAACTAAAAATAAGGGCTCCGGAGTTTTGTCATAGCTCCCGAACTAGAAGGAGTACAAATACAGGACATATTGCAGATGATAGCCTGTGATGTCCTGAATTCAAATCTGCAAAGTACTTGGCTGTGCCCCTTGTAGTTTTCGTGCCACAGCTGTTCACGCAATGCAAAAAATGATGGTTTATTCATAATACTAAAAATAAGGGCTCCGGAGTTTTGTCATAGCTCCCGAACTAGAAGGAGTAAAAATACAAGGTACATTGCAAATGATAGCTTGGAATGTCCTTAATTCAAATCTGCAAAGGACTTGGCTGTGCAACTTGTAGTTTTCGTGCCACAGCTTTCGGCGCAACTCAAGAAATGATGATTTATTCAAATAAAACTAAAAATAAGGGCTCCGGAGTTTTGTCATAGCTCCCGAACTAGAAGGAGTATAAATACAGGACATATTGAAAATGATAGCTTAGAATGTCCTTAATCGAAATCTGCAAAGTACTTGGCTGTGTCACTTGTAGTTTTCGTGCCACAGTTGTTCACGCAATGCAAAACATGATGGTTTATTCATAATACTAAAAATAAGGGTTCCGGAGTTTTGTCATAGCTCCCGAACTAGAAGGAGTAAAAATACAAGGTACATTGCAAATGATAGCTTGGAATGTCCTTAATTCGAATCTGCAAAGGACCTGGCTGTGCGACTTGTAGTTTTCGTGCGACAGCTTTTGGCGCAATGCAAAAAATGATGATTTATTCATAATACTAAAAATAAGGGCTCCGGAGTTTTGTCATAGCTCCCGAACTAGAAGGAGTACAAATACAGGACATATTGCAAATGATAGCCTGTAATGTCCTGAATTCAAATCTGCAAAGTACTTGGCTGTGCCACTCGTAGTTTTCGTGCCACAGTTGTTCACGCAATGCAAAAAATGATGGTTTATTCATAATACTAAAAATAAGGGCTCCGGAGTTTTGTCATAGCTCCCGAACTAGAAAGAGTAAAAATACAGGATACATTGCAAATGATAGCTTAGAATGTCCTTAATCCAAATCTGCAAAGTACTTGGCTGTGCCACTTGTAGTTTTCGTGCCACAGTTGTTCACGCAATGCAAAAAATGATGGTTTATTCATAATACTAAAAATAAGGGCTCCGGAGTTTTGTCATAGCTCCCGAACTAGAAAGAGTAAAAATACAAGGTACATTGCAAATGATAGCTTGGAATGTCCTTAATTCAAATCTGCAATGGACTTGGCTGTGCAACTTGTAGTTTTCGTGCCACAGCTTTCGGCGCAACTCAAGAAATGATGATTTATTCAAATAAAACTAAAAATAAGGGCTCCGGAGTTTTGTCATAGCTCCCGAACTAGAAGGAGTACAAATACAGGACATATTGCAGATGATAGCCTGTGATGTCCTGAATTCAAATCTGCAAAGTACTTGGCTGTGCCCCTTGTAGTTTTCGTGCCACAGCTGTTCACGCAATGCAAAAAATGATGGTTTATTCATAATACTAAAAATAAGGGCTCCGGAGTTTTGTCATAGCTCCCGAACTAGAAGGAGTAAAAATACAAGGTACACTGCAAATGATAGCTTGGAATGTCCTTAATTCAAATCTGCAAAGGACTTGGCTGTGCAACTTGTAGTTTTCGTGCCACAGCTTTCGGCGCAACTCAAGAAATGATGATTTATTCAAATAAAACTAAAAATAAGGGCTCCGGAGTTTTGTCATAGCTCCCGAACTAGAAGGAGTATAAATACAGGACATATTGAAAATGATAGCTTAGAATGTCCTTAATCGAAATCTGCAAAGTACTTGGCTGTGTCGCTTGTAGTTTTCGTGCCACAGTTGTTCACGCAATGCAAAACATGATGGTTTATTCATAATACTAAAAATAAGGGTTCCGGAGTTTTGTCATAGCTCCCGAACTAGAAGGAGTAAAAATACAAGGTACATTGCAAATGATAGCTTGGAATGTCCTTAATTCGAATCTGCAAAGGACCTGGCTGTGCGACTTGTAGTTTTCGTGCGACAGCTTTCGGCGCAACTCAAGAAATGATGATTTATTCAAATAAAACTAAAAATAAGGGCTCCGGAGTTTTGTCATAGCTCCCGAAATAGAAGGAGTACAAATAGAGGACATATTGCAGATGATAGCCTGTGATGTCCTGAATTCAAATCTGCAAAGGACCTGGCTTTGCCACTTGTAGTTTTCGTGCCACAGCTTTTCGCGCAATGCAAAAAATGATGGTTTATTCATAATACTAAAAATAAGGGCTCCGGAGTTTTGTTATAGCTCCCGAACTAGAAAGAGTACAAATACAGAACATATTGCAAATGATAGCCTGTGATGTCTTGAATTCAAATCTGCAAAGTACTTGGCTGTGCCCCTTGTAGTTTTCGTGCCACAGCTGTTCACGCAATGCAAAAAATGATGGTTTATTCATAATACTAAAAATAAGGGCTCCGGAGTTTTGTCATAGCTCCCGAACTAGAAAGAGTAAAAATACAGGATACATTGCAAAAGATAGCTTAGAATGTCCTTAATCCAAATCTGCAAAGTACTTGGCTGTGCCACTTGTAGTTTTCATGCCACAGCTTTTGGCGCAATGCAAAAAATGATGGTTTATTCATAATACTAAAAATAAGGGCTCCGGAGTTTTGTCATAGCTCCCGAACTAGAAGGAGTAAAAATACAAGGTACATTGCAAAAGATAGCCTGTGATGTCCTGAATTCAAATCTGCAAAGGACTTGGCTGTGCAACTTGTAGTTTTCATGCCACAGCTTTTGGCGCAATGCAAAACATGATGGTTTATTCATAATACTAAAAATAAGGGTTCCGGAGTTTTGTCATAGCTCCCGAACTAGAAGGAGTACAAATACAGGACATATTGCAAAAGATAGCCTGTGATGTCCTGAATTCAAATCTGCAAAGGACTTGGCTGTGCAACTTGTAGTTTTCATGCCACAGCTTTTGGCGCATTGCAAAAAATGATGGTTTATTCATAATACTAAAAATAAGGGCTCCGGAGTTTTGTCATAGCTCCCGAACTAGAAGGAGTACAAATACAGGACATATTGCAAATGATAGCCTGTAATGTCCTGAATTCAAATCTGCAAAGTACTTGGCTGTGCCACTTGTAGTTTTCGTGCCACAGTTGTTCACGCAATGCAAAAAATGATGGTTTATTCATAATACTAAAAATAAGGGCTCCGGAGTTTTGTCATAGCTCCCGAACTAGAAAGAGTAAAAATACAGAATACATTGCAAATGATAGCTTAGAATGTCCTTAATCCAAATCTGCAAAGTACTTGGCTGTGCCACTTGTAGTTTTCGTGCCACAGTTGTTCACGCAATGCAAAAAATGATGGTTTATTCATAATACTAAAAATAAGGGCTCCGGAGTTTTGTCATAGCTCCCGAACTAGAAAGAGTAAAAATACAAGGTACATTGCAAATGATAGCTTGGAATGTCCTTAATTCAAATCTGCAATGGACTTGGCTGTGCAACTTGTAGTTTTCGTGCCACAGCTTTCGGCGCAACTCAAGAAATGATGATTTATTCAAATAAAACTAAAAATAAGGGCTCCGGAGTTTTGTCATAGCTCCCGAAATAGAAGGAGTACAAATAGAGGACATATTGCAGATGATAGCCTGTGATGTCCTGAATTCAAATCTGCAAAGGACCTGGCTGTGCCACTTGTAGTTTTCGTGCCACAGCTTTTCGCGCAATGCAAAAAATGATGGTTTATTCATAATACTAAAAATAAGGGCTCCGGAGTTTTGTTATAGCTCCCGAACTAGAAAGAGTACAAATACAGAACATATTGCAAATGATAGCCTGTGATGTCCTGAATTCAAATCTGCAAAGTACTTGGCTGTGCCCCTTGTAGTTTTCGTGCCACAGCTGTTCACGCAATGCAAAAAATGATGGTTTATTCATAATACTAAAAATAAGGGCTCCGGAGTTTTGTCATAGCTCCCGAACTAGAAAGAGTAAAAATACAGGATACATTGCAAAAGATAGCTTAGAATGTCCTTAATCCAAATCTGCAAAGTACTTGGCTGTGCCACTTGTAGTTTTCATACCACAGCTTTTGGCGCAATGCAAAAAATGATGGTTTATTCATAATACTAAAAATAAGGGCTCCGGAGTTTTGTCATAGCTCCCGAACTAGAAGGAGTAAAAATACAATGTACATTGCAAAAGATAGCCTGTGATGTCCTGAATTCAAATCTGCAAAGGACTTGGCTGTGCAACTTGTAGTTTTCATGCCACAGCTTTTGGCGCAATGCAAAAAATGATGGTTTATTCATAATACTAAAAATAAGGGCTCCGGAGTTTTGTCATAGCTCCCGAACTAGAAGGAGTAAAAATACAAGGTATATTGCAAAAGATAGCCTGTGATGTCCTGAATTCAAATCTGCAAAGGACTTGGCTGTGCAACTTGTAGTTTTCATGCCACAGCTTTTAGCGCAATGCAAAAAATGATGGTTTATTCATAATACTAAAAATAAGGGCTCCGGAGTTTTGTCATAGCTCCCGAACTAGAAGGAGTACAAATACAGGACATATTGCAAATGATAGCTTGGAATGTCCTTAATTCAAATCTGCAAAGGACTTGGCTGTGCCACTTGTAGTTTTCGTGCCACAGTTGTTCACGCAATGCAAAAAATGATGGTTTATTCATAATACTAAAAATAAGGGCTCCGGAGTTTTGTCATAGCTCCCGAACTAGAAAGAGTAAAAATACAGGATACATTGCAAAAGATAGCTTAGAATGTCCTTAATCCAAATCTGCAAAGTACTTGGCTGTGCCACTTGTAGTTTTCATGCCACAGCTTTTGGCGCAATGCAAAAAATGATGGTTTATTCATAATACTAAAAATAAGGGCTCCGGAGTTTTGTCATAGCTCCCGAACTAGAAGGAGTAAAAATACAATGTACATTGCAAAAGATAGCCTGTGATGTCCTGAATTCAAATCTGCAAAGGACTTGGCTGTGCAACTTGTAGTTTTCATGCCACAGCTTTTGGCGCAATGCAAAAAATGATGGTTTATTCATAATACTAAAAATAAGGGCTCCGGAGTTTTGTCATAGCTCCCGAACTAGAAGGAGTAAAAATACAAGGTATATTGCAAAAGATAGCCTGTGATGTCCTGAATTCAAATCTGCAAAGGACTTGGCTGTGCAACTTGTAGTTTTCATGCCACAGCTTTTAGCGCAATGCAAAAAATGATGGTTTATTCATAATACTAAAAATAAGGGCTCCGGAGTTTTGTCATAGCTCCCGAACTAGAAGGAGTAAAAATACAAGGTACATTGCAAATGATAGCTTGGAATGTCCTTAATTCAAATCTGCAAAGGACTTGGCTGTGCCACTTGTAGTTTTCGTGCCACAGTTGTTCACGCAATGCAAAAAATGATGGTTTATTCATAATACTAAAAATAAGGGCTCCGGAGTTTTGTCATAGCTCCCGAACTAGAAAGAGTAAAAATACAGGATACATTGCAAAAGATAGCTTAGAATGTCCTTAATCCAAATCTGCAAAGTACTTGGCTGTGCCACTTGTAGTTTTCATGCCACAGCTTTTGGCGCAATGCAAAAAATGATGGTTTATTCATAATACTAAAAATAAGGGCTCCGGAGTTTTGTCATAGCTCCCGAACTAGAAGGAGTAAAAATACAAGGTATATTGCAAAAGATAGCCTGTGATGTCCTGAATTCAAATCTGCAAAGGACTTGGCTGTGCAACTTGTAGTTTTCATGCCACAGCTTTTGGCGCAATGCAAAAAATGATGGTTTATTCATAATACTAAAAATAAGGGTTCCGGAGTTTTGTCATAGCTCCCGAACTAGAAGGAGTAAAAATACAAGGTACATTGCAAATGATAGCTTGGAATGTCCTTAATTCGAATCTGCAAAGTACTTGGCTGTGCCACTTGTAGTTTTCGTGCCACAGTTGTTCACGCAATGCAAAAAGTGATGGTTTATTCATAATACTAAAAATAAGGGCTTCGGAGTTTTGTCATAGCTCCCGAACTAGAAAGAGTAAAAATACAGGATACATTGCAAAAGATAGCTTAGAAAGTCCTTAATCCAAATCTGCAAAGCACTTGGCTGTGCCACTTGTAGTTTTCGTGCCACAGTTGTTCACGCAATGCAACAAATGATGGTTTATTCATAATACTAAAAATAAGGGCTCCGGAGTTTTGTCATAGCTCCCGAACTAGAAAGAGTAAAAATACAAGGTACATTGCAAATGATAGCTTGGAATGTCCTTAATTCAAATCTGCAAAGGACTTGGCTGTGCCACTTGTAGTTTTCGTGCAATAGTTGTTCACGCAATGCAAAAAATGATGGTTTATTCATAATACTAAAAATAAGGGCTCCGGAGTTTTGTCATAGCTCCCGAACTAGAAAGAGTAAAAATACAGGATACATTGCAAAAGATAGCTTAGAATGTCCTTAATCCAAATCTGCAAAGTACTTGGCTGTGCCACTTGTAGTTTTCATGCCACAGCTTTTGGCGCAATGCAAAAAATGATGGTTTATTCATAATACTAAAAATAAGGGCTCCGGAGTTTTGTCATAGCTCCCGAACTAGAAGGAGTAAAAATACAAGGTACATTGCAAATGATAGCTTGGAATGTCCTTAATTCGAATCTGCAAAGTACTTGGCTGTGCCACTTGTAGTTTTCGTGCCACAGTTGTTCACGCAATGCAAAAAGTGATGGTTTATTCATAATACTAAAAATAAGGGCTTCGGAGTTTTGTCATAGCTCCCGAACTAGAAAGAGTAAAAATACAGGATACATTGCAAAAGATAGCTTAGAAAGTCCTTAATCCAAATCTGCAAAGTACTTGGCTGTGCCACTTGTAGTTTTCGTGCCACAGTTGTTCACGCAATGCAACAAATGATGGTTTATTCATAATACTAAAAATAAGGGCTCCGGAGTTTTGTCATAGCTCCCGAACTAGAAAGAGTAAAAATACAAGGTACATTGCAAATGATAGCTTAGAATGTCCTTAATTCAAATCTGCAATGGACTTGGCTGTGCAACTTGTAGTTTTCGTGCCACAGCTTTCGGCGCAACTCAAGAAATGATGATTTATTCAAATAAAACTAAAAATAAGAGCTCCGGAGTTTTGTCATAGCTCCCGAACTAGAAGGAGTACAAACACAGGACATATTGCAAATGATAGCCTGTGATGTCCTGAATTCAAATCTGCAAAGTACTTGGCTGTGCCACTTGTAGTTTTCGTGCCACAGTTGTTCACGCAATGCAAAAAATGATGGTTTATTCATAATACTATAAATAAGGGCTCCGGAGTTTTGTCATAGCTCCCGAACTAGAAAGAGTAAAAATACAGGATACATTGCAAAAGATAGCTTAGAATGTCCTTAATCCAAATCTGCAAAGTACTTGGCTGTGCCACTTGTAGTTTTCGTGCCACAGTTGTTCACGCAATGCAAAAAATGATGGTTTATTCATAATACTAAAAATAAGGGCTCCGGAGTTTTGTCATAGCTCCCGAACTAGAAAGAGTAAAAATACAAGGTACATTGCAAATGATAGCTTGGAATGTCCTTAATTCAAATCTGCAATGGACTTGGCTGTGCAACTTGTAGTTGTCGTGCCACAGCTTTCGGCGCAACTCAAGAAATGATGATTTATTCAAATAAAACTAAAAATAAGGGCTCCGGAGTTTTGTCATAGCTCCCGAACTAGAAGGAGTACAAATACAGGACATATTGCAGATGATAGCCTGTGATGTCCTCAATTCAAATCTGCAAAGTACTTGGCTGTGCCCCTTGTAGTTTTCGTGCCACAGCTGTTCACGCAATGCAAAAAATGATGGTTTATTCATAATACTAAAAATAAGGGCTCCGGAGTTTTGTCATAGCTCCCGAACTAGAAGGAGTAAAAATACAAGGTACATTGCAAATGATAGCTTGGAATGTCCTTAATTCAAATCTGCAAAGGACTTGGCTGTGCAACTTGTAGTTTTCGTGCCACAGCTTTCGGCGCAACTCAAGAAATGATGATTTATTCAAATAAAACTAAAAATAAGGGCTCCGGAGTTTTGTCATAGCTCCCGAACTAGAAGGAGTATAAATACAGGACATATTGAAAATGATAGCTTAGAATGTCCTTAATCGAAATCTGCAAAGTACTTGGCAGTGTCACTTGTAGTTTTCGTGCCACAGTTGTTCACGCAATGCAAAACATGATGGTTTATTCATAATACTAAAAATAAGGGTTCCGGAGTTTTGTCATAGCTCCCGAACTAGAAGGAGTAAAAATACAAGGTACATTGCAAATGATAGCTTGGAATGTCCTTAATTCGAATCTGCAAAGGACCTGGCTGTGCGACTTGTAGTTTTCGTGCGACAGCTTTTGGCGCAATGCAAAAAATGATGATTTATTCATAATACTAAAAATAAGGGCTCCGGAGTTTTGTCATAGCTCCCGAACTAGAAGGAGTACAAATACAGGACATATTGCAAATGATAGCCTGTAATGTCCTGAATTCAAATCTGCAAAGTACTTGGCTGTGCCACTCGTAGTTTTCGTGCCACAGTTGTTCACGCAATGCAAAAAATGATGGTTTATTCATAATACTAAAAATAAGGGCTCCGGAGTTTTGTCATAGCTCCCGAACTAGAAAGAGTAAAAATACAAGGTACATTGCAAATGATAGCTTGGAATGTCCTTAATTCAAATCTGCAATGGACTTGGCTGTGCAACTTGTAGTTTTCGTGCCACAGCTTTCGGCGCAACTCAAGAAATGATGATTTATTCAAATAAAACTAAAAATAAGGGCTCCGGAGTTTTGTCATAGCTCCCGAACTAGAAGGAGTACAAATACAGGACATATTGCAGATGATAGCCTGTGATGTCCTGAATTCAAATCTGCAAAGTACTTGGCTGTGCCCCTTGTAGTTTTCGTGCCACAGCTGTTCACGCAATGCAAAAAATGATGGTTTATTCATAATACTAAAAATAAGGGCTCCGGAGTTTTGTCATAGCTCCCGAACTAGAAGGAGTAAAAATACAAGGTACACTGCAAATGATAGCTTGGAATGTCCTTAATTCAAATCTGCAAAGGACTTGGCTGTGCAACTTGTAGTTTTCGTGCCACAGCTTTCGGCGCAACTCAAGAAATGATGATTTATTCAAATAAAACTAAAAATAAGGGCTCCGGAGTTTTGTCATAGCTCCCGAACCAGAAGGAGTATAAATACAGGACATATTGAAAATGATAGCTTAGAATGTCCTTAATCGAAATCTGCAAAGTACTTGGCTGTGTCGCTTGTAGTTTTCGTGCCACAGTTGTTCACGCAATGCAAAAAATGATGGTTTATTCATAATACTAAAAATAAGGGTTCCGGAGTTTTGTCATAGCTCCCGAACTAGAAGGAGTAAAAATACAAGGTACATTGCAAATGATAGCTTGGAATGTCCTTAATTCGAATCTGCAAAGGACCTGGCTGTGCGACTTGTAGTTTTCGTGCGACAGCTTTCGGCGCAACTCAAGAAATGATGATTTATTCAAATAAAACTAAAAATAAGGGCTCCGGAGTTTTGTCATAGCTCCCGAAATAGAAGGAGTACAAATAGAGGACATATTGCAGATGATAGCCTGTGATGTCCTGAATTCAAATCTGCAAAGGACCTGGCTGTGCCACTTGTAGTTTTCGTGCCACAGCTTTTCGCGCAATGCAAAAAATGATGGTTTATTCATAATACTAAAAATAAGGGCTCCGGAGTTTTGTTATAGCTCCCGAACTAGAAAGAGTACAAATACAGAACATATTGCAAATGATAGCCTGTGATGTCTTGAATTCAAATCTGCAAAGTACTTGGCTGTGCCCCTTGTAGTTTTCGTGCCACAGCTGTTCACGCAATGCAAAAAATGATAATTTATTCATAATACTAAAAATAAGGGCTCCGGACTTTTGTCATAGCTCCCGAACTAGAAAGAGTAAAAATACAGGATACATTGCAAAAGATAGCTTAGAATGTCCTTAATCCAAATCTGCAAAGGACTTGGCTGTGTCACTTGTAGTTTTCATGCCACAGCTTTTGGCGCAATGCAAAAAATGATGGTTTATTCATAATACTAAAAATAAGGGCTCCGGAGTTTTGTCATAGCTCCCGAACTAGAAAGAGTAAAAATACAGGATACATTGCAAATGATAGCTTAGAATGTCCTTAATCCAAATCTGCAAAGTACTTGGCTGTGCCACTTGTAGTTTTCGTGCCACAGTTGTTCACGCAATGCAAAAAATGATGGTTTATTCATAATACTAAAAATAAGGGCTCCGGAGTTTTGTCATAGCTCCCGAACTAGAAAGAGTAAAAATACAAGGTACATTGCAAATGATAGCTTGGAATGTCCTTAATTCAAATCTGCAATGGACTTGGCTGTGCAACTTGTAGTTTTCGTGCCACAGCTTTCGGCGCAACTCAAGAAATGATGATTTATTCAAATAAAACTAAAAATAAGGGCTCCGGAGTTTTGTCATAGCTCCCGAAATAGAAGGAGTACAAATAGAGGACATATTGCAGATGATAGCCTGTGATGTCCTGAATTCAAATCTGCAAAGGACCTGGCTGTGCCACTTGTAGTTTTCGTGCCACAGCTTTTCGCGCAATGCAAAAAATGATGGTTTATTCATAATACTAAAAATAAGGGCTCCGGAGTTTTGTTATAGCTCCCGAACTAGAAAGAGTACAAATACAGAACATATTGCAAATGATAGCCTGTGATGTCTTGAATTCAAATCTGCAAAGTACTTGGCTGTGCCCCTTGTAGTTTTCGTGCCACAGCTGTTCACGCAATGCAAAAAATGATAATTTATTCATAATACTAAAAATAAGGGCTCCGGACTTTTGTCATAGCTCCCGAACTAGAAAGAGTAAAAATACAGGATACATTGCAAAAGATAGCTTAGAATGTCCTTAATCCAAATCTGCAAAGGACTTGGCTGTGCCACTTGTAGTTTTCATGCCACAGCTTTTGGCGCAATGCAAAAAATGATGGTTTATTCATAATACTAAAAATAAGGGCTCCGGAGTTTTGTCATAGCTCCCGAACTAGAAAGAGTAAAAATACAGGATACATTGCAAATGATAGCTTAGAATGTCCTTAATCCAAATCTGCAAAGTACTTGGCTGTGCCACTTGTAGTTTTCGTGCCACAGTTGTTCACGCAATGCAAAAAATGATGGTTTATTCATAATACTAAAAATAAGGGCTTCGGAGTTTTGTCATAGCTCCCGAACTAGAAAGAGTAAAAATACAGGATACATTGCAAAAGATAGCTTAGAAAGTCCTTAATCCAAATCTGCAAAGCACTTGGCTGTGCCACTTGTAGTTTTCGTGCCACAGTTGTTCACGCAATGCAACAAATGATGGTTTATTCATAATACTAAAAATAAGGGCTCCGGAGTTTTGTCATAGCTCCCGAACTAGAAAGAGTAAAAATACAAGGTACATTGCAAATGATAGCTTGGAATGTCCTTAATTCAAATCTGCAAAGGACTTGGCTGTGCCACTTGTAGTTTTCGTGCAACAGTTGTTCACGCAATGCAAAAAA
Organism: Bombylius major; assembly: GCA_932526495.1. Lineage (NCBI taxonomy): Eukaryota > Metazoa > Arthropoda > Insecta > Diptera > Bombyliidae > Bombylius > Bombylius major. Next base: position 257,498 of record OW052048.1, read on the forward strand.
TGATGGTTTATTCATAATACTAAAAATAAGGGCTCCGGAGTTTTGTCATAGCTCCCGAACTAGAAAGAGTAAAAATACAGGATACATTGCAAAAGATAGCTTAGAATGTCCTTAATCCAAATCTGCAAAGTACTTGGCTGTGCCACTTGTAGTTTTCATGCCACAGCTTTTGGCGCAATGCAAAAAATGATGGTTTATTCATAATACTAAAAATAAGGGCTCCGGAGTTTTGTCATAGCTCCCGAACTAGAAGGAGTAAAAATACAAGGTATATTGCAAAAGATAGCCTGTGATGTCCTGAATTCAAATCTGCAAAGGACTTGGCTGTGCAACTTGTAGTTTTCATGCCACAGCTTTTGGCGCAATGCAAAAAATGATGGTTTATTCATAATACTAAAAATAAGGGTTCCGGAGTTTTGTCATAGCTCCCGAACTAGAAGGAGTAAAAATACAAGGTACATTGCAAATGATAGCTTGGAATGTCCTTAATTCGAATCTGCAAAGTACTTGGCTGTGCCACTTGTAGTTTTCGTGCCACAGTTGTTCACGCAATGCAAAAAGTGATGGTTTATTCATAATACTAAAAATAAGGGCTTCGGAGTTTTGTCATAGCTCCCGAACTAGAAAGAGTAAAAATACAGGATACATTGCAAAAGATAGCTTAGAAAGTCCTTAATCCAAATCTGCAAAGTACTTGGCTGTGCCACTTGTAGTTTTCGTGCCACAGTTGTTCACGCAATGCAACAAATGATGGTTTATTCATAATACTAAAAATAAGGGCTCCGGAGTTTTGTCATAGCTCCCGAACTAGAAAGAGTAAAAATACAAGGTACATTGCAAATGATAGCTTGGAATGTCCTTAATTCAAATCTGCAATGGACTTGGCTGTGCAACTTGTAGTTTTCGTGCCACAGCTTTCGGCGCAACTCAAGAAATGATGATTTATTCAAATAAAACTAAAAATAAGAGCTCCGGAGTTTTGTCATAGCTCCCGAACTAGAAGGAGTACAAACACAGGACATATTGCAAATGATAGCCTGTGATGTCTTGAATTCAAATCTGCAAAGTACTTGGCTGTGCCCCTTGTAGTTTTCGTGCCACAGCTTTTCGCGCAATGCAAAAAATGATGGTTTATTCATAATACTAAAAATAAGGGCTCCGGAGTTTTGTTATAGCTCCCGAACTAGAAAGAGTACAAATACAGAACATATTGCAAATGATAGCCTGTGATGTCTTGAATTCAAATCTGCAAAGTACTTGGCTGTGCCCCTTGTAGTTTTCGTGCCACAGCTGTTCACGCAATGCAAAAAATGATAATTTATTCATAATACTAAAAATAAGGGCTCCGGACTTTTGTCATAGCTCCCGAACTAGAAAGAGTAAAAATACAGGATACATTGCAAAAGATAGCTTAGAATGTCCTTAATCCAAATCTGCAAAGGACTTGGCTGTGCCACTTGTAGTTTTCATGCCACAGCTTTTGGCGCAATGCAAAAAATGATGGTTTATTCATAATACTAAAAATAAGGGCTCCGGAGTTTTGTCATAGCTCCCGAACTAGAAAGAGTAAAAATACAGGATACATTGCAAATGATAGCTTAGAATGTCCTTAATCCAAATCTGCAAAGTACTTGGCTGTGCCACTTGTAGTTTTCGTGCCACAGTTGTTCACGCAATGCAAAAAATGATGGTTTATTCATAATACTAAAAATAAGGGCTTCGGAGTTTTGTCATAGCTCCCGAACTAGAAAGAGTAAAAATACAGGATACATTGCAAAAGATAGCTTAGAAAGTCCTTAATCCAAATCTGCAAAGCACTTGGCTGTGCCACTTGTAGTTTTCGTGCCACAGTTGTTCACGCAATGCAACAAATGATGGTTTATTCATAATACTAAAAATAAGGGCTCCGGAGTTTTGTCATAGCTCCCGAACTAGAAAGAGTAAAAATACAAGGTACATTGCAAATGATAGCTTGGAATGTCCTTAATTCAAATCTGCAAAGGACTTGGCTGTGCCACTTGTAGTTTTCGTGCCACAGTTGTTCACGCAATGCAAAAAATGATGGTTTATTCATAATACTAAAAATAAGGGCTCCGGAGTTTTGTCATAGCTCCCGAACTAGAAAGAGTAAAAATACAGGATACATTGCAAAAGATAGCTTAGAATGTCCTTAATCCAAATCTGCAAAGTACTTGGCTGTGCCACTTGTAGTTTTCATGCCACAGCTTTTGGCGCAATGCAAAAAATGATGGTTTATTCATAATACTAAAAATAAGGGCTCCGGAGTTTTGTCATAGCTCCCGAACTAGAAGGAGTAAAAATACAAGGTATATTGCAAAAGATAGCCTGTGATGTCCTGAATTCAAATCTGCAAAGGACTTGGCTGTGCAACTTGTAGTTTTCATGCCACAGCTTTTGGCGCAATGCAAAAAATGATGGTTTATTCATAATACTAAAAATAAGGGTTCCGGAGTTTTGTCATAGCTCCCGAACTAGAAGGAGTAAAAATACAAGGTACATTGCAAATGATAGCTTGGAATGTCCTTAATTCGAATCTGCAAAGTACTTGGCTGTGCCACTTGTAGTTTTCGTGCCACAGTTGTTCACGCAATGCAAAAAGTGATGGTTTATTCATAATACTAAAAATAAGGGCTTCGGAGTTTTGTCATAGCTCCCGAACTAGAAAGAGTAAAAATACAGGATACATTGCAAAAGATAGCTTAGAAAGTCCTTAATCCAAATCTGCAAAGTACTTGGCTGTGCCACTTGTAGTTTTCGTGCCACAGTTGTTCACGCAATGCAACAAATGATGGTTTATTCATAATACTAAAAATAAGGGCTCCGGAGTTTTGTCATAGCTCCCGAACTAGAAAGAGTAAAAATACAAGGTACATTGCAAATGATAGCTTGGAATGTCCTTAATTCAAATCTGCAATGGACTTGGCTGTGCAACTTGTAGTTTTCGTGCCACAGCTTTCGGCGCAACTCAAGAAATGATGATTTATTCAAATAAAACTAAAAATAAGAGCTCCGGAGTTTTGTCATAGCTCCCGAACTAGAAGGAGTACAAACACAGGACATATTGCAAATGATAGCCTGTGATGTCCTGAATTCAAATCTGCAAAGTACTTGGCTGTGCCACTTGTAGTTTTCGTGCCACAGTTGTTCACGCAATGCAAAAAATGATGGTTTATTCATAATACTATAAATAAGGGCTCCGGAGTTTTGTCATAGCTCCCGAACTAGAAAGAGTAAAAATACAGGATACATTGCAAAAGATAGCTTAGAATGTCCTTAATCCAAATCTGCAAAGTACTTGGCTGTGCCACTTGTAGTTTTCGTGCCACAGTTGTTCACGCAATGCAAAAAATGATGGTTTATTCATAATACTAAAAATAAGGGCTCCGGAGTTTTGTCATAGCTCCCGAACTAGAAAGAGTAAAAATACAAGGTACATTGCAAATGATAGCTTGGAATGTCCTTAATTCAAATCTGCAATGGACTTGGCTGTGCAACTTGTAGTTGTCGTGCCACAGCTTTCGGCGCAACTCAAGAAATGATGATTTATTCAAATAAAACTAAAAATAAGGGCTCCGGAGTTTTGTCATAGCTCCCGAACTAGAAGGAGTACAAATACAGGACATATTGCAGATGATAGCCTGTGATGTCCTGAATTCAAATCTGCAAAGTACTTGGCTGTGTTCCTTGTAGTTTTCGTGCCACAGCTGTTCACGCAATGCAAAAAATGATGGTTTATTCATAATACTAAAAATAAGGGCTCCGGAGTTTTGTCATAGCTCCCGAACTAGAAGGAGTAAAAATACAAGGTACATTGCAAATGATAGCTTGGAATGTCCTTAATTCAAATCTGCAAAGGACTTGGCTGTGCAACTTGTAGTTTTCGTGCCACAGCTTTCGGCGCAACTCAAGAAATGATGATTTATTCAAATAAAACTAAAAATAAGGGCTCCGGAGTTTTGTCATAGCTCCCGAACTAGAAGGAGTATAAATACAGGACATATTGAAAATGATAGCTTAGAATGTCCTTAATCGAAATCTGCAAAGTACTTGGCAGTGTCACTTGTAGTTTTCGTGCCACAGTTGTTCACGCAATGCAAAACATGATGGTTTATTCATAATACTAAAAATAAGGGTTCCGGAGTTTTGTCATAGCTCCCGAACTAGAAGGAGTAAAAATACAAGGTACATTGCAAATGATAGCTTGGAATGTCCTTAATTCGAATCTGCAAAGGACCTGGCTGTGCGACTTGTAGTTTTCGTGCGACAGCTTTTGGCGCAATGCAAAAAATGATGATTTATTCATAATACTAAAAATAAGGGCTCCGGAGTTTTGTCATAGCTCCCGAACTAGAAGGAGTACAAATACAGGACATATTGCAAATGATAGCCTGTAATGTCCTGAATTCAAATCTGCAAAGTACATGGCTGTGCCACTCGTAGTTTTCGTGCCACAGTTGTTCACGCAATGCAAAAAATGATGGTTTATTCATAATACTAAAAATAAGGGCTCCGGAGTTTTGTCATAGCTCCCGAACTAGAAAGAGTAAAAATACAGGATACATTGCAAATGATAGCTTAGAATGTCCTTAATCCAAATCTGCAAAGTACTTGGCTGTGCCACTTGTAGTTTTCGTGCCACAGTTGTTCACGCAATGCAAAAAATGATGGTTTATTCATAATACTAAAAATAAGGGCTCCGGAGTTTTGTCATAGCTCCCGAACTAGAAAGAGTAAAAATACAAGGTACATTGCAAATGATAGCTTGGAATGTCCTTAATTCAAATCTGCAATGGACTTGGCTGTGCAACTTGTAGTTTTCGTGCCACAGCTTTCGGCGCAACTCAAGAAATGATGATTCATTCAAATAAAACTAAAAATAAGGGCTCCGGAGTTTTGTCATAGCTCCCGAACTAGAAGGAGTACAAATACAGGACATATTGCAGATGATAGCCTGTGATGTCCTGAATTCAAATCTGCAAAGTACTTGGCTGTGCCCCTTGTAGTTTTCGTGCCACAGCTGTTCACGCAATGCAAAAAATGATGGTTTATTCATAATACTAAAAATAAGGGCTCCGGAGTTTTGTCATAGCTCCCGAACTAGAAGGAGTAAAAATACAAGGTACACTGCAAATGATAGCTTGGAATGTCCTTAATTCAAATCTGCAAAGGACTTGGCTGTGCAACTTGTAGTTTTCGTGCCACAGCTTTCGGCGCAACTCAAGAAATGATGATTTATTCAAATAAAACTAAAAATAAGGGCTCCGGAGTTTTGTCATAGCTCCCGAACCAGAAGGAGTATAAATACAGGACATATTGAAAATGATAGCTTAGAATGTCCTTAATCGAAATCTGCAAAGTACTTGGCTGTGTCGCTTGTAGTTTTCGTGCCACAGTTGTTCACGCAATGCAAAACATGATGGTTTATTCATAATACTAAAAATAAGGGTTCCGGAGTTTTGTCATAGCTCCCGAACTAGAAGGAGTAAAAATACAAGGTACATTGCAAATGATAGCTTGGAATGTCCTTAATTCGAATCTGCAAAGGACCTGGCTGTGCGACTTGTAGTTTTCGTGCGACAGCTTTCGGCGCAACTCAAGAAATGATGATTTATTCAAATAAAACTAAAAATAAGGGCTCCGGAGTTTTGTCATAGCTCCCGAAATAGAAGGAGTACAAATAGAGGACATATTGCAGATGATAGCCTGTGATGTCCTGAATTCAAATCTGCAAAGGACCTGGCTGTGCCACTTGTAGTTTTCGTGCCACAGCTTTTCGCGCAATGCAAAAAATGATGGTTTATTCATAATACTAAAAATAAGGGCTCCGGAGTTTTGTTATAGCTCCCGAACTAGAAAGAGTACAAATACAGAACATATTGCAAATGATAGCCTGTGATGTCTTGAATTCAAATCTGCAAAGTACTTGGCTGTGCCCCTTGTAGTTTTCGTGCCACAGCTGTTCACGCAATGCAAAAAATGATAATTTATTCATAATACTAAAAATAAGGGCTCCGGACTTTTGTCATAGCTCCCGAACTAGAAAGAGTAAAAATACAGGATACATTGCAAAAGATAGCTTAGAATGTCCTTAATCCAAATCTGCAAAGGACTTGGCTGTGCCACTTGTAGTTTTCATGCCACAGCTTTTGGCGCAATGCAAAAAATGATGGTTTATTCATAATACTAAAAATAAGGGCTCCGGAGTTTTGTCATAGCTCCCGAACTAGAAGGAGTAAAAATACAAGGTATATTGCAAAAGATAGCCTGTGATGTCCTGAATTCAAATCTGCAAAGGACTTGGCTGTGCAACTTGTAGTTTTCATGCCACAGCTTTTGGCGCAATGCAAAAAATGATGGTTTATTCATAATACTAAAAATAAGGGTTCCGGAGTTTTGTCATAGCTCCCGAACTAGAAGGAGTAAAAATACAAGGTACATTGCAAATGATAGCTTGGAATGTCCTGAATTCAAATCTGCAAAGGACTTGGCTGTGCAACTTGTAGTTTTCGTGCCACAGCTTTTGGCGCAATGCAAAAAATGATGGTTTATTCATAATACTAAAAATAAGGGCTCCGTAAAAATACAGTAAAAATACAGGATACATTGCAAAAGATAGCTTAGAATGTCCTTAATCCAAATCTGCAAAGTACTTGGCTGTGCCACTTGTAGTTTTCATGCCACAGCTTTTGGCGCAATGCAAAAAATGATGGTTTATTCATAATACTAAAAATAAGGGCTCCGGAGTTTTGTCATAGCTCCCGAACTAGAAGGAGTAAAAATACAAGGTATATTGCAAAAGATAGCCTGTGATGTCCTGAATTCAAATCTGCAAAGGACTTGGCTGTGCAACTTGTAGTTTTCATGCCACAGCTTTTGGCGCAATGCAAAAAATGATGGTTTATTCATAATACTAAAAATAAGGGCTCCGGAGTTTTGTCATAGCTCCCGAACTAGAAGGAGTAAAAATACAAGGTACATTGCAAATGATAGCTTGGAATGTCCTTAATTCGAATCTGCAAAGTACTTGGCTGTGCCACTTGTAGTTTTCGTGCCACAGTTGTTCACGCAATGCAAAAAGTGATGGTTTATTCATAATACTAAAAATAAGGGCTCCGGAGTTTTGTCATAGCTCCCGAACTAGAAAGAGTAAAAATACAGGATACATTGCAAAAGATAGCTTAGAAAGTCCTTAATCCAAATCTGCAAAGCACTTGGCTGTGCCACTTGTAGTTTTCGTGCCACAGTTGTTCACGCAATGCAACAAATGATGGTTTATTCATAATACTAAAAATAAGGGCTCCGGAGTTTTGTCATAGCTCCCGAACTAGAAAGAGTAAAAATACAAGGTACATTGCAAATGATAGCTTGGAATGTCCTTAATTCAAATCTGCAAAGGACTTGGCTGTGCCACTTGTAGTTTTCGTGCAATAGTTGTTCACGCAATGCAAAAAATGATGGTTTATTCATAATACTAAAAATAAGGGCTCCGGAGTTTTGTCATAGCTCCCGAACTAGAAAGAGTAAAAATACAGGATACATTGCAAAAGATAGCTTAGAATGTCCTTAATCCAAATCTGCAAAGTACTTGGCTGTGCCACTTGTAGTTTTCATGCCACAGCTTTTGGCGCAATGCAAAAAATGATGGTTTATTCATAATACTAAAAATAAGGGCTCCGGAGTTTTGTCATAGCTCCCGAACTAGAAGGAGTAAAAATACAAGGTATATTGCAAAAGATAGCCTGTGATGTCCTGAATTCAAATCTGCAAAGGACTTGGCTGTGCAACTTGTAGTTTTCATGCCACAGCTTTTGGCGCAATGCAAAAACTGATGGTTTATTCATAATACTAAAAATAAGGGTTCCGGAGTTTTGTCATAGCTCCCGAACTAGAAGGAGTAAAAATACAAGGTACATTGCAAATGATAGCTTGGAATGTCCTTAATTCGAATCTGCAAAGTACTTGGCTGTGCCACTTGTAGTTTTCGTGCCACAGTTGTTCACGCAATGCAAAAAGTGATGGTTTATTCATAATACTAAAAATAAGGGCTTCGGAGTTTTGTCATAGCTCCCGAACTAGAAAGAGTAAAAATACAGGATACATTGCAAAAGATAGCTTAGAAAGTCCTTAATCCAAATCTGCAAAGTACTTGGCTGTGCCACTTGTAGTTTTCGTGCCACAGTTGTTCACGCAATGCAACAAATGATGGTTTATTCATAATACTAAAAATAAGGGCTCCGGAGTTTTGTCATAGCTCCCGAACTAGAAGGAGTAAAAATACAAGGTACATTGCAAATGATAGCTTGGAATGTCCTGAATTCAAATCTGCAAAGGACTTGGCTGTGCAACTTGTAGTTTTCATGCCACAGCTTTTGGCGCAATGCAAAAAATGATGGTTTATTCATAATACTAAAAATAAGGGCTCCGTAAAAATACAGTAAAAATACAGGATACATTGCAAAAGATAGCTTAGAATGTCCTTAATCCAAATCTGCAAAGTACTTGGCTGTGCCACTTGTAGTTTTCATGCCACAGCTTTTGGCGCAATGCAAAAAATGATGGTTTATTCATAATACTAAAAATAAGGGTTCCGGAGTTTTGTCATAGCTCCCGAACTAGAAGGAGTAAAAATACAAGGTACATTGCAAATGATAGCTTGGAATGTCCTTAATTCAAATCTGCAAAGGACTTGGCTGTGCAACTTGTAGTTTTCGTGCCACAGCTTTCGGCGCAACTCAAGAAATGATGATTTATTCAAATAAAACTAAAAATAAGGGCTCCGGAGTTTTGTCATAGCTCCCGAACCAGAAGGAGTATAAATACAGGACATATTGAAAATGATAGCTTAGAATGTCCTTAATCGAAATCTGCAAAGTACTTGGCTGTGTCGCTTGTAGTTTTCGTGCCACAGTTGTTCACGCAATGCAAAACATGATGGTTTATTCATAATACTAAAAATAAGGGTTCCGGAGTTTTGTCATAGCTCCCGAACTAGAAGGAGTAAAAATACAAGGTACATTGCAAATGATAGCTTGGAATGTCCTTAATTCGAATCTGCAAAGGACCTGGCTGTGCGACTTGTAGTTTTCGTGCGACAGCTTTCGGCGCAACTCAAGAAATGATGATTTATTCAAATAAAACTAAAAATAAGGGCTCCGGAGTTTTGTCATAGCTCCCGAAATAGAAGGAGTACAAATAGAGGACATATTGCAGATGATAGCCTGTGATGTCCTGAATTCAAATCTGCAAAGGACCTGGCTGTGCCACTTGTAGTTTTCGTGCCACAGCTGTTCACGCAATGCAAAAAATGATGGTTTATTCATAATACTAAAAATAAGGGCTCCGGAGTTTTGTTATAGCTCCCGAACTAGAAAGAGTACAAATACAGAACATATTGCAAATGATAGCCTGTGATGTCTTGAATTCAAATCTGCAAAGTACTTGGCTGTGCCCCTTGTAGTTTTCGTGCCACAGCTGTTCACGCAATGCAAAAAATGATAATTTATTCATAATACTAAAAATAAGGGCTCCGGACTTTTGTCATAGCTCCCGAACTAGAAAGAGTAAAAATACAGGATACATTGCAAAAGATAGCTTAGAATGTCCTTAATCCAAATCTGCAAAGGACTTGGCTGTGCCACTTGTAGTTTTCATGCCACAGCTTTTGGCGCAATGCAAAAAATGATGGTTTATTCATAATACTAAAAATAAGGGCTCCGGAGTTTTGTCATAGCTCCCGAACTAGAAGGAGTAAAAATACAAGGTATATTGCAAAAGATAGCCTGTGATGTCCTGAATTCAAATCTGCAAAGGACTTGGCTGTGCAACTTGTAGTTTTCATGCCACAGCTTTTGGCGCAATGCAAAAAATGATGGTTTATTCATAATACTAAAAATAAGGGTTCCGGAGTTTTGTCATAGCTCCCGAACTAGAAGGAGTAAAAATACAAGGTACATTGCAAATGATAGCTTGGAATGTCCTGAATTCAAATCTGCAAAGGACTTGGCTGTGCCACTTGTAGTTTTCATGCCACAGCTTTTGGCGCAATGCAAAAAATGATGGTTTATTCATAATACTAAAAATAAGGGCTCCGTAAAAATACAGTAAAAATACAGGATACATTGCAAAAGATAGCTTAGAATGTCCTTAATCCAAATCTGCAAAGTACTTGGCTGTGCCACTTGTAGTTTTCATGCCACAGCTTTTGGCGCAATGCAAAAAATGATGGTTTATTCATAATACTAAAAATAAGGGCTCCGGAGTTTTGTCATAGCTCCCGAACTAGAAGGAGTAAAAATACAAGGTACATTGCAAAAGATAGCCTGTGATGTCCTGAATTCAAATCTGCAAAGGACTTGGCTGTGCAACTTGTAGTTTTCATGCCACAGCTTTTGGCGCAATGCAAAAAATGATGGTTTATTCATAATACTAAAAATAAGGGTTCCGGAGTTTTGTCATAGCTCCCGAACTAGAAGGAGTAAAAATACAAGGTACATTGCAAATGATAGCTTGGAATGTCCTTAATTCGAATCTGCAAAGTACTTGGCTGTGCCACTTGTAGTTTTCGTGCCACAGTTGTTCACGCAATGCAAAAAGTGATGGTTTATTCATAATACTAAAAATAAGGGCTTCGGAGTTTTGTCATAGCTCCCGAACTAGAAAGAGTAAAAATACAGGATACATTGCAAAAGATAGCTTAGAAAGTCCTTAATCCAAATCTGCAAAGCACTTGGCTGTGCCACTTGTAGTTTTCGTGCCACAGTTGTTCACGCAATGCAACAAATGATGGTTTATTCATAATACTAAAAATAAGGGCTCCGGAGTTTTGTCATAGCTCCCGAACTAGAAAGAGTAAAAATACAAGGTACATTGCAAATGATAGCTTGGAATGTCCTTAATTCAAATCTGCAAAGGACTTGGCTGTGCCACTTGTAGTTTTCGTGCAATAGTTGTTCACGCAATGCAAAAAATGATGGTTTATTCATAATACTAAAAATAAGGGCTCCGGAGTTTTGTCATAGCTCCCGAACTAGAAAGAGTAAAAATACAGGATACATTGCAAAAGATAGCTTAGAATGTCCTTAATCCAAATCTGCAAAGTACTTGGCTGTGCCACTTGTAGTTTTCATGCCACAGCTTTTGGCGCAATGCAAAAAATGATGGTTTATTCATAATACTAAAAATAAGGGCTCCGGAGTTTTGTCATAGCTCCCGAACTAGAAGGAGTAAAAATACAAGGTATATTGCAAAAGATAGCCTGTGATGTCCTGAATTCAAATCTGCAAAGGACTTGGCTGTGCAACTTGTAGTTTTCATGCCACAGCTTTTGGCGCAATGCAAAAAATGATGGTTTATTCATAATACTAAAAATAAGGGTTCCGGAGTTTTGTCATAGCTCCCGAACTAGAAGGAGTAAAAATACAAGGTACATTGCAAATGATAGCTTGGAATGTCCTTAATCCAAATCTGCAAAGTACTTGGCTGTGCCACTTGTAGTTTTCGTGCCACAGTTGTTCACGCAATGCAAAAAGTGATGGTTTATTCATAATACTAAAAATAAGGGCTCCGGAGTTTTGTCATAGCTCCCGAACTAGAAAGAGTAAAAATACAGGATACATTGCAAAAGATAGCTTAGAAAGTCCTTAATCCAAATCTGCAAAGTACTTGGCTGTGCCACTTGTAGTTTTCGTGCCACAGTTGTTCACGCAATGCAACAAATGATGGTTTATTCATAATACTAAAAATAAGGGCTCCGGAGTTTTGTCATAGCTCCCGAACTAGAAGGAGTAAAAATACAAGGTATATTGCAAAAGATAGCCTGTGATGTCCTGAATTCAAATCTGCAAAGGACTTGGCTGTGCAACTTGTAGTTTTCATGCCACAGCTTTTGGCGCAATGCAAAAAATGATGGTTTATTCATAATACTAAAAATAAGGGTTCCGGAGTTTTGTCATAGCTCCCGAACTAGAAGGAGTAAAAATACAAGGTACATTGCAAATGATAGCTTGGAATGTCCTGAATTCAAATCTGCAAAGGACTTGGCTGTGCAACTTGTAGTTTTCATGCCACAGCTTTTGGCGCAATGCAAAAAATGATGGTTTATTCATAATACTAAAAATAAGGGCTCCGTAAAAATACAGTAAAAATACAGGATACATTGCAAAAGATAGCTTAGAATGTCCTTAATCCAAATCTGCAAAGTACTTGGCTGTGCCACTTGTAGTTTTCATGCCACAGCTTTTGGCGCAATGCAAAAAATGATGGTTTATTCATAATACTAAAAATAAGGGCTCCGGAGTTTTGTCATAGCTCCCGAACTAGAAGGAGTAAAAATACAAGGTATATTGCAAAAGATAGCCTGTGATGTCCTGAATTCAAATCTGCAAAGGACTTGGCTGTGCAACTTGTAGTTTTCATGCCACAGCTTTTGGCGCAATGCAAAAAATGATGGTTTATTCATAATACTAAAAATAAGGGTTCCGGAGTTTTGTCATAGCTCCCGAACTAGAAGGAGTAAAAATACAAGGTACATTGCAAATGATAGCTTGGAATGTCCTTAATTCGAATCTGCAAAGTACTTGGCTGTGCCACTTGTAGTTTTCGTGCCACAGTTGTTCACGCAATGCAAAAAGTGATGGTTTATTCATAATACTAAAAATAAGGGCTTCGGAGTTTTGTCATAGCTCCCGAACTAGAAAGAGTAAAAATACAGGATACATTGCAAAAGATAGCTTAGAAAGTCCTTAATCCAAATCTGCAAAGCACTTGGCTGTGCCACTTGTAGTTTTCGTGCCACAGTTGTTCACGCAATGCAACAAATGATGGTTTATTCATAATACTAAAAATAAGGGCTCCGGAGTTTTGTCATAGCTCCCGAACTAGAAAGAGTAAAAATACAAGGTACATTGCAAATGATAGCTTGGAATGTCCTTAATTCAAATCTGCAAAGGACTTGGCTGTGCCACTTGTAGTTTTCGTGCAATAGTTGTTCACGCAATGCAAAAAATGATGGTTTATTCATAATACTAAAAATAAGGGCTCCGGAGTTTTGTCATAGCTCCCGAACTAGAAAGAGTAAAAATACAGGATACATTGCAAAAGATAGCTTAGAATGTCCTTAATCCAAATCTGCAAAGTACTTGGCTGTGCCACTTGTAGTTTTCATGCCACAGCTTTTGGCGCAATGCAAAAAATGATGGTTTATTCATAATACTAAAAATAAGGGCTCCGGAGTTTTGTCATAGCTCCCGAACTAGAAGGAGTAAAAATACAAGGTATATTGCAAAAGATAGCCTGTGATGTCCTGAATTCAAATCTGCAAAGGACTTGGCTGTGCAACTTGTAGTTTTCATGCCACAGCTTTTGGCGCAATGCAAAAAATGATGGTTTATTCATAATACTAAAAATAAGGGTTCCGGAGTTTTGTCATAGCTCCCGAACTAGAAGGAGTAAAAATACAAGGTACATTGCAAATGATAGCTTGGAATGTCCTTAATTCGAATCTGCAAAGTACTTGGCTGTGCCACTTGTAGTTTTCGTGCCACAGTTGTTCACGCAATGCAAAAAGTGATGGTTTATTCATAATACTAAAAATAAGGGCTTCGGAGTTTTGTCATAGCTCCCGAACTAGAAAGAGTAAAAATACAGGATACATTGCAAAAGATAGCTTAGAAAGTCCTTAATCCAAATCTGCAAAGTACTTGGCTGTGCCACTTGTAGTTTTCGTGCCACAGTTGTTCACGCAATGCAACAAATGATGGTTTATTCATAATACTAAAAATAAGGGCTCCGGAGTTTTGTCATAGCTCCCGAACTAGAAGGAGTAAAAATACAAGGTATATTGCAAAAGATAGCCTGTGATGTCCTGAATTCAAATCTGCAAAGGACTTGGCTGTGCAACTTGTAGTTTTCATGCCACAGCTTTTGGCGCAATGCAAAAAATGATGGTTTATTCATAATACTAAAAATAAGGGTTCCGGAGTTTTGTCATAGCTCCCGAACTAGAAGGAGTAAAAATACAAGGTACATTGCAAATGATAGCTTGGAATGTCCTTAATTCAAATCTGCAATGGACTTGGCTGTGCAACTTGTAGTTTTCGTGCCACAGCTTTCGGCGCAATGCAAAAAATGATGGTTTATTCATAATACTAAAAATAAGGGCTCCGTAAAAATACAGTAAAAATACAGGATACATTGCAAAAGATAGCTTAGAATGTCCTTAATCCAAATCTGCAAAGTACTTGGCTGTGCCACTTGTAGTTTTCATGCCACAGCTTTTGGCGCAATGCAAAAAATGATGGTTTATTCATAATACTAAAAATAAGGGCTCCGGAGTTTTGTCATAGCTCCCGAACTAGAAGGAGTAAAAATACAAGGTATATTGCAAAAGATAGCCTGTGATGTCCTGAATTCAAATCTGCAAAGGACTTGGCTGTGCAACTTGTAGTTTTCATGCCACAGCTTTTGGCGCAATGCAAAAAATGATGGTTTATTCATAATACTAAAAATAAGGGTTCCGGAGTTTTGTCATAGCTCCCGAACTAGAAGGAGTAAAAATACAAGGTACATTGCAAATGATAGCTTGGAATGTCCTTAATTCGAATCTGCAAAGTACTTGGCTGTGCCACTTGTAGTTTTCGTGCCACAGTTGTTCACGCAATGCAAAAAGTGATGGTTTATTCATAATACTAAAAATAAGGGCTTCGGAGTTTTGTCATAGCTCCCGAACTAGAAAGAGTAAAAATACAGGATACATTGCAAAAGATAGCTTAGAAAGTCCTTAATCCAAATCTGCAAAGCACTTGGCTGTGCCACTTGTAGTTTTCGTGCCACAGTTGTTCACGCAATGCAACAAATGATGGTTTATTCATAATACTAAAAATAAGGGCTCCGGAGTTTTGTCATAGCTCCCGAACTAGAAAGAGTAAAAATACAAGGTACATTGCAAATGATAGCTTGGAATGTCCTTAATTCAAATCTGCAAAGGACTTGGCTGTGCCACTTGTAGTTTTCGTGCAATAGTTGTTCACGCAATGCAAAAAATGATGGTTTATTCATAATACTAAAAATAAGGGCTCCGGAGTTTTGTCATAGCTCCCGAACTAGAAAGAGTAAAAATACAGGATACATTGCAAATGATAGCTTAGAATGTCCTTAATCCAAATCTGCAAAGTACTTGGCTGTGCCACTTGTAGTTTTCATGCCACAGCTTTTGGCGCAATGCAAAAAATGATGGTTTATTCATAATACTAAAAATAAGGGCTCCGGAGTTTTGTCATAGCTCCCGAACTAGAAGGAGTAAAAATACAAGGTATATTGCAAAAGATAGCCTGTGATGTCCTGAATTCAAATCTGCAAAGGACTTGGCTGTGCCACTTGTAGTTTTCATGCCACAGCTTTTGGCGCAATGCAAAAAATGATGGTTTATTCATAATACTAAAAATAAGGGTTCCGGAGTTTTGTCATAGCTCCCGAACTAGAAGGAGTAAAAATACAAGGTACATTGCAAATGATAGCTTGGAATGTCCTTAATTCGAATCTGCAAAGTACTTGGCTGTGCCACTTGTAGTTTTCGTGCCACAGTTGTTCACGCAATGCAAAAAGTGATGGTTTATTCATAATACTAAAAATAAGGGCTTCGGAGTTTTGTCATAGCTCCCGAACTAGAAAGAGTAAAAATACAGGATACATTGCAAAAGATAGCTTAGAAAGTCCTTAATCCAAATCTGCAAAGTACTTGGCTGTGCCACTTGTAGTTTTCGTGCCACAGTTGTTCACGCAATGCAACAAATGATGGTTTATTCATAATACTAAAAATAAGGGCTCCGGAGTTTTGTCATAGCTCCCGAACTAGAAAGAGTAAAAATACAAGGTACATTGCAAATGATAGCTTGGAATGTCCTTAATTCAAATCTGCAATGGACTTGGCTGTGCAACTTGTAGTTTTCGTGCCACAGCTTTCGGCGCAACTCAAGAAATGATGATTTATTCAAATAAAACTAAAAATAAGAGCTCCGGAGTTTTGTCATAGCTCCCGAACTAGAAGGAGTACAAACACAGGACATATTGCAAATGATAGCCTGTGATGTCCTGAATTCAAATCTGCAAAGTACTTGGCTGTGCCACTTGTAGTTTTCGTGCCACAGTTGTTCACGCAATGCAAAAAATGATGGTTTATTCATAATACTAAAAATAAGGGCTCCGGAGTTTTGTCATAGCTCCCGAACTAGAAAGAGTAAAAATACAGGATACATTGCAAAAGATAGCTTAGAATGTCCTTAATCCAAATCTGCAAAGTACTTGGCTGTGCCACTTGTAGTTTTCGTGCCACAGTTGTTCACGCAATGCAAAAAATGATGGTTTATTCATAATACTAAAAATAAGGGCTCCGGAGTTTTGTCATAGCTCCCGAACTAGAAAGAGTAAAAATACAAGGTACATTGCAAATGATAGCTTGGAATGTCCTTAATTCAAATCTGCAAAGGACTTGGCTGTGCCACTTGTAGTTTTCGTGCAATAGTTGTTCACGCAATGCAAAAAATGATGGTTTATTCATAATACTAAAAATAAGGGCTCCGGAGTTTTGTCATAGCTCCCGAACTAGAAAGAGTAAAAATACAGGATACATTGCAAAAGATAGCTTAGAATGTCCTTAATCCATATCTGCAAAGTACTTGGCTGTGCCACTTGTAGTTTTCATGCCACAGCTTTTGGCGCAATGCAAAAAATGATGGTTTATTCATAATACTAAAAATAAGGGCTCCGGAGTTTTGTCATAGCTCCCGAACTAGAAGGAGTAAAAATACAAGGTATATTGCAAAAGATAGCCTGTGATGTCCTGAATTCAAATCTGCAAAGGACTTGACTGTGCAACTTGTAGTTTTCATGCCACAGCTTTTGGCGCAATGCAAAAAATGATGGTTTATTCATAATACTAAAAATAAGGGTTCCGGAGTTTTGTCATAGCTCCCGAACTAGAAGGAGTAAAAATACAAGGTACATTGCAAATGATAGCTTGGAATGTCCTTAATTCGAATCTGCAAAGTACTTGGCTGTGCCACTTGTAGTTTTCGTGCCACAGTTGTTCACGCAATGCAAAAAGTGATGGTTTATTCATAATACTAAAAATAAGGGCTTCGGAGTTTTGTCATAGCTCCCGAACTAGAAAGAGTAAAAATACAGGATACATTGCAAAAGATAGCTTAGAAAGTCCTTAATCCAAATCTGCAAAGTACTTGGCTGTGCCACTTGTAGTTTTCGTGCCACAGTTGTTCACGCAATGCAACAAATGATGGTTTATTCATAATACTAAAAATAAGGGCTCCGGAGTTTTGTCATAGCTCCCGAACTAGAAAGAGTAAAAATACAAGGTACATTGCAAATGATAGCTTGGAATGTCCTTAATTCAAATCTGCAATGGACTTGGCTGTGCAACTTGTAGTTTTCGTGCCACAGCTTTCGGCGCAACTCAAGAAATGATGATTTATTCAAATAAAACTAAAAATAAGAGCTCCGGAGTTTTGTCATAGCTCCCGAACTAGAAGGAGTACAAACACAGGACATATTGCAGATGATAGCCTGTGATGTCCTGAATTCAAATCTGCAAAGTACTTGGCTGTGCCCCTTGTAGTTTTCGTGCCACAGCTGTTCACGCAATGCAAAAAATGATGGTTTATTCATAATACTAAAAATAAGGGTTCCGGAGTTTTGTCATAGCTCCCGAACTAGAAGGAGTAAAAATACAAGGTACATTGCAAATGATAGCTTGGAATGTCCTTAATTCAAATCTGCAATGGACTTGGCTGTGCAACTTGTAGTTTTCGTGCCACAGCTTTCGGCGCAACTCAAGAAATGATGATTTATTCAAATAAAACTAAAAATAAGGGCTCCGGAGTTTTGTCATAGCTCCCGAACTAGAAGGAGTACAAATACAGGACATATTGCAGATGATAGCCTGTGATGTCCTGAATTCAAATCTGCAAAGGACTTGGCTGTGCGACTTGTAGTTTTCGTGCGACAGCTTTCGGCGCAACTCAAGAAATGATGATTTATTCAAATAAAACTAAAAATAAGGGCTCCGGAGTTTTGTCATAGCTCCCGAAATAGAAGGAGTACAAATAGAGGACATATTGCAGATGATAGCCTGTGATGTCCTGAATTCAAATCTGCAAAGGACCTGGCTGTGCCACTTGTAGTTTTCGTGCCACAGCTTTTCGCGCAATGCAAAAAATGATGGTTTATTCATAATACTAAAAATAAGGGCTCCGGAGTTTTGTTATAGCTCCCGAACTAGAAAGAGTACAAATACAGAACATATTGCAAATGATAGCCTGTGATGTCTTGAATTCAAATCTGCAAAGGACTTGGCTGTGCCCCTTGTAGTTTTCGTGCCACAGCTGTTCACGCAATGCAAAAAATGATGGTTTATTCATAATACTAAAAATAAGGGCTCCGGAGTTTTGTCATAGCTCCCGAACTAGAAAGAGTAAAAATACAGGACACATTGCAAAAGATAGCTTAGAATGTCCTTAATCCAAATCTGCAAAGTACTTGGCTGTGCCACTTGTAGTTTTCATGCCACAGCTTTTGGCGCAATGCAAAAAATGATGGTTTATTCATAATACTAAAAATAAGGGCTCCGGAGTTTTGTCATAGCTCCCGAACTAGAAGGAGTAAAAATACAAGGTACATTGCAAAAGATAGCCTGTGATGTCCTGAATTCAAATCTGCAAAGGACTTGGCTGTGCCACTTGTAGTTTTCATGCCACAGCTTTTGGCGCAATGCAAAACATGATGGTTTATTCATAATACTAAAAATAAGGGCTCCGGAGTTTTGTCATAGCTCCCGAACTAGAAGGAGTACAAATACAGGACATATTGCAAAAGATAGCCTGTGATGTCCTGAATTCAAATCTGCAAAGGACTTGGCTGTGCCACTTGTAGTTTTCATGCCACAGCTTTTGGCGCAATGCAAAAAATGATGGTTTATTCATAATACTAAAAATAAGGGCTCCGGAGTTTTGTCATAGCTCCCGAACTAGAAGGAGTAAAAATACAAGGTATATTGCAAAAGATAGCCTGTGATGTCCTGAATTCAAATCTGCAAAGGACTTGGCTGTGCAACTTGTAGTTTTCATGCCACAGCTTTTGGCGCAATGCAAAAAATGATGGTTTATTCATAATACTAAAAATAAGGGTTCCGGAGTTTTGTCATAGCTCCCGAACTAGAAGGAGTAAAAATACAAGGTACATTGCAAATGATAGCTTGGAATGTCCTGAATTCAAATCTGCAAAGGACTTGGCTGTGCAACTTGTAGTTTTCATGCCACAGCTTTTGGCGCAATGCAAAAAATGATGGTTTATTCATAATACTAAAAATAAGGGCTCCGTAAAAATACAGTAAAAATACAGGATACATTGCAAAAGATAGCTTAGAAAGTCCTTAATCCAAATCTGCAAAGTACTTGGCTGTGCCACTTGTAGTTTTCATGCCACAGCTTTTGGCGCAATGCAAAAAATGATGGTTTATTCATAATACTAAAAATAAGGGCTCCGGAGTTTTGTCATAGCTCCCGAACTAGAAGGAGTAAAAATACAAGGTATATTGCAAAAGATAGCCTGTGATGTCCTGAATTCAAATCTGCAAAGGACTTGGCTGTGCAACTTGTAGTTTTCATGCCACAGCTTTTGGCGCAATGCAAAAAATGATGGTTTATTCATAATACTAAAAATAAGGGTTCCGGAGTTTTGTCATAGCTCCCGAACTAGAAGGAGTAAAAATACAAGGTACATTGCAAATGATAGCTTGGAATGTCCTTAATTCGAATCTGCAAAGTACTTGGCTGTGCCACTTGTAGTTTTCGTGCCACAGTTGTTCACGCAATGCAAAAAGTGATGGTTTATTCATAATACTAAAAATAAGGGCTTCGGAGTTTTGTCATAGCTCCCGAACTAGAAAGAGTAAAAATACAGGATACATTGCAAAAGATAGCTTAGAAAGTCCTTAATCCAAATCTGCAAAGCACTTGGCTGTGCCACTTGTAGTTTTCGTGCCACAGTTGTTCACGCAATGCAACAAATGATGGTTTATTCATAATACTAAAAATAAGGGCTCCGGAGTTTTGTCATAGCTCCCGAACTAGAAAGAGTAAAAATACAAGGTACATTGCAAATGATAGCTTGGAATGTCCTTAATTCAAATCTGCAAAGGACTTGGCTGTGCCACTTGTAGTTTTCGTGCAATAGTTGTTCACGCAATGCAAAAAATGATGGTTTATTCATAATACTAAAAATAAGGGCTCCGGAGTTTTGTCATAGCTCCCGAACTAGAAAGAGTAAAAATACAGGATACATTGCAAAAGATAGCTTAGAATGTCCTTAATCCAAATCTGCAAAGTACTTGGCTGTGCCACTTGTAGTTTTCGTGCCACAGTTGTTCACGCAATGCAAAAAATGATGGTTTATTCATAATACTAAAAATAAGGGCTCCGGAGTTTTGTCATAGCTCCCGAACTAGAAAGAGTAAAAATACAAGGTACATTGCAAATGATAGCTTGGAATGTCCTTAATTCAAATCTGCAATGGACTTGGCTGTGCAACTTGTAGTTTTCGTGCCACAGCTTTCGGCGCAACTCAAGAAATGATGATTTATTCAAATAAAACTAAAAATAAGGGCTCCGGAGTTTTGTCATAGCTCCCGAACTAGAAGGAGTACAAATACAGGACATATTGCAGATGATAGCCTGTGATGTCCTGAATTCAAATCTGCAAAGTACTTGGCTGTGCCCCTTGTAGTTTTCGTGCCACAGCTGTTCACGCAATGCAAAAAATGATGGTTTATTCATAATACTAAAAATAAGGGTTCCGGAGTTTTGTCATAGCTCCCGAACTAGAAGGAGTAAAAATACAAGGTACATTGCAAATGATAGCTTGGAATGTCCTTAATTCAAATCTGCAAAGGACCTGGCTGTGCGACTTGTAGTTTTCGTGCGACAGCTTTCGGCGCAACTCAAGAAATGATGATTTATTCAAATAAAACTAAAAATAAGGGCTCCGGAGTTTTGTCATAGCTCCCGAAATAGAAGGAGTACAAATAGAGGACATATTGCAGATGATAGCCTGTGATGTCCTGAATTCAAATCTGCAAAGGACCTGGCTGTGCCACTTGTAGTTTTCGTGCCACAGCTTTTCGCGCAATGCAAAAAATGATGGTTTATTCATAATACTAAAAATAAGGGCTCCGGAGTTTTGTCATAGCTCCCGAACTAGAAAGAGTACAAATACAGAACATATTGCAAATGATAGCCTGTGATGTCTTGAATTCAAATCTGCAAAGTACTTGGCTGTGCCCCTTGTAGTTTTCGTGCCACAGCTGTTCACGCAATGCAAAAAATGATGGTTTATTCATAATACTAAAAATAAGGGCTCCGGAGTTTTGTCATAGCTCCCGAACTAGAAAGAGTAAAAATACAGGATACATTGCAAAAGATAGCTTAGAATGTCCTTAATCCAAATCTGCAAAGTACTTGGCTGTGCCACTTGTAGTTTTCATGCCACAGCTTTTGGCGCAATGCAAAAAATGATGGTTTATTCATAATACTAAAAATAAGGGCTCCGGAGTTTTGTCATAGCTCCCGAACTAGAAGGAGTAAAAATACAAGGTACATGGCAAAAGATAGCCTGTGATGTCCTGAATTCAAATCTGCAAAGGACTTGGCTGTGCAACTTGTAGTTTTCATGCCACAGCTTTTGGCGCAATGCAAAACATGATGGTTTATTCATAATACTAAAAATAAGGGTTCCGGAGTTTTGTCATAGCTCCCGAACTAGAAGGAGTACAAATACAGGACATATTGCAAAAGATAGCCTGTGATGTCCTGAATTCAAATCTGCAAAGGACTTGGCTGTGCCACTTGTAGTTTTCATGCCACAGCTTTTGGCGCAATGCAAAAAATGATGGTTTATTCATAATACTAAAAATAAGGGCTCCGGAGTTTTGTCATAGCTCCCGAACTAGAAGGAGTAAAAATACAAGGTATATTGCAAAAGATAGCCTGTGATGTCCTGAATTCAAATCTGCAAAGGACTTGGCTGTGCAACTTGTAGTTTTCATGCCACAGCTTTTGGCGCAATGCAAAAAATGATGGTTTATTCATAATACTAAAAATAAGGGTTCCGGAGTTTTGTCATAGCTCCCGAACTAGAAGGAGTAAAAATACAAGGTACATTGCAAATGATAGCTTGGAATGTCCTGAATTCAAATCTGCAAAGGACTTGGCTGTGCAACTTGTAGTTTTCATGCCACAGCTTTTGGCGCAATGCAAAAAATGATGGTTTATTCATAATACTAAAAATAAGGGCTCCGTAAAAATACAGTAAAAATACAGGATACATTGCAAAAGATAGCTTAGAATGTCCTTAATCCAAATCTGCAAAGTACTTGGCTGTGCCACTTGTAGTTTTCATGCCACAGCTTTTGGCGCAATGCAAAAAATGATGGTTTATTCATAATACTAAAAATAAGGGCTCCGGAGTTTTGTCATAGCTCCCGAACTAGAAGGAGTAAAAATACAAGGTATATTGCAAAAGATAGCCTGTGATGTCCTGAATTCAAATCTGCAAAGGACTTGGCTGTGCAACTTGTAGTTTTCATGCCACAGCTTTTGGCGCA
Source organism: Bombylius major (assembly GCA_932526495.1). Taxonomy (NCBI): domain Eukaryota; kingdom Metazoa; phylum Arthropoda; class Insecta; order Diptera; family Bombyliidae; genus Bombylius; species Bombylius major. The sequence continues at coordinate 280,185 of OW052048.1, forward strand.
ATGCAAAAAATGATGGTTTATTCATAATACTAAAAATAAGGGTTCCGGAGTTTTGTCATAGCTCCCGAACTAGAAGGAGTAAAAATACAAGGTACATTGCAAATGATAGCTTGGAATGTCCTGAATTCAAATCTGCAAAGGACTTGGCTGTGCAACTTGTAGTTTTCATGCCACAGCTTTTGGCGCAATGCAAAAAATGATGGTTTATTCATAATACTAAAAATAAGGGCTCCGTAAAAATACAGTAAAAATACAGGATACATTGCAAAAGATAGCTTGGAATGTCCTGAATTCAAATCTGCAAAGGACTTGGCTGTGCAACTTGTAGTTTTCATGCCACAGCTTTTGGCGCAATGCAAAAAATGATGGTTTATTCATAATACTAAAAATAAGGGCTCCGTAAAAATACAGTAAAAATACAGGATACATTGCAAAAGATAGCTTAGAATGTCCTTAATCCAAATCTGCAAAGTACTTGGCTGTGCCACTTGTAGTTTTCATGCCACAGCTTTTGGCGCAATGCAAAAAATGATGGTTTATTCATAATACTAAAAATAAGGGTTCCGGAGTTTTGTCATAGCTCCCGAACTAGAAGGAGTAAAAATACAAGGTACATTGCAAATGATAGCTTGGAATGTCCTTAATTCGAATCTGCAAAGTACTTGGCTGTGCCACTTGTAGTTTTCGTGCCACAGTTGTTCACGCAATGCAAAAAGTGATGGTTTATTCATAATACTAAAAATAAGGGCTTCGGAGTTTTGTCATAGCTCCCGAACTAGAAAGAGTAAAAATACAGGATACATTGCAAAAGATAGCTTAGAAAGTCCTTAATCCAAATCTGCAAAGCACTTGGCTGTGCCACTTGTAGTTTTCGTGCCACAGTTGTTCACGCACTGCAACAAATGATGGTTTATTCATAATACTAAAAATAAGGGCTCCGGAGTTTTGTCATAGCTCCCGAACTAGAAAGAGTAAAAATACAAGGTACATTGCAAATGATAGCTTGGAATGTCCTTAATTCAAATCTGCAAAGGACTTGGCTGTGCCACTTGTAGTTTTCGTGCAATAGTTGTTCACGCAATGCAAAAAATGATGGTTTATTCATAATACTAAAAATAAGGGCTCCGGAGTTTTGTCATAGCTCCCGAACTAGAAAGAGTAAAAATACAGGATACATTGCAAAAGATAGCTTAGAATGTCCTTAATCCAAATCTGCAAAGTACTTGGCTGTGCCACTTGTAGTTTTCGTGCCACAGTTGTTCACGCAATGCAAAAAATGATGGTTTATTCATAATACTAAAAATAAGGGCTCCGGAGTTTTGTCATAGCTCCCGAACTAGAAAGAGTAAAAATACAAGGTACATTGCAAATGATAGCTTGGAATGTCCTTAATTCAAATCTGCAATGGACTTGGCTGTGCAACTTGTAGTTTTCGTGCCACAGCTTTCGGCGCAACTCAAGAAATGATGATTTATTCAAATAAAACTAAAAATAAGGGCTCCGGAGTTTTGTCATAGCTCCCGAACTAGAAGGAGTACAAATACAGGACATATTGCAGATGATAGCCTGTGATGTCCTGAATTCAAATCTGCAAAGTACTTGGCTGTGCCCCTTGTAGTTTTCGTGCCACAGCTGTTCACGCAATGCAAAAAATGATGGTTTATTCATAATACTAAAAATAAGGGTTCCGGAGTTTTGTCATAGCTCCCGAACTAGAAGGAGTAAAAATACAAGGTACATTGCAAATGATAGCTTGGAATGTCCTTAATTCAAATCTGCAAAGGACCTGGCTGTGCGACTTGTAGTTTTCGTGCGACAGCTTTCGGCGCAACTCAAGAAATGATGATTTATTCAAATAAAACTAAAAATAAGGGCTCCGGAGTTTTGTCATAGCTCCCGAAATAGAAGGAGTACAAATAGAGGACATATTGCAGATGATAGCCTGTGATGTCCTGAATTCAAATCTGCAAAGGACCTGGCTGTGCCACTTGTAGTTTTCGTGCCACAGCTTTTCGCGCAATGCAAAAAATGATGGTTTATTCATAATACTAAAAATAAGGGCTCCGGAGTTTTGTTATAGCTCCCGAACTAGAAAGAGTACAAATACAGAACATATTGCAAATGATAGCCTGTGATGTCTTGAATTCAAATCTGCAAAGTACTTGGCTGTGCCCCTTGTAGTTTTCGTGCCACAGCTGTTCACGCAATGCAAAAAATGATGGTTTATTCATAATACTAAAAATAAGGGCTCCGGAGTTTTGTCATAGCTCCCGAACTAGAAAGAGTAAAAATACAGGATACATTGCAAAAGATAGCTTAGAATGTCCTTAATCCAAATCTGCAAAGTACTTGGCTGTGCCACTTGTAGTTTTCATGCCACAGCTTTTGGCGCAATGCAAAAAATGATGGTTTATTCATAATACTAAAAATAAGGGCTCCGGAGTTTTGTCATAGCTCCCGAACTAGAAGGAGTAAAAATACAAGGTACATTGCAAAAGATAGCCTGTGATGTCCTGAATTCAAATCTGCAAAGGACTTGGCTGTGCAACTTGTAGTTTTCATGCCACAGCTTTTGGCGCAATGCAAAACATGATGGTTTATTCATAATACTAAAAATAAGGGCTCCGGAGTTTTGTCATAGCTCCCGAACTAGAAGGAGTACAAATACAGGACATATTGCAAATGATAGCCTGTGATGTCCTGAATTCAAATCTGCAAAGTACTTGGCTGTGCCACTTGTAGTTTTCATGCCACAGCTTTTGGCGCAATGCAAAAAATGATGGTTTATTCATAATACTAAAAATAAGGGCTCCGGAGTTTTGTCATAGCTCCCGAACTAGAAGGAGTAAAAATACAAGGTATATTGCAAAAGATAGCCTGTGATGTCCTGAATTCAAATCTGCAAAGGACTTGGCTGTGCAACTTGTAGTTTTCATGCCACAGCTTTTGGCGCAATGCAAAAAATGATGGTTTATTCATAATACTAAAAATAAGGGTTCCGGAGTTTTGTCATAGCTCCCGAACTAGAAGGAGTAAAAATACAAGGTACATTGCAAATGATAGCTTGGAATGTCCTGAATTCAAATCTGCAAAGGACTTGGCTGTGCAACTTGTAGTTTTCATGCCACAGCTTTTGGCGCAATGCAAAAAATGATGGTTTATTCATAATACTAAAAATAAGGGCTCCGTAAAAATACAGTAAAAATACAGGATACATTGCAAAAGATAGCTTAGAATGTCCTTAATCCAAATCTGCAAAGTACTTGGCTGTGCCACTTGTAGTTTTCATGCCACAGCTTTTGGCGCAATGCAAAAAATGATGGTTTATTCATAATACTAAAAATAAGGGCTCCGGAGTTTTGTCATAGCTCCCGAACTAGAAGGAGTAAAAATACAAGGTATATTGCAAAAGATAGCCTGTGATGTCCTGAATTCAAATCTGCAAAGGACTTGGCTGTGCAACTTGTAGTTTTCATGCCACAGCTTTTGGCGCAATGCAAAAAATGATGGTTTATTCATAATACTAAAAATAAGGGTTCCGGAGTTTTGTCATAGCTCCCGAACTAGAAGGAGTAAAAATACAAGGTACATTGCAAATGATAGCTTGGAATGTCCTTAATTCGAATCTGCAAAGTACTTGGCTGTGCCACTTGTAGTTTTCGTGCCACAGTTGTTCACGCAATGCAAAAAATGATGGTTTATTCATAATACTAAAAATAAGGGCTTCGGAGTTTTGTCATAGCTCCCGAACTAGAAAGAGTAAAAATACAGGATACATTGCAAAAGATAGCTTAGAAAGTCCTTAATCCAAATCTGCAAAGCACTTGGCTGTGCCACTTGTAGTTTTCGTGCCACAGTTGTTCACGCAATGCAACAAATGATGGTTTATTCATAATACTAAAAATAAGGGCTCCGGAGTTTTGTCATAGCTCCCGAACTAGAAAGAGTAAAAATACAAGGTACATTGCAAATGATAGCTTGGAATGTCCTTAATTCAAATCTGCAAAGGACTTGGCTGTGCCACTTGTAGTTTTCGTGCAATAGTTGTTCACGCAATGCAAAAAATGATGGTTTATTCATAATACTAAAAATAAGGGCTCCGGAGTTTTGTCATAGCTCCCGAACTAGAAAGAGTAAAAATACAGGATACATTGCAAAAGATAGCTTAGAATGTCCTTAATCCAAATCTGCAAAGTACTTGGCTGTGCCACTTGTAGTTTTCATGCCACAGCTTTTGGCGCAATGCAAAAAATGATGGTTTATTCATAATACTAAAAATAAGGGCTCCGGAGTTTTGTCATAGCTCCCGAACTAGAAGGAGTAAAAATACAAGGTATATTGCAAAAGATAGCCTGTGATGTCCTGAATTCAAATCTGCAAAGGACTTGGCTGTGCAACTTGTAGTTTTCATGCCACAGCTTTTGGCGCAATGCAAAAAATGATGGTTTATTCATAATACTAAAAATAAGGGTTCCGGAGTTTTGTCATAGCTCCCGAACTAGAAGGAGTAAAAATACAAGGTACATTGCAAATGATAGCTTGGAATGTCCTTAATCCAAATCTGCAAAGTACTTGGCTGTGCCACTTGTAGTTTTCGTGCCACAGTTGTTCACGCAATGCAAAAAGTGATGGTTTATTCATAATACTAAAAATAAGGGCTTCGGAGTTTTGTCATAGCTCCCGAACTAGAAAGAGTAAAAATACAGGATACATTGCAAAAGATAGCTTAGAAAGTCCTTAATCCAAATCTGCAAAGTACTTGGCTGTGCCACTTGTAGTTTTCGTGCCACAGTTGTTCACGCAATGCAACAAATGATGGTTTATTCATAATACTAAAAATAAGGGCTCCGGAGTTTTGTCATAGCTCCCGAACTAGAAAGAGTAAAAATACAAGGTACATTGCAAATGATAGCTTGGAATGTCCTTAATTCAAATCTGCAATGGACTTGGCTGTGCAACTTGTAGTTTTCGTGCCACAGCTTTCGGCGCAACTCAAGAAATGATGATTTATTCAAATAAAACTAAAAATAAGAGCTCCGGAGTTTTGTCATAGCTCCCGAACTAGAAGGAGTACAAACACAGGACATATTGCAAATGATAGCCTGTGATGTCCTGAATTCAAATCTGCAAAGTACTTGGCTGTGCCACTTGTAGTTTTCGTGCCACAGTTGTTCACGCAATGCAAAAAATGATGGTTTATTCATAATACTAAAAATAAGGGCTCCGGAGTTTTGTCATAGCTCCCGAACTAGAAAGAGTAAAAATACAGGATACATTGCAAAAGATAGCTTAGAATGTCCTTAATCCAAATCTGCAAAGTACTTGGCTGTGCCACTTGTAGTTTTCGTGCCACAGTTGTTCACGCAATGCAAAAAATGATGGTTTATTCATAATACTAAAAATAAGGGCTCCGGAGTTTTGTCATAGCTCCCGAACTAGAAAGAGTAAAAATACAAGGTACATTGCAAATGATAGCTTGGAATGTCCCTAATTCAAATCTGCAATGGACTTGGCTGTGCAACTTGTAGTTTTCGTGCCACAGCTTTCGGCGCAACTCAAGAAATGATGATTTATTCAAATAAAACTAAAAATAAGGGCTCCGGAGTTTTGTCATAGCTCCCGAACTAGAAGGAGTACAAATACAGGACATATTGCAGATGATAGCCTGTGATGTCCTGAATTCAAATCTGCAAAGTACTTGGCTGTGCCCCTTGTAGTTTTCGTGCCACAGCTGTTCACGCAATGCAAAAAATGATGGTTTATTCATAATACTAAAAATAAGGGCTCCGGAGTTTTGTCATAGCTCCCGAACTAGAAGGAGTAAAAATACAGGATACATTGCAAAAGATAGCTTAGAAAGTCCTTAATCCAAATCTGCAAAGTACTTGGCTGTGCCACTTGTAGTTTTCATGCCACAGTTGTTCACGCAATGCAACAAATGATGGTTTATTCATAATACTAAAAATAAGGGCTCCGGAGTTTTGTCATAGCTCCCGAACTAGAAAGAGTAAAAATACAAGGTACATTGCAAATGATAGCTTGGAATGTCCTTAATTCAAATCTGCAATGGACTTGGCTGTGCAACTTGTAGTTTTCGTGCCACAGCTTTCGGCGCAACTCAAGAAATGATGATTTATTCAAATAAAACTAAAAATAAGAGCTCCGGAGTTTTGTCATAGCTCCCGAACTAGAAGGAGTACAAACACAGGACATATTGCAAATGATAGCCTGTGATGTCCTGAATTCAAATCTGCAAAGTACTTGGCTGTGCCACTTGTAGTTTTCGTGCCACAGTTGTTCACGCAATGCAAAAAATGATGGTTTATTCATAATACTAAAAATAAGGGCTCCGGAGTTTTGTCATAGCTCCCGAACTAGAAAGAGTAAAAATACAGGATACATTGCAAAAGATAGCTTAGAATGTCCTTAATCCAAATCTGCAAAGTACTTGGCTGTGCCACTTGTAGTTTTCGTGCCACAGTTGTTCACGCAATGCAAAAAATGATGGTTTATTCATAATACTAAAAATAAGGGCTCCGGAGTTTTGTCATAGCTCCCGAACTAGAAAGAGTAAAAATACAAGGTACATTGCAAATGATAGCTTGGAATGTCCTTAATTCAAATCTGCAATGGACTTGGCTGTGCAACTTGTAGTTTTCGTGCCACAGCTTTCGGCGCAACTCAAGAAATGATGATTTATTCAAATAAAACTAAAAATAAGGGCTCCGGAGTTTTGTCATAGCTCCCGAACTAGAAGGAGTACAAATACAGGACATATTGCAGATGATAGCCTGTGATGTCCTGAATTCAAATCTGCAAAGTACTTGGCTGTGCCCCTTGTAGTTTTCGTGCCACAGCTGTTCACGCAATGCAAAAAATGATGGTTTATTCATAATACTAAAAATAAGGGCTCCGGAGTTTTGTCATAGCTCCCGAACTAGAAGGAGTAAAAATACAAGGTACATTGCAAATGATAGCTTGGAATGTCCTTAATTCAAATCTGCAAAGGACTTGGCTGTGCAACTCGTAGTTTTCGTGCCACAGCTTTCGGCGCAACTCAAGAAATGATGATTTATTCAAATAAAACTAAAAATAAGGGCTCCGGAGTTTTGTCATAGCTCCCGAACTAGAAGGAGTATAAATACAGGACATATTGAAAATGATAGCTTAGAATGTCCTTAATCGAAATCTGCAAAGTACTTGGCAGTGTCACTTGTAGTTTTCGTGCCACAGTTGTTCACGCAATGCAAAACATGATGGTTTATTCATAATACTAAAAATAAGGGCTCCGGAGTTTTGTCATAGCTCCCGAACTAGAAAGAGTAAAAATACAGGATACATTGCAAAAGATAGCTTAGAATGTCCTTAATCCAAATCTGCAAAGTACTTGGCTGTGCCACTTGTAGTTTTCATGCCACAGCTTTTGGCGCAATGCAAAAAATGATGGTTTATTCATAATACTAAAAATAAGGGCTCCGGAGTTTTGTCATAGCTCCCGAACTAGAAGGAGTAAAAATACAAGGTATATTGCAAAAGATAGCCTGTGATGTCCTGAATTCAAATCTGCAAAGGACTTGGCTGTGCAACTTGTAGTTTTCATGCCACAGCTTTTGGCGCAATGCAAAAAATGATGGTTTATTCATAATACTAAAAATAAGGGTTCCGGAGTTTTGTCATAGCTCCCGAACTAGAAGGAGTAAAAATACAAGGTACATTGCAAATGATAGCTTGGAATGTTCTTAATTCGAATCTGCAAAGTACTTGGCTGTGCCACTTGTAGTTTTCGTGCCACAGTTGTTCACGCAATGCAAAAAGTGATGGTTTATTCATAATACTAAAAATAAGGGCTTCGGAGTTTTGTCATAGCTCCCGAACTAGAAAGAGTAAAAATACAGGATACATTGCAAAAGATAGCTTAGAAAGTCCTTAATCCAAATCTGCAAAGTACTTGGCTGTGCCACTTGTAGTTTTCGTGCCACAGTTGTTCACGCAATGCAACAAATGATGGTTTATTCATAATACTAAAAATAAGGGCTCCGGAGTTTTGTCATAGCTCCCGAACTAGAAAGAGTAAAAATACAAGGTACATTGCAAATGATAGCTTGGAATGTCCTTAATTCAAATCTGCAATGGACTTGGCTGTGCAACTTGTAGTTTTCGTGCCACAGCTTTCGGCGCAACTCAAGAAATGATGATTTATTCAAATAAAACTAAAAATAAGAGCTCCGGAGTTTTGTCATAGCTCCCGAACTAGAAGGAGTACAAACACAGGACATATTGCAAATGATAGCCTGTGATGTCCTGAATTCAAATCTGCAAAGTACTTGGCTGTGCCACTTGTAGTTTTCGTGCCACAGTTGTTCACGCAATGCAAAAAATGATGGTTTATTCATAATACTAAAAATAAGGGCTCCGGAGTTTTGTCATAGCTCCCGAACTAGAAAGAGTAAAAATACAGGATACATTGCAAAAGATAGCTTAGAATGTCCTTAATCCAAATCTGCAAAGTACTTGGCTGTGCCACTTGTAGTTTTCGTGCCACAGTTGTTCACGCAATGCAAAAAATGATGGTTTATTCATAATACTAAAAATAAGGGCTCCGGAGTTTTGTCATAGCTCCCGAACTAGAAAGAGTAAAAATACAAGGTACATTGCAAATGATAGCTTGGAATGTCCTTAATTCAAATCTGCAATGGACTTGGCTGTGCAACTTGTAGTTTTCGTGCCACAGCTTTCGGCGCAACTCAAGAAATGATGATTTATTCAAATAAAACTAAAAATAAGGGCTCCGGAGGTTTGTCATAGCTCCCGAACTAGAAGGAGTACAAATACAGGACATATTGCAGATGATAGCCTGTGATGTCCTGAATTCAAATCTGCAAAGTACTTGGCTGTGCCCCTTGTAGTTTTCGTGCCACAGCTGTTCACGCAATGCAAAAAATGATGGTTTATTCATAATACTAAAAATAAGGGCTCCGGAGTTTTGTCATAGCTCCCGAACTAGAAGGAGTAAAAATACAAGGTACATTGCAAATGATAGCTTGGAATGTCCTTAATTCAAATCTGCAAAGGACTTGGCTGTGCAACTTGTAGTTTTCGTGCCACAGCTTTCGGCGCAACTCAAGAAATGATGATTTATTCAAATAAAACTAAAAATAAGGGCTCCGGAGTTTTGTCATAGCTCCCGAACTAGAAGGAGTATAAATACAGGACATATTGAAAATGATAGCTTAGAATGTCCTTAATCGAAATCTGCAAAGTACTTGGCAGTGTCACTTGTAGTTTTCGTGCCACAGTTGTTCACGCAATGCAAAACATGATGGTTTATTCATAATACTAAAAATAAGGGTTCCGGAGTTTTGTCATAGCTCCCGAACTAGAAGGAGTAAAAATACAAGGTACATTGCAAATGATAGCTTGGAATGTCCTTAATTCGAATCTGCAAAGGACCTGGCTGTGCGACTTGTAGTTTTCGTGCGACAGCTTTTGGCGCAATGCAAAAAATGATGATTTATTCATAATACTAAAAATAAGGGCTTCGGAGTTTTGTCATAGCTCCCGAACTAGAAAGAGTAAAAATACAGGATACATTGCAAAAGATAGCTTAGAAAGTCCTTAATCCAAATCTGCAAAGTACTTGGCTGTGCCACTTGTAGTTTTCATGCCACAGCTTTTGGCGCAATGCAAAAAATGATGGTTTATTCATAATACTAAAAATAAGGGTTCCGGAGTTTTGTCATAGCTCCCGAACTAGAAGGAGTAAAAATACAAGGTACATTGCAAATGATAGCTTGGAATGTCCTTAATTCGAATCTGCAAAGTACTTGGCTGTGCCACTTGTAGTTTTCGTGCCACAGTTGTTCACGCAATGCAAAAAGTGATGGTTTATTCATAATACTAAAAATAAGGGCTTCGGAGTTTTGTCATAGCTCCCGAACTAGAAAGAGTAAAAATACAGGATACATTGCAAAAGATAGCTTAGAAAGTCCTTAATCCAAATCTGCAAAGCACTTGGCTGTGCCACTTGTAGTTTTCGTGCCACAGTTGTTCACGCAATGCAACAAATGATGGTTTATTCATAATACTAAAAATAAGGGCTCCGGAGTTTTGTCATAGCTCCCGAACTAGAAAGAGTAAAAATACAAGGTACATTGCAAATGATAGCTTGGAATGTCCTTAATTCAAATCTGCAAAGGACTTGGCTGTGCCACTTGTAGTTTTCGTGCAATAGTTGTTCACGCAATGCAAAAAATGATGGTTTATTCATAATACTAAAAATAAGGGCTCCGGAGTTTTGTCATAGCTCCCGAACTAGAAAGAGTAAAAATACAGGATACATTGCAAAAGATAGCTTAGAATGTCCTTAATCCAAATCTGCAAAGTACTTGGCTGTGCCACTTGTAGTTTTCGTGCCACAGTTGTTCACGCAATGCAAAAAATGATGGTTTATTCATAATACTAAAAATAAGGGCTCCGGAGTTTTGTCATAGCTCCCGAACTAGAAAGAGTAAAAATACAAGGTACATTGCAAATGATAGCTTGGAATGTCCTTAATTCAAATCTGCAATGGACTTGGCTGTGCAACTTGTAGTTTTCGTGCCACAGCTTTCGGCGCAACTCAAGAAATGATGATTTATTCAAATAAAACTAAAAATAAGGGCTCCGGAGTTTTGTCATAGCTCCCGAACTAGAAGGAGTACAAATACAGGACATATTGCAAATGATAGCCTGTGATGTCCTGAATTCAAATCTGCAAAGTACTTGGCTGTGCCCCTTGTAGTTTTCGTGCCACAGCTGTTCACGCAATGCAAAAAATGATGGTTTATTCATAATACTAAAAATAAGGGTTCCGGAGTTTTGTCATAGCTCCCGAACTAGAAGGAGTAAAAATACAAGGTACATTGCAAATGATAGCTTGGAATGTCCTTAATTCAAATCTGCAAAGGACCTGGCTGTGCGACTTGTAGTTTTCGTGCGACAGCTTTCGGCGCAACTCAAGAAATGATGATTTATTCAAATAAAACTAAAAATAAGGGCTCCGGAGTTTTGTCATAGCTCCCGAAATAGAAGGAGTACAAATAGAGGACATATTGCAGATGATAGCCTGTGATGTCCTGAATTCAAATCTGCAAAGGACCTGGCTGTGCCACTTGTAGTTTTCGTGCCACAGCTTTTCGCGCAATGCAAAAAATGATGGTTTATTCATAATACTAAAAATAAGGGCTCCGGAGTTTTGTTATAGCTCCCGAACTAGAAAGAGTACAAATACAGAACATATTGCAAATGATAGCCTGTGATGTCTTGAATTCAAATCTGCAAAGTACTTGGCTGTGCCCCTTGTAGTTTTCGTGCCACAGCTGTTCACGCAATGCAAAAAATGATGGTTTATTCATAATACTAAAAATAAGGGCTCCGGAGTTTTGTCATAGCTCCCGAACTAGAAAGAGTAAAAATACAGGATACATTGCAAAAGATAGCTTAGAATGTCCTTAATCCAAATCTGCAAAGTACTTGGCTGTGCCACTTGTAGTTTTCATGCCACAGCTTTTGGCGCAATGCAAAAAATGATGGTTTATTCATAATACTAAAAATAAGGGCTCCGGAGTTTTGTCATAGCTCCCGAACTAGAAGGAGTAAAAATACAAGGTACATTGCAAAAGATAGCCTGTGATGTCCTGAATTCAAATCTGCAAAGGACTTGGCTGTGCAACTTGTAGTTTTCATGCCACAGCTTTTGGCGCAATGCAAAACATGATGGTTTATTCATAATACTAAAAATAAGGGTTCCGGAGTTTTGTCATAGCTCTGGAACTAGAAGGAGTACAAATACAGGACATATTGCAAAAGATAGCCTGTGATGTCCTGAATTCAAATCTGCAAAGGACTTGGCTGTGCCACTTGTAGTTTTCATGCCACAGCTTTTGGCGCAATGCAAAAAATGATGGTTTATTCATAATACTAAAAATAAGGGCTCCGGAGTTTTGTCATAGCTCCCGAACTAGAAGGAGTAAAAATACAAGGTATATTGCAAAAGATAGCCTGTGATGTCCTGAATTCAAATCTGCAAAGGACTTGGCTGTGCAACTTGTAGTTTTCATGCCACAGCTTTTGGCGCAATGCAAAAAATGATGGTTTATTCATAATACTAAAAATAAGGGTTCCGGAGTTTTGTCATAGCTCCCGAACTAGAAGGAGTAAAAATACAAGGTACATTGCAAATGATAGCTTGGAATGTCCTGAATTCAAATCTGCAAAGGACTTGGCTGTGCAACTTGTAGTTTTCATGCCACAGCTTTTGGCGCAATGCAAAAAATGATGGTTTATTCATAATACTAAAAATAAGGGCTCCGTAAAAATACAGTAAAAATACAGGATACATTGCAAAAGATAGCTTAGAATGTCCTTAATCCAAATCTGCAAAGTACTTGGCTGTGCCACTTGTAGTTTTCATGCCACAGCTTTTGGCGCAATGCAAAAAATGATGGTTTATTCATAATACTAAAAATAAGGGCTCCGGAGTTTTGTCATAGCTCCCGAACTAGAAGGAGTAAAAATACAAGGTATATTGCAAAAGATAGCCTGTGATGTCCTGAATTCAAATCTGCAAAGGACTTGGCTGTGCAACTTGTAGTTTTCATGCCACAGCTTTTGGCGCAATGCAAAAAATGATGGTTTATTCATAATACTAAAAATAAGGGTTCCGGAGTTTTGTCATAGCTCCCGAACTAGAAGGAGTAAAAATACAAGGTACATTGCAAATGATAGCTTGGAATGTCCTTAATTCGAATCTGCAAAGTACTTGGCTGTGCCACTTGTAGTTTTCGTGCCACAGTTGTTCACGCAATGCAAAAAGTGATGGTTTATTCATAATACTAAAAATAAGGGCTTCGGAGTTTTGTCATAGCTCCCGAACTAGAAAGAGTAAAAATACAGGATACATTGCAAAAGATAGCTTAGAAAGTCCTTAATCCAAATCTGCAAAGTACTTGGCTGTGCCACTTGTAGTTTTCGTGCCACAGTTGTTCACGCAATGCAACAAATGATGGTTTATTCATAATACTAAAAATAAGGGCTCCGGAGTTTTGTCATAGCTCCCGAACTAGAAAGAGTAAAAATACAAGGTACATTGCAAATGATAGCTTGGAATGTCCTTAATTCAAATCTGCAAAGGACTTGGCTGTGCCACTTGTAGTTTTCGTGCAACAGTTGTTCACGCAATGCAAAAAATGATGGTTTATTCATAATACTAAAAATAAGGGCTCCGGAGTTTTGTCATAGCTCCCGAACTAGAAAGAGTAAAAATACAGGATACATTGCAAAAGATAGCTTAGAATGTCCTTAATCCAAATCTGCAAAGTACTTGGCTGTGCCACTTGTAGTTTTCATGCCACAGCTTTTGGCGCAATGCAAAAAATGATGGTTTATTCATAATACTAAAAATAAGGGCTCCGGAGTTTTGTCATAGCTCCCGAACTAGAAGGAGTAAAAATACAAGGTATATTGCAAAAGATAGCCTGTGATGTCCTGAATTCAAATCTGCAAAGGACTTGGCTGTGCAACTTGTAGTTTTCATGCCACAGCTTTTGGCGCAATGCAAAAAATGATGGTTTATTCATAATACTAAAAATAAGGGTTCCGGAGTTTTGTCATAGCTCCCGAACTAGAAGGAGTAAAAATACAAGGTACATTGCAAATGATAGCTTGGAATGTCCTTAATTCGAATCTGCAAAGTACTTGGCTGTGCCACTTGTAGTTTTCGTGCCACAGTTGTTCACGCAATGCAAAAAGTGATGGTTTATTCATAATACTAAAAATAAGGGCTTCGGAGTTTTGTCATAGCTCCCGAACTAGAAAGAGTAAAAATACAGGATACATTGCAAAAGATAGCTTAGAAAGTCCTTAATCCAAATCTGCAAAGTACTTGGCTGTGCCACTTGTAGTTTTCGTGCCACAGTTGTTCACGCAATGCAACAAATGATGGTTTATTCCTAATACTAAAAATAAGGGCTCCGGAGTTTTGTCATAGCTCCCGAACTAGAAAGAGTAAAAATACAAGGTACATTGCAAATGATAGCTTGGAATGTCCTTAATTCAAATCTGCAATGGACTTGGCTGTGCAACTTGTAGTTTTCGTGCCACAGCTTTCGGCGCAACTCAAGAAATGATGATTTATTCAAATAAAACTAAAAATAAGAGCTCCGGAGTTTTGTCATAGCTCCCGAACTAGAAGGAGTACAAACACAGGACATATTGCAAATGATAGCCTGTGATGTCCTGAATTCAAATCTGCAAAGTACTTGGCTGTGCCACTTGTAGTTTTCGTGCCACAGTTGTTCACGCAATGCAAAAAATGATGGTTTATTCATAATACTAAAAATAAGGGCTCCGGAGTTTTGTCATAGCTCCCGAACTAGAAAGAGTAAAAATACAGGATACATTGCAAAAGATAGCTTAGAATGTCCTTAATCCAAATCTGCAAAGTACTTGGCTGTGCCACTTGTAGTTTTCGTGCCACAGTTGTTCACGCAATGCAAAAAATGATGGTTTATTCATAATACTAAAAATAAGGGCTCCGGAGTTTTGTCATAGCTCCCGAACTAGAAAGAGTAAAAATACAAGGTACATTGCAAATGATAGCTTGGAATGTCCCTAATTCAAATCTGCAATGGACTTGGCTGTGCAACTTGTAGTTTTCGTGCCACAGCTTTCGGCGCAACTCAAGAAATGATGATTTATTCAAATAAAACTAAAAATAAGGGCTCCGGAGTTTTGTCATAGCTCCCGAACTAGAAGGAGTACAAATACAGGACATATTGCAGATGATAGCCTGTGATGTCCTGAATTCAAATCTGCAAAGTACTTGGCTGTGCCCCTTGTAGTTTTCGTGCCACAGCTGTTCACGCAATGCAAAAAATGATGGTTTATTCATAATACTAAAAATAAGGGCTCCGGAGTTTTGTCATAGCTCCCGAACTAGAAGGAGTAAAAATACAGGATACATTGCAAAAGATAGCTTAGAAAGTCCTTAATCCAAATCTGCAAAGTACTTGGCTGTGCCACTTGTAGTTTTCGTGCCACAGTTGTTCACGCAATGCAACAAATGATGGTTTATTCATAATACTAAAAATAAGGGCTCCGGAGTTTTGTCATAGCTCCCGAACTAGAAAGAGTAAAAATACAAGGTACATTGCAAATGATAGCTTGGAATGTCCTTAATTCAAATCTGCAATGGACTTGGCTGTGCAACTTGTAGTTTTCGTGCCACAGCTTTCGGCGCAACTCAAGAAATGATGATTTATTCAAATAAAACTAAAAATAAGAGCTCCGGAGTTTTGTCATAGCTCCCGAACTAGAAGGAGTACAAACACAGGACATATTGCAAATGATAGCCTGTGATGTCCTGAATTCAAATCTGCAAAGTACTTGGCTGTGCCACTTGTAGTTTTCGTGCCACAGTTGTTCACGCAATGCAAAAAATGATGGTTTATTCATAATACTAAAAATAAGGGCTCCGGAGTTTTGTCATAGCTCCCGAACTAGAAAGAGTAAAAATACAGGATACATTGCAAAAGATAGCTTAGAATGTCCTTAATCCAAATCTGCAAAGTACTTGGCTGTGCCACTTGTAGTTTTCGTGCCACAGTTGTTCACGCAATGCAAAAAATGATGGTTTATTCATAATACTAAAAATAAGGGCTCCGGAGTTTTGTCATAGCTCCCGAACTAGAAAGAGTAAAAATACAAGGTACATTGCAAATGATAGCTTGGAATGTCCTTAATTCAAATCTGCAATGGACTTGGCTGTGCAACTTGTAGTTTTCGTGCCACAGCTTTCGGCGCAACTCAAGAAATGATGATTTATTCAAATAAAACTAAAAATAAGGGCTCCGGAGTTTTGTCATAGCTCCCGAACTAGAAGGAGTACAAATACAGGACATATTGCAGATGATAGCCTGTGATGTCCTGAATTCAAATCTGCAAAGTACTTGGCTGTGCCCCTTGTAGTTTTCGTACCACAGCTGTTCACGCAATGCAAAAAATGATGGTTTATTCATAATACTAAAAATAAGGGCTCCGGAGTTTTGTCATAGCTCCCGAACTAGAAGGAGTAAAAATACAAGGTACATTGCAAATGATAGCTTGGAATGTCCTTAATTCAAATCTGCAAAGGACTTGGCTGTGCAACTTGTAGTTTTCGTGCCACAGCTTTCGGCGCAACTCAAGAAATGATGATTTATTCAAATAAAACTAAAAATAAGGGCTCCGGAGTTTTGTCATAGCTCCCGAACTAGAAGGAGTATAAATACAGGACATATTGAAAATGATAGCTTAGAATGTCCTTAATCGAAATCTGCAAAGTACTTGGCAGTGTCACTTGTAGTTTTCGTGCCACAGTTGTTCACGCAATGCAAAACATGATGGTTTATTCATAATACTAAAAATAAGGGTTCCGGAGTTTTGTCATAGCTCCCGAACTAGAAAGAGTAAAAATACAGGATACATTGCAAAAGATAGCTTAGAATGTCCTTAATCCAAATCTGCAAAGTACTTGGCTGTGCCACTTGTAGTTTTCATGCCACAGCTTTTGGCGCAATGCAAAAAATAATGGTTTATTCATAATACTAAAAATAAGGGCTCCGGAGTTTTGTCATAGCTCCCGAACTAGAAGGAGTAAAAATACAAGGTATATTGCAAAAGATAGCCTGTGATGTCCTGAATTCAAATCTGCAAAGGACTTGGCTGTGCAACTTGTAGTTTTCATGCCACAGCTTTTGGCGCAATGCAAAAAATGATGGTTTATTCATAATACTAAAAATAAGGGTTCCGGAGTTTTGTCATAGCTCCCGAACTAGAAGGAGTAAAAATACAAGGTACATTGCAAATGATAGCTTGGAATGTTCTTAATTCGAATCTGCAAAGTACTTGGCTGTGCCACTTGTAGTTTTCGTGCCACAGTTGTTCACGCAATGCAAAAAGTGATGGTTTATTCATAATACTAAAAATAAGGGCTTCGGAGTTTTGTCATAGCTCCCGAACTAGAAAGAGTAAAAATACAGGATACATTGCAAAAGATAGCTTAGAAAGTCCTTAATCCAAATCTGCAAAGTACTTGGCTGTGCCACTTGTAGTTTTCGTGCCACAGTTGTTCACGCAATGCAACAAATGATGGTTTATTCATAATACTAAAAATAAGGGCTCCGGAGTTTTGTCATAGCTCCCGAACTAGAAAGAGTAAAAATACAAGGTACATTGCAAATGATAGCTTGGAATGTCCTTAATTCAAATCTGCAATGGACTTGGCTGTGCAACTTGTAGTTTTCGTGCCACAGCTTTCGGCGCAACTCAAGAAATGATGATTTATTCAAATAAAACTAAAAATAAGAGCTCCGGAGTTTTGTCATAGCTCCCGAACTAGAAGGAGTACAAACACAGGACATATTGCAAATGATAGCCTGTGATGTCCTGAATTCAAATCTGCAAAGTACTTGGCTGTGCCACTTGTAGTTTTCGTGCCACAGTTGTTCACGCAATGCAAAAAATGATGGTTTATTCATAATACTAAAAATAAGGGCTCCGGAGTTTTGTCATAGCTCCCGAACTAGAAAGAGTAAAAATACAGGATACATTGCAAAAGATAGCTTAGAATGTCCTTAATCCAAATCTGCAAAGTACTTGGCTGTGCCACTTGTAGTTTTCGTGCCACAGTTGTTCACGCAATGCAAAAAATGATGGTTTATTCATAATACTAAAAATAAGGGCTCCGGAGTTTTGTCATAGCTCCCGAACTAGAAAGAGTAAAAATACAAGGTACATTGCAAATGATAGCTTGGAATGTCCTTAATTCAAATCTGCAATGGACTTGGCTGTGCAACTTGTAGTTTTCGTGCCACAGCTTTCGGCGCAACTCAAGAAATGATGATTTATTCAAATAAAACTAAAAATAAGGGCTCCGGAGTTTTGTCATAGCTCCCGAACTAGAAGGAGTATAAATACAGGACATATTGAAAATGATAGCTTAGAATGTCCTTAATCGAAATCTGCAAAGTACTTGGCAGTGTCACTTGTAGTTTTCGTGCCACAGTTGTTCACGCAATGCAAAACATGATGGTTTATTCATAATACTAAAAATAAGGGTTCCGGAGTTTTGTCATAGCTCCCGAACTAGAAGGAGTAAAAATACAAGGTACATTGCAAATGATAGCTTGGAATGTCCTTAATTCGAATCTGCAAAGTACCTGGCTGTGCGACTTGTAGTTTTCGTGCGACAGCTTTTGGCGCAATGCAAAAAATGATGATTTATTCATAATACTAAAAATAAGGGCTCCGGAGTTTTGTCATAGCTCCCGAACTAGAAGGAGTACAAATACAGGACATATTGCAAATGATAGCTTAGAATGTCCTTAATCCAAATCTGCAAAGTACTTGGCTGTGCCACTTGTAGTTTTCGTGCCACAGTTGTTCACGCAATGCAAAAAATGATGGTTTATTCATAATACTAAAAATAAGGGCTCCGGAGTTTTGTCATAGCTCCCGAACTAGAAAGAGTAAAAATACAAGGTACATTGCAAATGATAGCTTGGAATGTCCTTAATTCAAATCTGCAATGGACTTGGCTGTGCAACTTGTAGTTTTCGTGCCACAGCTTTCGGCGCAACTCAAGAAATGATGATTTATTCAAATAAAACTAAAAATAAGGGCTCCGGAGTTTTGTCATAGCTCCCGAACTAGAAGGAGTACAAATACAGGACATATTGCAGATGATAGCCTGTGATGTCCTGAATTCAAATCTGCAAAGTACTTGGCTGTGCCCCTTGTAGTTTTCGTGCCACAGCTGTTCACGCAATGCAAAAAATGATGGTTTATTCATAATACTAAAAATAAGGGCTCCGGAGTTTTGTCATAGCTCCCGAACTAGAAGGAGTAAAAATACAAGGTACACTGCAAATGATAGCTTGGAATGTCCTTAATTCAAATCTGCAAAGGACTTGGCTGTGCAACTTGTAGTTTTCGTGCCACAGCTTTCGGCGCAACTCAAGAAATGATGATTTATTCAAATAAAACTAAAAATAAGGGCTCCGGAGTTTTGTCATAGCTCCCGAACTAGAAGGAGTATAAATACAGGACATATTGAAAATGATAGCTTAGAATGTCCTTAATCGAAATCTGCAAAGTACTTGGCTGTGTCGCTTGTAGTTTTCGTGCCACAGTTGTTCACGCAATGCAAAACATGATGGTTTATTCATAATACTAAAAATAAGGGTTCCGGAGTTTTGTCATAGCTCCCGAACTAGAAGGAGTAAAAATACAAGGTACATTGCAAATGATAGCTTGGAATGTCCTTAATTCGAATCTGCAACGGACCTGGCTGTGCGACTTGTAGTTTTCGTGCGACAGCTTTCGGCGCAACTCAAGAAATGATGATTTATTCAAATAAAACTAAAAATAAGGGCTCCGGAGTTTTGTCATAGCTCCCGAAATAGAAGGAGTACAAATAGAGGACATATTGCAGATGATAGCCTGTGATGTCTTGAATTCAAATCTGCAAAGGACCTGGCTGTGCCACTTGTAGTTTTCGTGCCACAGCTTTTCGCGCAATGCAAAAAATGATGGTTTATTCATAATACTAAAAATAAGGGCTCCGGAGTTTTGTTATAGCTCCCGAACTAGAAAGAGTACAAATACAGAACATATTGCAAATGATAGCCTGTGATGTCTTGAATTCAAATCTGCAAAGTACTTGGCTGTGCCCCTTGTAGTTTTCGTGCCACAGCTGTTCACGCAATGCAAAAAATGATGGTTTATTCATAATACTAAAAATAAGGGCTCCGGAGTTTTGTCATAGCTCCCGAACTAGAAAGAGTAAAAATACAGGATACATTGCAAAAGATAGCTTAGAATGTCCTTAATCCAAATCTGCAAAGTACTTGGCTGTGCCACTTGTAGTTTTCATGCCACAGCTTTTGGCGCAATGCAAAAAATGATGGTTTATTCATAATACTAAAAATAAGGGCTCCGGAGTTTTGTCATAGCTCCCGAACTAGAAGGAGTAAAAATACAAGGTACATTGCAAAAGATAGCCTGTGATGTCCTGAATTCAAATCTGCAAAGGACTTGGCTGTGCAACTTGTAGTTTTCATGCCACAGCTTTTGGCGCAATGCAAAACATGATGGTTTATTCATAATACTAAAAATAAGGGTTCCGGAGTTTTGTCATAGCTCCCGAACTAGAAGGAGTACAAATACAGGACATATTGCAAAAGATAGCCTGTGATGTCCTGAATTCAAATCTGCAAAGGACTTGGCTGTGCAACTTGTAGTTTTCATGCCACAGCTTTTGGCGCAATGCAAAAAATGATGGTTTATTCATAATACTAAAAATAAGGGCTCCGGAGTTTTGTCATAGCTCCCGAACTAGAAGGAGTAAAAATACAAGGTATATTGCAAAAGATAGCCTGTGATGTCCTGAATTCAAATCTGCAAAGGACTTGGCTGTGCAACTTGTAGTTTTCATGCCACAGCTTTTGGCGCAATGCAAAAAATGATGGTTTATTCATAATACTAAAAATAAGGGTTCCGGAGTTTTGTCATAGCTCCCGAACTAGAAGGAGTAAAAATACAAGGTACATTGCAAATGATAGCTTGGAATGTCCTGAATTCAAATCTGCAAAGGACTTGGCTGTGCAACTTGTAGTTTTCATGCCACAGCTTTTGGCGCAATGCAAAAAATGATGGTTTATTCATAATACTAAAAATAAGGGTTCCGGAGTTTTGTCATAGCTCCCGAACTAGAAGGAGTAAAAATACAAGGTACATTGCAAATGATAGCTTGGAATGTTCTTAATTCGAATCTGCAAAGTACTTGGCTGTGCCACTTGTAGTTTTCGTGCCACAGTTGTTCACGCAATGCAAAAAGTGATGGTTTATTCATAATACTAAAAATAAGGGCTTCGGAGTTTTGTCATAGCTCCCGAACTAGAAAGAGTAAAAATACAGGATACATTGCAAAAGATAGCTTAGAATGTCCTTAATCCAAATCTGCAAAGTACTTGGCTGTGCCACTTGTAGTTTTCGTGCCACAGTTGTTCACGCAATGCAACAAATGATGGTTTATTCATAATACTAAAAATAAGGGCTCCGGAGTTTTGTCATAGCTCCCGAACTAGAAAGAGTAAAAATACAAGGTACATTGCAAATGATAGCTTGGAATGTCCTTAATTCAAATCTGCAATGGACTTGGCTGTGCAACTTGTAGTTTTCGTGCCACAGCTTTCGGCGCAACTCAAGAAATGATGATTTATTCAAATAAAACTAAAAATAAGAGCTCCGGAGTTTTGTCATAGCTCCCGAACTAGAAGGAGTACAAACACAGGACATATTGCAAATGATAGCCTGTGATGTCCTGAATTCAAATCTGCAAAGTACTTGGCTGTGCCACTTGTAGTTTTCGTGCCACAGTTGTTCACGCAATGCAAAAAATGATGGTTTATTCATAATACTAAAAATAAGGGCTCCGGAGTTTTGTCATAGCTCCCGAACTAGAAAGAGTAAAAATACAAGGTACATTGCAAATGATAGCTTGGAATGTCCTTAATTCAAATCTGCAATGGACTTGGCTGTGCAACTTGTAGTTTTCGTGCCACAGCTTTCGGCGCAACTCAAGAAATGATGATTTATTCAAATAAAACTAAAAATAAGGGCTCCGGAGTTTTGTCATAGCTCCCGAACTAGAAGGAGTACAAATACAGGACATATTGCAGATGATAGCCTGTGATGTCCTGAATTCAAATCTGCAAAGTACTTGGCTGTGCCCCTTGTAGTTTTCGTGCCACAGCTGTTCACGCAATGCAAAAAATGATGGTTTATTCATAATACTAAAAATAAGGGCTCCGGAGTTTTGTCATAGCTCCCGAACTAGAAGGAGTAAAAATACAAGGTACATTGCAAATGATAGCTTGGAATGTCCTTAATTCAAATCTGCAAAGGACTTGGCTGTGCAACTTGTAGTTTTCGTGCCACAGCTTTCGGCGCAACTCAAGAAATGATGATTTATTCAAATAAAACTAAAAATAAGGGCTCCGGAGTTTTGTCATAGCTCCCGAACTAGAAGGAGTAAAAATACAGGATACATTGCAAAAGATAGCTTAGAAAGTCCTTAATCCAAATCTGCAAAGTACTTGGCTGTGCCACTTGTAGTTTTCGTGCCACAGTTGTTCACGCAATGCAACAAATGATGGTTTATTCATAATACTAAAAATAAGGGCTCCGGAGTTTTGTCATAGCTCCCGAACTAGAAAGAGTAAAAATACAAGGTACATTGCAAATGATAGCTTGGAATGTCCTTAATCCAAATCTGCAAAGTACTTGGCTGTGCCACTTGTAGTTTTCATGCCACAGCTTTTGGCGCAATGCAAAAAATGATGGTTTATTCATAATACTAAAAATAAGGGCTCCGGAGTTTTGTCATAGCTCCCGAACTAGAAGGAGTAAAAATACAAGGTATATTGCAAAAGATAGCCTGTGATGTCCTGAATTCAAATCTGCAAAGGACTTGGCTGTGCAACTTGTAGTTTTCATGCCACAGCTTTTGGCGCAATGCAAAAAATGATGGTTTATTCATAATACTAAAAATAAGGGTTCCGGAGTTTTGTCATAGCTCCCGAACTAGAAGGAGTAAAAATACAAGGTACATTGCAAATGATAGCTTGGAATGTTCTTAATTCGAATCTGCAAAGTACTTGGCTGTGCCACTTGTAGTTTTCGTGCCACAGTTGTTCACGCAATGCAAAAAGTGATGGTTTATTCATAATACTAAAAATAAGGGCTTCGGAGTTTTGTCATAGCTCCCGAACTAGAAAGAGTAAAAATACAGGATACATTGCAAAAGATAGCTTAGAAAGTCCTTAATCCAAATCTGCAAAGTACTTGGCTGTGCCACTTGTAGTTTTCGTGCCACAGTTGTTCACGCAATGCAACAAATGATGGTTTATTCATAATACTAAAAATAAGGGCTCCGGAGTTTTGTCATAGCTCCCGAACTAGAAAGAGTAAAAATACAAGGTACATTGCAAATGATAGCTTGGAATGTCCTTAATTCAAATCTGCAATGGACTTGGCTGTGCAACTTGTAGTTTTCGTGCCACAGCTTTCGGCGCAACTCAAGAAATGATGATTTATTCAAATAAAACTAAAAATAAGGGCTCCGGAGTTTTGTCATAGCTCCCGAACTAGAAGGAGTATAAATACAGGACATATTGAAAATGATAGCTTAGAATGTCCTTAATCGAAATCTGCAAAGTACTTGGCAGTGTCACTTGTAGTTTTCGTGCCACAGTTGTTCACGCAATGCAAAACATGATGGTTTATTCATAATACTAAAAATAAGGGTTCCGGAGTTTTGTCATAGCTCCCGAACTAGAAAGAGTAAAAATACAGGATACATTGCAAAAGATAGCTTAGAATGTCCTTAATCCAAATCTGCAAAGTACTTGGCTGTGCCACTTGTAGTTTTCATGCCACAGCTTTTGGCGCAATGCAAAAAATGATGGTTTATTCATAATACTAAAAATAAGGGTTCCGGAGTTTTGTCATAGCTCCCGAACTAGAAGGAGTAAAAATACAAGGTACATTGCAAATGATAGCTTGGAATGTTCTTAATTCGAATCTGCAAAGTACTTGGCTGTGCCACTTGTAGTTTTCGTGCCACAGTTGTTCACGCAATGCAAAAAGTGATGGTTTATTCATAATACTAAAAATAAGGGCTTCGGAGTTTTGTCATAGCTCCCGAACTAGAAAGAGTAAAAATACAGGATACATTGCAAAAGATAGCTTAGAAAGTCCTTAATCCAAATCTGCAAAGTACTTGGCTGTGCCACTTGTAGTTTTCGTGCCACAGTTGTTCACGCAATGCAACAAATGATGGTTTATTCATAATACTAAAAATAAGGGCTCCGGAGTTTTGTCATAGCTCCCGAACTAGAAAGAGTAAAAATACAAGGTACATTGCAAATGATAGCTTGGAATGTCCTTAATTCAAATCTGCAATGGACTTGGCTGTGCAACTTGTAGTTTTCGTGCCACAGCTTTCGGCGCAACTCAAGAAATGATGATTTATTCAAATAAAACTAAAAATAAGGGCTCCGGAGTTTTGTCATAGCTCCCGAACTAGAAGGAGTATAAATACAGGACATATTGAAAATGATAGCTTAGAATGTCCTTAATCGAAATCTGCAAAGTACTTGGCAGTGTCACTTGTAGTTTTCGTGCCACAGTTGTTCACGCAATGCAAAACATGATGGTTTATTCATAATACTAAAAATAAGGGTTCCGGAGTTTTGTCATAGCTCCCGAACTAGAAAGAGTAAAAATACAGGATACATTGCAAAAGATAGCTTAGAATGTCCTTAATCCAAATCTGCAAAGTACTTGGCTGTGCCACTTGTAGTTTTCATGCCACAGCTTTTGGCGCAATGCAAAAAATGATGGTTTATTCATAATACTAAAAATAAGGGCTCCGGAGTTTTGTCATAGCTCCCGAACTAGAAGGAGTAAAAATACAAGGTATATTGCAAAAGATAGCCTGTGATGTCCTGAATTCAAATCTGCAAAGGACTTGGCTGTGCAACTTGTAGTTTTCATGCCACAGCTTTT
Organism: Bombylius major; assembly: GCA_932526495.1. NCBI lineage: Eukaryota > Metazoa > Arthropoda > Insecta > Diptera > Bombyliidae > Bombylius > Bombylius major. The sequence continues at coordinate 304,833 of OW052048.1, forward strand.
GGCGCAATGCAAAAAATGATGGTTTATTCATAATACTAAAAATAAGGGTTCCGGAGTTTTGTCATAGCTCCCGAACTAGAAGGAGTAAAAATACAAGGTACATTGCAAATGATAGCTTGGAATGTTCTTAATTCGAATCTGCAAAGTACTTGGCTGTGCCACTTGTAGTTTTCGTGCCACAGTTGTTGACGCAATGCAAAAAATGATGGTTTATTCATAATACTAAAAATAAGGGCTTCGGAGTTTTGTCATAGCTCCCGAACTAGAAAGAGTAAAAATACAGGATACATTGCAAAAGATAGCTTAGAAAGTCCTTAATCCAAATCTGCAAAGTACTTGGCTGTGCCACTTGTAGTTTTCGTGCCACAGTTGTTCACGCAATGCAAAAAATGATGGTTTATTCATAATACTAAAAATAAGGGCTCCGGAGTTTTGTCATAGCTCCCGAACTAGAAAGAGTAAAAATACAAGGTACATTGCAAATGATAGCTTGGAATGTCCTTAATTCAAATCTGCAATGGACTTGGCTGTGCAACTTGTAGTTTTCGTGCCACAGCTTTCGGCGCAACTCAAGAAATGATGATTTATTCAAATAAAACTAAAAATAAGAGCTCCGGAGTTTTGTCATAGCTCCCGAACTAGAAGGAGTACAAACACAGGACATATTGCAAATGATAGCCTGTGATGTCCTGAATTCAAATCTGCAAAGGACTTGGCTGTGCCACTTGTAGTTTTCATGCCACAGCTTTTGGCGCAATGCAAAAAATGATGGTTTATTCATAATACTAAAAATAAGGGCTCCGGAGTTTTGTCATAGCTCCCGAACTAGAAGGAGTAAAAATACAAGGTATATTGCAAAAGATAGCCTGTGATGTCCTGAATTCAAATCTGCAAAGGACTTGGCTGTGCAACTTGTAGTTTTCATGCCACAGCTTTTGGCGCAATGCAAAAAATGATGGTTTATTCATAATACTAAAAATAAGGGTTCCGGAGTTTTGTCATAGCTCCCGAACTAGAAGGAGTAAAAATACAAGGTACATTGCAAATGATAGCTTGGAATGTTCTTAATTCGAATCTGCAAAGTACTTGGCTGTGCCACTTGTAGTTTTCGTGCCACAGTTGTTCACGCAATGCAAAAAGTGATGGTTTATTCATAATACTAAAAATAAGGGCTTCGGAGTTTTGTCATAGCTCCCGAACTAGAAAGAGTAAAAATACAGGATACATTGCAAAAGATAGCTTAGAAAGTCCTTAATCCAAATCTGCAAAGTACTTGGCTGTGCCACTTGTAGTTTTCGTGCCACAGTTGTTCACGCAATGCAACAAATGATGGTTTATTCATAATACTAAAAATAAGGGCTCCGGAGTTTTGTCATAGCTCCCGAACTAGAAAGAGTAAAAATACAAGGTACATTGCAAATGATAGCTTGGAATGTCCTTAATTCAAATCTGCAATGGACTTGGCTGTGCAACTTGTAGTTTTCGTGCCACAGCTTTCGGCGCAACTCAAGAAATGATGATTTATTCAAATAAAACTAAAAATAAGGGCTCCGGAGTTTTGTCATAGCTCCCGAACTAGAAGGAGTATAAATACAGGACATATTGAAAATGATAGCTTAGAATGTCCTTAATCGAAATCTGCAAAGTACTTGGCAGTGTCACTTGTAGTTTTCGTGCCACAGTTGTTCACGCAATGCAAAACATGATGGTTTATTCATAATACTAAAAATAAGGGTTCCGGAGTTTTGTCATAGCTCCCGAACTAGAAAGAGTAAAAATACAGGATACATTGCAAAAGATAGCTTAGAATGTCCTTAATCCAAATCTGCAAAGTACTTGGCTGTGCCACTTGTAGTTTTCATGCCACAGCTTTTGGCGCAATGCAAAAAATGATGGTTTATTCATAATACTAAAAATAAGGGCTCCGGAGTTTTGTCATAGCTCCCGAACTAGAAGGAGTAAAAATACAAGGTATATTGCAAAAGATAGCCTGTGATGTCCTGAATTCAAATCTGCAAAGGACTTGGCTGTGCAACTTGTAGTTTTCATGCCACAGCTTTTGGCGCAATGCAAAAAATGATGGTTTATTCATAATACTAAAAATAAGGGTTCCGGAGTTTTGTCATAGCTCCCGAACTAGAAGGAGTAAAAATACAAGGTACATTGCAAAAGATAGCTTGGAATGTTCTTAATTCGAATCTGCAAAGTACTTGGCTGTGCCACTTGTAGTTTTCGTGCCACAGTTGTTCACGCAATGCAAAAAGTGATGGTTTATTCATAATACTAAAAATAAGGGCTTCGGAGTTTTGTCATAGCTCCCGAACTAGAAAGAGTAAAAATACAGGATACATTGCAAAAGATAGCTTAGAATGTCCTTAATCCAAATCTGCAAAGTACTTGGCTGTGCCACTTGTAGTTTTCGTGCCACAGTTGTTCACGCAATGCAACAAATGATGGTTTATTCATAATACTAAAAATAAGGGCTCCGGAGTTTTGTCATAGCTCCCGAACTAGAAAGAGTAAAAATACAAGGTACATTGCAAATGATAGCTTGGAATGTCCTTAATTCAAATCTGCAATGGACTTGGCTGTGCAACTTGTAGTTTTCGTGCCACAGCTTTCGGCGCAACTCAAGAAATGATGATTTATTCAAATAAAACTAAAAATAAGAGCTCCGGAGTTTTGTCATAGCTCCCGAACTAGAAGGAGTACAAACACAGGACATATTGCAAATGATAGCCTGTGATGTCCTGAATTCAAATCTGCAAAGGACTTGGCTGTGCCACTTGTAGTTTTCATGCCACAGCTTTTGGCGCAATGCAAAAAATGATGGTTTATTCATAATACTAAAAATAAGGGCTCCGGAGTTTTGTCATAGCTCCCGAACTAGAAGGAGTAAAAATACAAGGTATATTGCAAAAGATAGCCTGTGATGTCCTGAATTCAAATCTGCAAAGGACTTGGCTGTGCAACTTGTAGTTTTCATGCCACAGCTTTTGGCGCAATGCAAAAAATGATGGTTTATTCATAATACTAAAAATAAGGGTTCCGGAGTTTTGTCATAGCTCCCGAACTAGAAGGAGTAAAAATACAAGGTACATTGCAAATGATAGCTTGGAATGTTCTTAATTCGAATCTGCAAAGTACTTGGCTGTGCCACTTGTAGTTTTCGTGCCACAGTTGTTCACGCAATGCAAAAAGTGATGGTTTATTCATAATACTAAAAATAAGGGCTTCGGAGTTTTGTCATAGCTCCCGAACTAGAAAGAGTAAAAATACAGGATACATTGCAAAAGATAGCTTAGAAAGTCCTTAATCCAAATCTGCAAAGTACTTGGCTGTGCCACTTGTAGTTTTCGTGCCACAGTTGTTCACGCAATGCAACAAATGATGGTTTATTCATAATACTAAAAATAAGGGCTCCGGAGTTTTGTCATAGCTCCCGAACTAGAAGGAGTAAAAATACAAGGTATATTGCAAAAGATAGCCTGTGATGTCCTGAATTCAAATCTGCAAAGGACTTGGCTGTGCAACTTGTAGTTTTCATGCCACAGCTTTTGGCGCAATGCAAAAAATGATGGTTTATTCATAATACTAAAAATAAGGGTTCCGGAGTTTTGTCATAGCTCCCGAACTAGAAGGAGTAAAAATACAAGGTACATTGCAAATGATAGCTTGGAATGTTCTTAATTCGAATCTGCAAAGTACTTGGCTGTGCCACTTGTAGTTTTCGTGCCACAGTTGTTCACGCAATGCAAAAAGTGATGGTTTATTCATAATACTAAAAATAAGGGCTTCGGAGTTTTGTCATAGCTCCCGAACTAGAAAGAGTAAAAATACAGGATACATTGCAAAAGATAGCTTAGAAAGTCCTTAATCCAAATCTGCAAAGTACTTGGCTGTGCCACTTGTAGTTTTCGTGCCACAGTTGTTCACGCAATGCAACAAATGATGGTTTATTCATAATACTAAAAATAAGGGCTCCGGAGTTTTGTCATAGCTCCCGAACTAGAAGGAGTAAAAATACAAGGTACATTGCAAATGATAGCTTGGAATGTTCTTAATTCGAATCTGCAAAGTACTTGGCTGTGCCACTTGTAGTTTTCGTGCCACAGTTGTTCACGCAATGCAAAAAGTGATGGTTTATTCATAATACTAAAAATAAGGGCTTCGGAGTTTTGTCATAGCTCCCGAACTAGAAAGAGTAAAAATACAGGATACATTGCAAAAGATAGCTTAGAAAGTCCTTAATCCAAATCTGCAAAGTACTTGGCTGTGCCACTTGTAGTTTTCGTGCCACAGTTGTTCACGCAATGCAACAAATGATGGTTTATTCATAATACTAAAAATAAGGGCTCCGGAGTTTTGTCATAGCTCCCGAACTAGAAAGAGTAAAAATACAAGGTACATTGCAAATGATAGCTTGGAATGTCCTTAATTCAAATCTGCAATGGACTTGGCTGTGCAACTTGTAGTTTTCGTGCCACAGCTTTCGGCGCAACTCAAGAAATGATGATTTATTCAAATAAAACTAAAAATAAGAGCTCCGGAGTTTTGTCATAGCTCCCGAACTAGAAGGAGTACAAACACAGGACATATTGCAAATGATAGCCTGTGATGTCCTGAATTCAAATCTGCAAAGTACTTGGCTGTGCCACTTGTAGTTTTCGTGCCACAGTTGTTCACGCAATGCAAAAAATGATGGTTTATTCATAATACTAAAAATAAGGGCTCCGGAGTTTTGTCATAGCTCCCGAACTAGAAAGAGTAAAAATACAGGATACATTGCAAAAGATAGCTTAGAATGTCCTTAATCCAAATCTGCAAAGTACTTGGCTGTGCCACTTGTAGTTTTCGTGCCACAGTTGTTCACGCAATGCAAAAAATGATGGTTTATTCATAATACTAAAAATAAGGGCTCCGGAGTTTTGTCATAGCTCCCGAACTAGAAAGAGTAAAAATACAAGGTACATTGCAAATGATAGCTTGGAATGTCCTTAATTCAAATCTGCAATGGACTTGGCTGTGCAACTTGTAGTTTTCGTGCCACAGCTTTCGGCGCAACTCAAGAAATGATGATTTATTCAAATAAAACTAAAAATAAGGGCTCCGGAGTTTTGTCATAGCTCCCGAACTAGAAGGAGTACAAATACAGGACATATTGCAGATGATAGCCTGTGATGTCCTGAATTCAAATCTGCAAAGTACTTGGCTGTGCCCCTTGTAGTTTTCGTGCCACAGCTGTTCACGCAATGCAAAAAATGATGGTTTATTCATAATACTAAAAATAAGGGCTCCGGAGTTTTGTCATAGCTCCCGAACTAGAAGGAGTAAAAATACAAGGTACATTGCAAATGATAGCTTGGAATGTCCTTAATTCAAATCTGCAAAGGACTTGGCTGTGCAACTTGTAGTTTTCGTGCCACAGCTTTCGGCGCAACTCAAGAAATGATGATTTATTCAAATAAAACTAAAAATAAGGGCTCCGGAGTTTTGTCATAGCTCCCGAACTAGAAGGAGTACAAACACAGGACATATTGCAAATGATAGCCTGTGATGTCCTGAATTCAAATCTGCAAAGTACTTGGCTGTGCCACTTGTAGTTTTCGTGCCACAGTTGTTCACGCAATGCAAAAAATGATGGTTTATTCATAATACTAAAAATAAGGGCTCCGGAGTTTTGTCATAGCTCCCGAACTAGAAAGAGTAAAAATACAGGATACATTGCAAAAGATAGCTTAGAATGTCCTTAATCCAAATCTGCAAAGTACTTGGCTGTGCCACTTGTAGTTTTCGTGCCACAGTTGTTCACGCAATGCAAAAAATGATGGTTTATTCATAATACTAAAAATAAGGGCTCCGGAGTTTTGTCATAGCTCCCGAACTAGAAGGAGTAAAAATACAAGGTACATTGCAAATGATAGCTTGGAATGTCCTTAATTCAAATCTGCAAAGGACTTGGCTGTGCAACTTGTAGTTTTCGTGCCACAGCTTTCGGCGCAACTCAAGAAATGATGATTTATTCAAATAAAACTAAAAATAAGGGCTCCGGAGTTTTGTCATAGCTCCCGAACTAGAAGGAGTATAAATACAGGACATATTGAAAATGATAGCTTAGAATGTCCTTAATCGAAATCTGCAAAGTACTTGGCAGTGTCACTTGTAGTTTTCGTGCCACAGTTGTTCACGCAATGCAAAACATGATGGTTTATTCATAATACTAAAAATAAGGGTTCCGGAGTTTTGTCATAGCTCCCGAACTAGAAAGAGTAAAAATACAGGATACATTGCAAAAGATAGCTTAGAATGTCCTTAATCCAAATCTGCAAAGTACTTGGCTGTGCCACTTGTAGTTTTCATGCCACAGCTTTTGGCGCAATGCAAAAAATGATGGTTTATTCATAATACTAAAAATAAGGGCTCCGGAGTTTTGTCATAGCTCCCGAACTAGAAGGAGTAAAAATACAAGGTATATTGCAAAAGATAGCCTGTGATGTCCTGAATTCAAATCTGCAAAGGACTTGGCTGTGCAACTTGTAGTTTTCATGCCACAGCTTTTGGCGCAATGCAAAAAATGATGGTTTATTCATAATACTAAAAATAAGGGTTCCGGAGTTTTGTCATAGCTCCCGAACTAGAAGGAGTAAAAATACAAGGTACATTGCAAATGATAGCTTGGAATGTTCTTAATTCGAATCTGCAAAGTACTTGGCTGTGCCACTTGTAGTTTTCGTGCCACAGTTGTTCACGCAATGCAAAAAGTGATTGTTTATTCATAATACTAAAAATAAGGGCTTCGGAGTTTTGTCATAGCTCCCGAACTAGAAAGAGTAAAAATACAGGATACATTGCAAAAGATAGCTTAGAAAGTCCTTAATCCAAATCTGCAAAGTACTTGGCTGTGCCACTTGTAGTTTTCGTGCCACAGTTGTTCACGCAATGCAACAAATGATGGTTTATTCATAATACTAAAAATAAGGGCTCCGGAGTTTTGTCATAGCTCCCGAACTAGAAAGAGTAAAAATACAAGGTACATTGCAAATGATAGCTTGGAATGTCCTTAATTCAAATCTGCAATGGACTTGGCTGTGCAACTTGTAGTTTTCGTGCCACAGCTTTCGGCGCAACTCAAGAAATGATGATTTATTCAAATAAAACTAAAAATAAGAGCTCCGGAGTTTTGTCATAGCTCCCGAACTAGAAGGAGTACAAACACAGGACATATTGCAAATGATAGCCTGTGATGTCCTGAATTCAAATCTGCAAAGTACTTGGCTGTGCCACTTGTAGTTTTCGTGCCACAGTTGTTCACGCAATGCAAAAAATGATGGTTTATTCATAATACTAAAAATAAGGGCTCCGGAGTTTTGTCATAGCTCCCGAACTAGAAAGAGTAAAAATACAGGATACATTGCAAAAGATAGCTTAGAATGTCCTTAATCCAAATCTGCAAAGTACTTGGCTGTGCCACTTGTAGTTTTCGTGCCACAGTTGTTCACGCAATGCAAAAAATGATGGTTTATTCATAATACTAAAAATAAGGGCTCCGGAGTTTTGTCATAGCTCCCGAACTAGAAAGAGTAAAAATACAAGGTACATTGCAAATGATAGCTTGGAATGTCCTTAATTCAAATCTGCAATGGACTTGGCTGTGCAACTTGTAGTTTTCGTGCCACAGCTTTCGGCGCAACTCAAGAAATGATGATTTATTCAAATAAAACTAAAAATAAGGGCTCCGGAGTTTTGTCATAGCTCCCGAACTAGAAGGAGTACAAATACAGGACATATTGCAGATGATAGCCTGTGATGTCCTGAATTCAAATCTGCAAAGTACTTGGCTGTGCCCCTTGTAGTTTTCGTGCCACAGCTGTTCACGCAATGCAAAAAATGATGGTTTATTCATAATACTAAAAATAAGGGCTCCGGAGTTTTGTCATAGCTCCCGAACTAGAAGGAGTAAAAATACAAGGTACATTGCAAATGATAGCTTGGAATGTCCTTAATTCAAATCTGCAAAGGACTTGGCTGTGCGACTTGTAGTTTTCGTGCCACAGTTGTTCACGCAATGCAAAACATGATGGTTTATTCATAATACTAAAAATAAGGGTTCCGGAGTTTTGTCATAGCTCCCGAACTAGAAAGAGTAAAAATACAGGATACATTGCAAAAGATAGCTTAGAATGTCCTTAATCCAAATCTGCAAAGTACTTGGCTGTGCCACTTGTAGTTTTCATGCCACAGCTTTTGGCGCAATGCAAAAAATGATGGTTTATTCATAATACTAAAAATAAGGGCTCCGGAGTTTTGTCATAGCTCCCGAACTAGAAGGAGTAAAAATACAAGGTATATTGCAAAAGATAGCCTGTGATGTCCTGAATTCAAATCTGCAAAGGACTTGGCTGTGCAACTTGTAGTTTTCATGCCACAGCTTTTGGCGCAATGCAAAAAATGATGGTTTATTCATAATACTAAAAATAAGGGTTCCGGAGTTTTGTCATAGCTCCCGAACTAGAAGGAGTAAAAATACAAGGTACATTGCAAATGATAGCTTGGAATGTTCTTAATTCGAATCTGCAAAGTACTTGGCTGTGCCACTTGTAGTTTTCGTGCCACAGTTGTTCACGCAATGCAAAAAATGATGGTTTATTCATAATACTAAAAATAAGGGCTCCGGAGTTTTGTCATAGCTCCCGAACTAGAAAGAGTAAAAATACAGGATACATTGCAAAAGATAGCTTAGAATGTCCTTAATCCAAATCTGCAAAGTACTTGGCTGTGCCACTTGTAGTTTTCGTGCCACAGTTGTTCACGCAATGCAAAAAATGATGGTTTATTCATAATACTAAAAATAAGGGCTCCGGAGTTTTGTCATAGCTCCCGAACTAGAAAGAGTAAAAATACAAGGTACATTGCAAATGATAGCTTGGAATGTCCTTAATTCAAATCTGCAATGGACTTGGCTGTGCAACTTGTAGTTTTCGTGCCACAGCTTTCGGCGCAACTCAAGAAATGATGATTTATTCAAATAAAACTAAAAATAAGGGCTCCGGAGTTTTGTCATAGCTCCCGAACTAGAAGGAGTACAAATACAGGACATATTGCAGATGATAGCCTGTGATGTCCTGAATTCAAATCTGCAAAGTACTTGGCTGTGCCCCTTGTAGTTTTCGTGCCACAGCTGTTCACGCAATGCAAAAAATGATGGTTTATTCATAATACTAAAAATAAGGGCTCCGGAGTTTTGTCATAGCTCCCGAACTAGAAGGAGTAAAAATACAAGGTACATTGCAAATGATAGCTTGGAATGTCCTTAATTCAAATCTGCAAAGGACTTGGCTGTGCGACTTGTAGTTTTCGTGCGACAGTTGTTCACGCAATGCAAAAAATGATGGTTTATTCATAATACTAAAAATAAGGGCTCCGGAGTTTTGTCATAGCTCCCGAACTAGAAGGAGTACAAATACAGGACATATTGCAAATGATAGCTTAGAATGTCCTTAATCCAAATCTGCAAAGTACTTGGCTGTGCCACTTGTAGTTTTCGTGCCACAGTTGTTCACGCAATGCAAAAAATGATGGTTTATTCATAATACTAAAAATAAGGGCTCCGGAGTTTTGTCATAGCTCCCGAACTAGAAAGAGTAAAAATACAAGGTACATTGCAAATGATAGCTTGGAATGTCCTTAATTCAAATCTGCAATGGACTTGGCTGTGCAACTTGTAGTTTTCGTGCCACAGCTTTCGGCGCAACTCAAGAAATGATGATTTATTCAAATAAAACTAAAAATAAGGGCTCCGGAGTTTTGTCATAGCTCCCGAACTAGAAGGAGTACAAATACAGGACATATTGCAGATGATAGCCTGTGATGTCCTGAATTCAAATCTGCAAAGTACTTGGCTGTGCCCCTTGTAGTTTTCGTGCCACAGCTGTTCACGCAATGCAAAAAATGATGGTTTATTCATAATACTAAAAATAAGGGCTCCGGAGTTTTGTCATAGCTCCCGAACTAGAAGGAGTAAAAATACAAGGTACACTGCAAATGATAGCTTGGAATGTCCTTAATTCAAATCTGCAAAGGACTTGGCTGTGCAACTTGTAGTTTTCGTGCCACAGCTTTCGGCGCAACTCAAGAAATGATGATTTATTCAAATAAAACTAAAAATAAGGGCTCCGGAGTTTTGTCATAGCTCCCGAACTAGAAGGAGTATAAATACAGGACATATTGCAAATGATAGCCTGTGATGTCCTGAATTCAAATCTGCAAAGTACTTGGCTGTGCCACTTGTAGTTTTCGTGCCACAGTTGTTCACGCAATGCAAAAAATGATGGTTTATTCATAATACTAAAAATAAGGGCTCCGGAGTTTTGTCATAGCTCCCGAACTAGAAAGAGTAAAAATACAGGATACATTGCAAAAGATAGCTTAGAATGTCCTTAATCCAAATCTGCAAAGTACTTGGCTGTGCCACTTGTAGTTTTCGTGCCACAGTTGTTCACGCAATGCAAAAAATGATGGTTTATTCATAATACTAAAAATAAGGGCTCCGGAGTTTTGTCATAGCTCCCGAACTAGAAAGAGTAAAAATACAAGGTACATTGCAAATGATAGCTTGGAATGTCCTTAATTCAAATCTGCAATGGACTTGGCTGTGCAACTTGTAGTTTTCGTGCCACAGCTTTCGGCGCAACTCAAGAAATGATGATTTATTCAAATAAAACTAAAAATAAGGGCTCCGGAGTTTTGTCATAGCTCCCGAACTAGAAAGAGTAAAAATACAGGATACATTGCAAAAGATAGCTTAGAATGTCCTTAATCCAAATCTGCAAAGTACTTGGCTGTGCCACTTGTAGTTTTCGTGCCACAGTTGTTCACGCAATGCAAAAAATGATGGTTTATTCATAATACTAAAAATAAGGGCTCCGGAGTTTTGTCATAGCTCCCGAACTAGAAGGAGTACAAATACAGGACATATTGCAAATGATAGCTTAGAATGTCCTTAATCCAAATCTGCAAAGTACTTGGCTGTGCCACTTGTAGTTTTCGTGCCACAGTTGTTCACGCAATGCAAAAAATGATGGTTTATTCATAATACTAAAAATAAGGGCTCCGGAGTTTTGTCATAGCTCCCGAACTAGAAGGAGTACAAATACAGGACATATTGCAGATGATAGCCTGTGATGTCCTGAATTCAAATCTGCAAAGTACTTGGCTGTGCCCCTTGTAGTTTTCGTGCCACAGCTGTTCACGCAATGCAAAAAATGATGGTTTATTCATAATACTAAAAATAAGGGCTCCGGAGTTTTGTCATAGCTCCCGAACTAGAAGGAGTAAAAATACAAGGTACATTGCAAATGATAGCTTGGAATGTCCTTAATTCAAATCTGCAAAGGACTTGGCTGTGCGACTTGTAGTTTTCGTGCGACAGCTTTTGGCGCAATGCAAAAAATGATGATTTATTCATAATACTAAAACTAAGGGCTCCGGAGTTTTGTCATAGCTCCCGAACTAGAAGGAGTACAAATACAGGACATATTGCAAATGATAGCTTAGAATGTCCTTAATCCAAATCTGCAAAGTACTTGGCTGTGCCACTTGTAGTTTTCGTGCCACAGTTGTTCACGCAATGCAAAAAATGATGGTTTATTCATAATACTAAAAATAAGGGCTTCGGAGTTTTGTCATAGCTCCCGAACTAGAAAGAGTAAAAATACAGGATACATTGCAAAAGATAGCTTAGAATGTCCTTAATCCAAATCTGCAAAGTACTTGGCTGTGCCACTTGTAGTTTTCGTGCCACAGTTGTTCACGCAATGCAACAAATGATGGTTTATTCATAATACTAAAAATAAGGGCTCCGGAGTTTTGTCATAGCTCCCGAACTAGAAAGAGTAAAAATACAAGGTACATTGCAAATGATAGCTTGGAATGTCCTTAATTCAAATCTGCAATGGACTTGGCTGTGCAACTTGTAGTTTTCGTGCCACAGCTTTCGGCGCAACTCAAGAAATGATGATTTATTCAAATAAAACTAAAAATAAGAGCTCCGGAGTTTTGTCATAGCTCCCGAACTAGAAGGAGTACAAACACAGGACATATTGCAAATGATAGCCTGTGATGTCCTGAATTCAAATCTGCAAAGTACTTGGCTGTGCCACTTGTAGTTTTCGTGCCACAGTTGTTCACGCAATGCAAAAAATGATGGTTTATTCATAATACTAAAAATAAGGGCTCCGGAGTTTTGTCATAGCTCCCGAACTAGAAAGAGTAAAAATACAAGGTACATTGCAAATGATAGCTTGGAATGTCCTTAATTCAAATCTGCAATGGACTTGGCTGTGCAACTTGTAGTTTTCGTGCCACAGCTTTCGGCGCAACTCAAGAAATGATGATTTATTCAAATAAAACTAAAAATAAGGGCTCCGGAGTTTTGTCATAGCTCCCGAACTAGAAGGAGTACAAATACAGGACATATTGCAGATGATAGCCTGTGATGTCCTGAATTCAAATCTGCAAAGTACTTGGCTGTGCCCCTTGTAGTTTTCGTGCCACAGTTGTTCACGCAATGCAAAAAATGATGGTTTATTCATAATACTAAAAATAAGGGCTCCGGAGTTTTGTCATAGCTCCCGAACTAGAAGGAGTAAAAATACAAGGTACACTGCAAATGATAGCTTGGAATGTCCTTAATTCAAATCTGCAAAGGACTTGGCTGTGCAACTTGTAGTTTTCGTGCCACAGCTTTCGGCGCAACTCAAGAAATGATGATTTATTCAAATAAAACTAAAAATAAGGGCTCCGGAGTTTTGTCATAGCTCCCGAACTAGAAGGAGTATAAATACAGGACATATTGAAAATGATAGCTTAGAATGTCCTTAATCGAAATCTGCAAAGTACTTGGCTGTGTCGCTTGTAGTTTTCGTGCCACAGTTGTTCACGCAATGCAAAACATGATGGTTTATTCATAATACTAAAAATAAGGGTTCCGGAGTTTTGTCATAGCTCCCGAACTAGAAGGAGTAAAAATACAAGGTACATTGCAAATGATAGCTTGGAATGTCCTTAATTCGAATCTGCAAAGGACCTGGCTGTGCGACTTGTAGTTTTCGTGCGACAGCTTTCGGCGCAACTCAAGAAATGATGATTTATTCAAATAAAACTAAAAATAAGGGCTCCGGAGTTTTGTCATAGCTCCCGAAATAGAAGGAGTACAAATAGAGGACATATTGCAGATGATAGCCTGTGATGTCTTGAATTCAAATCTGCAAAGGACCTGGCTGTGCCACTTGTAGTTTTCGTGCCACAGCTTTTCGCGCAATGCAAAAAATGATGGTTTATTCATAATACTAAAAATAAGGGCTCCGGAGTTTTGTTATAGCTCCCGAACTAGAAAGAGTACAAATACAGAACATATTGCAAATGATAGCCTGTGATGTCTTGAATTCAAATCTGCAAAGTACTTGGCTGTGCCCCTTGTAGTTTTCGTGCCACAGCTGTTCACGCAATGCAAAAAATGATGGTTTATTCATAATACTAAAAATAAGGGCTCCGGAGTTTTGTCATAGCTCCCGAACTAGAAAGAGTAAAAATACAGGATACATTGCAAAAGATAGCTTAGAATGTCCTTAATCCAAATCTGCAAAGTACTTGGCTGTGCCACTTGTAGTTTTCATGCCACAGCTTTTGGCGCAATGCAAAAAATGATGGTTTATTCATAATACTAAAAATAAGGGCTCCGGAGTTTTGTCATAGCTCCCGAACTAGAAGGAGTAAAAATACAAGGTACATTGCAAAAGATAGCCTGTGATGTCCTGAATTCAAATCTGCAAAGGACTTGGCTGTGCAACTTGTAGTTTTCATGCCACAGCTTTTGGCGCAATGCAAAACATGATGGTTTATTCATAATACTAAAAATAAGGGTTCCGGAGTTTTGTCATAGCTCCCGAACTAGAAGGAGTACAAATACAGGACATATTGCAAAAGATAGCCTGTGATGTCCTGAATTCAAATCTGCAAAGGACTTGGCTGTGCCACTTGTAGTTTTCATGCCACAGCTTTTGGCGCAATGCAAAAAATGATGGTTTATTCATAATACTAAAAATAAGGGCTCCGGAGTTTTGTCATAGCTCCCGAACTAGAAGGAGTAAAAATACAATGTACATTGCAAAAGATAGCCTGTGATGTCCTGAATTCAAATCTGCAAAGGACTTGGCTGTGCAACTTGTAGTTTTCATGCCACAGCTTTTGGCGCAATGCAAAAAATGATGGTTTATTCATAATACTAAAAATAAGGGTTCCGGAGTTTTGTCATAGCTCCCGAACTAGAAGGAGTAAAAATACAAGGTACATTGCAAATGATAGCTTGGAATGTCCTGAATTCAAATCTGCAAAGGACTTGGCTGTGCAACTTGTAGTTTTCATGCCACAGCTTTTGGCGCAATGCAAAAAATGATGGTTTATTCATAATACTAAAAATAAGGGCTCCGTAAAAATACAGTAAAAATACAGGATACATTGCAAAAGATAGCTTAGAATGTCCTTAATCCAAATCTGCAAAGTACTTGGCTGTGCCACTTGTAGTTTTCATGCCACAGCTTTTGGCGCAATGCAAAAAATGATGGTTTATTCATAATACTAAAAATAAGGGCTCCGGAGTTTTGTCATAGCTCCCGAACTAGAAGGAGTAAAAATACAAGGTATATTGCAAAAGATAGCCTGTGATGTCCTGAATTCAAATCTGCAAAGGACTTGGCTGTGCAACTTGTAGTTTTCATGCCACAGCTTTTGGCGCAATGCAAAAAATGATGGTTTATTCATAATACTAAAAATAAGGGTTCCGGAGTTTTGTCATAGCTCCCGAACTAGAAGGAGTAAAAATACAAGGTACATTGCAAATGATAGCTTGGAATGTCCTTAATTCGAATCTGCAAAGTACTTGGCTGTGCCACTTGTAGTTTTCGTGCTACAGTTGTTCACGCAATGCAAAAAGTGATGGTTTATTCATAATACTAAAAATAAGGGCTTCGGAGTTTTGTCATAGCTCCCGAACTAGAAAGAGTAAAAATACAGGATACATTGCAAAAGATAGCTTAGAAAGTCCTTAATCCAAATCTGCAAAGTACTTGGCTGTGCCACTTGTAGTTTTCGTGCCACAGTTGTTCACGCAATGCAACAAATGATGGTTTATTCATAATACTAAAAATAAGGGCTCCGGAGTTTTGTCATAGCTCCCGAACTAGAAAGAGTAAAAATACAAGGTACATTGCAAATGATAGCTTGGAATGTCCTGAATTCAAATCTGCAAAGGACTTGGCTGTGCAACTTGTAGTTTTCATGCCACAGCTTTTGGCGCATTGCAAAAAATGATGGTTTATTCATAATACTAAAAATAAGGGCTCCGGAGTTTTGTCATAGCTCCCGAACTAGAAGGAGTACAAATACAGGACATATTGCAAATGATAGCCTGTAATGTCCTGAATTCAAATCTGCAAAGTACTTGGCTGTGCCACTTGTAGTTTTCGTGCCACAGTTGTTCACGCAATGCAAAAAATGATGGTTTATTCATAATACTAAAAATAAGGGCTCCGGAGTTTTGTCATAGCTCCCGAACTAGAAAGAGTAAAAATACAAGGTACATTGCAAAAGATAGCCTGTGATGTCCTGAATTCAAATCTGCAAAGGACTTGGCTGTGCAACTTGTAGTTTTCATGCCACAGCTTTTGGCGCAATGCAAAACATGATGGTTTATTCATAATACTAAAAATAAGGGTTCCGGAGTTTTGTCATAGCTCCCGAACTAGAAGGAGTAAAAATACAAGGTACATTGCAAATGATAGCTTGGAATGTCCTGAATTCAAATCTGCAAAGGACTTGGCTGTGCAACTTGTAGTTTTCATGCCACAGCTTTTGGCGCAATGCAAAAAATGATGGTTTATTCATAATACTAAAAATAAGGGCTCCGTAAAAATACAGTAAAAATACAGGATACATTGCAAAAGATAGCTTAGAATGTCCTTAATCCAAATCTGCAAAGTACTTGGCTGTGCCACTTGTAGTTTTCATGCCACAGCTTTTGGCGCAATGCAAAAAATGATGGTTTATTCATAATACTAAAAATAAGGGCTCCGTAAAAATACAGTAAAAATACAGGATACATTGCAAAAGATAGCTTGGAATGTCCTTAATTCGAATCTGCAAAGGACCTGGCTGTGAGACTTGTAGTTTTCGTGCGACAGCTTTTGGCGCAATGCAAAAAATGATGATTTATTCATAATACTAAAAATAAGGGCTCCGGAGTTTTGTCATAGCTCCCGAACTAGAAGGAGTACAAACACAGGACATATTGCAAAAGATAGCCTGTGATGTCCTGAATTCAAATCTGCAAAGGACTTGGCTGTGCAACTTGTAGTTTTCATGCCACAGCTTTTGGCGCATTGCAAAAAATGATGGTTTATTCATAATACTAAAAATAAGGGCTCCGGAGTTTTGTCATAGCTCCCGAACTAGAAGGAGTAAAAATACAAGGTACATTGCAAATGATAGCTTGGAATGTCCTGAATTCAAATCTGCAAAGGACTTGGCTGTGCAACTTGTAGTTTTCATGCCACAGCTTTTGGCGCAATGCAAAAAATGATGGTTTATTCATAATACTAAAAATAAGGGCTCCGGAGTTTTGTCATAGCTCCCGAACTAGAAGGAGCAAAAATACAAGGTATATTGCAAAAGATAGCCTGTGATGTCCTGAATTCAAATCTGCAAAGGACTTGGCTGTGCAACTTGTAGTTTTCATGCCACAGCTTTTGGCGCAATGCAAAAAATGATGGTTTATTCATAATACTAAAAATAAGGGTTCCGGAGTTTTGTCATAGCTCCCGAACTAGAAGGAGTAAAAATACAAGGTACATTGCAAATGATAGCTTGGAATGTCCTTAATTCGAATCTGCAAAGTACTTGGCTGTGCCACTTGTAGTTTTCGTGCCACAGTTGTTCACGCAATGCAAAAAGTGATGGTTTATTCATAATACTAAAAATAAGGGCTTCGGAGTTTTGTCATAGCTCCCGAACTAGAAAGAGTAAAAATACAGGATACATTGCAAAAGATAGCTTAGAAAGTCCTTAATCCAAATCTGCAAAGTACTTGGCTGTGCCACTTGTAGTTTTCGTGCCACAGTTGTTCACGCAATGCAACAAATGATGGTTTATTCATAATACTAAAAATAAGGGCTCCGGAGTTTTGTCATAGCTCCCGAACTAGAAAGAGTAAAAATACAAGGTACATTGCAAATGATAGCTTGGAATGTCCTTAATTCGAATCTGCAAAGGACCTGGCTGTGAGACTTGTAGTTTTCGTGCGACAGCTTTTGGCGCAATGCAAAAAATGATGATTTATTCATAATACTAAAAATAAGGGCTCCGGAGTTTTGTCATAGCTCCCGAACTAGAAGGAGAACAAATACAGGACATATTGCAAAAGATAGCCTGTGATGTCCTGAATTCAAATCTGCAAAGGACTTGGCTGTGCAACTTGTAGTTTTCATGCCACAGCTTTTGGCGCAATGCAAAAAATGATGGTTTATTCATAATACTAAAAATAAGGGCTCCGGAGTTTTGTCATAGCTCCCGAACTAGAAGGAGTACAAATACAGGACATATTGCAAATGATAGCCTGTAATGTCCTGAATTCAAATCTGCAAAGTACTTGGCTGTGCCACTTGTAGTTTTCGTGCCACAGTTGTTCACGCAATGCAAAAAATGATGGTTTATTCATAATACTAAAAATAAGGGCTCCGGAGTTTTGTCATAGCTCCCGAACTAGAAAGAGTAAAAATACAGAATACATTGCAAATGATAGCTTAGAATGTCCTTAATCCAAATCTGCAAAGTACTTGGCTGTGCCACTTGTAGTTTTCGTGCCACAGTTGTTCACGCAATGCAAAAAATGATGGTTTATTCATAATACTAAAAATAAGGGCTCCGGAGTTTTGTCATAGCTCCCGAACTAGAAAGAGTAAAAATACAAGGTACATTGCAAAAGATAGCCTGTGATGTCCTGAATTCAAATCTGCAAAGGACTTGGCTGTGCAACTTGTAGTTTTCATGCCACAGCTTTTGGCGCAATGCAAAACATGATGGTTTATTCATAATACTAAAAATAAGGGTTCCGGAGTTTTGTCATAGCTCCCGAACTAGAAGGAGTACAAATACAGGACATATTGCAAAAGATAGCCTGTGATGTCCTGAATTCAAATCTGCAAAGGACTTGGCTGTGCCACTTGTAGTTTTCATGCCACAGCTTTTGGCGCAATGCAAAAAATGATGGTTTATTCATAATACTAAAAATAAGGGCTCCGGAGTTTTGTCATAGCTCCCGAACTAGAAGGAGTAAAAATACAAGGTACATTGCAAAAGATAGCCTGTGATGTCCTGAATTCAAATCTGCAAAGGACTTGGCTGTGCAACTTGTAGTTTTCATGCCACAGCTTTTGGCGCAATGCAAAAAATGATGGTTTATTCATAATACTAAAAATAAGGGTTCCGGAGTTTTGTCATAGCTCCCGAACTAGAAGGAGTAAAAATACAAGGTACATTGCAAATGATAGCTTGGAATGTCCTGAATTCAAATCTGCAAAGGACTTGGCTGTGCAACTTGTAGTTTTCATGCCACAGCTTTTGGCGCAATGCAAAAAATGATGGTTTATTCATAATACTAAAAATAAGGGTTCCGGAGTTTTGTCATAGCTCCCGAACTAGAAGGAGTAAAAATACAAGGTACATTGCAAATGATAGCTTGGAATGTCCTTAATTCGAATCTGCAAAGTACTTGGCTGTGCCACTTGTAGTTTTCGTGCTACAGTTGTTCACGCAATGCAAAAAGTGATGGTTTATTCATAATACTAAAAATAAGGGCTTCGGAGTTTTGTCATAGCTCCCGAACTAGAAAGAGTAAAAATACAGGATACATTGCAAAAGATAGCTTAGAAAGTCCTTAATCCAAATCTGCAAAGTACTTGGCTGTGCCACTTGTAGTTTTCGTGCCACAGTTGTTCACGCAATGCAACAAATGATGGTTTATTCATAATACTAAAAATAAGGGCTCCGGAGTTTTGTCATAGCTCCCGAACTAGAAAGAGTAAAAATACAAGGTACATTGCAAATGATAGCTTGGAATGTCCTGAATTCAAATCTGCAAAGGACTTGGCTGTGCAACTTGTAGTTTTCATGCCACAGCTTTTGGCGCATTGCAAAAAATGATGGTTTATTCATAATACTAAAAATAAGGGCTCCGGAGTTTTGTCATAGCTCCCGAACTAGAAGGAGTACAAATACAGGACATATTGCAAATGATAGCCTGTAATGTCCTGAATTCAAATCTGCAAAGTACTTGGCTGTGCCACTTGTAGTTTTCGTGCCACAGTTGTTCACGCAATGCAAAAAATGATGGTTTATTCATAATACTAAAAATAAGGGCTCCGGAGTTTTGTCATAGCTCCCGAACTAGAAAGAGTAAAAATACAAGGTACATTGCAAAAGATAGCCTGTGATGTCCTGAATTCAAATCTGCAAAGGACTTGGCTGTGCAACTTGTAGTTTTCATGCCACAGCTTTTGGCGCAATGCAAAACATGATGGTTTATTCATAATACTAAAAATAAGGGTTCCGGAGTTTTGTCATAGCTCCCGAACTAGAAGGAGTAAAAATACAAGGTACATTGCAAATGATAGCTTGGAATGTCCTGAATTCAAATCTGCAAAGGACTTGGCTGTGCAACTTGTAGTTTTCATGCCACAGCTTTTGGCGCAATGCAAAAAATGATGGTTTATTCATAATACTAAAAATAAGGGCTCCGTAAAAATACAGTAAAAATACAGGATACATTGCAAAAGATAGCTTAGAATGTCCTTAATCCAAATCTGCAAAGTACTTGGCTGTGCCACTTGTAGTTTTCATGCCACAGCTTTTGGCGCAATGCAAAAAATGATGGTTTATTCATAATACTAAAAATAAGGGCTCCGGAGTTTTGTCATAGCTCCCGAACTAGAAGGAGTAAAAATACAAGATATATTGCAAAAGATAGCCTGTGATGTCCTGAATTCAAATCTGCAAAGGACTTGGCTGTGCAACTTGTAGTTTTCATGCCACAGCTTTTGGCGCAATGCAAAAAATGATGGTTTATTCATAATACTAAAAATAAGGGTTCCGGAGTTTTGTCATAGCTCCCGAACTAGAAGGAGTAAAAATACAAGGTACATTGCAAATGATAGCTTGGAATGTCCTTAATCCAAATCTGCAAAGTACTTGGCTGTGCCACTTGTAGTTTTCGTGCCACAGTTGTTCACGCAATGCAAAAAGTGATGGTTTATTCATAATACTAAAAATAAGGGCTTCGGAGTTTTGTCATAGCTCCCGAACTAGAAAGAGTAAAAATACAGGATACATTGCAAAAGATAGCTTAGAAAGTCCTTAATCCAAATCTGCAAAGTACTTGGCTGTGCCACTTGTAGTTTTCGTGCCACAGTTGTTCACGCAATGCAACAAATGATGGTTTATTCATAATACTAAAAATAAGGGCTCCGGAGTTTTGTCATAGCTCCCGAACTAGAAAGAGTAAAAATACAAGGTACATTGCAAATGATAGCTTGGAATGTCCTTAATTCGAATCTGCAAAGGACCTGGCTGTGAGACTTGTAGTTTTCGTGCGACAGCTTTTGGCGCAATGCAAAAAATGATGATTTATTCATAATACTAAAAATAAGGGCTCCGGAGTTTTGTCATAGCTCCCGAACTAGAAGGAGTACAAACACAGGACATATTGCAAAAGATAGCCTGTGATGTCCTGAATTCAAATCTGCAAAGGACTTGGCTGTGCAACTTGTAGTTTTCATGCCACAGCTTTTGGCGCATTGCAAAAAATGATGGTTTATTCATAATACTAAAAATAAGGGCTCCGGAGTTTTGTCATAGCTCCCGAACTAGAAGGAGTAAAAATACAAGGTACATTGCAAATGATAGCTTGGAATGTCCTGAATTCAAATCTGCAAAGGACTTGGCTGTGCAACTTGTAGTTTTCATGCCACAGCTTTTGGCGCAATGCAAAAAATGATGGTTTATTCATAATACTAAAAATAAGGGCTCCGGAGTTTTGTCATAGCTCCCGAACTAGAAGGAGCAAAAATACAAGGTATATTGCAAAAGATAGCCTGTGATGTCCTGAATTCAAATCTGCAAAGGACTTGGCTGTGCAACTTGTAGTTTTCATGCCACAGCTTTTGGCGCAATGCAAAAAATGATGGTTTATTCATAATACTAAAAATAAGGGTTCCGGAGTTTTGTCATAGCTCCCGAACTAGAAGGAGTAAAAATACAAGGTACATTGCAAATGATAGCTTGGAATGTCCTTAATTCGAATCTGCAAAGTACTTGGCTGTGCCACTTGTAGTTTTCGTGCCACAGTTGTTCACGCAATGCAAAAAGTGATGGTTTATTCATAATACTAAAAATAAGGGCTTCGGAGTTTTGTCATAGCTCCCGAACTAGAAAGAGTAAAAATACAGAATACATTGCAAAAGATAGCTTAGAAAGTCCTTAATCCAAATCTGCAAAGTACTTGGCTGTGCCACTTGTAGTTTTCGTGCCACAGTTGTTCACGCAATGCAACAAATGATGGTTTATTCATAATACTAAAAATAAGGGCTCCGGAGTTTTGTCATAGCTCCCGAACTAGAAAGAGTAAAAATACAAGGTACATTGCAAATGATAGCTTGGAATGTCCTTAATTCGAATCTGCAAAGGACCTGGCTGTGAGACTTGTAGTTTTCGTGCGACAGCTTTTGGCGCAATGCAAAAAATGATGATTTATTCATAATACTAAAAATAAGGGCTCCGGAGTTTTGTCATAGCTCCCGAACTAGAAGGAGTACAAACACAGGACATATTGCAAAAGATAGCCTGTGATGTCCTGAATTCAAATCTGCAAAGGACTTGGCTGTGCAACTTGTAGTTTTCATGCCACAGCTTTTGGCGCATTGCAAAAAATGATGGTTTATTCATAATACTAAAAATAAGGGCTCCGGAGTTTTGTCATAGCTCCCGAACTAGAAGGAGTACAAATACAGGACATATTGCAAATGATAGCCTGTAATGTCCTGAATTCAAATCTGCAAAGTACTTGGCTGTGCCACTTGTAGTTTTCGTGCCACAGTTGTTCACGCAATGCAAAAAATGATGGTTTATTCATAATACTAAAAATAAGGGCTCCGGAGTTTTGTCATAGCTCCCGAACTAGAAAGAGTAAAAATACAGAATACATTGCAAATGATAGCTTAGAATGTCCTGAATTCAAATCTGCAAAGTACTTGGCTGTGCCACTTGTAGTTTTCGTGCCACAGTTGTTCACGCAATGCAAAAAATGATGGTTTATTCATAATACTAAAAATAAGGGCTCCGGAGTTTTGTCATAGCTCCCGAACTAGAAAGAGTAAAAATACAAGGTACATTGCAAAAGATAGCCTGTGATGTCCTGAATTCAAATCTGCAAAGGACTTGGCTGTGCAACTTGTAGTTTTCATGCCACAGCTTTTGGCGCAATGCAAAACATGATGGTTTATTCATAATACTAAAAATAAGGGTTCCGGAGTTTTGTCATAGCTCCCGAACTAGAAGGAGTACAAATACAGGACATATTGCAAAAGATAGCCTGTGATGTCCTGAATTCAAATCTGCAAAGGACTTGGCTGTGCCACTTGTAGTTTTCATGCCACAGCTTTTGGCGCAATGCAAAAAATGATGGTTTATTCATAATACTAAAAATAAGGGCTCCGGAGTTTTGTCATAGCTCCCGAACTAGAAGGAGTAAAAATACAAGGTATATTGCAAAAGATAGCCTGTGATGTCCTGAATTCAAATCTGCAAAGGACTTGGCTGTGCAACTTGTAGTTTTCATGCCACAGCTTTTGGCGCAATGCAAAAAATGATGGTTTATTCATAATACTAAAAATAAGGGTTCCGGAGTTTTGTCATAGCTCCCGAACTAGAAGGAGTAAAAATACAAGGTACATTGCAAATGATAGCTTGGAATGTCCTGAATTCAAATCTGCAAAGGACTTGGCTGTGCAACTTGTAGTTTTCATGCCACAGCTTTTGGCGCAATGCAAAAAATGATGGTTTATTCATAATACTAAAAATAAGGGCTCCGTAAAAATACAGTAAAAATACAGGATACATCGCAAAAGATAGCTTAGAATGTCCTTAATCCAAATCTGCAAAGTACTTGGCTGTGCCACTTGTAGTTTTCATGCCACAGCTTTTGGCGCAATGCAAAAAATGATGGTTTATTCATAATACTAAAAATAAGGGCTCCGGAGTTTTGTCATAGCTCCCGAACTAGAAGGAGTAAAAATACAAGGTATATTGCAAAAGATAGCCTGTGATGTCCTGAATTCAAATCTGCAAAGGACTTGGCTGTGCAACTTGTAGTTTTCATGCCACAGCTTTTGGCGCAATGCAAAAAATGATGGTTTATTCATAATACTAAAAATAAGGGTTCCGGAGTTTTGTCATAGCTCCCGAACTAGAAGGAGTAAAAATACAAGGTACATTGCAAATGATAGCTTGGAATGTCCTTAATTCGAATCTGCAAAGTACTTGGCTGTGCCACTTGTAGTTTTCGTGCTACAGTTGTTCACGCAATGCAAAAAGTGATGGTTTATTCATAATACTAAAAATAAGGGCTTCGGAGTTTTGTCATAGCTCCCGAACTAGAAAGAGTAAAAATACAGGATACATTGCAAAAGATAGCTTAGAAAGTCCTTAATCCAAATCTGCAAAGTACTTGGCTGTGCCACTTGTAGTTTTCGTGCCACAGTTGTTCACGCAATGCAACAAATGATGGTTTATTCATAATACTAAAAATAAGGGCTCCGGAGTTTTGTCATAGCTCCCGAACTAGAAAGAGTAAAAATACAAGGTACATTGCAAATGATAGCTTGGAATGTCCTTAATTCGAATCTGCAAAGGACCTGGCTGTGAGACTTGTAGTTTTCGTGCGACAGCTTTTGGCGCAATGCAAAAAATGATGATTTATTCATAATACTAAAAATAAGGGCTCCGGAGTTTTGTCATAGCTCCCGAACTAGAAGGAGTACAAATACAGGACATATTGCAAAAGATAGCCTGTGATGTCCTGAATTCAAATCTGCAAAGGACTTGGCTGTGCAACTTGTAGTTTTCATGCCACAGCTTTTGGCGCATTGCAAAAAATGATGGTTTATTCATAATACTAAAAATAAGGGCTCCGGAGTTTTGTCATAGCTCCCGAACTAGAAGGAGTACAAATACAGGACATATTGCAAATGATAGCCTGTAATGTCCTGAATTCAAATCTGCAAAGTACTTGGCTGTGCCACTTGTAGTTTTCGTGCCACAGTTGTTCACGCAATGCAAAAAATGATGGTTTATTCATAATACTAAAAATAAGGGCTCCGGAGTTTTGTCATAGCTCCCGAACTAGAAAGAGTAAAAATACAGAATACATTGCAAATGATAGCTTAGAATGTCCTTAATCCAAATCTGCAAAGTACTTGGCTGTGCCACTTGTAGTTTTCGTGCCACAGTTGTTCACGCAATGCAAAAAATGATGGTTTATTCATAATACTAAAAATAAGGGCTCCGGAGTTTTGTCATAGCTCCCGAACTAGAAAGAGTAAAAATACAAGGTACATTGCAAAAGATAGCCTGTGATGTCCTGAATTCAAATCTGCAAAGGACTTGGCTGTGCAACTTGTAGTTTTCATGCCACAGCTTTTGGCGCAATGCAAAACATGATGGTTTATTCATAATACTAAAAATAAGGGTTCCGGAGTTTTGTCATAGCTCCCGAACTAGAAGGAGTAAAAATACAAGGTACATTGCAAATGATAGCTTGGAATGTCCTGAATTCAAATCTGCAAAGGACTTGGCTGTGCAACTTGTAGTTTTCATGCCACAGCTTTTGGCGCAATGCAAAAAATGATGGTTTATTCATAATACTAAAAATAAGGGCTCCGTAAAAATACAGTAAAAATACAGGATACATTGCAAAAGATAGCTTAGAATGTCCTTAATCCAAATCTGCAAAGTACTTGGCTGTGCCACTTGTAGTTTTCATGCCACAGCTTTTGGCGCAATGCAAAAAATGATGGTTTATTCATAATACTAAAAATAAGGGCTCCGGAGTTTTGTCATAGCTCCCGAACTAGAAGGAGTAAAAATACAAGGTATATTGCAAAAGATAGCCTGTGATGTCCTGAATTCAAATCTGCAAAGGACTTGGCTGTGCAACTTGTAGTTTTCATGCCACAGCTTTTGGCGCAATGCAAAAAATGATGGTTTATTCATAATACTAAAAATAAGGGTTCCGGAGTTTTGTCATAGCTCCCGAACTAGAAGGAGTAAAAATACAAGGTACATTGCAAATGATAGCTTGGAATGTCCTTAATTCGAATCTGCAAAGTACTTGGCTGTGCCACTTGTAGTTTTCGTGCCACAGTTGTTCACGCAATGCAACAAATGATGGTTTATTCATAATACTAAAAATAAGGGCTCCGGAGTTTTGTCATAGCTCCCGAACTAGAAAGAGTAAAAATACAAGGTACATTGCAAATGATAGCTTGGAATGTCCTTAATTCGAATCTGCAAAGGACCTGGCTGTGAGACTTGTAGTTTTCGTGCGACAGCTTTTGGCGCAATGCAAAAAATGATGATTTATTCATAATACTAAAAATAAGGGCTCCGGAGTTTTGTCATAGCTCCCGAACTAAAAAGAGTAAAAATACAGGATACATTGCAAAAGATAGCTTAGAAAGTCCTTAATCCAAATCTGCAAAGTACTTGGCTGTGCCACTTGTAGTTTTCGTGCCACAGTTGTTCACGCAATGCAACAAATGATGGTTTATTCATAATACTAAAAATAAGGGCTTCGGAGTTTTGTCATAGCTCCCGAACTAAAAAGAGTAAAAATACAGGATACATTGCAAAAGATAGCTTAGAAAGTCCTTAATCCAAATCTGCAAAGTACTTGGCTGTGCCACTTGTAGTTTTCGTGCCACAGTTGTTCACGCAATGCAACAAATGATGGTTTATTCATAATACTAAAAATAAGGGCTCCGGAGTTTTGTCATAGCTTCCGAACTAGAAAGAGTAAAAATACAAGGTACATTGCAAATGATAGCTTGGAATGTCCTTAATTCGAATCTGCAAAGGACCTGGCTGTGAGACTTGTAGTTTTCGTGCGACAGCTTTTGGCGCAATGCAAAAAATGATGATTTATTCATAATACTAAAAATAAGGGCTCCGGAGTTTTGTCATAGCTCCCGAACTAGAAGGAGTACAAACACAGGACATATTGCAAAAGATAGCCTGTGATGTCCTGAATTCAAATCTGCAAAGGACTTGGCTGTGCAACTTGTAGTTTTCATGCCACAGCTTTTGGCGCATTGCAAAAAATGATGGTTTATTCATAATACTAAAAATAAGGGCTCCGGAGTTTTGTCATAGCTCCCGAACTAGAAGGAGTACAAATACAGGACATATTGCAAATGATAGCCTGTAATGTCCTGAATTCAAATCTGCAAAGTACTTGGCTGTGCCACTTGTAGTTTTCGTGCCACAGTTGTTCACGCAATGCAAAAAATGATGGTTTATTCATAATACTAAAAATAAGGGCTCCGGAGTTTTGTCATAGCTCCCGAACTAGAAAGAGTAAAAATACAGAATACATTGCAAATGATAGCTTAGAATGTCCTTAATCCAAATCTGCAAAGTACTTGGCTGTGCCACTTGTAGTTTTCGTGCCACAGTTGTTCACGCAATGCAAAAAATGATGGTTTATTCATAATACTAAAAATAAGGGCTCCGGAGTTTTGTCATAGCTCCCGAACTAGAAAGAGTAAAAATACAAGGTACATTGCAAAAGATAGCCTGTGATGTCCTGAATTCAAATCTGCAAAGGACTTGGCTGTGCAACTTGTAGTTTTCATGCCACAGCTTTTGGCGCAATGCAAAACATGATGGTTTATTCATAATACTAAAAATAAGGGTTCCGGAGTTTTGTCATAGCTCCCGAACTAGAAGGAGTACAAATACAGGACATATTGCAAAAGATAGCCTGTGATGTCCTGAATTCAAATCTGCAAAGGACTTGGCTGTGCAACTTGTAGTTTTCATGCCACAGCTTTTGGCGCATTGCAAAAAATGATGGTTTATTCATAATACTAAAAATAAGGGCTCCGGAGTTTTGTCATAGCTCCCGAACTAGAAGGAGTACAAATACAGGACATATTGCAAATGATAGCCTGTAATGTCCTGAATTCAAATCTGCAAAGTACTTGGCTGTGCCACTTGTAGTTTTCGTGCCACAGTTGTTCACGCAATGCAAAAAATGATGGTTTATTCATAATACTAAAAATAAGAACTCCGGAGTTTTGTCATAGCTCCCGAACTAGAAAGAGTAAAAATACAGAATACATTGCAAATGATAGCTTAGAATGTCCTTAATCCAAATCTGCAAAGTACTTGGCTGTGCCACTTGTAGTTTTCGTGCCACAGTTGTTCACGCAATGCAAAAAATGATGGTTTATTCATAATACTAAAAATAAGGGCTCCGGAGTTTTGTCATAGCTCCCGAACTAGAAAGAGTAAAAATACAAGGTACATTGCAAATGATAGCTTGGAATGTCCTTAATTCAAATCTGCAATGGACTTGGCTGTGCAACTTGTAGTTTTCGTGCCACAGCTTTCGGCGCAACTCAAGAAATGATGATTTATTCAAATAAAACTAAAAATAAGGGCTCCGGAGTTTTGTCATAGCTCCCGAAATAGAAGGAGTACAAATAGAGGACATATTGCAGATGATAGCCTGTGATGTCCTGAATTCAAATCTGCAAAGGACCTGGCTGTGCCACTTGTAGTTTTCGTGCCACAGCTTTTCGCGCAATGCAAAAAATGATGGTTTATTCATAATACTAAAAATAAGGGCTCCGGAGTTTTGTTATAGCTCCCGAACTAGAAAGAGTACAAATACAGAACATATTGCAAATGATAGCCTGTGATGTCCTGAATTCAAATCTGCAAAGTACTTGGCTGTGCCCCTTGTAGTTTTCGTGCCACAGCTGTTCACGCAATGCAAAAAATGATGGTTTATTCATAATACTAAAAATAAGGGCTCCGGAGTTTTGTCATAGCTCCCGAACTAGAAGGAGTAAAAATACAAGGTATATTGCAAAAGATAGCCTGTGATGTTCTGAATTCAAATCTGCAAAGTACTTGGCTGTGCCACTTGTAGTTTTCGTGCCACAGTTGTTCACGCAATGCAAAAAATGATGGTTTATTCATAATACTAAAAATAAGGGTTCCGGAGTTTTGTCATAGCTCCCGAACTAGAAGGAGTAAAAATACAAGGTACATTGCAAATGATAGCTTGGAATGTCCTTAATTCGAATCTGCAAAGGACCTGGCTGTGAGACTTGTAGTTTTCGTGCGACAGCTTTTGGCGCAATGCAAAAAATGATGATTTATTCATAATACTAAAAATAAGGGCTCCGGAGTTTTGTCATAGCTCCCGAACTAAAAAGAGTAAAAATACAGGATACATTGCAAAAGATAGCTTAGAAAGTCCTTAATCCAAATCTGCAAAGTACTTGGCTGTGCCACTTGTAGTTTTCGTGCCACAGTTGTTCACGCAATGCAACAAATGATGGTTTATTCATAATACTAAAAATAAGGGCTTCGGAGTTTTGTCATAGCTCCCGAACTAAAAAGAGTAAAAATACAGGATACATTGCAAAAGATAGCTTAGAAAGTCCTTAATCCAAATCTGCAAAGTACTTGGCTGTGCCACTTGTAGTTTTCGTGCCACAGTTGTTCACGCAATGCAACAAATGATGGTTTATTCATAATACTAAAAATAAGGGCTCCGGAGTTTTGTCATAGCTCCCGAACTAGAAAGAGTAAAAATACAAGGTACATTGCAAATGATAGCTTGGAATGTCCTTAATTCGAATCTGCAAAGGACCTGGCTGTGAGACTTGTAGTTTTCGTGCGACAGCTTTTGGCGCAATGCAAAAAATGATGATTTATTCATAATACTAAAAATAAGGGCTCCGGAGTTTTGTCATAGCTCCCGAACTAGAAGGAGTACAAACACAGGACATATTGCAAAAGATAGCCTGTGATGTCCTGAATTCAAATCTGCAAAGGACTTGGCTGTGCAACTTGTAGTTTTCATGCCACAGCTTTTGGCGCAATGCAAAAAATGATGGTTTATTCATAATACTAAAAATAAGGGCTCCGGAGTTTTGTCATAGCTCCCGAACTAGAAGGAGTACAAATACAGAACATATTGCAAATGATAGCCTGTAATGTCCTGAATTCAAATCTGCAAAGTACTTGGCTGTGCCACTTGTAGTTTTCGTGCCACAGTTGTTCACGCAATGCAAAAAATGATGGTTTATTCATAATACTAAAAATAAGGGCTCCGGAGTTTTGTCATAGCTCCCGAACTAGAAAGAGTAAAAATACAGGATACATTGCAAATGATAGCTTAGAATGTCCTTAATCCAAATCTGCAAAGTACTTGGCTGTGCCACTTGTAGTTTTCGTGCCACAGTTGTTCACGCAATGCAAAAAATGATGGTTTATTCATAATACTAAAAATAAGGGCTCCGGAGTTTTGTCATAGCTCCCGAACTAGAAAGAGTAAAAATACAAGGTACATTGCAAAAGATAGCCTGTGATGTCCTGAATTCAAATCTGCAAAGGACTTGGCTGTGCAACTTGTAGTTTTCATGCCACAGCTTTTGGCGCAATGCAAAACATGATGGTTTATTCATAATACTAAAAATAAGGGTTCCGGAGTTTTGTCATAGCTCCCGAACTAGAAGGAGTACAAATACAGGACATATTGCAAAAGATAGCCTGTGATGTCCTGAATTCAAATCTGCAAAGGACTTGGCTGTGCAACTTGTAGTTTTCATGCCACAGCTTTTGGCGCATTGCAAAAAATGATGGTTTATTCATAATACTAAAAATAAGGGCTCCGGAGTTTTGTCATAGCTCCCGAACTAGAAGGAGTACAAATACAGGACATATTGCAAATGATAGCCTGTAATGTCCTGAATTCAAATCTGCAAAGTACTTGGCTGTGCCACTTGTAGTTTTCGTGCCACAGTTGTTCACGCAATGCAAAAAATGATGGTTTATTCATAATACTAAAAATAAGAACTCCGGAGTTTTGTCATAGCTCCCGAACTAGAAAGAGTAAAAATACAGAATACATTGCAAATGATAGCTTAGAATGTCCTTAATCCAAATCTGCAAAGTACTTGGCTGTGCCACTTGTAGTTTTCGTGCCACAGTTGTTCACGCAATGCAAAAAATGATGGTTTATTCATAATACTAAAAATAAGGGCTCCGGAGTTTTGTCATAGCTCCCGAACTAGAAAGAGTAAAAATACAAGGTACATTGCAAATGATAGCTTGGAATGTCCTTAATTCAAATCTGCAATGGACTTGGCTGTGCAACTTGTAGTTTTCGTGCCACAGCTTTCGGCGCAACTCAAGAAATGATGATTTATTCAAATAAAACTAAAAATAAGGGCTCCGGAGTTTTGTCATAGCTCCCGAAATAGAAGGAGTACAAATAGAGGACATATTGCAGATGATAGCCTGTGATGTCCTGAATTCAAATCTGCAAAGGACCTGGCTGTGCCACTTGTAGTTTTCGTGCCACAGCTTTTCGCGCAATGCAAAAAATGATGGTTTATTCATAATACTAAAAATAAGGGCTCCGGAGTTTTGTTATAGCTCCCGAACTAGAAAGAGTACAAATACAGAACATATTGCAAATGATAGCCTGTGATGTCCTGAATTCAAATCTGCAAAGTACTTGGCTGTGCCCCTTGTAGTTTTCGTGCCACAGCTGTTCACGCAATGCAAAAAATGATGGTTTATTCATAATACTAAAAATAAGGGCTCCGGAGTTTTGTCATAGCTCCCGAACTAGAAGGAGTAAAAATACAAGGTATATTGCAAAAGATAGCCTGTGATGTTCTGAATTCAAATCTGCAAAGTACTTGGCTGTGCCACTTGTAGTTTTCGTGCCACAGTTGTTCACGCAATGCAAAAAATGATGGTTTATTCATAATACTAAAAATAAGGGTTCCGGAGTTTTGTCATAGCTCCCGAACTAGAAGGAGTAAAAATACAAGGTACATTGCAAATGATAGCTTGGAATGTCCTTAATTCGAATCTGTAAAGTACTTGGCTGTGCCACTTGTAGTTTTCGTGCCACAGTTGTTCACGCAATGCAAAAAGTGATGGTTTATTCATAATACTAAAAATAAGGGCTTCGGAGTTTTGTCATAGCTCCCGAACTAGAAAGAGTAAAAATACAGGATACATTGCAAAAGATAGCTTAGAAAGTCCTTAATCCAAATCTGCAAAGTACTTGGCTGTGCCACTTGTAGTTTTCGTGCCACAGTTGTTCACGCAATGCAACAAATGATGGTTTATTCATAATACTAAAAATAAGGGCTCCGGAGTTTTGTCATAGCTCCCGAACTAGAAGGAGTACAAATACAGGACATATTGCAAATGATAGCTTGGAATGTCTTTAATTCAAATCTGCAAAGGACTTGGCTGTGCCACTTGTAGTTTTCGTGCCACAGTTGTTCACGCAATGCAAAAAATGATGGTTTATTCATAATACTAAAAATAAGGGCTCCGGAGTTTTGTCATAGCTCCCGAACTAGAAAGAGTAAAAATACAGGATACATTGCAAAAGATAGCTTAGAATGTCCTTAATCCAAATCTGCAAAGTACTTGGCTGTGCCACTTGTAGTTTTCATGCCACAGCTTTTGGCGCAATGCAAAAAATGATGGTTTATTCATAATACTAAAAATAAGGGCTCCGGAGTTTTGTCATAGCTCCCGAACTAGAAGGAGTAAAAATACAAGGTATATTGCAAAAGATAGCCTGTGATGTCCTGAATTCAAATCTGCAAAGGACTTGGCTGTGCAACTTGTGGTTTTCATGCCACAGCTTTTGGCGCAATGCAAAAAATGATGGTTTATTCATAATACTAAAAATAAGGGTTCCGGAGTTTTGTCATAGCTCCCGAACTAGAAGGAGTAAAAATACAAGGTACATTGCAAATGATAGCTTGGAATGTCCTTAATTCAAATCTGCAAAGGACGTGGCTGTGCCACTTGTAGTTTTCGTGCCACAGTTGTTCACGCAATGCAAAAAATGATGGTTTATTCATAATACTAAAAATAAGGGCTCCGGAGTTTTGTCATAGCTCCCGAACTAGAAAGAGTAAAAATACAGGATACATTGCAAAAGATAGCTTAGAATGTCCTTAATCCAAATCTGCAAAGTACTTGGCTGTGCCACTTGTAGTTTTCATGCCACAGCTTTTGGCGCAATGCAAAAAATGATGGTTTATTCATAATACTAAAAATAAGGGCTCCGGAGTTTTGTCATAGCTCCCGAACTAGAAAGAATAAAAATACAAGGTACATTGCAAAAGATAGCCTGTGATGTCCTGAATTCAAATCTGCAAAGGACTTGGCTGTGCAACTTGTAGTTTTCATGCCACAGCTTTTGGCGCAATGCAAAAAATGATGGTTTATTCATAATACTAAAAATAAGGGTTCCGGAGTTTTGTCATAGCTCCCGAACTAGAAGGAGTAAAAATACAAGGTACATTGCAAATGATAGCTTGGAATGTCCTTAATTCGAATCTGCAAAGTACTTGGCTGTGCCACTTGTAGTTTTCGTGCCACAGTTGTTCACGCAATGCAAAAAGTGATGGTTTATTCATAATACTAAAAATAAGGGCTTCGGAGTTTTGTCATAGCTCCCGAACTAGAAGGAGTAAAAATACAGGATACATTGCAAAAGATAGCTTAGAAAGTCCTTAATCCAAATCTGCAAAGTACTTGGCTGTGCCACTTGTAGTTTTCGTGCCACAGTTGTTCACGCAATGCAACAAATGATGGTTTATTCATAATACTAAAAATAAGGGCTCCGGAGTTTTGTCATAGCTTCCGAACTAGAAAGAGTAAAAATACAAGGTACATTGCAAATGATAGCTTGGAATGTCCTTAATTCGAATCTGCAAAGGACCTGGCTGTGAGACTTGTAGTTTTCGTGCGACAGCTTTTGGCGCAATGCAAAAAATGATGATTTATTCATAATACTAAAAATAAGGGCTCCGGAGTTTTGTCATAGCTCCCGAACTAGAAGGAGTACAAACACAGGACATATTGCAAATGATAGCCTGTGATGTCCTGAATTCAAATCTGCAAAGTACTTGGCTGTGCCATTTGTAGTTTTCGTGCCACAGTTGTTCACGCAATGCAAAAAATGATGATTTATTCATAATACTAAAAATAAGGGCTCCGGAGTTTTGTCATAGCTCCCGAACTAGAAAGAGTAAAAATACAGGATACATTGCAAAAGATAGCTTAGAATGTCCTTAATCCAAATCTGCAAAGTACTTGGCTGTGCCACTTGTAGTTTTCGTGCCACAGTTGTTCACGCAATGCAAAAAATGATGGTTTATTCATAATACTAAAAATAAGGGCTCCAGAGTTTTGTCATAGCTCCCGAACTAGAAAGAGTAAAAATACAAGGTACATTGCAAATGATAGCTTGGAATGTCCTTAATTCAAATCTGCAATGGACTTGGCTGTGCAACTTGTAGTTTTCGTGCCACAGCTTTCGGCGCAACTCAAGAAATGATGATTTATTCAAATAAAACTAAAAATAAGGGCTCCGGAGTTTTGTCATAGCTCCCGAACTAGAAGGAGTACAAATACAGGACATATTGCAGATGATAGCCTGTGATGTCCTGAATTCAAATCTGCAAAGTACTTGGCTGTGCCCCTTGTAGTTTTCGTGCCACAGCTGTTCACGCAATGCAAAAAATGATGGTTTATTCATAATACTAAAAATAAGGGCTCCGGAGTTTTGTCATAGCTCCCGAACTAGAAGGAGTAAAAATACAAGGTACATTGCAAATGATAGCTTGGAATGTCCTTAATTCAAATCTGCAAAGGACTTGGCTGTGCAACTTGTAGTTTTCGTGCCACAGCTTTCGGCGCAACTCAAGAAATGATGATTTATTCAAATAAAACTAAAAATAAGGGCTCCGGAGTTTTGTCATAGCTCCCGAACTAGAAGGAGTATAAATACAGGACATATTGAAAATGATAGCTTAGAATGTCCTTAATCGAAATCTGCAAAGTACTTGGCTGTGTCACTTGTAGTTTTCGTGCCACAGTTGTTCACGCAATGCAAAACATGATGGTTTATTCATAATACTAAAAATAAGGGTTCCGGAGTTTTGTCATAACTCCCGAACTAGAAGGAGTAAAAATACAAGGTACATTGCAAATGATAGCTTGGAATGTCCTTAATTCGAATCTGCAAAGGACCTGGCTGTGCGACTTGTAGTTTTCGTGCGACAGCTTTTGGCGCAATGCAAAAAATGATGATTTATTCATAATACTAAAAATAAGGGCTCCGGAGTTTTGTCATAGCTCCCGAACTAGAAGAAGTACAAATACAGGACATATTGCAAATGATAGCCTGTAATGTCCTGAATTCAAATCTGCAAAGTACTTGGCTGTGGCACTTGTAGTTTTCGTGCCACAGTTGTTCACGCAATGCAAAAAATGATGGTTTATTCATAATACTAAAAATAAGGGCTCCGGAGTTTTGTCATAGCTCCCGAACTAGAAAGAGTAAAAATACAGGATACATTGCAAATGATAGCTTAGAATGTCCTTAATCCAAATCTGCAAAGTACTTGGCTGTGCCACTTGTAGTTTTCGTGCCACAGTTGTTCACGCAATGCAAAAAATGATGGTTTATTCATAATACTAAAAATAAGGGCTCCGGAGTTTTGTCATAGCTCCCGAACTAGAAAGAGTAAAAATACAAGGTACATTGCAAATGATAGCTTAGAATGTCCTTAATTCAAATCTGCAATGGACTTGGCTGTGCAACTTGTAGTTTTCGTGCCACAGATTTCGGCGCAACTCAAGAAATGATGATTTATTCAAATAAAACTAAAAATAAGGGCTCCGGAGTTTTGTCATAGCTCCCGAAATAGAAGGAGTACAAATAGAGGACATATTGCAGATGATAGCCTGTGATGTCCTGAATTCAAATCTGCAAAGGACCTGGCTGTGCCACTTGTAGTTTTCGTGCCACAGCTTTTCGCGCAATGCAAAAAATGATGGTTTATTCATAATACTAAAAATAAGGGCTCCGGAGTTTTGTCATAGCTCCCGAACTAGAAAGAGTAAAAATACAGGATACATTGCAAAAGATAGCTTAGAATGTCCTTAATCCAAATCTGCAATGTACTTGGCTGTGCCACTTGTAGTTTTCATGCCACAGCTTTTGGCGCAATGCAAAAAATGATGGTTTATTCATAATACTAAAAATAAGGGCTCCGGAGTTTTGTCATAGCTCCCGAACTAGAAGGAGTAAAAATACAAGGTACATTGCAAAAGATAGCCTGTGATGTCCTGAATTCAAATCTGCAAAGGACTTGGCTGTGGAACTTGTAGTTTTCATGCCACAGCTTTTGGCGCAATGCAAAAAATGATGGTTTATTCATAATACTAAAAATAAGGGCTCCGGAGTTTTGTCATAGCTCCCGAACTAGAAGGAGTAAAAATACAAGGTATATTGCAAAAGATAGCCTGTGATGTCCTGAATTCAAATCTGCAAAGGACTTGGCTGTGCAACTTGTAGTTTTCATGCCACAGCTTTTGGCGCATTGCAAAAAATGATGGTTTATTCATAATACTAAAAATAAGGGCTCCGGAGTTTTGTCATAGCTCCCGAACTAGAAGGAGTACGAATACACGACATATTGCAAAAGATAGCCTGTGATGTCCTGAATTCAAATCTACAAAGTACTTGGCTGTTCCACTTGTAGTTTTCGTGCCACAGTTGTTCACGCAATGCAAAAAATGATGATTTATTCATAATACTAAAAATAAGGGCTCCGGAGTTTTGTCATAGCTCCCGAACTAGAAAGAGTACAAATACAGAACATATTGCAAATGATAGCCTGTGATGTCCTGAATTCAAATCTGCAAAGTACTTGGCTGTGCCACTTGTAGTTTTCGTGCCACAGTTGTTCACGCAATGCAAAAAGTGATGGTTTATTCATAATACTAAAAATAAGGGCTTCGGAGTTTTGTCATAGCTCCCGAACTAGAAAGAGTAAAAATACAGGATACATTGCAAAAGATAGCTTAGAAAGTCCTTAATCCAAATCTGCAAAGTACTTGGCTGTGCAACTTGTAGTTTTCGTGCCACAGTTGTTCACGCAATGCAACAAATGATGGTTTATTCATAATACTAAAAATAAGGGCTCCGGAGTTTTGTCATAGCTTCCGAACTAGAAAGAGTAAAAATACAAGGTACATTGCAAATGATAGCTTGGAATGTCCTTAATTCGAATCTGCAAAGGACCTGGCTGTGAGACTTGTAGTTTTCGTGCGACAGCTTTTGGCGCAATGCAAAAAATGATGATTTATTCATAATACTAAAAATAAGGGCTCCGGAGTTTTGTCATAGCTCCCGAACTAGAAGGAGTACAAACACAGGACATATTGCAAATGATAGCCTGTAATGTCCTGAATTCAAATCTGCAAAGTACTTGGCTGTGGCACTTGTAGTTTTCGTGCCACAGTTGTTCACGCAATGCAAAAAATGATGGTTTATTCATAATACTAAAAATAAGGGCTCCGGAGTTTTGTCATAGCTCCCGAACTAGAAAGAGTAAAAATACAAGATACATTGCAAATGATAGCTTAGAATGTCCTTAATCCAAATCTGCAAAGTACTTGGCTGTGCCACTTGTAGTTTTCGTGCCACAGTTGTTCACGCAATGCAAAAAATGATGGTTTATTCATAATACTAAAAATAAGGGCTCCGGAGTTTTGTCATAGCTCCCGAACTAGAAAGAGTAAAAATACAAGGTACATTGCAAATGATAGCTTAGAATGTCCTTAATTCAAATCTGCAATGGACTTGGCTGTGCAACTTGTAGTTTTCGTGCCACAGCTTTCGGCGCAACTCAAGAAATGATGATTTATTCAAATAAAACTAAAAATAAGGGCTCCGGAGTTTTGTCATAGCTCCCGAAATAGAAGGAGTACAAATAGAGGACATATTGCAGATGATAGCCTGTGATGTCCTGAATTCAAATCTGCAAAGGACCTGGCTGTGCCACTTGTAGTTTTCGTGCCACAGCTTTTCGCGCAATGCAAAAAATGATGGTTTATTCATAATACTAAAAATAAGGGCTCCGGAGTTTTGTCATAGCTCCCGAACTAGAAAGAGTAAAAATACAGGATACATTGCAAAAGATAGCTTAGAATGTCCTTAATCCAAATCTGCAATGTACTTGGCTGTGCCACTTGTAGTTTTCATGCCACAGCTTTTGGCGCAATGCAAAAAATGATGGTTTATTCATAATACTAAAAATAAGGGCTCCGGAGTTTTGTCATAGCTCCCGAACTAGAAGGAGTAAAAATACAAGGTACATTGCAAAAGATAGCCTGTGATGTCCTGAATTCAAATCTGCAAAGGACTTGGCTGTGGAACTTGTAGTTTTCATGCCACAGCTTTTGGCGCAATGCAAAAAATGATGGTTTATTCATAATACTAAAAATAAGGGCTCCGGAGTTTTGTCATAGCTCCCGAACTAGAAGGAGTAAAAATACAAGGTATATTGCAAAAGATAGCCTGTGATGTCCTGAATTCAAATCTGCAAAGGACTTGGCTGTGCAACTTGTAGTTTTCATGCCACAGCTTTTGGCGCATTGCAAAAAATGATGGTTTATTCATAATACTAAAAATAAGGGCTCCGGAGTTTTGTCATAGCTCCCGAACTAGAAGGAGTACGAATACACGACATATTGCAAAAGATAGCCTGTGATGTCCTGAATTCAAATCTACAAAGTACTTGGCTGTTCCACTTGTAGTTTTCGTGCCACAGTTGTTCACGCAATGCAAAAAATGATGATTTATTCATAATACTAAAAATAAGGGCTCCGGAGTTTTGTCATAGCTCCCGAACTAGAAAGAGTACAAATACAGAACATATTGCAAATGATAGCCTGTGATGTCCTGAATTCAAATCTGCAAAGTACTTGGCTGTGCCACTTGTAGTTTTCGTGCCACAGTTGTTCACGCAATGCAAAAAGTGATGGTTTATTCATAATACTAAAAATAAGGGCTTCGGAGTTTTGTCATAGCTCCCGAACTAGAAAGAGTAAAAATACAGGATACATTGCAAAAGATAGCTTAGAAAGTCCTTAATCCAAATCTGCAAAGTACTTGGCTGTGCAACTTGTAGTTTTCGTGCCACAGTTGTTCACGCAATGCAACAAATGATGGTTTATTCATAATACTAAAAATAAGGGCTCCGGAGTTTTGTCATAGCTTCCGAACTAGAAAGAGTAAAAATACAAGGTACATTGCAAATGATAGCTTGGAATGTCCTTAATTCGAATCTGCAAAGGACCTGGCTGTGAGACTTGTAGTTTTCGTGCGACAGCTTTTGGCGCAATGCAAAAAATGATGATTTATTCATAATACTAAAAATAAGGGCTCCGGAGTTTTGTCATAGCTCCCGAACTAGAAGGAGTACAAACACAGGACATATTGCAAATGATAGCCTGTGATGTCCTGAATTCAAATCTGCAAAGTACTTGGCTGTGCCACTTGTAGTTTTCGTGCCACAGTTGTTCACGCAATGCAAAAAATGATGGTTTATTCATAATACTAAAAATAAGGGCTCCAGAGTTTTGTCATAGCTCCCGAACTAGAAAGAGTAAAAATACAAGGTACATTGCAAATGATAGCTTGGAATGTCCTTAATTCAAATCTGCAAAGGACTTGGCTGTGCAACTTGTAGTTTTCGTGCCACAGCTTTCGGCGCAACTCAAGAAATGATGATTTATTCAAATAAAACTAAAAATAAGGGCTCCGGAGTTTTGTCATAGCTCCCGAACTAGAAGGAGTACAAATACAGGACATATTGCAGATGATAGCCTGTGATGTCCTGAATTCAAATCTGCAAAGTACTTGGCTGTGCCCCTTGTAGTTTTCGTGCCACAGCTGTTCACGCAATGCAAAAAATGATGGTTTATTCATAATACTAAAAATAAGGGCTCCGGAGTTTTGTCATAGCTCCCGAACTAGAAGGAGTAAAAATACAAGGTACATTGCAAATGATAGCTTGGAATGTCCTTAATTCAAATCTGCAAAGGACTTGGCTGTGCAACTTGTAGTTTTCGTGCCACAGCTTTCGGCGCAACTCAAGAAATGATGATTTATTCAAATAAAACTAAAAATAAGGGCTCCGGAGTTTTGTCATAGCTCCCGAACTAGAAGGAGTATAAATACAGGACATATTGAAAATGATAGCTTAGAATGTCCTTAATCGAAATCTGCAAAGTACTTGGCTGTGTCACTTGTAGTTTTCGTGCCACAGTTGTTCACGCAATGCAAAACATGATGGTTTATTCATAATACTAAAAATAAGGGTTCCGGAGTTTTGTCATAGCTCCCGAACTAGAAGGAGTAAAAATACAAGGTACATTGCAAATGATAGCTTGGAATGTCCTTAATTCGAATCTGCAAAGGACCTGGCTGTGCGACTTGTAGTTTTCGTGCGACAGCTTTTGGCGCAATGCAAAAAATGATGATTTATTCATAATACTAAAAATAAGGGCTCCGGAGTTTTGTCATAGCTCCCGAACTAGAAGGAGTACAAATACAGGACATATTGCAAATGATAGCCTGTAATGTCCTGAATTCAAATCTGCAAAGTACTTGGCTGTGCCACTTGTAGTTTTCGTGCCACAGTTGTTCACGCAATGCAAAAAATGATGGTTTATTCATAATACTAAAAATAAGGGCTCCGGAGTTTTGTCATAGCTCCCGAACTAGAAAGAGTAAAAATACAGGATACATTGCAAATGATAGCTTAGAATGTCCTTAATCCAAATCTGCAAAGTACTTGGCTGTGCCACTTGTAGTTTTCGTGCCACAGTTGTTCACGCAATGCAAAAAATGATGGTTTATTCATAATACTAAAAATAAGGGCTCCGGAGTTTTGTCATAGCTCCCGAACTAGAAAGAGTAAAAATACAAGGTACATTGCAAATGATAGCTTAGAATGTCCTTAATTCAAATCTGCAATGGACTTGGCTGTGCAACTTGTAGTTTTCGTGCCACAGCTTTCGGCGCAACTCAAGAAATGATGATTTATTC
Organism: Bombylius major; assembly: GCA_932526495.1. NCBI lineage: Eukaryota > Metazoa > Arthropoda > Insecta > Diptera > Bombyliidae > Bombylius > Bombylius major. The sequence goes on from OW052048.1 coordinate 345,178, forward strand.
AAATAAAACTAAAAATAAGGGCTCCGGAGTTTTGTCATAGCTCCCGAAATAGAAGGAGTACAAATAGAGGACATATTGCAGATGATAGCCTGTGATGTCCTGAATTCAAATCTGCAAAGGACCTGGCTGTGCCACTTGTAGTTTTCGTGCCACAGCTTTTCGCGCAATGCAAAAAATGATGGTTTATTCATAATACTAAAAATAAGGGCTCCGGAGTTTTGTCATAGCTCCCGAACTAGAAAGAGTACAAATACAGAACATATTGCAAATGATAGCCTGTGATGTCCTGAATTCAAATCTGCAAAGTACTTGGCTGTGCCACTTGTAGTTTTCGTGCCACAGTTGTTCACGCAATGCAAAAAGTGATGGTTTATTCATAATACTAAAAATAAGGGCTTCGGAGTTTTGTCATAGCTCCCGAACTAGAAAGAGTAAAAATACAGGATACATTGCAAAAGATAGCTTAGAAAGTCCTTAATCCAAATCTGCAAAGTACTTGGCTGTGCCACTTGTAGTTTTCGTGCCACAGTTGTTCACGCAATGCAACAAATGATGGTTTATTCATAATACTAAAAATAAGGGCTCCGGAGTTTTGTCATAGCTTCCGAACTAGAAAGAGTAAAAATACAAGGTACATTGCAAATGATAGCTTGGAATGTCCTTAATTCGAATCTGCAAAGGACCTGGCTGTGAGACTTGTAGTTTTCGTGCGACAGCTTTTGGCGCAATGCAAAAAATGATGATTTATTCATAATACTAAAAATAAGGGCTCCGGAGTTTTGTCATAGCTCCCGAACTAGAAGGAGTACAAACACAGGACATATTGCAAATGATAGCCTGTGATGTCCTGAATTCAAATCTGCAAAGTACTTGGCTGTGCCACTTGTAGTTTTCGTGCCACAGTTGTTCACGCAATGCAAAAAATGATGGTTTATTCATAATACTAAAAATAAGGGCTCCAGAGTTTTGTCATAGCTCCCGAACTAGAAAGAGTAAAAATACAAGGTACATTGCAAATGATAGCTTGGAATGTCCTTAATTCAAATCTGCAATGGACTTGGCTGTGCAACTTGTAGTTTTCGTGCCACAGCTTTCGGCGCAACTCAAGAAATGATGATTTATTCAAATAAAACTAAAAATAAGGGCTCCGGAGTTTTGTCATAGCTCCCGAACTAGAAGGAGTACAAATACAGGACATATTGCAGATGATAGCCTGTGATGTCCTGAATTCAAATCTGCAAAGTACTTGGCTGTGCCCCTTGTAGTTTTCGTGCCACAGCTGTTCACGCAATGCAAAAAATGATGGTTTATTCATAATACTAAAAATAAGGGCTCCGGAGTTTTGTCATAGCTCCCGAACTAGAAGGAGTAAAAATACAAGGTACATTGCAAATGATAGCTTGGAATGTCCTTAATTCAAATCTGCAAAGGACTTGGCTGTGCAACTTGTAGTTTTCGTGCCACAGCTTTCGGCGCAACTCAAGAAATGATGATTTATTCAAATAAAACTAAAAATAAGGGCTCCGGAGTTTTGTCATAGCTCCCGAACTAGAAGGAGTATAAATACAGGACATATTGAAAATGATAGCTTAGAATGTCCTTAATCGAAATCTGCAAAGTACTTGGCTGTGTCACTTGTAGTTTTCGTGCCACAGTTGTTCACGCAATGCAAAACATGATGGTTTATTCATAATACTAAAAATAAGGGTTCCGGAGTTTTGTCATAGCTCCCGAACTAGAAGGAGTAAAAATACAAGGTACATTGCAAATGATAGCTTGGAATGTCCTTAATTCGAATCTGCAAAGGACCTGGCTGTGCGACTTGTAGTTTTCGTGCGACAGCTTTTGGCGCAATGCAAAAAATGATGATTTATTCATAATACTAAAAATAAGGGCTCCGGAGTTTTGTCATAGCTCCCGAACTAGAAGGAGTACAAATACAGGACATATTGCAAATGATAGCCTGTAATGTCCTGAATTCAAATCTGCAAAGTACTTGGCTGTGCCACTTGTAGTTTTCGTGCCACAGTTGTTCACGCAATGCAAAAAATGATGGTTTATTCATAATACTAAAAATAAGGGCTCCGGAGTTTTGTCATAGCTCCCGAACTAGAAAGAGTAAAAATACAGGATACATTGCAAATGATAGCTTAGAATGTCCTGAATCCAAATCTGCAAAGTACTTGGCTGTGCCACTTGTAGTTTTCGTGCCACAGTTGTTCACGCAATGCAAAAAATGATGGTTTATTCATAATACTAAAAATAAGGGCTCCGGAGTTTTGTCATAGCTCCCGAACTAGAAAGAGTAAAAATACAAGGTACATTGCAAATGATAGCTTAGAATGTCCTTAATTCAAATCTGCAATGGACTTGGCTGTGCAACTTGTAGTTTTCGTGCCACAGCTTTCGGCGCAACTCAAGAAATGATGATTTATTCAAATAAAACTAAAAATAAGGGCTCCGGAGTTTTGTCATAGCTCCCGAAATAGAAGGAGTACAAATAGAGGACATATTGCAGATGATAGCCTGTGATGTCCTGAATTCAAATCTGCAAAGGACCTGGCTGTGCCACTTGTAGTTTTCGTGCCACAGCTTTTCGCGCAATGCAAAAAATGATGGTTTATTCATAATACTAAAAATAAGGGCTCCGGAGTTTTGTTATAGCTCCCGAACTAGAAAGAGTACAAATACAGAACATATTGCAAATGATAGCCTGTGATGTCCTGAATTCAAATCTGCAAAGTACTTGGCTGTGCCCCTTGTAGTTTTCGTGCCACAGCTGTTCACGCAATGCAAAAAATGATGGTTTATTCATAATACTAAAAATAAGGGCTCCGGAGTTTTGTCATAGCTCCCGAACTAGAAAGAGTAAAAATACAGGATACATTGCAAAAGATAGCTTAGAATGTCCTTAATCCAAATCTGCAATGTACTTGGCTGTGCAACTTGTAGTTTTCGTGCCACAGCTTTCGGCGCAACTCAAGAAATGATGATTTATTCAAATAAAACTAAAAATAAGGGCTCCGGAGTTTTGTCATAGCTCCCGAACTAGAAGGAGTATAAATACAGGACATATTGAAAATGATAGCTTAGAATGTCCTTAATCGAAATCTGCAAAGTACTTGGCTGTGTCACTTGTAGTTTTCGTGCCACAGTTGTTCACGCAATGCAAAACATGATGGTTTATTCATAATACTAAAAATAAGGGTTCCGGAGTTTTGTCATAGCTCCCGAACTAGAAAGAGTAAAAATACAGGATACATTGCAAAAGATAGCTTAGAATGTCCTTAATCCAAATCTGCAAAGTACTTGGCTGTGCCACTTGTAGTTTTCGTGCCACAGTTGTTCACGCAATGCAAAAAATGATGGTTTATTCATAATACTAAAAATAAGGGCTCCAGAGTTTTGTCATAGCTCCCGAACTAGAAAGAGTAAAAATACAAGGTACATTTCAAATGATAGCTTGGAATGTCCTTAATTCAAATCTGCAATGGACTTGGCTGTGCAACTTGTAGTTTTCGTGCCACAGCTTTCGGCGCAACTCAAGAAATGATGATTTATTCAAATAAAACTAAAAATAAGGGCTCCGGAGTTTTGTCATAGCTCCCGAACTAGAAGGAGTACAAATACAGGACATATTGCAGATGATAGCCTGTGATGTCCTGAATTCAAATCTGCAAAGTACTTGGCTGTGCCCCTTGTAGTTTTCGTGCCACAGCTGTTCACGCAATGCAAAAAATGATGGTTTATTCATAATACTAAAAATAAGGGCTCCGGAGTTTTGTCATAGCTCCCGAACTAGAAGGAGTAAAAATACAAGGTACATTGCAAATGATAGCTTGGAATGTCCTTAATTTAAATCTGCAAAGGACTTGGCTGTGCAACTTGTAGTTTTCGTGCCACAGCTTTCGGCGCAACTCAAGAAATGATGATTTATTCAAATAAAACTAAAAATAAGGGCTCCGGAGTTTTGTCATAGCTCCCGAACTAGAAGGAGTATAAATACAGGACATATTGAAAATGATAGCTTAGAATGTCCTTAATCGAAATCTGCAAAGTACTTGGCTGTGTCACTTGTAGTTTTCGTGCCACAGTTGTTCACGCAATGCAAAACATGATGGTTTATTCATAATACTAAAAATAAGGGTTCCGGAGTTTTGTCATAGCTCCCGAACTAGAAGGAGTAAAAATACAAGGTACATTGCAAATGATAGCTTGGAATGTCCTTAATTCGAATCTGCAAAGGACCTGGCTGTGCGACTTGTAGTTTTCGTGCCACAGCTTTCGGCGCAACTCAAGAAATGATGATTTATTCAAATAAAACTAAAAATAAGGGCTCCGGAGTTTTGTCATAGCTCCCGAACTAGAAGGAGTACAAATACAGGACATATTGCAGATGATAGCCTGTGATGTCCTGAATTCAAATCTGCAAAGTACTTGGCTGTGCCACTTGTAGTTTTCGTGCCACAGTTGTTCACGCAATGCAAAAAATGATGGTTTATTCATAATACTAAAAATAAGGGCTCCGGAGTTTTGTCATAGCTCCCGAACTAGAAAGAGTAAAAATACAAGGTACATTGCAAATGATAGCTTAGAATGTCCTTAATTCAAATCTGCAATGGACTTGGCTGTGCAACTTGTAGTTTTCGTGCCACAGCTTTCGGCGCAACTCAAGAAATGATGATTTATTCAAATAAAACTAAAAATAAGGGCTCCGGAGTTTTGTCATAGCTCCCGAAATAGAAGGAGTACAAATAGAGGACATATTGCAGATGATAGCCTGTGATGTCCTGAATTCAAATCTGCAAAGGACCTGGCTGTGCCACTTGTAGTTTTCGTGCCACAGCTTTTCGCGCAATGCAAAAAATGATGGTTTATTCATAATACTAAAAATAAGGGCTCCGGAGTTTTGTTATAGCTCCCGAACTAGAAAGAGTACAAATACAGAACATATTGCAAATGATAGCCTGTGATGTCCTGAATTCAAATCTGCAAAGTACTTGGCTGTGCCCCTTGTAGTTTTCGTGCCACAGCTGTTCACGCAATGCAAAAAATGATGGTTTATTCATAATACTAAAAATAAGGGCTCCGGAGTTTTGTCATAGCTCCCGAACTAGAAAGAGTAAAAATACAGGATACATTGCAAAAGATAGCTTAGAATGTCCTTAATCCAAATCTGCAATGTACTTGGCTGTGCCACTTGTAGTTTTCATGCCACAGCTTTTGGCGCAATGCAAAAAATGATGGTTTATTCATAATACTAAAAATAAGGGCTCCGGAGTTTTGTCATAGCTCCCGAACTAGAAGGAGTAAAAATACAAGGTACATTGCAAAAGATAGCCTGTGATGTCCTGAATTCAAATCTGCAAAGGACTTGGCTGTGGAACTTGTAGTTTTCATGCCACAGCTTTTGGCGCAATGCAAAAAATGATGGTTTATTCATAATACTAAAAATAAGGGCTCCGGAGTTTTGTCATAGCTCCCGAACTAGAAGGAGTAAAAATACAAGGTATATTGCAAAAGATAGCCTGTGATGTCCTGAATTCAAATCTGCAAAGGACTTGACTGTGCAACTTGTAGTTTTCATGCCACAGCTTTTGGCGCATTGCAAAAAATGATGGTTTATTCATAATACTAAAAATAAGGGCTCCGGAGTTTTGTCATAGCTCCCGAACTAGAAGGAGTACGAATACACGACATATTGCAAAAGATAGCCTGTGATGTCCTGAATTCAAATCTACAAAGTACTTGGCTGTTCCACTTGTAGTTTTCGTGCCACAGTTGTTCACGCAATGCAAAAAATGATGATTTATTCATAATACTAAAAATAAGGGCTCCGGAGTTTTGTCATAGCTCCCGAACTAGAAGGAGTAAAAATACAAGGTACATTGAAAATGATAGCTTATAATGTCCTGAATTCGAATCTGCAAAGGACCTGGCTGTGCTACTTGTAGTTTTCGTGCCACAGTTGTTCACGCAATGCAAAAAATGATGGTTTATTCATAATACTAAAAATAAGGGCTCCGGAGTTTTGTCATAGCTCCCGAACTAGAAGGAGTAAAAATACAAGGTACATTGCAAAAGATAGCCTGTGATGTCCTGAATTCAAATCTGCAAAGGACCTGGCTGTGCTACTTGTAGTTTTCGTGCCACAGTTGTTCACGCAATGCAAAAAATGATGGTTTATTCATAATACTAAAAATAAGGGCTCCGGAGTTTTGTCATAGCTCCCGAACTAGAAGGAGTAAAAATACAAGGTACATTGCAAAAGATAGCCTGTGATGTCCTGAATTCAAATCTGCAAAGGACCTGGCTGTGCCACTTGTAGTTTTCGTGCCACGGTTGTTCACGCAATGCAAAAAATGATGGTTTATTCATAATACTAAAAATAAGGGCTCCGGAGTTTTGTCATAGCTCCCGAACTAGAAGGAGTAAAAATACAAGGTACATTGCAAAAGATAGCCTGTGATGTCCTGAATTCAAATCTGCAAAGTACTTGGCTGTGCCACTTGTAGTTTTCGTGCCACGGTTGTTCACGCAATGCAAAAAATGATGGTTTATTCATAATACTAAAAATAAGGGCTCCGGAGTTTTGTCATAGCTCCCGAACTAGAAGGAGTGAAAATACAAGGTACATTGAAAATGATAGCTTAGAATGTCCTGAATTCGAATCTGCAAAGGACCTGGCTGTGCGACTTCTAGTTTTCGTGCGACAGCTGTTCACGCAATGCAAAAAATGATGATTTATTCATAATACTAAAAATAAGGGCTCCGGAGTTTTGTCATAGCTCCCGAACTAGAAGGAGTAAAAATACAAGGTATATTGCAAAAGATAGCCTGTGATGTCCTGAATTCAAATCTGCAAAGGACTTGGCTGTGCAACTTGTAGTTTTCATGCCACAGCTTTTGGCGCATTGCAAAAAATGATGGTTTATTCATAATACTAAAAATAAGGGCTCCGGAGTTTTGTCATAGCTCCCGAACTAGAAGGAGTACGAATACACGACATATTGCAAAAGATAGCGTGTGATGTCCTGAATTCAAATCTGCAAAGTACTTGGCTGTGCCACTTGTAGTTTTCGTGCCACAGTTGTTCACGCAATGCAAAAAATGATGGTTTATTCATAATACTAAAAATAAGGGCTCCGGAGTTTTGTCATAGCTCCCGAACTAGAAGGAGTAAAAATACAAGGTATATTGCAAAAGATAGCCTGTGATGTCCTGAATTCAAATCTGCAAAGTACTTGGCTGTGCCACTTGTAGTTTTCGTGCCACAGTTGTTCACGCAATGCAAAAAATGATGGTTTATTCATAATACTAAAAATAAGGGCTCCGGAGTTTTGTCATAGCTCCCGAACTAGAAAGAGTAAAAATACAAGGTACATTGCAAATGATAGCTTGGAATGTCCTTAATTCAAATCTGCAATGGACTTGGCTGTGCAACTTGTAGTTTTCGTGCCACAGCTTTCGGCGCAACTCAAGAAATGATGATTTATTCAAATAAAACTAAAAATAAGGGCTCCGGAGTTTTGTCATAGCTCCCGAAATAGAAGGAGTACAAATAGAGGACATATTGCAGATGATAGCCTGTGATGTCCTGAATTCAAATCTGCAAAGGACCTGGCTGTGCCACTTGTAGTTTTCGTGCCACAGCTTTTCGCGCAATGCAAAAAATGATGGTTTATTCATAATACTAAAAATAAGGGCTCCGGAGTTTTGTTATAGCTCCCGAACTAGAAAGAGTACAAATACAGAACATATTGCAAATGATAGCCTGTGATGTCCTGAATTCAAATCTGCAAAGTACTTGGCTGTGCCCCTTGTAGTTTTCGTGCCACAGCTGTTCACGCAATGCAAAAAATGATGGTTTATTCATAATACTAAAAATAAGGGCTCCGGAGTTTTGTCATAGCTCCCGAACTAGAAAGAGTAAAAATACAGGATACATTGCAAAAGATAGCTTAGAATGTCCTTAATCCAAATCTGCAAAGTACTTGGCTGTGCCACTTGTAGTTTTCATGCCACAGCTTTTGGCGCAATGCAAAAAATGATGGTTTATTCATAATACTAAAAATAAGGGCTCCGGAGTTTTGTCATAGCTCCCGAACTAGAAGGAGTAAAAATACAAGGTACATTGCAAAAGATAGCCTGTGATGTCCTGAATTCAAATCTGCAAAGGACTTGGCTGTGCAACTTGTAGTTTTCATGCCACAGCTTTTGGCGCAATGCAAAAAATGATGGTTTATTCATAATACTAAAAATAAGGGCTCCGGAGTTTTGTCATAGCTCCCGAACTAGAAGGAGTAAAAATACAAGGTATATTGCAAAAGATAGCCTGTGATGTCCTGAATTCAAATCTGTAAAGGACTTGGCTGTGCAACTTGTAGTTTTCATGCCACAGCTTTTGGCGCATTGCAAAAAATGATGGTTTATTCATAATACTAAAAATAAGGGCTCCGGAGTTTTGTCATAGCTCCCGAACTAGAAGGAGTACGAATACACGACATATTGCAAAAGATAGCCTGTGATGTCCTGAATTCAAATCTACAAAGTACTTGGCTGTTCCACTTGTAGTTTTCGTGCCACAGTTGTTCACGCAATGCAAAAAATGATGATTTATTCATAATACTAAAAATAAGGGCTCCGGAGTTTTGTCATAGCTCCCGAACTAGAAGGAGTAAAAATACAAGGTACATTGAAAATGATAGCTTATAATGTCCTGAATTCGAATCTGCAAAGGACCTGGCTGTGCTACTTGTAGTTTTCGTGCCACAGTTGTTCACGCAATGCAAAAAATGATGGTTTATTCATAATACTAAAAATAAGGGCTCCGGAGTTTTGTCATAGCTCCCGAACTAGAAGGAGTACGAATACACGACATATTGCAAAAGATAGCCTGTGATGTCCTGAATTCAAATCTACAAAGTACTTGGCTGTGCCACTTGTAGTTTTCGTGCCACAGTTGTTCACGCAATGCAAAAAATGATGGTTTATTCATAATACTAAAAATAAGGGCTCCGGAGTTTTGTCATAGCTCCCGAACTAGAAGGAGTAAAAATACAAGGTACATTGCAAAAGATAGCCTGTGATGTCCTGAATTCAAATCTGCAAAGTACTTGGCTGTGCCACTTGTAGTTTTCGTGCCACAGTTGTTCACGCAATGCAAAAAATGATGGTTTATTCATAATACTAAAAATAAGGGCTCCGGAGTTTTGTCATAGCTCCCGAACTAGAAAGAGTAAAAATACAAGGTACATTGCAAATGATAGCTTGGAATGTCCTTAATTCAAATCTGCAATGGACATGGCTGTGCAACTTGTAGTTTTCGTGCCACAGCTTTCGGCGCAACTCAAGAAATGATGATTTATTCAAATAAAACTAAAAATAAGGGCTCCGGAGTTTTGTCATAGCTCCCGAAATAGAAGGAGTACAAATAGAGGACATATTGCAGATGATAGCCTGTGATGTCCTGAATTCAAATCTGCAAAGGACCTGGCTGTGCCACTTGTAGTTTTCGTGCCACAGCTTTTCGCGCAATGCAAAAAATGATGGTTTATTCATAATACTAAAAATAAGGGCTCCGGAGTTTTGTTATAGCTCCCGAACTAGAAAGAGTACAAATACAGAACATATTGCAAATGATAGCCTGTGATGTCCTGAATTCAAATCTGCAAAGTACTTGGCTGTGCCACTTGTAGTTTTCGTGCCACAGCTGTTCACGCAATGCAAAAAATGATGGTTTATTCATAATACTAAAAATAAGGGCTCCGGAGTTTTGTCATAGCTCCCGAACTAGAAAGAGTAAAAATACAGGATACATTGCAAAAGATAGCTTAGAATGTCCTTAATCCAAATCTGCAAAGTACTTGGCTGTGCCACTTGTAGTTTTCATGCCACAGCTTTTGGCGCAATGCAAAAAATGATGGTTTATTCATAATACTAAAAATAAGGGCTCCGGAGTTTTGTCATAGCTCCCGAACTAGAAGGAGTAAAAATACAAGGTACATTGCAAAAGATAGCCTGTGATGTCCTGAATTCAAGTCTGCAAAGGACTTGGCTGTGCAACTTGTAGTTTTCATGCCACAGCTTTTGGCGCAATGCAAAAAATGATGGTTTATTCATAATACTAAAAATAAGGGCTCCGGAGTTTTGTCATAGCTCCCGAACTAGAAGGAGTAAAAATACAAGGTATATTGCAAAAGATAGCCTGTGATGTCCTGAATTCAAATCTGTAAAGGACTTGGCTGTGCAACTTGTAGTTTTCATGCCACAGCTTTTGGCGCATTGCAAAAAATGATGGTTTATTCATAATACTAAAAATAAGGGCTCCGGAGTTTTGTCATAGCTCCCGAACTAGAAGGAGTACGAATACACGACATATTGCAAAAGATAGCCTGTGATGTCCTGAATTCAAATCTACAAAGTACTTGGCTGTTCCACTTGTAGTTTTCGTGCCACAGTTGTTCACGCAATGCAAAAAATGATGATTTATTCATAATACTAAAAATAAGGGCTCCGGAGTTTTGTCATAGCTCCCGAACTAGAAGGAGTAAAAATACAAGGTACATTGAAAATGATAGCTTATAATGTCCTGAATTCGAATCTGCAAAGGACCTGGCTGTGCTACTTGTAGTTTTCGTGCCACAGTTGTTCACGCAATGCAAAAAATGATGGTTTATTCATAATACTAAAAATAAGGGCTCCGGAGTTTTGTCATAGCTCCCGAACTAGAAGGAGTACGAATACACGACATATTGCAAAAGATAGCCTGTGATGTCCTGAATTCAAATCTACAAAGTACTTGGCTGTGCCACTTGTAGTTTTCGTGCCACAGTTGTTCACGCAATGCAAAAAATGATGGTTTATTCATAATACTAAAAATAAGGGCTCCGGAGTTTTGTCATAGCTCCCGAACTAGAAGGAGTAAAAATACAAGGTACATTGCAAAAGATAGCCTGTGATGTCCTGAATTCAAATCTGCAAAGTACTTGGCTGTGCCACTTGTAGTTTTCGTGCCACAGTTGTTCACGCAATGCAAAAAATGATGGTTTATTCATAATACTAAAAATAAGGGCTCCGGAGTTTTGTCATAGCTCCCGAACTAGAAAGAGTAAAAATACAAGGTACATTGCAAATGATAGCTTGGAATGTCCTTAATTCAAATCTGCAATGGACATGGCTGTGCAACTTGTAGTTTTCGTGCCACAGCTTTCGGCGCAACTCAAGAAATGATGATTTATTCAAATAAAACTAAAAATAAGGGCTCCGGAGTTTTGTCATAGCTCCCGAAATAGAAGGAGTACAAATAGAGGACATATTGCAGATGATAGCCTGTGATGTCCTGAATTCAAATCTGCAAAGGACCTGGCTGTGCCACTTGTAGTTTTCGTGCCACAGCTTTTCGCGCAATGCAAAAAATGATGGTTTATTCATAATACTAAAAATAAGGGCTCCGGAGTTTTGTTATAGCTCCCGAACTAGAAAGAGTACAAATACAGAACATATTGCAAATGATAGCCTGTGATGTCCTGAATTCAAATCTGCAAAGTACTTGGCTGTGCCCCTTGTAGTTTTCGTGCCACAGCTGTTCACGCAATGCAAAAAATGATGGTTTATTCATAATACTAAAAATAAGGGCTCCGGAGTTTTGTCATAGCTCCCGAACTAGAAAGAGTAAAAATACAGGATACATTGCAAAAGATAGCTTAGAATGTCCTTAATCCAAATCTGCAAAGTACTTGGCTGTGCCACTTGTAGTTTTCATGCCACAGCTTTTGGCGCAATGCAAAAAATGATGGTTTATTCATAATACTAAAAATAAGGGCTCCGGAGTTTTGTCATAGCTCCCGAACTAGAAGGAGTACGAATACACGACATATTGCAAAAGATAGCCTGTGATGTCCTGAATTCAAATCTACAAAGTACTTGGCTGTGCCACTTGTAGTTTTCGTGCCACAGTTGTTCACGCAATGCAAAAAATGATGGTTTATTCATAATACTAAAAATAAGGGCTCCGGAGTTTTGTCATAGCTCCCGAACTAGAAGGAGTACGAATACACGACATATTGCAAAAGATAGCCTGTGATGTCCTGAATTCAAATCTACAAAGTACTTGGCTGTGCCACTTGTAGTTTTCGTGCCACAGTTGTTCACGCAATGCAAAAAATGATGGTTTATTCATAATACTAAAAATAAGGGCTCCGGAGTTTTGTCATAGCTCCCGAACTAGAAGGAGTACGAATACACGACATATTGCAAAAGATAGCCTGTGATGTCCTGAATTCAAATCTACAAAGTACTTGGCTGTGCCACTTGTAGTTTTCGTGCCACAGTTGTTCACGCAATGCAAAAAATGATGGTTTATTCATAATACTAAAAATAAGGGCTCCGGAGTTTTGTCATAGCTCCCGAACTAGAAGGAGTAAAAATACAAGGTACATTGCAAAAGATAGCCTGTGATGTCCTGAATTCAAATCTGCAAAGGACCTGGCTGTGCTACTTGTAGTTTTCGTGCCACAGTTGTTCACGCAATGCAAAAAATGATGGTTTATTCATAATACTAAAAATAAGGGCTCCGGAGTTTTGTCATAGCTCCCGAACTAGAAGTAGTACGAATACACGACATATTGCAAAAGATAGCCTGTGATGTCCTGAATTCAAATCTACAAAGTACTTGGCTGTGCCACTTGTAGTTTTCGTGCCACAGTTGTTCACGCAATGCAAAAAATGATGGTTTATTCATAATACTAAAAATAAGGGCTTCGGAGTTTTGTCATAGCTCCCGAACTAGAAAGAGTAAAAATACAAGGTACATTGCAAATGATAGCTTGGAATGTCCTTAATTCAAATCTGCAATGGACATGGCTGTGCAACTTGTAGTTTTCGTGCCACAGCTTTCGGCGCAACTCAAGAAATGATGATTTATTCAAATAAAACTAAAAATAAGGGCTCCGGAGTTTTGTCATAGCTCCCGAAATAGAAGGAGTACAAATAGAGGACATATTGCAGATGATAGCCTGTGATGTCCTGAATTCAAATCTGCAAAGGACCTGGCTGTGCCACTTGTAGTTTTCGTGCCACAGCTTTTCGCGCAATGCAAAAAATGATGGTTTATTCATAATACTAAAAATAAGGGCTCCGGAGTTTTGTTATAGCTCCCGAACTAGAAAGAGTACAAATACAGAACATATTGCAAATGATAGCCTGTGATGTCCTGAATTCAAATCTGCAAAGTACTTGGCTGTGCCCCTTGTAGTTTTCGTGCCACAGCTGTTCACGCAATGCAAAAAATGATGGTTTATTCATAATACTAAAAATAAGGGCTCCGGAGTTTTGTCATAGCTCCCGAACTAGAAAGAGTAAAAATACAGGATACATTGCAAAAGATAGCTTAGAATGTCCTTAATCCAAATCTGCAAAGTACTTGGCTGTGCCACTTGTAGTTTTCATGCCACAGCTTTTGGCGCAACTCAAGAAATGATGATTTATTCAAATAAAACTAAAAATAAGGGCTCCGGAGTTTTGTCATAGCTCCCGAAATAGAAGGAGTACAAATAGAGGACATATTGCAGATGATAGCCTGTGATGTCCTGAATTCAAATCTGCAAAGGACCTGGCTGTGCCACTTGTAGTTTTCGTGCCACAGCTTTTCGCGCAATGCAAAAAATGATGGTTTATTCATAATACTAAAAATAAGGGCTCCGGAGTTTTGTTATAGCTCCCGAACTAGAAAGAGTACAAATACAGAACATATTGCAAATGATAGCCTGTGATGTCCTGAATTCAAATCTGCAAAGTACTTGGCTGTGCCCCTTGTAGTTTTCGTGCCACAGCTGTTCACGCAATGCAAAAAATGATGGTTTATTCATAATACTAAAAATAAGGGCTCCGGAGTTTTGTCATAGCTCCCGAACTAGAAAGAGTAAAAATACAGGATACATTGCAAAAGATAGCTTAGAATGTCCTTAATCCAAATCTGCAAAGTACTTGGCTGTGCCACTTGTAGTTTTCATGCCACAGCTTTTGGCGCAATGCAAAAAATGATGGTTTATTCATAATACTAAAAATAAGGGCTCCGGAGTTTTGTCATAGCTCCCGAACTAGAAGGAGTACGAATACACGACATATTGCAAAAGATAGCCTGTGATGTCCTGAATTCAAATCTACAAAGTACTTGGCTGTGCCACTTGTAGTTTTCGTGCCACAGTTGTTCACGCAATGCAAAAAATGATGGTTTATTCATAATACTAAAAATAAGGGCTCCGGAGTTTTGTCATAGCTCCCGAACTAGAAGGAGTACGAATACACGACATATTGCAAAAGATAGCCTGTGATGTCCTGAATTCAAATCTACAAAGTACTTGGCTGTGCCACTTGTAGTTTTCGTGCCACAGCTGTTCACGCAATGCAAAAAATGATGGTTTATTCATAATACTAAAAATAAGGGCTCCGGAGTTTTGTCATAGCTCCCGAACTAGAAGGAGTAAAAATACAAGGTACATTGCAAAAGATAGCCTGTGATGTCCTGAATTCAAATCTGCAAAGGACCTGGCTGTGCTACTTGTAGTTTTCGTGCCACAGTTGTTCACGCAATGCAAAAAATGATGGTTTATTCATAATACTAAAAATAAGGGCTCCGGAGTTTTGTCATAGCTCCCGAACTAGAAGTAGTACGAATACACGACATATTGCAAAAGATAGCCTGTGATGTCCTGAATTCAAATCTACAAAGTACTTGGCTGTGCCACTTGTAGTTTTCGTGCCACAGTTGTTCACGCAATGCAAAAAATGATGGTTTATTCATAATACTAAAAATAAGGGCTTCGGAGTTTTGTCATAGCTCCCGAACTAGAAAGAGTAAAAATACAAGGTACATTGCAAATGATAGCTTGGAATGTCCTTAATTCAAATCTGCAATGGACATGGCTGTGCAACTTGTAGTTTTCGTGCCACAGCTTTCGGCGCAACTCAAGAAATGATGATTTATTCAAATAAAACTAAAAATAAGGGCTCCGGAGTTTTGTCATAGCTCCCGAAATAGAAGGAGTACAAATAGAGGACATATTGCAGATGATAGCCTGTGATGTCCTGAATTCAAATCTGCAAAGGACCTGGCTGTGCCACTTGTAGTTTTCGTGCCACAGCTTTTCGCGCAATGCAAAAAATGATGGTTTATTCATAATACTAAAAATAAGGGCTCCGGAGTTTTGTTATAGCTCCCGAACTAGAAAGAGTACAAATACAGAACATATTGCAAATGATAGCCTGTGATGTCCTGAATTCAAATCTGCAAAGTACTTGGCTGTGCCCCTTGTAGTTTTCGTGCCACAGCTGTTCACGCAATGCAAAAAATGATGGTTTATTCATAATACTAAAAATAAGGGCTCCGGAGTTTTGTCATAGCTCCCGAACTAGAAAGAGTAAAAATACAGGATACATTGCAAAAGATAGCTTAGAATGTCCTTAATCCAAATCTGCAAAGTACTTGGCTGTGCCACTTGTAGTTTTCATGCCACAGCTTTTGGCGCAATGCAAAAAATGATGGTTTATTCATAATACTAAAAATAAGGGCTCCGGAGTTTTGTCATAGCTCCCGAACTAGAAGGAGTAAAAATACAAGGTACATTGCAAAAGATAGCCTGTGATGTCCTGAATTCAAATCTGCAAAGGACTTGGCTGTGCAACTTGTAGTTTTCATGCCACAGCTTTTGGCGCAATGCAAAAAATGATGGTTTATTCATAATACTAAAAATAAGGGCTCCGGAGTTTTGTCATAGCTCCCGAACTAGAAGGAGTAAAAATACAAGGTACATTGCAAAAGATAGCCTGTGATGTCCTGAATTCAAATCTACAAAGTACTTGGCTGTTCCACTTGTAGTTTTCGTGCCACAGTTGTTCACGCAATGCAAAAAATGATGATTTATTCATAATACTAAAAATAAGGGCTCCGGAGTTTTGTCATAGCTCCCGAACTAGAAGGAGTAAAAATACAAGGTACATTGAAAATGATAGCTTATAATGTCCTGAATTCGAATCTGCAAAGGACCTGGCTGTGCTACTTGTAGTTTTCGTGCCACAGTTGTTCACGCAATGCAAAAAATGATGGTTTATTCATAATACTAAAAATAAGGGCTCCGGAGTTTTGTCATAGCTCCCGAACTAGAAGGAGTACGAATACACGACATATTGCAAAAGATAGCCTGTGATGTCCTGAATTCAAATCTACAAAGTACTTGGCTGTGCCACTTGTAGTTTTCGTGCCACAGTTGTTCACGCAATGCAAAAAATGATGGTTTATTCATAATACTAAAAATAAGGGCTCCGGAGTTTTGTCATAGCTCCCGAACTAGAAGGAGTAAAAATACAAGGTACATTGCAAAAGATAGCCTGTGATGTCCTGAATTCAAATCTGCAAAGGACCTGGCTGTGCTACTTGTAGTTTTCGTGCCACAGTTGTTCACGCAATGCAAAAAATGATGGTTTATTCATAATACTAAAAATAAGGGCTCCGGAGTTTTGTCATAGCTCCCGAACTAGAAGTAGTACGAATACACGACATATTGCAAAAGATAGCCTGTGATGTCCTGAATTCAAATCTACAAAGTACTTGGCTGTGCCACTTGTAGTTTTCGTGCCACAGTTGTTCACGCAATGCAAAAAATGATGGTTTATTCATAATACTAAAAATAAGGGCTTCGGAGTTTTGTCATAGCTCCCGAACTAGAAAGAGTAAAAATACAAGGTACATTGCAAATGATAGCTTGGAATGTCCTTAATTCAAATCTGCAAAGGACTTGGCTGTGCAACTTGTAGTTTTCGTGCCACAGCTTTCGGCGCAACTCAAGAAATGATGATTTATTCAAATAAAACTAAAAATAAGGGCTCCGGAGTTTTGTCATAGCTCCCGAACTAGAAGGAGTATAAATACAGGACATATTGAAAATGATAGCTTAGAATGTCCTTAATCGAAATCTGCAAAGTACTTGGCTGTGTCACTTGTAGTTTTCGTGCCACAGTTGTTCACGCAATGCAAAACATGATGGTTTATTCATAATACTAAAAATAAGGGTTCCGGAGTTTTGTCATAGCTCCCGAACTAGAAGGAGTAAAAATACAAGGTACATTGCAAATGATAGCTTGGAATGTCCTTAATTCGAATCTGCAAAGGACCTGGCTGTGCGACTTGTAGTTTTCGTGCGACAGCTTTTGGCGCAATGCAAAAAATGATGATTTATTCATAATACTAAAAATAAGGGCTCCGGAGTTTTGTCATAGCTCCCGAACTAGAAGGAGTACAAATACAGGACATATTGCAAATGATAGCCTGTAATGTCCTGAATTCAAATCTGCAAAGTACTTGGCTGTGCCACTTGTAGTTTTCGTGCCACAGTTGTTCACGCAATGCAAAAAATGATGGTTTATTTATAATACTAAAAATAAGGGCTCCGGAGTTTTGTCATAGCTCCCGAACTAGAAAGAGTAAAAATACAGGATACATTGCAAATGATAGCTTAGAATGTCCTTAATCCAAATCTGCAAAGTACTTGGCTGTGCCACTTGTAGTTTTCGTGCCACAGTTGTTCACGCAATGCAAAAAATGATGGTTTATTCATAATACTAAAAATAAGGGCTCCGGAGTTTTGTCATAGCTCCCGAACTAGAAAGAGTAAAAATACAAGGTACATTGCAAATGATAGCTTAGAATGTCCTTAATTCAAATCTGCAATGGACTTGGCTGTGCAACTTGTAGTTTTCGTGCCACAGCTTTCGGCGCAACTCAAGAAATGATGATTTATTCAAATAAAACTAAAAATAAGGGCTCCGGAGTTTTGTCATAGCTCCCGAAATAGAAGGAGTACAAATAGAGGACATATTGCAGATGACAGCCTGTGATGTCCTGAATTCAAATCTGCAAAGGACCTGGCTGTGCCACTTGTAGTTTTCGTGCCACAGCTTTTCGCGCAATGCAAAAAATGATGGTTTATTCATAATACTAAAAATAAGGGCTCCGGAGTTTTGTTATAGCTCCCGAACTAGAAAGAGTACAAATACAGAACATATTGCAAATGATAGCCTGTGATGTCCTGAATTCAAATCTGCAAAGTACTTGGCTGTGCCCCTTGTAGTTTTTGTGCCACAGCTGTTCACGCAATGCAAAAAATGATGGTTTATTCATAATACTAAAAATAAGGGCTCCGGAGTTTTGTCATAGCTCCCGAACTAGAAAGAGTAAAAATACAGGATACATTGCAAAAGATAGCTTAGAATGTCCTTAATCCAAATCTGCAATGTACTTGGCTGTGCCACTTGTAATTTTCATGCCACAGCTTTTGGCGCAATGCAAAAAATGATGGTTTATTCATAATACTAAAAATAAGGGCTCCGGAGTTTTGTCATAGCTCCCGAACTAGAAGGAGTAAAAATACAAGGTACATTGCAAAAGATAGCCTGTGATGTCCTGAATTCAAATCTGCAAAGGACTTGGCTGTGCAACTTGTAGTTTTCATGCCACAGCTTTTGGCGCAATGCAAAAAATGATGGTTTATTCATAATACTAAAAATAAGGGCTCCGGAGTTTTGTCATAGCTCCCGAACTAGAAGGAGTAAAAATACAAGGTATATTGCAAAAGTAGCCTGTGATGTCCTGAATTCAAATCTGCAAAGGACTTGGCTGTGCAACTTGTAGTTTTCATGCCACAGCTTTTGGCGCATTGCAAAAAATGATGGTTTATTCATAATACTAAAAATAAGGGCTCCGGAGTTTTGTCATAGCTCCCGAACTAGAAGGAGTACGAATACACGACATATTGCAAAAGATAGCCTGTGATGTCCTGAATTCAAATCTACAAAGTACTTGGCTGTTCCACTTGTAGTTTTCGTGCCACAGTTGTTCACGCAATGCAAAAAATGATGATTTATTCATAATACTAAAAATAAGGGCTCCGGAGTTTTGTCATAGCTCCCGAACTAGAAGGAGTAAAAATACAAGGTACATTGAAAATGATAGCTTATAATGTCCTGAATTCGAATCTGCAAAGGACCTGGCTGTGCTACTTGTAGTTTTCGTGCCACAGTTGTTCACGCAATGCAAAAAATGATGGTTTATTCATAATACTAAAAATAAGGGCTCCGGAGTTTTGTCATAGCTCCCGAACTAGAAGGAGTAAAAATACAAGGTACATTGCAAAAGATAGCCTGTGATGTCCTGAATTCAAATCTGCAAAGTACTTGGCTGTGCCACTTGTAGTTTTCGTGCCACAGTTGTTCACGCAATGCAAAAAATGATGGTTTATTCATAATACTAAAAATAAGGGCTCCGGAGTTTTGTCATAGCTCCCGAACTAGAAGGAGTAAAAATACAAGGTACATTGCAAAAGATAGCCTGTGATGTCCTGAATTCAAATCTGCAAAGGACTTGGCTGTGCAACTTGTAGTTTTCGTGCCACAGCTTTTGGCGAAATGCAAAAAATGATGATTTATTCATATAAAACTAAAAATAAGGGCTCCGGAGTTTTGTCATAGCTCCCGAACTAGAAGGAGTAAAAATACAAGGTACATTGCAAAAGATAGCCTGTGATGTCCTGAATTCAAATCTGCAAAGGACCTGGCTGTGCCACTTGTAGTTTTCGTGCCACGGTTGTTCACGCAATGCAAAAAATGATGGTTTATTCATAATACTAAAAATAAGGGCTCCGGAGTTTTGTCATAGCTCCCGAACTAGAAGGAGTAAAAATACAAGGTACATTGCAAAAGATAGCCTGTGATGTCCTGAATTCAAATCTGCAAAGGACTTGGCTGTGCAACTTGCAGTTTTCGTGCCACAGCTTTTGGCGAAATGCAAAAAATGATGATTTATTCATATAAAACTAAAAATAAGGGCTCCGGAGTTTTGTCATAGCTCCCGAACTAGAAGGAGTAAAAATACAAGGTACATTGCAAAAGATAGCCTGTGATGTCCTGAATTCAAATCTAGAAAGTACTTGGCTGTGCCACTTGTAGTTTTCGTGCCACAGTTGTTCACGCAATGCAAAAAATGATGGTTTATTCATAATACTAAAAATAAGGGCTCCGGAGTTTTGTCATAGCTCCCGAACTAGAAGGAGTAAAAATACAACGTACATTGCAAAAGATAGCCTGTGATGTCCTGAATTCAAATCTGCAAAGTACTTGGCTGTGCCACTTGTAGTTTTCGTGCCACAGTTGTTCACGCAATGCAAAAAATGATGGTTTATTCATAATACTAAAAATAAGGGCTCCGGAGTTTTGTCATAGCTCCCGAACTAGAAGGAGTAAAAATACAAGGTACATTGCAAAAGATAGCCTGTGATGTCCTGAATTCAAATCTGCAAAGTACTTGGCTGTGCCACTTGTAGTTTTCGTGCCACAGTTGTTCACGCAATGCAAAAAATGATGGTTTATTCATAATACTAAAAATAAGGGCTCCGGAGTTTTGTCATAGCTCCCGAACTAGAAGGAGTAAAAATACAAGGTACATTGCAAAAGATAGCCTGTGATGTCCTGAAATCAAATCTGCAAAGTACTTGGCTGTGCCACTTGTAGTTTTCGTGCCACAGTTGTTCACGCAATGCAAAAAATGATGGTTTATTCATAATACTAAAAATAAGGGCTCCGGAGTTTTGTCATAGCTCCCGAACTAGAAGGAGTAAAAATACAAGGTACATTGCAAAAGATAGCCTGTGATGTCCTGAATTCAAATCTGCAAAGGACCTGGCTGTGCCACTTGTAGTTTTCGTGCCACGGTTGTTCACGCAATGCAAAAAATGATGGTTTATTCATAATACTAAAAATAAGGGCTCCGGAGTTTTGTCATAGCTCCCGAACTAGAAGGAGTGAAAATACAAGGTACATTGAAAATGATAGCTTAGAATGTCCTGAATTCGAATCTGCAAAGGACCTGGCTGTGCGACTTCTAGTTTTCGTGCGACAGCTGTTCACGCAATGCAAAAAATGATGATTTATTCATAATACTAAAAATAAGGGCTCCGGAGTTTTGTCATAGCTCCCGAACTAGAAGGAGTAAAAATACAAGGTACATTGCAAAAGATAGCCTGTGATGTCCTGAATTCAAATCTGCAAAGGACTTGGCTGTGCAACTTGCAGTTTTCGTGCCACAGCTTTTGGCGAAATGCAAAAAATGATGATTTATTCATATAAAACTAAAAATAAGGGCTCCGGAGTTTTGTCATAGCTCCCGAACTAGAAGGAGTAAAAATACAAGGTACATTGCAAAAGATAGCCTGTGATGTCCTGAATTCAAATCTGCAAAGTACTTGGCTGTGCCACTTGTAGTTTTCGTGCCACAGTTGTTCACGCAATGCAAAAAATGATGGTTTATTCATAATACTAAAAATAAGGGCTCCGGAGTTTTGTCATAGCTCCCGAACTAGAAGGAGTAAAAATACAAGGTACATTGCAAAAGATAGCCTGTGATGTCCTGAATTCAAATCTGCAAAGGACCTGGCTGTGCCACTTGTAGTTTTCGTGCCACGGTTGTTCACGCAATGCAAAAAATGATGGTTTATTCATAATACTAAAAATAAGGGCTCCGGAGTTTTGTCATAGCTCCCGAACTAGAAGGAGTAAAAATACAAGGTACATTGCAAAAGATAGCCTGTGATGTCCTGAATTCAAATCTGCAAAGTACTTGGCTGTGCCACTAGTAGTTTTCGTGCCACGGTTGTTCACGCAATGCAAAAAATGATGGTTTATTCATAATACTAAAAATAAGGGCTCCGGAGTTTTGTCATAGCTCCCGAACTAGAAGGAGTGAAAATACATGGTACATTGAAAATGATAGCTTAGAATGTCCTGAATTCGAATCTGCAAAGGACCTGGCTGTGCGACTTCTAGTTTTCGTGCGACAGCTGTTCACGCAATGCAAAAAATGATGATTTATTCATAATACTAAAAATAAGGGCTCCGGAGTTTTGTCATAGCTCCCGAACTAGAAGGAGTAAAAATACAAGGTACATTGCAAAAGATAGCCTGTGATGTCCTGAATTCAAATCTGCAAAGGACTTGGCTGTGCAACTTGCAGTTTTCGTGCCACAGCTTTTGGCGAAATGCAAAAAATGATGATTTATTCATATAAAACTAAAAATAAGGGCTCCGGAGTTTTGTCATAGCTCCCGAACTAGAAGGAGTAAAAATACAAGGTACATTGCAAAAGATAGCCTGTGATGTCCTGAATTCAAATCTGCAAAGTACTTGGCTGTGCCACTTGTAGTTTTCGTGCCACAGTTGTTCACGCAATGCAAAAAATGATGGTTTATTCATAATACTAAAAATAAGGGCTCCGGAGTTTTGTCATAGCTCCCGAACTAGAAGGAGTAAAAATACAAGGTACATTGCAAAAGATAGCCTGTGATGTCCTGAATTCAAATCTGCAAAGGACTTGGCTGTGCAACTTGTAGTTTTCATGCCACAGCTTTTGGCGCATTGCAAAAAATGATGGTTTATTCATAATACTAAAAATAAGGGCTCCGGAGTTTTGTCATAGCTCCCGAACTAGAAGGAGTACGAATACACGACATATTGCAAAAGATAGCCTGTGATGTCCTGAATTCAAATCTACAAAGTACTTGGCTGTTACACTTGTAGTTTTCGTGCCACAGTTGTTCACGCAATGCAAAAAATGATGATTTATTCATAATACTAAAAATAAGGGCTCCGGAGTTTTGTCATAGCTCCCGAACTAGAAGGAGTAAAAATACAAGGTACATTGAAAATGATAGCTTATAATGTCCTGAATTCGAATCTGCAAAGGACCTGGCTGTGCGACTTCTAGTTTTCGTGCGACAGCTGTTCACGCAATGCAAAAAATGATGATTTATTCATAATACTAAAAATAAGGGCTCCGGAGTTTTGTCATAGCTCCCGAACTAGAAGGAGTAAAAATACAAGGTACATTGCAAAAGATAGCCTGTGATGTCCTAAATTCAAATCTGCAAAGGACTTGGCTGTGCAACTTGCAGTTTTCGTGCCACAGCTTTTGGCGAAATGCAAAAAATGATGATTTATTCATATAAAACTAAAAATAAGGGCTCCGGAGTTTTGTCATAGCTCCCGAACTAGAAGGAGTAAAAATACAAGGTACATTGCAAAAGATAGCCTGTGATGTCCTGAATTCAAATCTGCAAAGTACTTGGCTGTGCCACTTGTAGTTTTCGTGCCACAGTTGTTCACGCAATGCAAAAAATGATGGTTTATTCATAATACTAAAAATAAGGGCTCCGGAGTTTTGTCATAGCTCCCGAACTAGAAGGAGTAAAAATACAAGGTACATTGCAAAAGATAGCCTGTGATGTCCTGAATTCAAATCTGCAAAGGACCTGGCTGTGCCACTTGTAGTTTTCGTGCCACGGTTGTTCACGCAATGCAAAAAATGATGGTTTATTCATAATACTAAAAATAAGGGCTCCGGAGTTTTGTCATAGCTCCCGAACTAGAAGGAGTGAAAATACAAGGTACATTGAAAATGATAGCTTAGAATGTCCTGAATTCGAATCTGCAAAGGACCTGGCTGTGCGACTTCTAGTTTTCGTGCGACAGCTGTTCACGCAATGCAAAAAATGATGATTTATTCATAATACTAAAAATAAGGGCTCCGGAGTTTTGTCATAGCTCCCGAACTAGAAGGAGTAAAAATACAAGGTACATTGCAAAAGATAGCCTGTGATGTCCTGAATTCAAATCTGCAAAGGACTTGGCTGTGCAACTTGCAGTTTTCGTGCCACAGCTTTTGGCGAAATGCAAAAAATGATGATTTATTCATATAAAACTAAAAATAAGGGCTCCGGAGTTTTGTCATAGCTCCCGAACTAGAAGGAGTAAAAATACAAGGTACATTGCAAAAGATAGCCTGTGATGTCCTGAATTCAAATCTGCAAAGTACTTGGCTGTGCCACTTGTAATTTTCGTGCCACAGTTGTTCACGCAATGCAAAAAATGATGGTTTATTCATAATACTAAAAATAAGGGCTCCGGAGTTTTGTCATAGCTCCCGAACTAGAAGGAGTAAAAATACAAGGTACATTGCAAAAGATAGCCTGTGATGTCCTGAATTCAAATCTGCAAAGGACCTGGCTGTGCCACTTGTAGTTTTCGTGCCACGGTTGTTCACGCAATGCAAAAAATGATGGTTTATTCATAATACTAAAAATAAGGGCTCCGGAGTTTTGTCATAGCTCCCGAACTAGAAGGAGTAAAAATACAAGGTACATTGCAAAAGATAGCCTGTGATGTCCTGAATTCAAATCTGCAAAGTACTTGGCTGTGCCACTTGTAGTTTTCGTGCCACGGTTGTTCACGCAATGCAAAAAATGATGGTTTATTCATAATACTAAAAATAAGGGCTCCGGAGTTTTGTCATAGCTCCCGAACTAGAAGGAGTGAAAATACATGGTACATTGAAAATGATAGCTTAGAATGTCCTGAATTCGAATCTGCAAAGGACCTGGCTGTGCGACTTCTAGTTTTCGTGCGACAGCTGTTCACGCAATGCAAAAAATGATGATTTATTCATAATACTAAAAATAAGGGCTCCGGAGTTTTGTCATAGCTCCCGAACTAGAAGGAGTAAAAATACAAGGTACATTGCAAAAGATAGCCTGTGATGTCCTGAATTCAAATCTGCAAAGTACTTGGCTGTGCCACTTGTAGTTTTCGTGCCACAGTTGTTCACGCAATGCAAAAAATGATGGTTTATTCATAATACTAAAAATAAGGGCTCCGGAGTTTTGTCATAGCTCCCGAACTAGAAGGAGTAAAAATACAAGGTACATTGCAAAAGATAGCCTGTGATGTCCTGAATTCAAATCTGCAAAGGACTTGGCTGTGCAACTTGCAGTTTTCGTGCCACAGCTTTTGGCGAAATGCAAAAAATGATGATTTATTCATATAAAACTAAAAATAAGGGCTCCGGAGTTTTGTCATAGCTCCCGAACTAGAAGGAGTAAAAATACAAGGTACATTGCAAAAGATAGCCTGTGATGTCCTGAATTCAAATCTGCAAAGTACTTGGCTGTGCCACTTGTAGTTTTCGTGCCACAGTTGTTCACGCAATGCAAAAAATGATGGTTTATTCATAATACTAAAAATAAGGGCTCCGGAGTTTTGTCATAGCTCCCGAACTAGAAGGAGTAAAAATACAAGGTACATTGCAAAAGATAGCCTGTGATGTCCTGAATTCAAATCTGCAAAGGACTTGGCTGTGCAACTTGTAGTTTTCATGCCACAGCTTTTGGCGCATTGCAAAAAATGATGGTTTATTCATAATACTAAAAATAAGGGCTCCGGAGTTTTGTCATAGCTCCCGAACTAGAAGGAGTACGAATACACGACATATTGCAAAAGATAGCCTGTGATGTCCTGAATTCAAATCTACAAAGTACTTGGCTGTTCCACTTGTAGTTTTCGTGCCACAGTTGTTCACGCAATGCAAAAAATGATGATTTATTCATAATACTAAAAATAAGGGCTCCGGAGTTTTGTCATAGCTCCCGAACTAGAAGGAGTAAAAATACAAGGTACATTGAAAATGATAGCTTATAATGTCCTGAATTCGAATCTGCAAAGGACCTGGCTGTGCGACTTCTAGTTTTCGTGCGACAGCTGTTCACGCAATGCAAAAAATGATGATTTATTCATAATACTAAAAATAAGGGCTCCGGAGTTTTGTCATAGCTCCCGAACTAGAAGGAGTAAAAATACAAGGTACATTGCAAAAGATAGCCTGTGATGTCCTAAATTCAAATCTGCAAAGGACTTGGCTGTGCAACTTGCAGTTTTCGTGCCACAGCTTTTGGCGAAATGCAAAAAATGATGATTTATTCATATAAAACTAAAAATAAGGGCTCCGGAGTTTTGTCATAGCTCCCGAACTAGAAGGAGTAAAAATACAAGGTACATTGCAAAAGATAGCCTGTGATGTCCTGAATTCAAATCTGCAAAGTACTTGGCTGTGCCACTTGTAGTTTTCGTGCCACAGTTGTTCACGCAATGCAAAAAATGATGGTTTATTCATAATACTAAAAATAAGGGCTCCGGAGTTTTGTCATAGCTCCCGAACTAGAAGGAGTAAAAATACAAGGTACATTGCAAAAGATAGCCTGTGATGTCCTGAATTCAAATCTGCAAAGTACTTGGCTGTGCCACTTGTAGTTTTCGTGCCACAGTTGTTCACGCAATGCAAAAAATGATGGTTTATTCATAATACTAAAAATAAGGGCTCCGGAGTTTTGTCATAGCTCCCGAACTAGAAGGAGTAAAAATACAAGGTACATTGCAAAAGATAGCCTGTGATGTCCTGAATTCAAATCTGCAAAGGACCTGGCTGTGCCACTTGTAGTTTTCGTGCCACGGTTGTTCACGCAATGCAAAAAATGATGGTTTATTCATAATACTAAAAATAAGGGCTCCGGAGTTTTGTCATAGCTCCCGAACTAGAAGGAGTAAAAATACAAGGTACATTGCAAAAGATAGCCTGTGATGTCCTGAATTCAAATCTGCAAAGTACTTGGCTGTGCCACTTGTAGTTTTCGTGCCACAGTTGTTCACGCAATGCAAAAAATGATGGTTTATTCATAATACTAAAAATAAGGGCTCGGGAGTTTTGTCATAGCTCCCGAACTAGAAGGAGTAAAAATACAAGGTACATTGCAAAAGATAGCCTGTGATGTCCTGAATTCAAATCTGCAAAGTACTTGGCTGTGCCACTTGTAGTTTTCGTGCGACAGCTGTTCACGCAATGCAAAAAATGATGATTTATTCATAATACTAAAAATAAGGGCTCCGGAGTTTTGTCATAGCTCCCGAACTAGAAGGAGTAAAAATACAAGGTACATTGCAAAAGATAGCCTGTGATGTCCTGAATTCAAATCTGCAAAGGACTTGGCTGTGCAACTTGCAGTTTTCGTGCCACAGCTTTTGGCGAAATGCAAAAAATGATGATTTATTCATATAAAACTAAAAATAAGGGCTCCGGAGTTTTGTCATAGCTCCCGAACTAGAAGGAGTAAAAATACAAGGTACATTGCAAAAGATAGCCTGTGATGTCCTGAATTCAAATCTGCAAAGTACTTGGCTGTGCCACTTGTAGTTTTCGTGCCACAGTTGTTCACGCAATGCAAAAAATGATGGTTTATTCATAATACTAAAAATAAGGGCTCCGGAGTTTTGTCATAGCTCCCGAACTAGAAGGAGTAAAAATACAAGGTACATTGCAAAAGATAGCCTGTGATGTCCTGAATTCAAATCTGTAAAGTACTTGGCTGTGCCACTTGTAGTTTTCGTGCCACAGTTGTTCACGCAATGCAAAAAATGATGGTTTATTCATAATACTAAAAATAAGGGCTCCGGAGTTTTGTCATAGCTCCCGAACTAGAAGGAGTAAAAATACAAGGTACATTGCAAAAGATAGCCTGTGATGTCCTGAATTCAAATCTGCAAAGTACTTGGCTGTGCCACTTGTAGTTTTCGTGCCACAGTTGTTCACGCAATGCAAAAAATGATGGTTTATTCATAATACTAAAAATAAGGGCTCCGGAGTTTTGTCATAGCTCCCGAAATAGAAGGAGTAAAAATACAAGGTACATTGCAAAAGATAGCCTGTGATGTCCTGAATTCAAATCTGCAAAGTACTTGGCTGTGCCACTTGTAGTTTTCGTGCCACAGTTGTTCACGCAATGCAAAAAATGATGGTTTATTCATAATACTAAAAATAAGGGCTCCGGAGTTTTGTCATAGCTCCCGAACTAGAAGGAGTAAAAATACAAGGTACATTGCAAAAGATAGCCTGTGATGTCCTGAATTCAAATCTGCAAAGGACCTGGCTGTGCCACTTGTAGTTTTCGTGCCACGGTTGTTCACGCAATGCAAAAAATGATGGTTTATTCATAATACTAAAAATAAGGGCTCCGGAGTTTTGTCATAGCTCCCGAACTAGAAGGAGTAAAAATACAAAGTACATTGCAAAAGATAGCCTGTGATGTCCTGAATTCAAATCTGCAAAGTACTTGGCTGTGCCACTTGTAGTTTTCGTGCCACAGTTGTTCACGCAATGCAAAAAATGATGGTTTATTCATAATACTAAAAATAAGGGCTCCGGAGTTTTGTCATAGCTCCCGAACTAGAAGGAGTAAAAATACAAGGTACATTGCAAAAGATAGCCTGTGATGTCCTGAATTCAAATCTGCAAAGTACTTGGCTGTGCCACTTGCAGTTTTCGTGCGACAGCTGTTCACGCAATGCAAAAAATGATGATTTATTCATAATACTAAAAATAAGGGCTCCGGAGTTTTGTCATAGCTCCCGAACTAGAAGGAGTAAAAATACAAGGTACATTGCAAAAGATAGCCTGTGATGTCCTGAATTCAAATCTGCAAAGGACTTGGCTGTGCAACTTGCAGTTTTCGTGCCACAGCTTTTGGCGAAATGCAAAAAATGATGATTTATTCATATAAAACTAAAAATAAGGGCTCCGGAGTTTTGTCATAGCTCCCGAACTAGAAGGAGTAAAAATACAAGGTACATTGAAAATGATAGCTTATAATGTCCTGAATTCGAATCTGCAAAGGACCTGGCTGTGCGACTTCTAGTTTTCGTGCGACAGCTGTTCACGCAATGCAAAAAATGATGATTTATTCATAATACTAAAAATAAGGGCTCCGGAGTTTTGTCATAGCTCCCGAACTAGAAGGAGTAAAAATACAAGGTACATTGCAAAAGATAGCCTGTGATGTCCTGAATTCAAATCTGCAAAGGACTTGGCTGTGCAACTTGCAGTTTTCGTGCCACAGCTTTTGGCGAAATGCAAAAAATGATGATTTATTCATATAAAACTAAAAATAAGGGCTTCGGAGTTTTGTCATAGCTCCCGAACTAGAAGGAGTAAAAATACAAGGTACATTGCAAAAGATAGCCTGTGATGTCCTGAATTCAAATCTGCAAAGTACTTGGCTGTGCCACTTGTAGTTTTCGTGCCACAGTTGTTCACGCAATGCAAAAAATGATGGTTTATTCATAATACTAAAAATAAGGGCTCCGGAGTTTTGTCATAGCTCCCGAACTAGAAAGAGTAAAAATACAAGGTACATTGCAAAAGATAGCCTGTGATGTCCTGAATTCAAATCTGCAAAGTACTTGGCTGTGCCACTTGTAGTTTTCGTGCCACAGTTGTTCACGCAATGCAAAAAATGATGGTTTATTCATAATACTAAAAATAAGGGCTCCGGAGTTTTGTCATAGCTCCCGAACTAGAAGGAGTAAAAATACAAGGTACATTGCAAAAGATAGCCTGTGATGTCCTGAATTCAAATCTGCAAAGGACCTGGCTGTGCCACTTGTAGTTTTCGTGCCACGGTTGTTCACGCAATGCAAAAAATGATGGTTTATTCATAATACTAAAAATAAGGGCTCCGGAGTTTTGTCATAGCTCCCGAACTAGAAGGAGTAAAAATACAAGGTACATTGCAAAAGATAGCTTGGAATGTCCTTAATTCAAATATGTAATGTGCTGGCCGGCGCGACATGTAGTTTTCGTGCCAGAGCTATCGGCGCAACTCAAGAAATAATGATTTATTCAAATAAAACTAAAAATAAGGACTCGGACGTTTTGTGATAGCTCCTGAACTAGAAGGAGTAAAAATACAAAGGACATTGCAAATGATAGCTTGGAATGTCCTTAATTCAAATATGTAATGTGCTGGCCGGCGCGACATGTAGTTTTCGTGCCAGAGCTATCGGCGCAACTCAAGAAATAATGATTTATTCAAATAAAACTAAAAATAAGGACTCGGACGTTTTGTGATAGCTCCTGAACTAGAAGGAGTAAAAATACAAAGGACATTGCAAATGATAGCTTGGAATGTCCTTAATTCAAATATGTAATGTGCTGGCCGGCGCGACATGTAGTTTTCGTGCCAGAGCTTTCGGCGCAACTCAAGAAATGATGATTTATTCAAATAAAACTAAAAATAAGGACTCGGGCGTTTTGTCATAGCTCCTGAACTAGAAGGAGTAAAAATACAAAGGACATTGCAAATGATAGCTTGGAATGTCCTTAATTCAAATATGTAATGTGCTGGCCGGCGCGACATGTAGTTTTCGTGCCAGAGCTATCGGCGCAACTCAAGAAATAATGATTTATTCAAATAAAACTAAAAATAAGGACTCGGACGTTTTGTGATAGCTCCTGAACTAGAAGGAGTAAAAATACAAAGGACATTGCAAATGATAGCTTGGAATGTCCTTAATTCAAATATGTAATGTGCTGGCCGGCGCGACATGTAGTTTTCGTGCCAGAGCTATCGGCGCAACTCAAGAAATAATGATTTATTCAAATAAAACTAAAAATAAGGACTCGGGCGTTTTGTCATAGCTCCTGAACTAGAAGGAGTAAAAATACAAAGGACATTGCAAATGATAGCTTGGAATGTCCTTAATTCAAATATGTAATGTGCTGGCCGGCGCGACATGTAGTTTTCGTGCCAGAGCTTTCGGCGCAACTCAAGAAATGATGATTTATTCAAATAAAACTAAAAATAAGGACTCGGGCGTTTTGTCATAGCTCCTGAACTAGAAGGAGTAAAAATACAAAGGACATTGCAAATGATAGCTTGGAATGTCCTTAATTCAAATATGTAATGTGCTGGCCGGCGCGACATGTAGTTTTCGTGCCAGAGCTATCGGCGCAACTCAAGAAATGATGATTTATTCAAATAAAACTAAAAATAAGGACTCGGGCGTTTTGTCATAGCTCCTGAACTAGAAGGAGTAAAAATACAAAGGACATTGTAAATGATAGCTTGGAATGTCCTTAATTCAAATATGTAATGTGCTGGCCGGCGCGACATGTAGTTTTCGTGCCAGAGCTTTCGGCGCAACTCAAGAAATAATGATTTATTCAAATAAAACTAAAAATAAGGACTCGGGCGTTTTGTCATAGCTCCTGAACTAGAAGGAGTAAAAATACAAAGGACATTGCAAATGATAGCTTGGAATGTCCTTAATTCAAATATGTAATGTGCTGGCCGGCGCGACATGTAGTTTTCGTGCCAGAGCTATCGGCGCAACTCAAGAAATGATGATTTATTCAAATAAAACTAAAAATAAGGACTCGGGCGTTTTGTCATAGCTCCTGAACTAGAAGGAGTAAAAATACAAAGGACATTGCAAATGATAGCTTGGAATGTCCTTAATTCAAATATGTAATGTGCTGGCCGGCGCGACATGTAGTTTTCGTGCCAGAGCTTTCGGCGCAACTCAAGAAATGATGATTTATTCAAATAAAACTAAAAATAAGGACTCGGGCGTTTTGTCATAGCTCCTGAACTAGAAGGAGTAAAAATACAAAGGACATTGCAAATGATAGCTTGGAATGTCCTTAATTCAAATATGTAATGTGCTGGCCGGCGCGACATGTAGTTTTCGTGCCAGAGCTATCGGCGCAACTCAAGAAATGATGATTTATTCAAATAAAACTAAAAATAAGGACTCGGGCGTTTTGTCATAGCTCCTGAACTAGAAGGAGTAAAAATACAAAGGACATTGCAAATGATAGCTTGGAATGTCCTTAATTCAAATATGTAATGTGCTGGCCGGCGCGACATGTAGTTTTCGTGCCAGAGCTTTCGGCGCAACTCAAGAAATAATGATTTATTCAAATAAAACTAAAAATAAGGACTCGGGCGTTTTGTCATAGCTCCTGAACTAGAAGGAGTAAAAATACAAAGGACATTGCAAATGATAGCTTGGAATGTCCTTAATTCAAATATGTAATGTGCTGGCCGGCGCGACATGTAGTTTTCGTGCCAGAGCTATCGGCGCAACTCAAGAAATAATGATTTATTCAAATAAAACTAAAAATAAGGACTCGGGCGTTTTGTGATAGCTCCTGAACTAGAAGGAGTAAAAATACAAAGGACATTGCAAATGATAGCTTGGAATGTCCTTAATTCAAATATGTAATGTGCTGGCCGGCGCGACATGTAGTTTTCGTGCCAGAGCTATCGGCGCAACTCAAGAAATAATGATTTATTCAAATAAAACTAAAAATAAGGACTCGGACGTTTTGTGATAGCTCCTGAACTAGAAGGAGTAAAAATACAAAGGACATTGCAAATGATAGCTTGGAATGTCCTTAATTCAAATATGTAATGTGCTGGCCGGCGCGACATGTAGTTTTCGTGCCAGAGCTTTCGGCGCAACTCAAGAAATGATGATTTATTCAAATAAAACTAAAAATAAGGACTCGGGCGTTTTGTCATAGCTCCTGAACTAGAAGGAGTAAAAATACAAAGGACATTGCAAATGATAGCTTGGAATGTCCTTAATTCAAATATGTAATGTGCTGGCCGGCGCGACATGTAGTTTTCGTGCCAGAGCTATCGGCGCAACTCAAGAAATGATGATTTATTCAAATAAAACTAAAAATAAGGACTCGGACGTTTTGTGATAGCTCCTGAACTAGAAGGAGTAAAAATACAAAGGACATTGCAAATGATAGCTTGGAATGTCCTTAATTCAAATATGTAATGTGCTGGCCGGCGCGACATGTAGTTTTCGTGCCAGAGCTATCGGCGCAACTCAAGAAATAATGATTTATTCAAATAGAACTAAAAATAAGGACTCGGGCGTTTTGTCATAGCTCCTGAACTAGAAGGAGTAAAAATACAAAGGACATTGCAAATGATAGCTTGGAATGTCCTTAATTCAAATATGTAATGTGCTGGCCGGCGCGACATGTAGTTTTCGTGCCAGAGCTTTCGGCGCAACTCAAGAAATGATGATTTATTCAAATAAAACTAAAAATAAGGACTCGGGCGTTTTGTCATAGCTCCTGAACTAGAAGGAGTAAAAATACAAAGGACATTGCAAATGATAGCTTGGAATGTCCTTAATTCAAATATGTAATGTGCTGGCCGGCGCGACATGTAGTTTTCGTGCCAGAGCTATCGGCGCAACTCAAGAAATGATGATTTATTCAAATAAAACTAAAAATAAGGACTCGGGCGTTTTGTCATAGCTCCTGAACTAGAAGGAGTAAAAATACAAAGGACATTGTAAATGATAGCTTGGAATGTCCTTAATTCAAATATGTAATGTGCTGGCCGGCGCGACATGTAGTTTTCGTGCCAGAGCTTTCGGCGCAACTCAAGAAATAATGATTTATTCAAATAAAACTAAAAATAAGGACTCGGGCGTTTTGTCATAGCTCCTGAACTAGAAGGAGTAAAAATACAAAGGACATTGCAAATGATAGCTTGGAATGTCCTTAATTCAAATATGTAATGTGCTGGCCGGCGCGACATGTAGTTTTCGTGCCAGAGCTATCGGCGCAACTCAAGAAATGATGATTTATTCAAATAAAACTAAAAATAAGGACTCGGGCGTTTTGTCATAGCTCCTGAACTAGAAGGAGTAAAAATACAAAGGACATTGCAAATGATAGCTTGGAATGTCCTTAATTCAAATATGTAATGTGATGGCCGGCGCGACATGTAGTTTTCGTGCCAGAGCTTTCGGCGCAACTCAAGAAATAATGATTTATTCAAATAAAACTAAAAATAAGGACTCGGGCGTTTTGTCATAGCTCCTGAACTAGAAGGAGTAAAAATACAAAGGACATTGCAAATGATAGCTTGGAATGTCCTTAATTCAAATATGTAATGTGCTGGCCGGCGCGACATGTAGTTTTCGTGCCAGAGCTATCGGCGCAACTCAAGAAATAATGATTTATTCAAATAAAACTAAAAATAAGGACTCGGACGTTTTGTGATAGCTCCTGAACTAGAAGGAGTAAAAATACAAAGGACATTGCAAATGATAGCTTGGAATGTCCTTAATTCAAATATGTAATGTGCTGGCCGGCGCGACATGTAGTTTTCGTGCCAGAGCTATCGGCGCAACTCAAGAAATAATGATTTATTCAAATAAAACTAAAAATAAGGACTCGGACGTTTTGTGATAGCTCCTGAACTAGAAGGAGTAAAAATACAAAGGACATTGCAAATGATAGCTTGGAATGTCCTTAATTCAAATATGTAATGTGCTGGCCGGCGCGACATGTAGTTTTCGTGCCAGAGCTATCGGCGCAACTCAAGAAATAATGATTTATTCAAATAAAACTAAAAATAAGGACTCGGACGTTTTGTGATAGCTCCTGAACTAGAAGGAGTAAAAATACAAAGGACATTGCAAATGATAGCTTGGAATGTCCTTAATTCAAATATGTAATGTGCTGGCCGGCGCGACATGTAGTTTTCGTGCCAGAGCTATCGGCGCAACTCAAGAAATGATGATTTATTCAAATAAAACTAAAAATAAGGACTCGGGCGTTTTGTCATAGCTCCTGAACTAGAAGGAGTAAAAATACAAAGGACATTGTAAATGATAGCTTGGAATGTCCTTAATTCAAATATGTAATGTGCTGGCCGGCGCGACATGTAGTTTTCGTGCCAGAGCTTTCGGCGCAACTCAAGAAATAATGATTTATTCAAATAAAACTAAAAATAAGGACTCGGGCGTTTTGTCATAGCTCCTGAACTAGAAGGAGTAAAAATACAAAGGACATTGCAAATGATAGCTTGGAATGTCCTTAATTCAAATATGTAATGTGCTGGCCGGCGCGACATGTAGTTTTCGTGCCAGAGCTATCGGCGCAACTCAAGAAATGATGATTTATTCAAATAAAACTAAAAATAAGGACTCGGGCGTTTTGTCATAGCTCCTGAACTAGAAGGAGTAAAAATACAAAGGACATTGCAAATGATAGCTTGGAATGTCCTTAATTCAAATATGTAATGTGCTGGCCGGCGCGACATGTAGTTTTCGTGCCAGAGCTTTCGGCGCAACTCAAGAAATGATGATTTATTCAAATAAAACTAAAAATAAGGACTCGGGCGTTTTGTCATAGCTCCTGAACTAGAAGGAGTAAAAATACAAAGGACATTGCAAATGATAGCTTGGAATGTCCTTAATTCAAATATGTAATGTGCTGGCCGGCGCGACATGTAGTTTTCGTGCCAGAGCTATCGGCGCAACTCAAGAAATGATGATTTATTCAAATAAAACTAAAAATAAGGACTCGGGCGTTTTGTCATAGCTCCTGAACTAGAAGGAGTAAAAATACAAAGGACATTGCAAATGATAGCTTGGAATGTCCTTAATTCAAATATGTAATGTGCTGGCCGGCGCGACATGTAGTTTTCGTGCCAGAGCTTTCGGCGCAACTCAAGAAATAATGATTTATTCAAATAAAACTAAAAATAAGGACTCGGGCGTTTTGTCATAGCTCCTGAACTAGAAGGAGTAAAAATACAAAGGACATTGCAAATGATAGCTTGGAATGTCCTTAATTCAAATATGTAATGTGCTGGCCGGCGCGACATGTAGTTTTCGTGCCAGAGCTATCGGCGCAACTCAAGAAATAATGATTTATTCAAATAAAACTAAAAATAAGGACTCGGGCGTTTTGTGATAGCTCCTGAACTAGAAGGAGTAAAAATACAAAGGACATTGCAAATGATAGCTTGGAATGTCCTTAATTCAAATATGTAATGTGCTGGCCGGCGCGACATGTAGTTTTCGTGCCAGAGCTATCGGCGCAACTCAAGAAATAATGATTTATTCAAATAAAACTAAAAATAAGGACTCGGACGTTTTGTGATAGCTCCTGAACTAGAAGGAGTAAAAATACAAAGGACATTGCAAATGATAGCTTGGAATGTCCTTAATTCAAATATGTAATGTGCTGGCCGGCGCGACATGTAGTTTTCGTGCCAGAGCTTTCGGCGCAACTCAAGAAATGATGATTTATTCAAATAAAACTAAAAATAAGGACTCGGGCGTTTTGTCATAGCTCCTGAACTAGAAGGAGTAAAAATACAAAGGACATTGCAAATGATAGCTTGGAATGTCCTTAATTCAAATATGTAATGTGCTGGCCGGCGCGACATGTAGTTTTCGTGCCAGAGCTATCGGCGCAACTCAAGAAATAATGATTTATTCAAATAAAACTAAAAATAAGGACTCGGACGTTTTGTGATAGCTCCTGAACTAGAAGGAGTAAAAATACAAAGGACATTGCAAATGATAGCTTGGAATGTCCTTAATTCAAATATGTAATGTGCTGGCCGGCGCGACATGTAGTTTTCGTGCCAGAGCTATCGGCGCAACTCAAGAAATAATGATTTATTCAAATAGAACTAAAAATAAGGACTCGGGCGTTTTGTCATAGCTCCTGAACTAGAAGGAGTAAAAATACAAAGGACATTGCAAATGATAGCTTGGAATGTCCTTAATTCAAATATGTAATGTGCTGGCCGGCGCGACATGTAGTTTTCGTGCCAGAGCTTTCGGCGCAACTCAAGAAATGATGATTTATTCAAATAAAACTAAAAATAAGGACTCGGGCGTTTTGTCATAGCTCCTGAACTAGAAGGAGTAAAAATACAAAGGACATTGCAAATGATAGCTTGGAATGTCCTTAATTCAAATATGTAATGTGCTGGCCGGCGCGACATGTAGTTTTCGTGCCAGAGCTATCGGCGCAACTCAAGAAATGATGATTTATTCAAATAAAACTAAAAATAAGGACTCGGGCGTTTTGTCATAGCTCCTGAACTAGAAGGAGTAAAAATACAAAGGACATTGTAAATGATAGCTTGGAATGTCCTTAATTCAAATATGTAATGTGCTGGCCGGCGCGACATGTAGTTTTCGTGCCAGAGCTTTCGGCGCAACTCAAGAAATAATGATTTATTCAAATAAAACTAAAAATAAGGACTCGGGCGTTTTGTCATAGCTCCTGAACTAGAAGGAGTAAAAATACAAAGGACATTGCAAATGATAGCTTGGAATGTCCTTAATTCAAATATGTAATGTGCTGGCCGGCGCGACATGTAGTTTTCGTGCCAGAGCTATCGGCGCAACTCAAGAAATGATGATTTATTCAAATAAAACTAAAAATAAGGACTCGGGCGTTTTGTCATAGCTCCTGAACTAGAAGGAGTAAAAATACAAAGGACATTGCAAATGATAGCTTGGAATGTCCTTAATTCAAATATGTAATGTGATGGCCGGCGCGACATGTAGTTTTCGTGCCAGAGCTTTCGGCGCAACTCAAGAAATAATGATTTATTCAAATAAAACTAAAAATAAGGACTCGGGCGTTTTGTCATAGCTCCTGAACTAGAAGGAGTAAAAATACAAAGGACATTGCAAATGATAGCTTGGAATGTCCTTAATTCAAATATGTAATGTGCTGGCCGGCGCGACATGTAGTTTTCGTGCCAGAGCTATCGGCGCAACTCAAGAAATAATGATTTATTCAAATAAAACTAAAAATAAGGACTCGGACGTTTTGTGATAGCTCCTGAACTAGAAGGAGTAAAAATACAAAGGACATTGCAAATGATAGCTTGGAATGTCCTTAATTCAAATATGTAATGTGCTGGCCGGCGCGACATGTAGTTTTCGTGCCAGAGCTATCGGCGCAACTCAAGAAATAATGATTTATTCAAATAAAACTAAAAATAAGGACTCGGACGTTTTGTGATAGCTCCTGAACTAGAAGGAGTAAAAATACAAAGGACATTGCAAATGATAGCTTGGAATGTCCTTAATTCAAATATGTAATGTGCTGGCCGGCGCGACATGTAGTTTTCGTGCCAGAGCTATCGGCGCAACTCAAGAAATAATGATTTATTCAAATAAAACTAAAAATAAGGACTCGGACGTTTTGTGATAGCTCCTGAACTAGAAGGAGTAAAAATACAAAGGACATTGCAAATGATAGCTTGGAATGTCCTTAATTCAAATATGTAATGTGCTGGCCGGCGCGACATGTAGTTTTCGTGCCAGAGCTTTCGGCGCAACTCAAGAAATGATGATTTATTCAAATAAAACTAAAAATAAGGACTCGGGCGTTTTGTCATAGCTCCTGAACTAGAAGGAGTAAAAATACAAAGGACATTGCAAATGATAGCTTGGAATGTCCTTAATTCAAATATGTAATGTGCTGGCCGGCGCGACATGTAGTTTTCGTGCCAGAGCTATCGGCGCAACTCAAGAAATAATGATTTATTCAAATAAAACTAAAAATAAGGACTCGGACGTTTTGTGATAGCTCCTGAACTAGAAGGAGTAAAAATACAAAGGACATTGCAAATGATAGCTTGGAATGTCCTTAATTCAAATATGTAATGTGCTGGCCGGCGCGACATGTAGTTTTCGTGCCAGAGCTATCGGCGCAACTCAAGAAATAATGATTTATTCAAATAAAACTAAAAATAAGGACTCGGGCGTTTTGTCATAGCTCCTGAACTAGAAGGAGTAAAAATACAAAGGACATTGCAAATGATAGCTTGGAATGTCCTTAATTCAAATATGTAATGTGCTGGCCGGCGCGACATGTAGTTTTCGTGCCAGAGCTTTCGGCGCAACTCAAGAAATGATGATTTATTCAAATAAAACTAAAAATAAGGACTCGGGCGTTTTGTGATAGCTCCTGAACTAGAAGGAGTAAAAATACAAAGGACATTGCAAATGATAGCTTGGAATGTCCTTAATTCAAATATGTAATGTGCTGGCCGGCGCGACATGTAGTTTTCGTGCCAGAGCTATCGGCGCAACTCAAGAAATAATGATTTATTCAAATAAAACTAAAAATAAGGACTCGGGCGTTTTGTCATAGCTCCTGAACTAGAAGGAGTAAAAATACAAAGGACATTGCAAATGATAGCTTGGAATGTCCTTAATTCAAATATGTAATGTGCTGGCCGGCGCGACATGTAGTTTTCGTGCCAGAGCTATCGGCGCAACTCAAGAAATAATGATTTATTCAAATAAAACTAAAAATAAGGACTCGGACGTTTTGTGATAGCTCCTGAACTAGAAGGAGTAAAAATACAAAGGACATTGCAAATGATAGCTTGGAATGTCCTTAATTCAAATATGTAATGTGCTGGCCGGCGCGACATGTAGTTTTCGTGCCAGAGCTTTCGGCGCAACTCAAGAAATGATGATTTATTCAAATAAAACTAAAAATAAGGACTCGGGCGTTTTGTCATAGCTCCTGAACTAGAAGGAGTAAAAATACAAAGGACATTGCAAATGATAGCTTGGAATGTCCTTAATTCAAATATGTAATGTGCTGGCCGGCGCGACATGTAGTTTTCGTGCCAGAGCTATCGGCGCAACTCAAGAAATAATGATTTATTCAAATAAAACTAAAAATAAGGACTCGGGCGTTTTGTCATAGCTCCTGAACTAGAAGGAGTAAAAATACAAAGGACATTGCAAATGATAGCTTGGAATGTCCTTAATTCAAATATGTAATGTGCTGGCCGGCGCGACATGTAGTTTTCGTGCCAGAGCTTTCGGCGCAACTCAAGAAATAATGATTTATTCAAATAAAACTAAAAATAAGGACTCGGGCGTTTTGTCATAGCTCCTGAACTAGAAGGAGTAAAAATACAAGGTACATTGCAAAAGATAGCCTGTGATGTCCTGAATTCAAATCTGCAAAGTACTTGGCTGTGCCACTTGTAGTTTTCGTGCCACAGTTGTTCACGCAATGCAAAAAATGATGGTTTATTCATAATACTAAAAATAAGGGCTCCGGAGTTTTGTCATAGCTCCCGAACTAGAAGGAGTAAAAATACAAGGTACATTGCAAAAGATAGCCTGTGATGTCCTGAATTCAAATCTGCAAAGGACCTGGCTGTGCCACTTGTAGTTTTCGTGCCACGGTTGTTCACGCAATGCAAAAAATGATGGTTTATTCATAATACTAAAAATAAGGGCTCCGGAGTTTTGTCATAGCTCCCGAACTAGAAGGAGTAAAAATACAAGGTACATTGCAAAAGATAGCCTGTGATGTCCTGAATTCAAATCTGCAAAGTACTTGGCTGTGCCACTTGTAGTTTTCGTGCCACAGTTGTTCACGCAATGCAAAAAATGATGGTTTATTCATAATACTAAAAATAAGGGCTCGGGAGTTTTGTCATAGCTCCCGAACTAGAAGGAGTAAAAATACAAGGTACATTGCAAAAGATAGCCTGTGATGTCCTGAATTCAAATCTGCAAAGTACTTGGCTGTGCCACTTGTAGTTTTCGTGCGACAGCTGTTCACGCAATGCAAAAAATGATGATTTATTCATAATACTAAAAATAAGGGCTCCGGAGTTTTGTCATAGCTCCCGAACTAGAAGGAGTAAAAATACAAGGTACATTGCAAAAGATAGCCTGTGATGTCCTGAATTCAAATCTGCAAAGGACTTGGCTGTGCAACTTGCAGTTTTCGTGCCACAGCTTTTGGCGAAATGCAAAAAATGATGATTTATTCATATAAAACTAAAAATAAGGGCTCCGGAGTTTTGTCATAGCTCCCGAACTAGAAGGAGTAAAAATACAAGGTACATTGCAAAAGATAGCCTGTGATGTCCTGAATTCAAATCTGCAAAGTACTTGGCTGTGCCACTTGTAGTTTTCGTGCCACAGTTGTTCACGCAATGCAAAAAATGATGGTTTATTCATAATACTAAAAATAAGGGCTCCGGAGTTTTGTCATAGCTCCCGAACTAGAAGGAGTAAAAATACAAGGTACATTGCAAAAGATAGCCTGTGATGTCCTGAATTCAAATCTGCAAAGTACTTGGCTGTGCCACTTGTAGTTTTCGTGCCACAGTTGTTCACGCAATGCAAAAAATGATGGTTTATTCATAATACTAAAAATAAGGGCTCCGGAGTTTTGTCATAGCTCCCGAAATAGAAGGAGTAAAAATACAAGGTACATTGCAAAAGATAGCCTGTGATGTCCTGAATTCAAATCTGCAAAGTACTTGGCTGTGCCACTTGTAGTTTTCGTGCCACAGTTGTTCACGCAATGCAAAAAATGATGGTTTATTCATAATACTAAAAATAAGGGCTCCGGAGTTTTGTCATAGCTCCCGAACTAGAAGGAGTAAAAATACAAGGTACATTGCAAAAGATAGCCTGTGATGTCCTGAATTCAAATCTGCAAAGGACCTGGCTGTGCCACTTGTAGTTTTCGTGCCACGGTTGTTCACGCAATGCAAAAAATGATGGTTTATTCATAATACTAAAAATAAGGGCTCCGGAGTTTTGTCATAGCTCCCGAACTAGAAGGAGTAAAAATACAAAGTACATTGCAAAAGATAGCCTGTGATGTCCTGAATTCAAATCTGCAAAGTACTTGGCTGTGCCACTTGTAGTTTTCGTGCCACAGTTGTTCACGCAATGCAAAAAATGATGGTTTATTCATAATACTAAAAATAAGGGCTCCGGAGTTTTGTCATAGCTCCCGAACTAGAAGGAGTAAAAATACAAGGTACATTGCAAAAGATAGCCTGTGATGTCCTGAATTCAAATCTGCAAAGTACTTGGCTGTGCCACTTGCAGTTTTCGTGCGACAGCTGTTCACGCAATGCAAAAAATGATGATTTATTCATAATACTAAAAATAAGGGCTCCGGAGTTTTGTCATAGCTCCCGAACTAGAAGGAGTAAAAATACAAGGTACATTGCAAAAGATAGCCTGTGATGTCCTGAATTCAAATCTGCAAAGGACTTGGCTGTGCAACTTGCAGTTTTCGTGCCACAGCTTTTGGCGAAATGC
Source organism: Bombylius major (assembly GCA_932526495.1). Taxonomy (NCBI): domain Eukaryota; kingdom Metazoa; phylum Arthropoda; class Insecta; order Diptera; family Bombyliidae; genus Bombylius; species Bombylius major. Next base: position 386,836 of record OW052048.1, read on the forward strand.
AAAAAATGATGATTTATTCATATAAAACTAAAAATAAGGGCTCCGGAGTTTTGTCATAGCTCCCGAACTAGAAGGAGTAAAAATACAAGGTACATTGAAAATGATAGCTTATAATGTCCTGAATTCGAATCTGCAAAGGACCTGGCTGTGCGACTTCTAGTTTTCGTGCGACAGCTGTTCACGCAATGCAAAAAATGATGATTTATTCATAATACTAAAAATAAGGGCTCCGGAGTTTTGTCATAGCTCCCGAACTAGAAGGAGTAAAAATACAAGGTACATTGCAAAAGATAGCCTGTGATGTCCTGAATTCAAATCTGCAAAGGACTTGGCTGTGCAACTTGCAGTTTTCGTGCCACAGCTTTTGGCGAAATGCAAAAAATGATGATTTATTCATATAAAACTAAAAATAAGGGCTCCGGAGTTTTGTCATAGCTCCCGAACTAGAAGGAGTAAAAATACAAGGTACATTGCAAAAGATAGCCTGTGATGTCCTGAATTCAAATCTGCAAAGTACTTGGCTGTGCCACTTGTAGTTTTCGTGCCACAGTTGTTCACGCAATGCAAAAAATGATGGTTTATTCATAATACTAAAAATAAGGGCTCCGGAGTTTTGTCATAGCTCCCGAACTAGAAGGAGTAAAAATACAAGGTACATTGCAAAAGATAGCCTGTGATGTCCTGAATTCAAATCTGCAAAGTACTTGGCTGTGCCACTTGTAGTTTTCGTGCCACAGTTGTTCACGCAATGCAAAAAATGATGGTTTATTCATAATACTAAAAATAAGGGCTCCGGAGTTTTGTCATAGCTCCCGAACTAGAAGGAGTAAAAATACAAGGTACATTGCAAAAGATAGCCTGTGATGTCCTGAATTCAAATCTGCAAAGGACCTGGCTGTGCCACTTGTAGTTTTCGTGCCACGGTTGTTCACGCAATGCAAAAAATGATGGTTTATTCATAATACTAAAAATAAGGGCTCCGGAGTTTTGTCATAGCTCCCGAACTAGAAGGAGTAAAAATACAAGGTACATTGCAAAAGATAGCTTGGAATGTCCTTAATTCAAATATGTAATGTGCTGGCCGGCGCGACATGTAGTTTTCGTGCCAGAGCTATCGGCGCAACTCAAGAAATAATGATTTATTCAAATAAAACTAAAAATAAGGACTCGGACGTTTTGTGATAGCTCCTGAACTAGAAGGAGTAAAAATACAAAGGACATTGCAAATGATAGCTTGGAATGTCCTTAATTCAAATATGTAATGTGCTGGCCGGCGCGACATGTAGTTTTCGTGCCAGAGCTATCGGCGCAACTCAAGAAATAATGATTTATTCAAATAAAACTAAAAATAAGGACTCGGACGTTTTGTGATAGCTCCTGAACTAGAAGGAGTAAAAATACAAAGGACATTGCAAATGATAGCTTGGAATGTCCTTAATTCAAATATGTAATGTGCTGGCCGGCGCGACATGTAGTTTTCGTGCCAGAGCTTTCGGCGCAACTCAAGAAATGATGATTTATTCAAATAAAACTAAAAATAAGGACTCGGGCGTTTTGTCATAGCTCCTGAACTAGAAGGAGTAAAAATACAAAGGACATTGCAAATGATAGCTTGGAATGTCCTTAATTCAAATATGTAATGTGCTGGCCGGCGCGACATGTAGTTTTCGTGCCAGAGCTATCGGCGCAACTCAAGAAATAATGATTTATTCAAATAAAACTAAAAATAAGGACTCGGACGTTTTGTCATAGCTCCTGAACTAGAAGGAGTAAAAATACAAAGGACATTGCAAATGATAGCTTGGAATGTCCTTAATTCAAATATGTAATGTGCTGGCCGGCGCGACATGTAGTTTTCGTGCCAGAGCTATCGGCGCAACTCAAGAAATAATGATTTATTCAAATAAAACTAAAAATAAGGACTCGGGCGTTTTGTCATAGCTCCTGAACTAGAAGGAGTAAAAATACAAAGGACATTGCAAATGATAGCTTGGAATGTCCTTAATTCAAATATGTAATGTGCTGGCCGGCGCGACATGTAGTTTTCGTGCCAGAGCTTTCGGCGCAACTCAAGAAATGATGATTTATTCAAATAAAACTAAAAATAAGGACTCGGGCGTTTTGTCATAGCTCCTGAACTAGAAGGAGTAAAAATACAAAGGACATTGCAAATGATAGCTTGGAATGTCCTTAATTCAAATATGTAATGTGCTGGCCGGCGCGACATGTAGTTTTCGTGCCAGAGCTATCGGCGCAACTCAAGAAATGATGATTTATTCAAATAAAACTAAAAATAAGGACTCGGGCGTTTTGTCATAGCTCCTGAACTAGAAGGAGTAAAAATACAAAGGACATTGTAAATGATAGCTTGGAATGTCCTTAATTCAAATATGTAATGTGCTGGCCGGCGCGACATGTAGTTTTCGTGCCAGAGCTTTCGGCGCAACTCAAGAAATAATGATTTATTCAAATAAAACTAAAAATAAGGACTCGGGCGTTTTGTCATAGCTCCTGAACTAGAAGGAGTAAAAATACAAAGGACATTGCAAATGATAGCTTGGAATGTCCTTAATTCAAATATGTAATGTGCTGGCCGGCGCGACATGTAGTTTTCGTGCCAGAGCTATCGGCGCAACTCAAGAAATGATGATTTATTCAAATAAAACTAAAAATAAGGACTCGGGCGTTTTGTCATAGCTCCTGAACTAGAAGGAGTAAAAATACAAAGGACATTGCAAATGATAGCTTGGAATGTCCTTAATTCAAATATGTAATGTGCTGGCCGGCGCGACATGTAGTTTTCGTGCCAGAGCTTTCGGCGCAACTCAAGAAATGATGATTTATTCAAATAAAACTAAAAATAAGGACTCGGGCGTTTTGTCATAGCTCCTGAACTAGAAGGAGTAAAAATACAAAGGACATTGCAAATGATAGCTTGGAATGTCCTTAATTCAAATATGTAATGTGCTGGCCGGCGCGACATGTAGTTTTCGTGCCAGAGCTATCGGCGCAACTCAAGAAATGATGATTTATTCAAATAAAACTAAAAATAAGGACTCGGGCGTTTTGTCATAGCTCCTGAACTAGAAGGAGTAAAAATACAAAGGACATTGCAAATGATAGCTTGGAATGTCCTTAATTCAAATATGTAATGTGCTGGCCGGCGCGACATGTAGTTTTCGTGCCAGAGCTTTCGGCGCAACTCAAGAAATAATGATTTATTCAAATAAAACTAAAAATAAGGACTCGGGCGTTTTGTCATAGCTCCTGAACTAGAAGGAGTAAAAATACAAAGGACATTGCAAATGATAGCTTGGAATGTCCTTAATTCAAATATGTAATGTGCTGGCCGGCGCGACATGTAGTTTTCGTGCCAGAGCTATCGGCGCAACTCAAGAAATAATGATTTATTCAAATAAAACTAAAAATAAGGACTCGGACGTTTTGTGATAGCTCCTGAACTAGAAGGAGTAAAAATACAAAGGACATTGCAAATGATAGCTTGGAATGTCCTTAATTCAAATATGTAATGTGCTGGCCGGCGCGACATGTAGTTTTCGTGCCAGAGCTATCGGCGCAACTCAAGAAATAATGATTTATTCAAATAAAACTAAAAATAAGGACTCGGACGTTTTGTGATAGCTCCTGAACTAGAAGGAGTAAAAATACAAAGGACATTGCAAATGATAGCTTGGAATGTCCTTAATTCAAATATGTAATGTGCTGGCCGGCGCGACATGTAGTTTTCGTGCCAGAGCTATCGGCGCAACTCAAGAAATAATGATTTATTCAAATAAAACTAAAAATAAGGACTCGGACGTTTTGTCATAGCTCCTGAACTAGAAGGAGTAAAAATACAAAGGACATTGCAAATGATAGCTTGGAATGTCCTTAATTCAAATATGTAATGTGCTGGCCGGCGCGACATGTAGTTTTCGTGCCAGAGCTTTCGGCGCAACTCAAGAAATGATGATTTATTCAAATAAAACTAAAAATAAGGACTCGGGCGTTTTGTCATAGCTCCTGAACTAGAAGGAGTAAAAATACAAAGGACATTGCAAATGATAGCTTGGAATGTCCTTAATTCAAATATGTAATGTGCTGGCCGGCGCGACATGTAGTTTTCGTGCCAGAGCTATCGGCGCAACTCAAGAAATAATGATTTATTCAAATAAAACTAAAAATAAGGACTCGGACGTTTTGTGATAGCTCCTGAACTAGAAGGAGTAAAAATACAAAGGACATTGCAAATGATAGCTTGGAATGTCCTTAATTCAAATATGTAATGTGCTGGCCGGCGCGACATGTAGTTTTCGTGCCAGAGCTATCGGCGCAACTCAAGAAATAATGATTTATTCAAATAGAACTAAAAATAAGGACTCGGGCGTTTTGTCATAGCTCCTGAACTAGAAGGAGTAAAAATACAAAGGACATTGCAAATGATAGCTTGGAATGTCCTTAATTCAAATATGTAATGTGCTGGCCGGCGCGACATGTAGTTTTCGTGCCAGAGCTTTCGGCGCAACTCAAGAAATGATGATTTATTCAAATAAAACTAAAAATAAGGACTCGGGCGTTTTGTCATAGCTCCTGAACTAGAAGGAGTAAAAATACAAAGGACATTGCAAATGATAGCTTGGAATGTCCTTAATTCAAATATGTAATGTGCTGGCCGGCGCGACATGTAGTTTTCGTGCCAGAGCTATCGGCGCAACTCAAGAAATGATGATTTATTCAAATAAAACTAAAAATAAGGACTCGGGCGTTTTGTCATAGCTCCTGAACTAGAAGGAGTAAAAATACAAAGGACATTGTAAATGATAGCTTGGAATGTCCTTAATTCAAATATGTAATGTGCTGGCCGGCGCGACATGTAGTTTTCGTGCCAGAGCTTTCGGCGCAACTCAAGAAATAATGATTTATTCAAATAAAACTAAAAATAAGGACTCGGGCGTTTTGTCATAGCTCCTGAACTAGAAGGAGTAAAAATACAAAGGACATTGCAAATGATAGCTTGGAATGTCCTTAATTCAAATATGTAATGTGCTGGCCGGCGCGACATGTAGTTTTCGTGCCAGAGCTATCGGCGCAACTCAAGAAATGATGATTTATTCAAATAAAACTAAAAATAAGGACTCGGGCGTTTTGTCATAGCTCCTGAACTAGAAGGAGTAAAAATACAAAGGACATTGCAAATGATAGCTTGGAATGTCCTTAATTCAAATATGTAATGTGATGGCCGGCGCGACATGTAGTTTTCGTGCCAGAGCTTTCGGCGCAACTCAAGAAATAATGATTTATTCAAATAAAACTAAAAATAAGGACTCGGGCGTTTTGTCATAGCTCCTGAACTAGAAGGAGTAAAAATACAAAGGACATTGCAAATGATAGCTTGGAATGTCCTTAATTCAAATATGTAATGTGCTGGCCGGCGCGACATGTAGTTTTCGTGCCAGAGCTATCGGCGCAACTCAAGAAATAATGATTTATTCAAATAAAACTAAAAATAAGGACTCGGACGTTTTGTGATAGCTCCTGAACTAGAAGGAGTAAAAATACAAAGGACATTGCAAATGATAGCTTGGAATGTCCTTAATTCAAATATGTAATGTGCTGGCCGGCGCGACATGTAGTTTTCGTGCCAGAGCTATCGGCGCAACTCAAGAAATAATGATTTATTCAAATAAAACTAAAAATAAGGACTCGGCCGTTTTGTGATAGCTCCTGAACTAGAAGGAGTAAAAATACAAAGGACATTGCAAATGATAGCTTGGAATGTCCTTAATTCAAATATGTAATGTGCTGGCCGGCGCGACATGTAGTTTTCGTGCCAGAGCTATCGGCGCAACTCAAGAAATAATGATTTATTCAAATAAAACTAAAAATAAGGACTCGGACGTTTTGTCATAGCTCCTGAACTAGAAGGAGTAAAAATACAAAGGACATTGCAAATGATAGCTTGGAATGTCCTTAATTCAAATATGTAATGTGCTGGCCGGCGCGACATGTAGTTTTCGTGCCAGAGCTTTCGGCGCAACTCAAGAAATGATGATTTATTCAAATAAAACTAAAAATAAGGACTCGGGCGTTTTGTCATAGCTCCTGAACTAGAAGGAGTAAAAATACAAAGGACATTGCAAATGATAGCTTGGAATGTCCTTAATTCAAATATGTAATGTGCTGGCCGGCGCGACATGTAGTTTTCGTGCCAGAGCTATCGGCGCAACTCAAGAAATAATGATTTATTCAAATAAAACTAAAAATAAGGACTCGGACGTTTTGTGATAGCTCCTGAACTAGAAGGAGTAAAAATACAAAGGACATTGCAAATGATAGCTTGGAATGTCCTTAATTCAAATATGTAATGTGCTGGCCGGCGCGACATGTAGTTTTCGTGCCAGAGCTATCGGCGCAACTCAAGAAATAATGATTTATTCAAATAAAACTAAAAATAAGGACTCGGGCGTTTTGTCATAGCTCCTGAACTAGAAGGAGTAAAAATACAAAGGACATTGCAAATGATAGCTTGGAATGTCCTTAATTCAAATATGTAATGTGCTGGCCGGCGCGACATGTAGTTTTCGTGCCAGAGCTTTCGGCGCAACTCAAGAAATGATGATTTATTCAAATAAAACTAAAAATAAGGACTCGGGCGTTTTGTCATAGCTCCTGAACTAGAAGGAGTAAAAATACAAAGGACATTGCAAATGATAGCTTGGAATGTCCTTAATTCAAATATGTAATGTGCTGGCCGGCGCGACATGTAGTTTTCGTGCCAGAGCTATCGGCGCAACTCAAGAAATGATGATTTATTCAAATAAAACTAAAAATAAGGACTCGGGCGTTTTGTCATAGCTCCTGAACTAGAAGGAGTAAAAATACAAAGGACATTGTAAATGATAGCTTGGAATGTCCTTAATTCAAATATGTAATGTGCTGGCCGGCGCGACATGTAGTTTTCGTGCCAGAGCTTTCGGCGCAACTCAAGAAATAATGATTTATTCAAATAAAACTAAAAATAAGGACTCGGGCGTTTTGTCATAGCTCCTGAACTAGAAGGAGTAAAAATACAAAGGACATTGCAAATGATAGCTTGGAATGTCCTTAATTCAAATATGTAATGTGCTGGCCGGCGCGACATGTAGTTTTCGTGCCAGAGCTATCGGCGCAACTCAAGAAATGATGATTTATTCAAATAAAACTAAAAATAAGGACTCGGGCGTTTTGTCATAGCTCCTGAACTAGAAGGAGTAAAAATACAAAGGACATTGCAAATGATAGCTTGGAATGTCCTTAATTCAAATATGTAATGTGCTGGCCGGCGCGACATGTAGTTTTCGTGCCAGAGCTTTCGGCGCAACTCAAGAAATGATGATTTATTCAAATAAAACTAAAAATAAGGACTCGGGCGTTTTGTCATAGCTCCTGAACTAGAAGGAGTAAAAATACAAAGGACATTGCAAATGATAGCTTGGAATGTCCTTAATTCAAATATGTAATGTGCTGGCCGGCGCGACATGTAGTTTTCGTGCCAGAGCTATCGGCGCAACTCAAGAAATGATGATTTATTCAAATAAAACTAAAAATAAGGACTCGGGCGTTTTGTCATAGCTCCTGAACTAGAAGGAGTAAAAATACAAAGGACATTGCAAATGATAGCTTGGAATGTCCTTAATTCAAATATGTAATGTGCTGGCCGGCGCGACATGTAGTTTTCGTGCCAGAGCTTTCGGCGCAACTCAAGAAATAATGATTTATTCAAATAAAACTAAAAATAAGGACTCGGGCGTTTTGTCATAGCTCCTGAACTAGAAGGAGTAAAAATACAAAGGACATTGCAAATGATAGCTTGGAATGTCCTTAATTCAAATATGTAATGTGCTGGCCGGCGCGACATGTAGTTTTCGTGCCAGAGCTATCGGCGCAACTCAAGAAATAATGATTTATTCAAATAAAACTAAAAATAAGGACTCGGACGTTTTGTGATAGCTCCTGAACTAGAAGGAGTAAAAATACAAAGGACATTGCAAATGATAGCTTGGAATGTCCTTAATTCAAATATGTAATGTGCTGGCCGGCGCGACATGTAGTTTTCGTGCCAGAGCTATCGGCGCAACTCAAGAAATAATGATTTATTCAAATAAAACTAAAAATAAGGACTCGGACGTTTTGTGATAGCTCCTGAACTAGAAGGAGTAAAAATACAAAGGACATTGCAAATGATAGCTTGGAATGTCCTTAATTCAAATATGTAATGTGCTGGCCGGCGCGACATGTAGTTTTCGTGCCAGAGCTATCGGCGCAACTCAAGAAATAATGATTTATTCAAATAAAACTAAAAATAAGGACTCGGACGTTTTGTGATAGCTCCTGAACTAGAAGGAGTAAAAATACAAAGGACATTGCAAATGATAGCTTGGAATGTCCTTAATTCAAATATGTAATGTGCTGGCCGGCGCGACATGTAGTTTTCGTGCCAGAGCTTTCGGCGCAACTCAAGAAATGATGATTTATTCAAATAAAACTAAAAATAAGGACTCGGGCGTTTTGTCATAGCTCCTGAACTAGAAGGAGTAAAAATACAAAGGACATTGCAAATGATAGCTTGGAATGTCCTTAATTCAAATATGTAATGTGCTGGCCGGCGCGACATGTAGTTTTCGTGCCAGAGCTATCGGCGCAACTCAAGAAATAATGATTTATTCAAATAAAACTAAAAATAAGGACTCGGACGTTTTGTGATAGCTCCTGAACTAGAAGGAGTAAAAATACAAAGGACATTGCAAATGATAGCTTGGAATGTCCTTAATTCAAATATGTAATGTGCTGGCCGGCGCGACATGTAGTTTTCGTGCCAGAGCTATCGGCGCAACTCAAGAAATAATGATTTATTCAAATAAAACTAAAAATAAGGACTCGGGCGTTTTGTCATAGCTCCTGAACTAGAAGGAGTAAAAATACAAAGGACATTGCAAATGATAGCTTGGAATGTCCTTAATTCAAATATGTAATGTGCTGGCCGGCGCGACATGTAGTTTTCGTGCCAGAGCTTTCGGCGCAACTCAAGAAATGATGATTTATTCAAATAAAACTAAAAATAAGGACTCGGGCGTTTTGTCATAGCTCCTGAACTAGAAGGAGTAAAAATACAAAGGACATTGCAAATGATAGCTTGGAATGTCCTTAATTCAAATATGTAATGTGCTGGCCGGCGCGACATGTAGTTTTCGTGCCAGAGCTATCGGCGCAACTCAAGAAATGATGATTTATTCAAATAAAACTAAAAATAAGGACTCGGGCGTTTTGTCATAGCTCCTGAACTAGAAGGAGTAAAAATACAAAGGACATTGTAAATGATAGCTTGGAATGTCCTTAATTCAAATATGTAATGTGCTGGCCGGCGCGACATGTAGTTTTCGTGCCAGAGCTTTCGGCGCAACTCAAGAAATAATGATTTATTCAAATAAAACTAAAAATAAGGACTCGGGCGTTTTGTCATAGCTCCTGAACTAGAAGGAGTAAAAATACAAAGGACATTGCAAATGATAGCTTGGAATGTCCTTAATTCAAATATGTAATGTGCTGGCCGGCGCGACATGTAGTTTTCGTGCCAGAGCTATCGGCGCAACTCAAGAAATGATGATTTATTCAAATAAAACTAAAAATAAGGACTCGGGCGTTTTGTCATAGCTCCTGAACTAGAAGGAGTAAAAATACAAAGGACATTGTAAATGATAGCTTGGAATGTCCTTAATTCAAATATGTAATGTGCTGGCCGGGCGCGACATGTAGTTTTCGTGCCAGAGCTTTCGGCGCAACTCAAGAAATAATGATTTATTCAAATAAAACTAAAAATAAGGACTCGGGCGTTTTGTCATAGCTCCTGAACTAGAAGGAGTAAAAATACAAAGGACATTGCAAATGATAGCTTGGAATGTCCTTAATTCAAATATGTAATGTGCTGGCCGGCGCGACATGTAGTTTTCGTGCCAGAGCTATCGGCGCAACTCAAGAAATGATGATTTATTCAAATAAAACTAAAAATAAGGACTCGGGCGTTTTGTCATAGCTCCTGAACTAGAAGGAGTAAAAATACAAAGGACATTGCAAATGATAGCTTGGAATGTCCTTAATTCAAATATGTAATGTGCTGGCCGGCGCGACATGTAGTTTTCGTGCCAGAGCTATCGGCGCAACTCAAGAAATGATGATTTATTCAAATAAAACTAAAAATAAGGACTCGGGCGTTTTGTCATAGCTCCTGAACTAGAAGGAGTAAAAATACAAAGTACATTGTAACTGATAGCTTGGAATGTCCTTAATTCAAATATGTAATGTGCTGGCCGGCGCGACATGTAGTTTTCGTGCCAGAGCTTTCGGCGCAACTCAAGAAATAATGATTTATTCAAATAAAACTAAAAATAAGGACTCGGGCGTTTTGTCATAGCTCCTGAACTAGAAGGAGTAAAAATACAAAGGACATTGCAAATGATAGCTTGGAATGTCCTTAATTCAAATATGTAATGTGCTGGCCGGCGCGACATGTAGTTTTCGTGCCAGAGCTATCGGCGCAACTCAAGAAATAATGATTTATTCAAATAAAACTAAAAATAAGGACTCGGACGTTTTGTGATAGCTCCTGAACTAGAAGGAGTAAAAATACAAAGGACATTGTAAATGATAGCTTGGAATGTCCTTAATTCAAATATGTAATGTGCTGGCCGGCGCGACATGTAGTTTTCGTGCCAGAGCTATCGGCGCAACTCAAGAAATAATGATTTATTTAAATAAAACTAAAAATAAGGACTCGGGCGTTTTGTCATAGCTCCTGAACTAGAAGGAGTAAAAATACAAAGGACATTGCAAATGATAGCTTGGAATGTCCTTAATTCAAATATGTAATGTGCTGGCCGGCGCGACATGTAGTTTTCGTGCCAGAGCTTTCGGCGCAACTCAAGAAATGATGATTTATTCAAATAAAACTAAAAATAAGGACTCGGGCGTTTTGTCATAGCTCCTGAACTAGAAGGAGTAAAAATACAAAGGACATTGCAAATGATAGCTTGGAATGTCCTTAATTCAAATATGTAATGTGCTGGCCGGCCCGACATGTAGTTTTCGTGCCAGAGCTATCGGCGCAACTCAAGAAATGATGATTTATTCAAATAAAACTAAAAATAAGGACTCGGGCGTTTTGTCATAGCTCCTGAACTAGAAGGAGTAAAAATACAAAAGACATTGCAAATGATAGCTTGGAATGTCCTTAATTCAAATATGTAATGTGCTGGCCGGCGCGACATGTAGTTTTCGTGCCAGAGCTTTCGGCGCAACTCAAGAAATGATGATTTATTCAAATAAAACTAAAAATAAGGACTCGGGTGTTTTGTCATAGCTCCTGAACTAGAAGGAGTAAAAATACAAAGGACATTTCAAATGATAGCTTGGAATGTCCTTAATTCAAATATGTAATGTGCTGGCCGGCGCGACATGTAGTTTTCGTGCCAGAGCTATCGGCGCAACTCAAGAAATGATGATTTATTCAAATAAAACTAAAAATAAGGACTCGGGCGTTTTGTCATAGCTCCTGAACTAGAAGGAGTAAAAATACAAAGGACATTGCAAATGATAGCTTGGAATGTCCTTAATTCAAATATGTAATGTGCTGGCCGGCGCGACATGTAGTTTTCGTGCCAGAGCTTTCGGCGCAACTCAAGAAATAATGATTTATTCAAATAAAACTAAAAATAAGGACTCGGGCGTTTTGTCATAGCTCCTGAACTAGAAGGAGTAAAAATACAAAGGACATTGTAAATGATAGCTTGGAATGTCCTTAATTCAAATATGTAATGTGCTGGCCGGCGCGACATGTAGTTTTCGTGCCAGAGCTTTCGGCGCAACTCAAGAAATAATGATTTATTCAAATAAAACTAAAAATAAGGACTCGGGCGTTTTGTCATAGCTCCTGAACTAGAAGGAGTAAAAATACAAAGGACATTGCAAATGATAGCTTGGAATGTCCTTAATTTAAATATGTAATGTGCTGGCCGGCGCGACATGTAGTTTTCGTGCCAGAGCTTTCGGCGCAACTCAAGAAATGATGATTTATTCAAATAAAACTAAAAATAAGGACTCGGGCGTTTTGTCATAGCTCCTGAACTAGAAGGAGTAAAAATACAAAGGACATTGCAAATGATAGCTTGGAATGTCCTTAATTCAAATATGTAATGTGCTGGCCGGCGCGACATGTAGTTTTCGTGCCAGAGCTATCGGCGCAACTCAAGAAATGATGATTTATTCAAATAAAACTAAAAATAAGGACTCGGGCGTTTTGTCATAGCTCCTGAACTAGAAGGAGTAAAAATACAAAGGACATTGCAAATGATAGCTTGGAATGTCCTTAATTCAAATATGTAATGTGCTGGCCGGCGCGACATGTAGTTTTCGTGCCAGAGCTATCGGCGCAACTCAAGAAATGATGATTTATTCAAATAAAACTAAAAATAAGGACTCGGGCGTTTTGTCATAGCTCCTGAACTAGAAGGAGTAAAAATACAAAGGACATTGCAAATGATAGCTTGGAATGTCCTTAATTCAAATATGTAATGTGCTGGCCGGCGCGACATGTAGTTTTCGTGCCAGAGCTTTCGGCGCAACTCAAGAAATAATGATTTATTCAAATAAAACTAAAAATAAGGACTCGGGCGTTTTGTCATAGCTCCTGAACTAGAAGGAGTAAAAATACAAAGGACATTGCAAATGATAGCTTGGAATGTCCTTAATTCAAATATGTAATGTGCTGGCCGGCGCGACATGTAGTTTTCGTGCCAGAGCTATCGGCGCAACTCAAGAAATAATGATTTATTCAAATAAAACTAAAAATAAGGACTCGGACGTTTTGTGATAGCTCCTGAACTAGAAGGAGTAAAAATACAAAGGACATTGCAAATGATAGCTTGGAATGTCCTTAATTCAAATATGTAATGTGCTGGCCGGCGCGACATGTAGTTTTCGTGCCAGAGCTATCGGCGCAACTCAAGAAATAATGATTTATTCAAATAAAACTAAAAATAAGGACTCGGACGTTTTGTGATAGCTCCTGAACTAGAAGGAGTAAAAATACAAAGGACATTGCAAATGATAGCTTGGAATGTCCTTAATTCAAATATGTAATGTGCTGGCCGGCGCGACATGTAGTTTTCGTGCCAGAGCTTTCGGCGCAACTCAAGAAATAATGATTTATTCAAATAAAACTAAAAATAAGGACTCGGGCGTTTTGTCATAGCTCCTGAACTAGAAGGAGTAAAAATACAAAGGACATTGCAAATGATAGCTTGGAATGTCCTTAATTCAAATATGTAATGTGCTGGCCGGCGCGACATGTAGTTTTCGTGCCAGAGCTTTCGGCGCAACTCAAGAAATAATGATTTATTCAAATAAAACTAAAAATAAGGACTCGGGCGTTTTGTCATAGCTCCTGAACTAGAAGGAGTAAAAATACAAAGGACATTGCAAATGATAGCTTGGAATGTCCTTAATTCAAATATGTAATGTGCTGGCCGGCGCGACATGTAGTTTTCGTGCCAGAGCTATCGGCGCAACTCAAGAAATGATGATTTATTCAAATAAAACTAAAAATAAGGACTCGGGCGTTTTGTCATAGCTCCTGAACTAGAAGGAGTAAAAATACAAAGGACATTGCAAATGATAGCTTGGAATGTCCTTAATTCAAATATGTAATGTGCTGGCCGGCGCGACATGTAGTTTTCGTGCCAGAGCTATCGGCGCAACTCAAGAAATGATGATTTATTCAAATAAAACTAAAAATAAGGACTCGGGCGTTTTGTCATAGCTCCTGAACTAGAAGGAGTAAAAATACAAAGGACATTGCAAATGATAGCTTGGAATGTCCTTAATTCAAATATGTAATGTGCTGGCCGGCGCGACATGTAGTTTTCGTGCCAGAGCTTTCGGCGCAACTCAAGAAATAATGATTTATTCAAATAAAACTAAAAATAAGGACTCGGGCGTTTTGTCATAGCTCCTGAACTAGAAGGAGTAAAAATACAAAGGACATTGCAAATGATAGCTTGGAATGTCCTTAATTCAAATATGTAATGTGCTGGCCGGCGCGACATGTAGTTTTCGTGCCAGAGCTATCGGCGCAACTCAAGAAATAATGATTTATTCAAATAAAACTAAAAATAAGGACTCGGACGTTTTGTGATAGCTCCTGAACTAGAAGGAGTAAAAATACAAAGGACATTGCAAATGATAGCTTGGAATGTCCTTAATTCAAATATGTAATGTGCTGGCCGGCGCGACATGTAGTTTTCGTGCCAGAGCTATCGGCGCAACTCAAGAAATAATGATTTATTCAAATAAAACTAAAAATAAGGACTCGGACGTTTTGTGATAGCTCCTGAACTAGAAGGAGTAAAAATACAAAGGACATTGCAAATGATAGCTTGGAATGTCCTTAATTCAAATATGTAATGTGCTGGCCGGCGCGACATGTAGTTTTCGTGCCAGAGCTATCGGCGCAACTCAAGAAATAATGATTTATTCAAATAAAACTAAAAATAAGGACTCGGGCGTTTTGTCATAGCTCCTGAACTAGAAGGAGTAAAAATACAAAGGACATTGCAAATGATAGCTTGGAATGTCCTTAATTCAAATATGTAATGTGCTGGTCGGCGCGACATGTAGTTTTCGTGCCAGAGCTTTCGGCGCAACTCAAGAAATGATGATTTATTCAAATAAAACTAAAAATAAGGACTCGGGCGTTTTGTCATAGCTCCTGAACTAGAAGGAGTAAAAATACAAAGGACATTGCAAATGATAGCTTGGAATGTCCTTAATTCAAATATGTAATGTGCTGGCCGGCGCGACATGTAGTTTTCGTGCCAGAGCTATCGGCGCAACTCAAGAAATAATGATTTATTCAAATAAAACTAAAAATAAGGACTCGGGCGTTTTGTCATAGCTCCTGAACTAGAAGGAGTAAAAATACAAAGGACATTGCAAATGATAGCTTGGAATGTCCTTAATTCAAATATGTAATGTGCTGGCCGGCGCGACATGTAGTTTTCGTGCCAGAGCTTTCGGCGCAACTCAAGAAATGATGATTTATTCAAATAAAACTAAAAATAAGGACTCGGGCGTTTTGTCATAGCTCCTGAACTAGAAGGAGTAAAAATACAAAGGACATTGCAAATGATAGCTTGGAATGTCCTTAATTCAAATATGTAATGTGCTGGCCGGCGCGACATGTAGTTTTCGTGCCAGAGCTATCGGCGCAACTCAAGAAATGATGATTTATTCAAATAAAACTAAAAATAAGGACTCGGGCGTTTTGTCATAGCTCCTGAACTAGAAGGAGTAAAAATACAAAGGACATTGTAAATGATAGCTTGGAATGTCCTTAATTCAAATATGTAATGTGCTGGCCGGCGCGACATGTAGTTTTCGTGCCAGAGCTTTCGGCGCAACTCAAGAAATAATGATTTATTCAAATAAAACTAAAAATAAGGACTCGGGCGTTTTGTCATAGCTCCTGAACTAGAAGGAGTAAAAATACAAAGGACATTGCAAATGATAGCTTGGAATGTCCTTAATTCAAAGATGTAATGTGCTGGCCGGCGCGACATGTAGTTTTCGTGCCAGAGCTATCGGCGCAACTCAAGAAATGATGATTTATTCAAATAAAACTAAAAATAAGGACTCGGGCGTTTTGTCATAGCTCCTGAACTAGAAGGAGTAAAAATACAAAGGACATTGCAAATGATAGCTTGGAATGTCCTTAATTCAAATATGTAATGTGCTGGCCGGCGCGACATGTAGTTTTCGTGCCAGAGCTTTCGGCGCAACTCAAGAAATGATGATTTATTCAAATAAAACTAAAAATAAGGACTCGGGCGTTTTGTCATAGCTCCTGAACTAGAAGGAGTAAAAATACAAAGGACATTGCAAATGATAGCTTGGAATGTCCTTAATTCAAATATGTAATGTGCTGGCCGGCGCGACATGTAGTTTTCGTGCCAGAGCTATCGGCGCAACTCAAGAAATGATGATTTATTCAAATAAAACTAAAAATAAGGACTCGGGCGTTTTGTCATAGCTCCTGAACTAGAAGGAGTAAAAATACAAAGTACATTGTAACTGATAGCTTGGAATGTCCTTAATTCAAATATGTAATGTGCTGGCCGGCGCGACATGTAGTTTTCGTGCCAGAGCTATCGGCGCAACTCAAGAAATAATGATTTATTCAAATAAAACTAAAAATAAGGACTCGGGCGTTTTGTCATAGCTCCTGAACTAGAAGGAGTAAAAATACAAAGGACATTGCAAATGATAGCTTGGAATGTCCTTAATTCAAATATGTAATGTGCTGGCCGGCGCGACATGTAGTTTTCGTGCCAGAGCTATCGGCGCAACTCAAGAAATAATGATTTATTCAAATAAAACTAAAAATAAGGACTCGGACGTTTTGTGATAGCTCCTGAACTAGAAGGAGTAAAAATACAAAGGACATTGCAAATGATAGCTTGGAATGTCCTTAATTCAAATATGTAATGTGCTGGCCGGCGCGACATGTAGTTTTCGTGCCAGAGCTATCGGCGCAACTCAAGAAATAATGATTTATTCAAATAAAACTAAAAATAAGGACTCGGACGTTTTGTGATAGCTCCTGAACTAGAAGGAGTAAAAATACAAAGGACATTGTAAATGATAGCTTGGAATGTCCTTAATTCAAATATGTAATGTGCTGGCCGGCGCGACATGTAGTTTTCGTGCCAGAGCTATCGGCGCAACTCAAGAAATAATGATTTATTCAAATAAAACTAAAAATAAGGACTCGGGCGTTTTGTCATAGCTCCTGAACTAGAAGGAGTAAAAATACAAAGGACATTGTAAATGATAGCTTGGAATGTCCTTAATTCAAATATGTAATGTGCTGGCCGGCGCGACATGTAGTTTTCGTGCCAGAGCTTTCGGCGCAACTCAAGAAATGATGATTTATTCAAATAAAACTAAAAATAAGGACTCGGGCGTTTTGTCATAGCTCCTGAACTAGAAGGAGTAAAAATACAAAGGACATTGCAAATGATAGCTTGGAATGTCCTTAATTCAAATATGTAATGTGCTGGCCGGCGCGACATGTAGTTTTCGTGCCAGAGCTATCGGCGCAACTCAAGAAATGATGATTTATTCAAATAAAACTAAAAATAAGGACTCGGGCGTTTTGTCATAGCTCCTGAACTAGAAGGAGTAAAAATACAAAGGACATTGCAAATGATAGCCTGGAATGTCCTTAATTCAAATATGTAATGTGCTGGCCGGCGCGACATGTACTTTTCGTGCCAGAGCTTTCGGCGCAACTCAAGAAATAATGATTTATTCAAATAAAACTAAAAATAAGGACTCGGGCGTTTTGTCATAGCTCCTGAACTAGAAGGAGTAAAAATACAAAGGACATTGCAAATGATAGCTTGGAATGTCCTTAATTCAAATATGTAATGTGCTGGCCGGCGCGACATGTAGTTTTCGTGCCAGAGCTTTCGGCGCAACTCAAGAAATAATGATTTATTCAAATAAAACTAAAAATAAGGACTCGGGCGTTTTGTCATAGCTCCTGAACTAGAAGGAGTAAAAATACAAAGGACATTGCAAATGATAGCTTGGAATGTCCTTAATTCAAATATGTAATGTGCTGGCCGGCGCGACATGTAGTTTTCGTGCCAGAGCTATCGGCGCAACTCAAGAAATGATGATTTATTCAAATAAAACTAAAAATAAGGACTCGGGCGTTTTGTCATAGCTCCTGAACTAGAAGGAGTAAAAATACAAAGGACATTGCAAATGATAGCTTGGAATGTCCTTAATTCAAATATGTAATGTGCTGGCCGGCGCGACATGTAGTTTTCGTGCCAGAGCTATCGGCGCAACTCAAGAAATGATGATTTATTCAAATAAAACTAAAAATAAGGACTCGGGCGTTTTGTCATAGCTCCTGAACTAGAAGGAGTAAAAATACAAAGGACATTGCAAATGATAGCTTGGAATGTCCTTAATTCAAATATGTAATGTGCTGGCCGGCGCGACATGTAGTTTTCGTGCCAGAGCTTTCGGCGCAACTCAAGAAATAATGATTTATTCAAATAAAACTAAAAATAAGGACTAGGGCGTTTTGTCATAGCTCCTGAACTAGAAGGAGTAAAAATACAAAGGACATTGCAAATGATAGCTTGGAATGTCCTTAATTCAAATATGTAATGTGCTGGCCGGCGCGACATGTAGTTTTCGTGCCAGAGCTATCGGCGCAACTCAAGAAATAATGATTTATTCAAATAAAACTAAAAATAAGGACTCGGACGTTTTGTGATAGCTCCTGAACTAGAAGGAGTAAAAATACAAAGGACATTGCAAATGATAGCTTGGAATGTCCTTAATTCAAATATGTAATGTGCTGGCCGGCGCGACATGTAGTTTTCGTGCCAGAGCTATCGGCGCAACTCAAGAAATAATGATTTATTCAAATAAAACGAAAAATAAGGACTCGGACGTTTTGTGATAGCTCCTGAACTAGAAGGAGTAAAAATACAAAGGACATTGCAAATGATAGCTTGGAATGTCCTTAATTCAAATATGTAATGTGCTGGCCGGCGCGACATGTAGTTTTCGTGCCAGAGCTATCGGCGCAACTCAAGAAATAATGATTTATTCAAATAAAACTAAAAATAAGGACTCGGACGTTTTGTGATAGCTCCTGAACTAGAAGGAGTAAAAATACAAAGGACATTGCAAATGATAGCTTGGAATGTCCTTAATTCAAATATGTAATGTGCTGGTCGGCGCGACATGTAGTTTTCGTGCCAGAGCTTTCGGCGCAACTCAAGAAATGATGATTTATTCAAATAAAACTAAAAATAAGGACTCGGGCGTTTTGTCATAGCTCCTGAACTAGAAGGAGTAAAAATACAAAGGACATTGCAAATGATAGCTTGGAATGTCCTTAATTCAAATATGTAATGTGCTGGCCGGCGCGACATGTAGTTTTCGTGCCAGAGCTATCGGCGCAACTCAAGAAATAATGATTTATTCAAATAAAACTAAAAATAAGGACTCGGACGTTTTGTGATAGCTCCTGAACTAGAAGGAGTAAAAATACAAAGGACATTGCAAATGATAGCTTGGAATGTCCTTAATTCAAATATGTAATGTGCTGGCCGGCGCGACATGTAGTTTTCGTGCCAGAGCTATCGGCGCAACTCAAGAAATAATGATTTATTCAAATAAAACTAAAAATAAGGACTCGGGCGTTTTGTCATAGCTCCTGAACTAGAAGGAGTAAAAATACAAAGGACATTGCAAATGATAGCTTGGAATGTCCTTAATTCAAATATGTAATGTGCTGGCCGGCGCGACATGTAGTTTTCGTGCCAGAGCTTTCGGCGCAACTCAAGAAATGATGATTTATTCAAATAAAACTAAAAATAAGGACTCGGGCGTTTTGTCATAGCTCCTGAACTAGAAGGAGTAAAAATACAAAGGACATTGCAAATGATAGCTTGGAATGTCCTTAATTCAAATATGTAATGTGCTGGCCGGCGCGACATGTAGTTTTCGTGCCAGAGCTATCGGCGCAACTCAAGAAATGATGATTTATTCAAATAAAACTAAAAATAAGGACTCGGGCGTTTTGTCATAGCTCCTGAACTAGAAGGAGTAAAAATACAAAGGACATTGTAAATGATAGCTTGGAATGTCCTTAATTCAAATATGTAATGTGCTGGCCGGCGCGACATGTAGTTTTCGTGCCAGAGCTTTCGGCGCAACTCAAGAAATAATGATTTATTCAAATAAAACTAAAAATAAGGACTCGGGCGTTTTGTCATAGCTCCTGAACTAGAAGGAGTAAAAATACAAAGGACATTGCAAATGATAGCTTGGAATGTCCTTAATTCAAATATGTAATGTGCTGGCCGGCGCGACATGTAGTTTTCGTGCCAGAGCTATCGGCGCAACTCAAGAAATTATGATTTATTCAAATAAAACTAAAAATAAGGACTCGGGCGTTTTGTCATAGCTCCTGAACTAGAAGGAGTAAAAATACAAAGGACATTGCAAATGATAGCTTGGAATGTCCTTAATTCAAATATGTAATGTGCTGGCCGGCGCGACATGTAGTTTTCGTGCCAGAGCTTTCGGCGCAACTCAAGAAATGATGATTTATTCAAATAAAACTAAAAATAAGGACTCGGGCGTTTTGTCATAGCTCCTGAACTAGAAGGAGTAAAAATACAAAGGACATTGCAAATGATAGCTTGGAATGTCCTTAATTCAAATATGTAATGTGCTGGCCGGCGCGACATGTAGTTTTCGTGCCAGAGCTATCGGCGCAACTCAAGAAATGATGATTTATTCAAATAAAACTAAAAATAAGGACTCGGGCGTTTTGTCATAGCTCCTGAACTAGAAGGAGTAAAAATACAAAGTACATTGTAACTGATAGCTTGGAATGTCCTTAATTCAAATATGTAATGTGCTGGCCGGCGCGACATGTAGTTTTCGTGCCAGAGCTTTCGGCGCAACTCAAGAAATAATGATTTATTCAAATAAAACTAAAAATAAGGACTCGGGCGTTTTGTCATAGCTCCTGAACTAGAAGGAGTAAAAATACAAAGGACATTGCAAATGATAGCTTGGAATGTCCTTAATTCAAATATGTAATGTGCTGGCCGGCGCGACATGTAGTTTTCGTGCCAGAGCTATCGGCGCAACTCAAGAAATAATGATTTATTCAAATAAAACTAAAAATAAGGACTCGGACGTTTTGTGATAGCTCCTGAACTAGAAGGAGTAAAAATACAAAGGACATTGCAAATGATAGCTTGGAATGTCCTTAATTCAAATATGTAATGTGCTGGCCGGCGCGACATGTAGTTTTCGTGCCAGAGCTATCGGCGCAACTCAAGAAATAATGATTTATTCAAATAAAACTAAAAATAAGGACTCGGACGTTTTGTGATAGCTCCTGAACTAGAAGGAGTAAAAATACAAAGGACATTGCAAATGATAGCTTGGAATGTCCTTAATTCAAATATGTAATGTGCTGGCCGGCGCGACATGTAGTTTTCGTGCCAGAGCTATCGGCGCAACTCAAGAAATAATGATTTATTCAAATAAAACTAAAAATAAGGACTCGGGCGTTTTGTCATAGCTCCTGAACTAGAAGGAGTAAAAATACAAAGGACATTGTAAATGATAGCTTGGAATGTCCTTAATTCAAATATGTAATGTGCTGGCCGGCGCGACATGTAGTTTTCGTGCCAGAGCTTTCGGCGCAACTCAAGAAATGATGATTTATTCAAATAAAACTAAAAATAAGGACTCGGGCGTTTTGTCATAGCTCCTGAACTAGAAGGAGTAAAAATACAAAGGACATTGCAAATGATAGCTTGGAATGTCCTTAATTCAAATATGTAATGTGCTGGCCGGCGCGACATGTAGTTTTCGTGCCAGAGCTATCGGCGCAACTCAAGAAATGATGATTTATTCAAATAAAACTAAAAATAAGGACTCGGGCGTTTTGTCATAGCTCCTGAACTAGAAGGAGTAAAAATACAAAGGACATTGTAAATGATAGCTTGGAATGTCCTTAATTCAAATATGTAATGTGCTGGCCGGCGCGACATGTAGTTTTCGTGCCAGAGCTTTCGGCGCAACTCAAGAAATAATGATTTATTCAAATAAAACTAAAAATAAGGACTCGGGCGTTTTGTCATAGCTCCTGAACTAGAAGGAGTAAAAATACAAAGGACATTGCAAATG
Source organism: Bombylius major (assembly GCA_932526495.1). Taxonomy (NCBI): domain Eukaryota; kingdom Metazoa; phylum Arthropoda; class Insecta; order Diptera; family Bombyliidae; genus Bombylius; species Bombylius major. Next base: position 408,667 of record OW052048.1, read on the forward strand.
ATAGCTTGGAATGTCCTTAATTCAAATATGTAATGTGCTGGCCGGCGCGACATGTAGTTTTCGTGCCAGAGCTATCGGCGCAACTCAAGAAATGATGATTTATTCAAATAAAACTAAAAATAAGGACTCGGGCGTTTTGTCATAGCTCCTGAACTAGAAGGAGTAAAAATACAAAGGACATTGCAAATGATAGCTTGGAATGTCCTTAATTCAAATATGTAATGTGCTGGCCGGCGCGACATGTAGTTTTCGTGCCAGAGCTATCGGCGCAACTCAAGAAATGATGATTTATTCAAATAAAACTAAAAATAAGGACTCGGGCGTTTTGTCATAGCTCCTGAACTAGAAGGAGTAAAAATACAAAGGACATTGCAAATGATAGCTTGGAATGTCCTTAATTCAAATATGTAATGTGCTGGCCGGCGCGACATGTAGTTTTCGTGCCAGAGCTTTCGGCGCAACTCAAGAAATGATGATTTATTCAAATAAAACTAAAAATAAGGACTCGGGTGTTTTGTCATAGCTCCTGAACTAGAAGGAGTAAAAATACAAAGGACATTTCAAATGATAGCTTGGAATGTCCTTAATTCAAATATGTAATGTGCTGGCCGGCGCGACATGTAGTTTTCGTGCCAGAGCTATCGGCGCAACTCAAGAAATGATGATTTATTCAAATAAAACTAAAAATAAGGACTCGGGCGTTTTGTCATAGCTCCTGAACTAGAAGGAGTAAAAATACAAAGGACATTGTAAATGATAGCTTGGAATGTCCTTAATTCAAATATGTAATGTGCTGGCCGGCGCGACATGTAGTTTTCGTGCCAGAGCTTTCGGCGCAACTCAAGAAATAATGATTTATTCAAATAAAACTAAAAATAAGGACTCGGGCGTTTTGTCATAGCTCCTGAACTAGAAGGAGTAAAAATACAAAGGACATTGCAAATGATAGCTTGGAATGTCCTTAATTCAAATATGTAATGTGCTGGCCGGCGCGACATGTAGTTTTCGTGCCAGAGCTATCGGCGCAACTCAAGAAATGATGATTTATTCAAATAAAACTAAAAATAAGGACTCGGGCGTTTTGTCATAGCTCCTGAACTAGAAGGAGTAAAAATACAAAGGACATTGCAAATGATAGCTTGGAATGTCCTTAATTCAAATATGTAATGTGCTGGCCGGCGCGACATGTAGTTTTCGTGCCAGAGCTATCGGCGCAACTCAAGAAATGATGATTTATTCAAATAAAACTAAAAATAAGGACTCGGGCGTTTTGTCATAGCTCCTGAACTAGAAGGAGTAAAAATACAAAGGACATTGCAAATGATAGCTTGGAATGTCCTTAATTCAAATATGTAATGTGCTGGCCGGCGCGACATGTAGTTTTCGTGCCAGAGCTATCGGCGCAACTCAAGAAATAATGATTTATTCAAATAAAACTAAAAATAAGGACTCGGACGTTTTGTGATAGCTCCTGAACTAGAAGGAGTAAAAATACAAAGGACATTGCAAATGATAGCTTGGAATGTCCTTAATTCAAATATGTAATGTGCTGGCCGGCGCGACATGTAGTTTTCGTGCCAGAGCTATCGGCGCAACTCAAGAAATAATGATTTATTCAAATAAAACTAAAAATAAGGACTCGGGCGTTTTGTCATAGCTCCTGAACTAGAAGGAGTAAAAATACAAAGAACATTGCAAATGATAGCTTGGAATGTCCTTAATTCAAATATGTAATGTGCTGGCCGGCGCGACATGTAGTTTTCGTGCCAGAGCTTTCGGCGCAACTCAAGAAATGATGATTTATTCAAATAAAACTAAAAATAAGGACTCGGGCGTTTTGTCATAGCTCCTGAACTAGAAGGAGTAAAAATACAAAGGACATTGCAAATGATAGCTTGGAATGTCCTTAATTCAAATGTGTAATGTGCTGGCCGGCGCGACATGTAGTTTTCGTGCCAGAGCTATCGGCGCAACTCAAGAAATGATGATTTATTCAAATAAAACTAAAAATAAGGACTCGGGCGTTTTGTCATAGCTCCTGAACTAGAAGGAGTAAAAATACAAAGGACATTGCAAATGATAGCTTGGAATGTCCTTAATTCAAATATGTAATGTGCTGGCCGGCGCGACATGTAGTTTTCGTGCCAGAGCTATCGGCGCAACTCAAGAAATGATGATTTATTCAAATAAAACTAAAAATAAGGACTCGGGCGTTTTGTCATAGCTCCTGAACTAGAAGGAGTAAAAATACAAAGGACATTGTAAATGATAGCTTGGAATGTCCTTAATTCAAATATGTAATGTGCTGGCCGGCGCGACATGTAGTTTTCGTGCCAGAGCTTTCGGCGCAACTCAAGAAATAATGATTTATTCAAATAAAACTAAAAATAAGGACTCGGGCGTTTTGTCATAGCTCCTGAACTAGAAGGAGTAAAAATACAAAGGACATTGCAAATGATAGCTTGGAATGTCCTTAATTCAAATATGTAATGTGCTGGCCGGCGCGACATGTAGTTTTCGTGCCAGAGCTATCGGCGCAACTCAAGAAATGATGATTTATTCAAATAAAACTAAAAATAAGGACTCGGGCGTTTTGTCATAGCTCCTGAACTAGAAGGAGTAAAAATACAAAGGACATTGCAAATGATAGCTTGGAATGTCCTTAATTCAAATATGTAATGTGCTGGCCGGCGCGACATGTAGTTTTCGTGCCAGAGCTTTCGGCGCAACTCAAGAAATGATGATTTATTCAAATAAAACTAAAAATAAGGACTCGGGCGTTTTGTCATAGCTCCTGAACTAGAAGGAGTAAAAATACAAAGGACATTGCAAATGATAGCTTGGAATGTCCTTAATTCAAATATGTAATGTGCTGGCCGGCGCGACATGTAGTTTTCGTGCCAGAGCTATCGGCGCAACTCAAGAAATGATGATTTATTCAAATAAAACTAAAAATAAGGACTCGGGCGTTTTGTCATAGCTCCTGAACTAGAAGGAGTAAAAATACAAAGTACATTGTAACTGATAGCTTGGAATGTCCTTAATTCAAATATGTAATGTGCTGGCCGGCGCGACATGTAGTTTTCGTGCCAGAGCTTTCGGCGCAACTCAAGAAATAATGATTTATTCAAATAAAACTAAAAATAAGGACTCGGGCGTTTTGTCATAGCTCCTGAACTAGAAGGAGTAAAAATACAAAGGACATTGCAAATGATAGCTTGGAATGTCCTTAATTCAAATATGTAATGTGCTGGCCGGCGCGACATGTAGTTTTCGTGCCAGAGCTATCGGCGCAACTCAAGAAATAATGATTTATTCAAATAAAACTAAAAATAAGGACTCGGACGTTTTGTGATAGCTCCTGAACTAGAAGGAGTAAAAATACAAAGGACATTGCAAATGATAGCTTGGAATGTCCTTAATTCAAATATGTAATGTGCTGGCCGGCGCGACATGTAGTTTTCGTGCCAGAGCTATCGGCGCAACTCAAGAAATAATGATTTATTCAAATAAAACTAAAAATAAGGACTCGGACGTGTTGTGATAGCTCCTGAACTAGAAGGAGTAAAAATACAAAGGACATTGCAAATGATAGCTTGGAATGTCCTTAATTCAAATATGTAATGTGCTGGCCGGCGCGACATGTAGTTTTCGTGCCAGAGCTATCGGCGCAACTCAAGAAATAATGATTTATTCAAATAAAACTAAAAATAAGGACTCGGGCGTTTTGTCATAGCTCCTGAACTAGAAGGAGTAAAAATACAAAGGACATTGCAAATGATAGCTTGGAATGTCCTTAATTCAAATATGTAATGTGCTGGCCGGCGCGACATGTAGTTTTCGTGCCAGAGCTTTCGGCGCAACTCAAGAAATGATGATTTATTCAAATAAAACTAAAAATAAGGACTCGGGCGTTTTGTCATAGCTCCTGAACTAGAAGGAGTAAAAATACAAAGGACATTGCAAATGATAGCTTGGAATGTCCTTAATTCAAATATGTAATGTGCTGGCCGGCGCGACATGTAGTTTTCGTGCCAGAGCTATCGGCGCAACTCAAGAAATGATGATTTATTCAAATAAAACTAAAAATAAGGACTCGGGCGTTTTGTCATAGCTCCTGAACTAGAAGGAGTAAAAATACAAAGGACATTGTAAATGATAGCTTGGAATGTCCTTAATTCAAATATGTAATGTGCTGGCCGGCGCGACATGTAGTTTTCGTGCCAGAGCTTTCGGCGCAACTCAAGAAATAATGATTTATTCAAATAAAACTAAAAATAAGGACTCGGGCGTTTTGTCATAGCTCCTGAACTAGAAGGAGTAAAAATACAAAGGACATTGCAAATGATAGCTTGGAATGTCCTTAATTCAAATATGTAATGTGCTGGCCGGCGCGACATGTAGTTTTCGTGCCAGAGCTATCGGCGCAACTCAAGAAATGATGATTTATTCAAATAAAACTAAAAATAAGGACTCGGGCGTTTTGTCATAGCTCCTGAACTAGAAGGAGTAAAAATACAAAGGACATTGCAAATGATAGCTTGGAATGTCCTTAATTCAAATATGTAATGTGCTGGCCGGCGCGACATGTAGTTTTCGTGCCAGAGCTATCGGCGCAACTCAAGAAATGATGATTTATTCAAATAAAACTAAAAATAAGGACTCGGGCGTTTTGTCATAGCTCCTGAACTAGAAGGAGTAAAAATACAAAAGACATTGCAAATGATAGCTTGGAATGTCCTTAATTCAAATATGTAATGTGCTGGCCGGCGCGACATGTAGTTTTCGTGCCAGAGCTTTCGGCGCAACTCAAGAAATGATGATTTATTCAAATAAAACTAAAAATAAGGACTCGGGTGTTTTGTCATAGCTCCTGAACTAGAAGGAGTAAAAATACAAAGGACATTTCAAATGATAGCTTGGAATGTCCTTAATTCAAATATGTAATGTGCTGGCCGGCGCGACATGTAGTTTTCGTGCCAGAGCTATCGGCGCAACTCAAGAAATGATGATTTATTCAAATAAAACTAAAAATAAGGACTCGGGCGTTTTGTCATAGCTCCTGAACTAGAAGGAGTAAAAATACAAAGGACATTGTAAATGATAGCTTGGAATGTCCTTAATTCAAATATGTAATGTGCTGGCCGGCGCGACATGTAGTTTTCGTGCCAGAGCTTTCGGCGCAACTCAAGAAATAATGATTTATTCAAATAAAACTAAAAATAAGGACTCGGGCGTTTTGTCATAGCTCCTGAACTAGAAGGAGTAAAAATACAAAGGACATTGCAAATGATAGCTTGGAATGTCCTTAATTCAAATATGTAATGTGCTGGCCGGCGCGACATGTAGTTTTCGTGCCAGAGCTATCGGCGCAACTCAAGAAATGATGATTTATTCAAATAAAACTAAAAATAAGGACTCGGGCGTTTTGTCATAGCTCCTGAACTAGAAGGAGTAAAAATACAAAGGACATTGCAAATGATAGCTTGGAATGTCCTTAATTCAAATATGTAATGTGCTGGCCGGCGCGACATGTAGTTTTCGTGCCAGAGCTATCGGCGCAACTCAAGAAATGATGATTTATTCAAATAAAACTAAAAATAAGGACTCGGGCGTTTTGTCATAGCTCCTGAACTAGAAGGAGTAAAAATACAAAGGACATTGCAAATGATAGCTTGGAATGTCCTTAATTCAAATATGTAATGTGCTGGCCGGCGCGACATGTAGTTTTCGTGCCAGAGCTATCGGCGCAACTCAAGAAATAATGATTTATTCAAATAAAACTAAAAATAAGGACTCGGACGTTTTGTGATAGCTCCTGAACTAGAAGGAGTAAAAATACAAAGGACATTGCAAATGATAGCTTGGAATGTCCTTAATTCAAATATGTAATGTGCTGGCCGGCGCGACATGTAGTTTTCGTGCCAGAGCTATCGGCGCAACTCAAGAAATAATGATTTATTCAAATAAAACTAAAAATAAGGACTCGGGCGTTTTGTCATAGCTCCTGAACTAGAAGGAGTAAAAATACAAAGGACATTGCAAATGATAGCTTGGAATGTCCTTAATTCAAATATGTAATGTGCTGGCCGGCGCGACATGTAGTTTTCGTGCCAGAGCTTTCGGCGCAACTCAAGAAATGATGATTTATTCAAATAAAACTAAAAATAAGGACTCGGGCGTTTTGTCATAGCTCCTGAACTAGAAGGAGTAAAAATACAAAGGACATTGCAAATGATAGCTTGGAATGTCCTTAATTCAAATATGTAATGTGCTGGCCGGCGCGACATGTAGTTTTCGTGCCAGAGCTATCGGCGCAACTCAAGAAATGATGATTTATTCAAATAAAACTAAAAATAAGGACTCGGGCGTTTTGTCATAGCTCCTGAACTAGAAGGAGTAAAAATACAAAGGATATTGTAAATGATAGCTTGGAATGTCCTTAATTCAAATATGTAATGTGCTGGCCGGCGCGACATGTAGTTTTCGTGCCAGAGCTTTCGGCGCAACTCAAGAAATAATGATTTATTCAAATAAAACTAAAAATAAGGACTCGGGCGTTTTGTCATAGCTCCTGAACTAGAAGGAGTAAAAATACAAAGGACATTGCAAATGATAGCTTGGAATGTCCTTAATTCAAATATGTAATGTGCTGGCCGGCGCGACATGTAGTTTTCGTGCCAGAGCTATCGGCGCAACTCAAGAAATGATGATTTATTCAAATAAAACTAAAAATAAGGACTCGGGCGTTTTGTCATAGCTCCTGAACTAGAAGGAGTAAAAATACAAAGGACATTGCAAATGATAGCTTGGAATGTCCTTAATTCAAATATGTAATGTGCTGGCCGGCGCGACATGTAGTTTTCGTGCCAGAGCTATCGGCGCAACTCAAGAAATGATGATTTATTCAAATAAAACTAAAAATAAGGACTCGGGCGTTTTGTCATAGCTCCTGAACTAGAAGGAGTAAAAATACAAAGGACATTGCAAATGATAGCTTGGAATGTCCTTAATTCAAATATGTAATGTGCTGGCCGGCGCGACATGTAGTTTTCGTGCCAGAGCTTTCGGCGCAACTCAAGAAATGATGATTTATTCAAATAAAACTAAAAATAAGGACTCGGGTGTTTTGTCATAGCTCCTGAACTAGAAGGAGTAAAAATACAAAGGACATTTCAAATGATAGCTTGGAATGTCCTTAATTCAAATATGTAATGTGCTGGCCGGCGCGACATGTAGTTTTCGTGCCAGAGCTATCGGCGCAACTCAAGAAATGATGATTTATTCAAATAAAACTAAAAATAAGGACTCGGGCGTTTTGTCATAGCTCCTGAACTAGAAGGAGTAAAAATACAAAGGACATTGTAAATGATAGCTTGGAATGTCCTTAATTCAAATATGTAATGTGCTGGCCGGCGCGACATGTAGTTTTCGTGCCAGAGCTTTCGGCGCAACTCAAGAAATGATGATTTATTCAAATAAAACTAAAAATAAGGACTCGGGCGTTTTGTCATAGCTCCTGAACTAGAAGGAGTAAAAATACAAAGGACATTGCAAATGATAGCTTGGAATGTCCTTAATTCAAATATGTAATGTGCTGGCCGGCGCGACATGTAGTTTTCGTGCCAGAGCTTTCGGCGCAACTCAAGAAATGATGATTTATTCAAATAAAACTAAAAATAAGGACTCGGGTGTTTTGTCATAGCTCCTGAACTAGAAGGAGTAAAAATACAAAGGACATTGCAAATGATAGCTTGGAATGTCCTTAATTCAAATATGTAATGTGCTGGCCGGCGCGACATGTAGTTTTCGTGCCAGAGCTATCGGCGCAACTCAAGAAATGATGATTTATTCAAATAAAACTAAAAATAAGGACTCGGGCGTTTTGTCATAGCTCCTGAACTAGAAGGAGTAAAAATACAAAGGACATTGCAAATGATAGCTTGGAATGTCCTTAATTCAAATATGTAATGTGCTGGCCGGCGCGACATGTAGTTTTCGTGCCAGAGCTTTCGGCGCAACTCAAGAAATGATGATTTATTCAAATAAAACTAAAAATAAGGACTCGGGTGTTTTGTCATAGCTCCTGAACTAGAAGGAGTAAAAATACAAAGGACATTTCAAATGATAGCTTGGAATGTCCTTAATTCAAATATGTAATGTGCTGGCCGGCGCGACATGTAGTTTTCGTGCCAGAGCTATCGGCGCAACTCAAGAAATGATGATTTATTCAAATAAAACTAAAAATAAGGACTCGGGCGTTTTGTCATAGCTCCTGAACTAGAAGGAGTAAAAATACAAAGGACATTGTAAATGATAGCTTGGAATGTCCTTAATTCAAATATGTAATGTGCTGGCCGGCGCGACATGTAGTTTTCGTGCCAGAGCTATCGGCGCAACTCAAGAAATGATGATTTATTCAAATAAAACTAAAAATAAGGACTCGGGCGTTTTGTCATAGCTCCTGAACTAGAAGGAGTAAAAATACAAAGGACATTGTAAATGATAGCTTGGAATGTCCTTAATTCAAATATGTAATGTGCTGGCCGGCGCGACATGTAGTTTTCGTGCCAGAGCTTTCGGCGCAACTCAAGAAATAATGATTTATTCAAATAAAACTAAAAATAAGGACTCGGGCGTTTTGTCATAGCTCCTGAACTAGAAGGAGTAAAAATACAAAGGACATTGCAAATGATAGCTTGGAATGTCCTTAATTCAAATATGTAATGTGCTGGCCGGCGCGACATGTAGTTTTCGTGCCAGAGCTATCGGCGCAACTCAAGAAATGATGATTTATTCAAATAAAACTAAAAATAAGGACTCGGGCGTTTTGTCATAGCTCCTGAACTAGAAGGAGTAAAAATACAAAGGACATTGCAAATGATAGCTTGGAATGTCCTTAATTCAAATATGTAATGTGCTGGCCGGCGCGACATGTAGTTTTCGTGCCAGAGCTTTCGGCGCAACTCAAGAAATGATGATTTATTCAAATAAAACTAAAAATAAGGACTCGGGTGTTTTGTCATAGCTCCTGAACTAGAAGGAGTAAAAATACAAAGGACATTTCAAATGATAGCTTGGAATGTCCTTAATTCAAATATGTAATGTGCTGGCCGGCGCGACATGTAGTTTTCGTGCCAGAGCTATCGGCGCAACTCAAGAAATGATGATTTATTCAAATAAAACTAAAAATAATGACTCGGGCGTTTTGTCATAGCTCCTGAACTAGAAGGAGTAAAAATACAAAGGACATTGTAAATGATAGCTTGGAATGTCCTTAATTCAAATATGTAATGTGCTGGCCGGCGCGACATGTAGTTTTCGTGCCAGAGCTTTCGGCGCAACTCAAGAAATGATGATTTATTCAAATAAAACTAAAAATAAGGACTCGGGCGTTTTGTCATAGCTCCTGAACTAGAAGGAGTAAAAATACAAAGGACATTGCAAATGATAGCTTGGAATGTCCTTAATTCAAATATGTAATGTGCTGGCCGGCGCGACATGTAGTTTTCGTGCCAGAGCTTTCGGCGCAACTCAAGAAATGATGATTTATTCAAATAAAACTAAAAATAAGGACTCGGGTGTTTTGTCATAGCTCCTGAACTAGAAGGAGTAAAAATACAAAGGACATTTCAAATGATAGCTTGGAATGTCCTTAATTCAAATATGTAATGTGCTGGCCGGCGCGACATGTAGTTTTCGTGCCAGAGCTATCGGCGCAACTCAAGAAATAATGATTTATTCAAATAAAACTAAAAATAAGGACTCGGACGTTTTGTGATAGCTCCTGAACTAGAAGGAGTAAAAATACAAAGGACATTGCAAATGATAGCTTGGAATGTCCTTAATTCAAATATGTAATGTGCTGGCCGGCGCGACATGTAGTTTTCGTGCCAGAGCTATCGGCGCAACTCAAGAAATGATGATTTATTCAAATAAAACTAAAAATAAGGACTCGGGCGTTTTGTCATAGCTCCTGAACTAGAAGGAGTAAAAATACAAAGGACATTGCAAATGATAGCTTGGAATGTCCTTAATTCAAATATGTAATGTGCTGGCCGGCGCGACATGTAGTTTTCGTGCCAGAGCTTTCGGCGCAACTCAAGAAATGATGATTTATTCAAATAAAACTAAAAATAAGGACTCGGGCGTTTTGTCATAGCTCCTGAACTAGAAGGAGTAAAAATACAAAGGACATTGCAAATGATAGCTTGGAATGTCCTTAATTCAAATATGTAATGTGCTGGCCGGCGCGACATGTAGTTTTCGTGCCAGAGCTATCGGCGCAACTCAAGAAATGATGATTTATTCAAATAAAACTAAAAATAAGGACTCGGGCGTTTTGTCATAGCTCCTGAACTAGAAGGAGTAAAAATACAAAGGACATTGCAAATGATAGCTTGGAATGTCCTTAATTCAAATATGTAATGTGCTGGCCGGCGCGACATGTAGTTTTCGTGCCAGAGCTATCGGCGCAACTCAAGAAATGATGATTTATTCAAATAAAACTAAAAATAAGGACTCGGGCGTTTTGTCATAGCTCCTGAACTAGAAGGAGTAAAAATACAAAGGACATTGCAAATGATAGCTTGGAATGTCCTTAATTCAAATATGTAATGTGCTGGCCGGCGCGACATGTAGTTTTCGTGCCAGAGCTTTCGGCGCAACTCAAGAAATGATGATTTATTCAAATAAAACTAAAAATAAGGACTCGGGTGTTTTGTCATAGCTCCTGAACTAGAAGGAGTAAAAATACAAAGGACATTTCAAATGATAGCTTGGAATGTCCTTAATTCAAATATGTAATGTGCTGGCCGGCGCGACATGTAGTTTTCGTGCCAGAGCTATCGGCGCAACTCAAGAAATGATGATTTATTCAAATAAAACTAAAAATAAGGACTCGGGCGTTTTGTCATAGCTCCTGAACTAGAAGGAGTAAAAATACAAAGGACATTGCAAATGATAGCTTGGAATGTCCTTAATTCAAATATGTAATGTGCTGGCCGGCGCGACATGTAGTTTTCGTGCCAGAGCTATCGGCGCAACTCAAGAAATGATGATTTATTCAAATAAAACTAAAAATAAGGACTCGGGCGTTTTGTCATAGCTCCTGAACTAGAAGGAGTAAAAATACAAAGGACATTGTAAATGATAGCTTGGAATGTCCTTAATTCAAATATGTAATGTGCTGGCCGGCGCGACATGTAGTTTTCGTGCCAGAGCTATCGGCGCAACTCAAGAAATAATGATTTATTCAAATAAAACTAAAAATAAGGACTCGGACGTTTTGTGATAGCTCCTGAACTAGAAGGAGTAAAAATACAAAGGACATTGCAAATGATAGCTTGGAATGTCCTTAATTCAAATATGTAATGTGCTGGCCGGCGCGACATGTAGTTTTCGTGCCAGAGCTTTCGGCGCAACTCAAGAAATGATGATTTATTCAAATAAAACTAAAAATAAGGACTCGGGTGTTTTGTCATAGCTCCTGAACTAGAAGGAGTAAAAATACAAAGGACATTTCAAATGATAGCTTGGAATGTCCTTAATTCAAATATGTAATGTGCTGGCCGGCGCGACATGTAGTTTTCGTGCCAGAGCTATCGGCGCAACTCAAGAAATGATGATTTATTCAAATAAAACTAAAAATAAGGACTCGGGCGTTTTGTCATAGCTCCTGAACTAGAAGGAGTAAAAATACAAAGGACATTGCAAATGATAGCTTGGAATGTCCTTAATTCAAATATGTAATGTGCTGGCCGGCGCGACATGTAGTTTTCGTGCCAGAGCTTTCGGCGCAACTCAAGAAATGATGATTTATTCAAATAAAACTAAAAATAAGGACTCGGGCGTTTTGTCATAGCTCCTGAACTAGAAGGAGTAAAAATACAAAGGACATTGCAAATGATAGCTTGGAATGTCCTTAATTCAAATATGTAATGTGCTGGCCGGCGCGACATGTAGTTTTCGTGCCAGAGCTATCGGCGCAACTCAAGAAATAATGATTTATTCAAATAAAACTAAAAATAAGGACTCGGACGTTTTGTGATAGCTCCTGAACTAGAAGGAGTAAAAATACAAAGGACATTGCAAATGATAGCTTGGAATGTCCTTAATTCAAATATGTAATGTGCTGGCCGGCGCGACATGTAGTTTTCGTGCCAGAGCTATCGGCGCAACTCAAGAAATGATGATTTATTCAAATAAAACTAAAAATAAGGACTCGGGCGTTTTGTCATAGCTCCTGAACTAGAAGGAGTAAAAATACAAAGGACATTGCAAATGATAGCTTGGAATGTCCTTAATTCAAATATGTAATGTGCTGGCCGGCGCGACATGTAGTTTTCGTGCCAGAGCTTTCAGCGCAACTCAAGAAATGATGATTTATTCAAATAAAACTAAAAATAAGGACTCGGGCGTTTTGTCATAGCTCCTGAACTAGAAGGAGTAAAAATACAAAGGACATTGCAAATGATAGCTTGGAATGTCCTTAATTCAAATATGTAATGTGCTGGCCGGCGCGACATGTAGTTTTCGTGCCAGAGCTATCGGCGCAACTCAAGAAATGATGATTTATTCAAATAAAACTAAAAATAAGGACTCGGGCGTTTTGTCATAGCTCCTGAACTAGAAGGAGTAAAAATACAAAGGACATTGCAAATGATAGCTTGGAATGTCCTTAATTCAAATATGTAATGTGCTGGCCGGCGCGACATGTAGTTTTCGTGCCAGAGCTATCGGCGCAACTCAAGAAATGATGATTTATTCAAATAAAACTAAAAATAAGGACTCGGGCGTTTTGTCATAGCTCCTGAACTAGAAGGAGTAAAAATACAAAGGACATTGCAAATGATAGCTTGGAATGTCCTTAATTCAAATATGTAATGTGCTGGCCGGCGCGACATGTAGTTTTCGTGCCAGAGCTTTCGGCGCAACTCAAGAAATGATGATTTATTCAAATAAAACTAAAAATAAGGACTCGGGTGTTTTGTCATAGCTCCTGAACTAGAAGGAGTAAAAATACAAAGGACATTTCAAATGATAGCTTGGAATGTCCTTAATTCAAATATGTAATGTGCTGGCCGGCGCGACATGTAGTTTTCGTGCCAGAGCTATCGGCGCAACTCAAGAAATGATGATTTATTCAAATAAAACTAAAAATAAGGACTCGGGCGTTTTGTCATAGCTCCTGAACTAGAAGGAGTAAAAATACAAAGGACATTGCAAATGATAGCTTGGAATGTCCTTAATTCAAATATGTAATGTGCTGGCCGGCGCGACATGTAGTTTTCGTGCCAGAGCTATCGGCGCAACTCAAGAAATGATGATTTATTCAAATAAAACTAAAAATAAGGACTCGGGCGTTTTGTCATAGCTCCTGAACTAGAAGGAGTAAAAATACAAAGGACATTGTAAATGATAGCTTGGAATGTCCTTAATTCAAATATGTAATGTGCTGGCCGGCGCGACATGTAGTTTTCGTGCCAGAGCTATCGGCGCAACTCAAGAAATAATGATTTATTCAAATAAAACTAAAAATAAGGACTCGGACGTTTTGTGATAGCTCCTGAACTAGAAGGAGTAAAAATACAAAGGACATTGCAAATGATAGCTTGGAATGTCCTTAATTCAAATATGTAATGTGCTGGCCGGCGCGACATGTAGTTTTCGTGCCAGAGCTATCGGCGCAACTCAAGAAATAATGATTTATTCAAATAAAACTAAAAATAAGGACTCGGACGTTTTGTGATAGCTCCTGAACTAGAAGGAGTAAAAATACAAAGGACATTGCAAATGATAGCTTGGAATGTCCTTAATTCAAATATGTAATGTGCTGGCCGGCGCGACATGTAGTTTTCGTGCCAGAGCTTTCGGCGCAACTCAAGAAATGATGATTTATTCAAATAAAACTAAAAATAAGGACTCGGGCGTTTTGTCATAGCTCCTGAACTAGAAGGAGTAAAAATACAAAGGACATTGCAAATGATAGCTTGGAATGTCCTTAATTCAAATATGTAATGTGCTGGCCGGCGCGACATGTAGTTTTCGTGCCAGAGCTATCGGCGCAACTCAAGAAATAATGATTTATTCAAATAAAACTAAAAATAAGGACTCGGACGTTTTGTGATAGCTCCTGAACTAGAAGGAGTAAAAATACAAAGGACATTGCAAATGATAGCTTGGAATGTCCTTAATTCAAATATGTAATGTGCTGGCCGGCGCGACATGTAGTTTTCGTGCCAGAGCTATCGGCGCAACTCAAGAAATAATGATTTATTCAAATAAAACTAAAAATAAGGACTCGGGCGTTTTGTCATAGCTCCTGAACTAGAAGGAGTAAAAATACAAAGGACATTGCAAATGATAGCTTGGAATGTCCTTAATTCAAATATGTAATGTGCTGGCCGGCGCGACATGTAGTTTTCGTGCCAGAGCTTTCGGCGCAACTCAAGAAATGATGATTTATTCAAATAAAACTAAAAATAAGGACTCGGGCGTTTTGTCATAGCTCCTGAACTAGAAGGAGTAAAAATACAAAGGACATTGCAAATGATAGCTTGGAATGTCCTTAATTCAAATATGTAATGTGCTGGCCGGCGCGACATGTAGTTTTCGTGCCAGAGCTTTCGGCGCAACTCAAGAAATGATGATTTATTCAAATAAAACTAAAAATAAGGACTCGGGTGTTTTGTCATAGCTCCTGAACTAGAAGGAGTAAAAATACAAAGGACATTTCAAATGATAGCTTGGAATGTCCTTAATTCAAATATGTAATGTGCTGGCCGGCGCGACATGTAGTTTTCGTGCCAGAGCTATCGGCGCAACTCAAGAAATAATGATTTATTCAAATAAAACTAAAAATAAGGACTCGGACGTTTTGTGATAGCTCCTGAACTAGAAGGAGTAAAAATACAAAGGACATTGCAAATGATAGCTTGGAATGTCCTTAATTCAAATATGTAATGTGCTGGCCGGCGCGACATGTAGTTTTCGTGCCAGAGCTATCGGCGCAACTCAAGAAATAATGATTTATTCAAATAAAACTAAAAATAAGGACTCGGGCGTTTTGTCATAGCTCCTGAACTAGAAGGAGTAAAAATACAAAGGACATTGCAAATGATAGCTTGGAATGTCCTTAATTCAAATATGTAATGTGCTGGCCGGCGCGACATGTAGTTTTCGTGCCAGAGCTTTCGGCGCAACTCAAGAAATGATGATTTATTCAAATAAAACTAAAAATAAGGACTCGGGCGTTTTGTCATAGCTCCTGAACTAGAAGGAGTAAAAATACAAAGGACATTGCAAATGATAGCTTGGAATGTCCTTAATTCAAATATGTAATGTGCTGGCCGGCGCGACATGTAGTTTTCGTGCCAGAGCTATCGGCGCAACTCAAGAAATGATGATTTATTCAAATAAAACTAAAAATAAGGACTCGGGCGTTTTGTCATAGCTCCTGAACTAGAAGGAGTAAAAATACAAAGGACATTGTAAATGATAGCTTGGAATGTCCTTAATTCAAATATGTAATGTGCTGGCCGGCGCGACATGTAGTTTTCGTGCCAGAGCTTTCGGCGCAACTCAAGAAATAATGATTTATTCAAATAAAACTAAAAATAAGGACTCGGGCGTTTTGTCATAGCTCCTGAACTAGAAGGAGTAAAAATACAAAGGACATTGCAAATGATAGCTTGGAATGTCCTTAATTCAAATATGTAATGTGCTGGCCGGCGCGACATGTAGTTTTCGTGCCAGAGCTTTCGGCGCAACTCAAGAAATAATGATTTATTCAAATAAAACTAAAAATAAGGACTCGGGCGTTTTGTCATAGCTCCTGAACTAGAAGGAGTAAAAATACAAAGGACATTGTAAATGATAGCTTGGAATGTCCTTAATTCAAATATGTAATGTGCTGGCCGGCGCGACATGTAGTTTTCGTGCCAGAGCTTTCGGCGCAACTCAAGAAATAATGATTTATTCAAATAAAACTAAAAATAAGGACTCGGGCGTTTTGTCATAGCTCCTGAACTAGAAGGAGTAAAAATACAAAGGACATTGCAAATGATAGCTTGGAATGTCCTTAATTCAAATATGTAATGTGCTGGCTGGCGCGACATGTAGTTTTCGTGCCAGAGCTTTCGGCGCAACTCAAGAAATAATGATTTATTCAAATAAAACTAAAAATAAGGACTCGGGCGTTTTGTCATAGCTCCTGAACTAGAAGGAGTAAAAATACAAAGGACATTGCAAATGATAGCTTGGAATGTCCTTAATTCAAATATGTAATGTGCTGGCCGGCGCGACATGTAGTTTTCGTGCCAGAGCTATCGGCGCAACTCAAGAAATAATGATTTATTCAAATAAAACTAAAAATAAGGACTCGGACGTTTTGTGATAGCTCCTGAACTAGAAGGAGTAAAAATACAAAGGACATTGCAAATGATAGCTTGGAATGTCCTTAATTCAAATATGTAATGTGCTGGCCGGCGCGACATGTAGTTTTCGTGCCAGAGCTATCGGCGCAACTCAAGAAATAATGATTTATTCAAATAAAACTAAAAATAAGGACTCGGACGTTTTGTGATAGCTCCTGAACTAGAAGGAGTAAAAATACAAAGGACATTGCAAATGATAGCTTGGAATGTCCTTAATTCAAATATGTAATGTGCTGGCCGGCGCGACATGTAGTTTTCGTGCCAGAGCTTTCGGCGCAACTCAAGAAATGATGATTTATTCAAATAAAACTAAAAATAAGGACTCGGGCGTTTTGTCATAGCTCCTGAACTAGAAGGAGTAAAAATACAAAGGACATTGCAAATGATAGCTTGGAATGTCCTTAATTCAAATATGTAATGTGCTGGCCGGCGCGACATGTAGTTTTCGTGCCAGAGCTATCGGCGCAACTCAAGAAATAATGATTTATTCAAATAAAACTAAAAATAAGGACTCGGGCGTTTTGTCATAGCTCCTGAACTAGAAGGAGTAAAAATACAAAGGACATTGCAAATGATAGCTTGGAATGTCCTTAATTCAAATATGTAATGTGCTGGCCGGCGCGACATGTAGTTTTCGTGCCAGAGCTTTCGGCGCAACTCAAGAAATGATGATTTATTCAAATAAAACTAAAAATAAGGACTCGGGCGTTTTGTCATAGCTCCTGAACTAGAAGGAGTAAAAATACAAAGGACATTGCAAATGATAGCTTGGAATGTCCTTAATTCAAATATGTAATGTGCTGGCCGGCGCGACATGTAGTTTTCGTGCCAGAGCTATCGGCGCAACTCAAGAAATGATGATTTATTCAAATAAAACTAAAAATAAGGACTCGGGCGTTTTGTCATAGCTCCTGAACTAGAAGGAGTAAAAATACAAAGGACATTGTAAATGATAGCTTGGAATGTCCTTAATTCAAATATGTAATGTGCTGGCCGGCGCGACATGTAGTTTTCGTGCCAGAGCTTTCGGCGCAACTCAAGAAATAATGATTTATTCAAATAAAACTAAAAATAAGGACTCGGGCGTTTTGTCATAGCTCCTGAACTAGAAGGAGTAAAAATACAAAGGACATTGCAAATGATAGCTTGGAATGTCCTTAATTCAAATATGTAATGTGCTGGCCGGCGCGACATGTAGTTTTCGTGCCAGAGCTATCGGCGCAACTCAAGAAATGATGATTTATTCAAATAAAACTAAAAATAAGGACTCGGGCGTTTTGTCATAGCTCCTGAACTAGAAGGAGTAAAAATACAAAGGACATTGCAAATGATAGCTTGGAATGTCCTTAATTCAAATATGTAATGTGATGGCCGGCGCGACATGTAGTTTTCGTGCCAGAGCTTTCGGCGCAACTCAAGAAATAATGATTTATTCAAATAAAACTAAAAATAAGGACTCGGGCGTTTTGTCATAGCTCCTGAACTAGAAGGAGTAAAAATACAAAGGACATTGCAAATGATAGCTTGGAATGTCCTTAATTCAAATATGTAATGTGCTGGCCGGCGCGACATGTAGTTTTCGTGCCAGAGCTATCGGCGCAACTCAAGAAATAATGATTTATTCAAATAAAACTAAAAATAAGGACTCGGACGTTTTGTGATAGCTCCTGAACTAGAAGGAGTAAAAATACAAAGGACATTGCAAATGATAGCTTGGAATGTCCTTAATTCAAATATGTAATGTGCTGGCCGGCGCGACATGTAGTTTTCGTGCCAGAGCTATCGGCGCAACTCAAGAAATAATGATTTATTCAAATAAAACTAAAAATAAGGACTCGGACGTTTTGTGATAGCTCCTGAACTAGAAGGAGTAAAAATACAAAGGACATTGCAAATGATAGCTTGGAATGTCCTTAATTCAAATATGTAATGTGCTGGCCGGCGCGACATGTAGTTTTCGTGCCAGAGCTATCGGCGCAACTCAAGAAATAATGATTTATTCAAATAAAACTAAAAATAAGGACTCGGACGTTTTGTGATAGCTCCTGAACTAGAAGGAGGAAAAATACAAAGGACATTGCAAATGATAGCTTGGAATGTCCTTAATTCAAATATGTAATGTGCTGGCCGGCGCGACATGTAGTTTTCGTGCCAGAGCTTTCGGCGCAACTCAAGAAATGATGATTTATTCAAATAAAACTAAAAATAAGGACTCGGGCGTTTTGTCATAGCTCCTGAACTAGAAGGAGTAAAAATACAAAGGACATTGCAAATGATAGCTTGGAATGTCCTTAATTCAAATATGTAATGTGCTGGCCGGCGCGACATGTAGTTTTCGTGCCAGAGCTATCGGCGCAACTCAAGAAATAATGATGTATTCAAATAAAACTAAAAATAAGGACTCGGACGTTTTGTGATAGCTCCTGAACTAGAAGGAGTAAAAATACAAAGGACATTGCAAATGATAGCTTGGAATGTCCTTAATTCAAATATGTAATGTGCTGGCCGGCGCGACATGTAGTTTTCGTGCCAGAGCTATCGGCGCAACTCAAGAAATAATGATTTATTCAAATAAAACTAAAAATAAGGACTCGGGCGTTTTGTCATAGCTCCTGAACTAGAAGGAGTAAAAATACAAAGGACATTGCAAATGATAGCTTGGAATGTCCTTAATTCAAATATGTAATGTGCTGGCCGGCGCGACATGTAGTTTTCGTGCCAGAGCTTTCGGCGCAACTCAAGAAATGATGATTTATTCAAATAAAACTAAAAATAAGGACTCGGGCGTTTTGTCATAGCTCCTGAACTAGAAGGAGTAAAAATACAAAGGACATTGCAAATGATAGCTTGGAATGTCCTTAATTCAAATATGTAATGTGCTGGCCGGCGCGACATGTAGTTTTCGTGCCAGAGCTATCGGCGCAACTCAAGAAATGATGATTTATTCAAATAAAACTAAAAATAAGGACTCGGGCGTTTTGTCATAGCTCCTGAACTAGAAGGAGTAAAAATACAAAGGACATTGTAAATGATAGCTTGGAATGTCCTTAATTCAAATATGTAATGTGCTGGCCGGCGCGACATGTAGTTTTCGTGCCAGAGCTTTCGGCGCAACTCAAGAAATAATGATTTATTCAAATAAAACTAAAAATAAGGACTCGGGCGTTTTGTCATAGCTCCTGAACTAGAAGGAGTAAAAATACAAAGGACATTGCAAATGATAGCTTGGAATGTCCTTAATTCAAATATGTAATGTGCTGGCCGGCGCGACATGTAGTTTTCGTGCCAGAGCTATCGGCGCAACTCAAGAAATGATGATTTATTCAAATAAAACTAAAAATAAGGACTCGGGCGTTTTGTCATAGCTCCTGAACTAGAAGGAGTAAAAATACAAAGGACATTGCAAATGATAGCTTGGAATGTCCTTAATTCAAATATGTAATGTGCTGGCCGGCGCGACATGTAGTTTTCGTGCCAGAGCTTTCGGCGCAACTCAAGAAATGATGATTTATTCAAATAAAACTAAAAATAAGGACTCGGGCGTTTTGTCATAGCTCCTGAACTAGAAGGAGTAAAAATACAAAGGACATTGCAAATGATAGCTTGGAATGTCCTTAATTCAAATATGTAATGTGCTGGCCGGCGCGACATGTAGTTTTCGTGCCAGAGCTATCGGCGCAACTCAAGAAATGATGATTTATTCAAATAAAACTAAAAATAAGGACTCGGGCGTTTTGTCATAGCTCCTGAACTAGAAGGAGTAAAAATACAAAGGACATTGCAAATGATAGCTTGGAATGTCCTTAATTCAAATATGTAATGTGCTGGCCGGCGCGACATGTAGTTTTCGTGCCAGAGCTTTCGGCGCAACTCAAGAAATAATGATTTATTCAAATAAAACTAAAAATAAGGACTCGGGCGTTTTGTCATAGCTCCTGAACTAGAAGGAGTAAAAATACAAAGGACATTGCAAATGATAGCTTGGAATGTCCTTAATTCAAATATGTAATGTGCTGGCCGGCGCGACATGTAGTTTTCGTGCCAGAGCTATCGGCGCAACTCAAGAAATAATGATTTATTCAAATAAAACTAAAAATAAGGACTCGGACGTTTTGTGATAGCTCCTGAACTAGAAGGAGTAAAAATACAAAGGACATTGCAAATGATAGCTTGGAATGTCCTTAATTCAAATATGTAATGTGCTGGCCGGCGCGACATGTAGTTTTCGTGCCAGAGCTATCGGCGCAACTCAAGAAATAATGATTTATTCAAATAAAACTAAAAATAAGGACTCGGACGTTTTGTGATAGCTCCTGAACTAGAAGGAGTAAAAATACAAAGGACATTGCAAATGATAGCTTGGAATGTCCTTAATTCAAATATGTAATGTGCTGGCCGGCGCGACATGTAGTTTTCGTGCCAGAGCTATCGGCGCAACTCAAGAAATAATGATTTATTCAAATAAAACTAAAAATAAGGACTCGGACGTTTTGTGATAGCTCCTGAACTAGAAGGAGTAAAAATACAAAGGACATTGCAAATGATAGCTTGGAATGTCCTTAATTCAAATATGTAATGTGCTGGCCGGCGCGACATGTAGTTTTCGTGCCAGAGCTTTCGGCGCAACTCAAGAAATGATGATTTATTCAAATAAAACTAAAAATAAGGACTCGGGCGTTTTGTCATAGCTCCTGAACTAGAAGGAGTAAAAATACAAAGGACATTGCAAATGATAGCTTGGAATGTCCTTAATTCAAATATGTAATGTGCTGGCCGGCGCGACATGTAGTTTTCGTGCCAGAGCTATCGGCGCAACTCAAGAAATAATGATTTATTCAAATAAAACTAAAAATAAGGACTCGGACGTTTTGTGATAGCTCCTGAACTAGAAGGAGTAAAAATACAAAGGACATTGCAAATGATAGCTTGGAATGTCCTTAATTCAAATATGTAATGTGCTGGCCGGCGCGACATGTAGTTTTCGTGCCAGAGCTATCGGCGCAACTCAAGAAATAATGATTTATTCAAATAAAACTAAAAATAAGGACTCGGGCGTTTTGTCATAGCTCCTGAACTAGAAGGAGTAAAAATACAAAGGACATTGCAAATGATAGCTTGGAATGTCCTTAATTCAAATATGTAATGTGCTGGCCGGCGCGACATGTAGTTTTCGTGCCAGAGCTTTCGGCGCAACTCAAGAAATGATGATTTATTCAAATAAAACTAAAAATAAGGACTCGGGCGTTTTGTCATAGCTCCTGAACTAGAAGGAGTAAAAATACAAAGGACATTGCAAATGATAGCTTGGAATGTCCTTAATTCAAATATGTAATGTGCTGGCCGGCGCGACATGTAGTTTTCGTGCCAGAGCTATCGGCGCAACTCAAGAAATGATGATTTATTCAAATAAAACTAAAAATAAGGACTCGGGCGTTTTGTCATAGCTCCTGAACTAGAAGGAGTAAAAATACAAAGGACATTGTAAATGATAGCTTGGAATGTCCTTAATTCAAATATGTAATGTGCTGGCCGGCGCGACATGTAGTTTTCGTGCCAGAGCTTTCGGCGCAACTCAAGAAATAATGATTTATTCAAATAAAACTAAAAATAAGGACTCGGGCGTTTTGTCATAGCTCCTGAACTAGAAGGAGTAAAAATACAAAGGACATTGCAAATGATAGCTTGGAATGTCCTTAATTCAAATATGTAATGTGCTGGCCGGCGCGACATGTAGTTTTCGTGCCAGAGCTATCGGCGCAACTCAAGAAATGATGATTTATTCAAATAAAACTAAAAATAAGGACTCGGGCGTTTTGTCATAGCTCCTGAACTAGAAGGAGTAAAAATACAAAGGACATTGTAAATGATAGCTTGGAATGTCCTTAATTCAAATATGTAATGTGCTGGCCGGGCGCGACATGTAGTTTTCGTGCCAGAGCTTTCGGCGCAACTCAAGAAATAATGATTTATTCAAATAAAACTAAAAATAAGGACTCGGGCGTTTTGTCATAGCTCCTGAACTAGAAGGAGTAAAAATACAAAGGACATTGCAAATGATAGCTTGGAATGTCCTTAATTCAAATATGTAATGTGCTGGCCGGCGCGACATGTAGTTTTCGTGCCAGAGCTATCGGCGCAACTCAAGAAATGATGATTTATTCAAATAAAACTAAAAATAAGGACTCGGGCGTTTTGTCATAGCTCCTGAACTAGAAGGAGTAAAAATACAAAGGACATTGCAAATGATAGCTTGGAATGTCCTTAATTCAAATATGTAATGTGCTGGCCGGCGCGACATGTAGTTTTCGTGCCAGAGCTATCGGCGCAACTCAAGAAATGATGATTTATTCAAATAAAACTAAAAATAAGGACTCGGGCGTTTTGTCATAGCTCCTGAACTAGAAGGAGTAAAAATACAAAGTACATTGTAACTGATAGCTTGGAATGTCCTTAATTCAAATATGTAATGTGCTGGCCGGCGCGACATGTAGTTTTCGTGCCAGAGCTTTCGGCGCAACTCAAGAAATAATGATTTATTCAAATAAAACTAAAAATAAGGACTCGGGCGTTTTGTCATAGCTCCTGAACTAGAAGGAGTAAAAATACAAAGGACATTGCAAATGATAGCTTGGAATGTCCTTAATTCAAATATGTAATGTGCTGGCCGGCGCGACATGTAGTTTTCGTGCCAGAGCTATCGGCGCAACTCAAGAAATAATGATTTATTCAAATAAAACTAAAAATAAGGACTCGGACGTTTTGTGATAGCTCCTGAACTAGAAGGAGTAAAAATACAAAGGACATTGTAAATGATAGCTTGGAATGTCCTTAATTCAAATATGTAATGTGCTGGCCGGCGCGACATGTAGTTTTCGTGCCAGAGCTATCGGCGCAACTCAAGAAATAATGATTTATTTGAATAAAACTAAAAATAAGGACTCGGGCGTTTTGTCATAGCTCCTGAACTAGAAGGAGTAAAAATACAAAGGACATTGCAAATGATAGCTTGGAATGTCCTTAATTCAAATATGTAATGTGCTGGCCGGCGCGACATGTAGTTTTCGTGCCAGAGCTTTCGGCGCAACTCAAGAAATGATGATTTATTCAAATAAAACTAAAAATAAGGACTCGGGCGTTTTGTCATAGCTCCTGAACTAGAAGGAGTAAAAATACAAAGGACATTGCAAATGATAGCTTGGAATGTCCTTAATTCAAATATGTAATGTGCTGGCCGGCCCGACATGTAGTTTTCGTGCCAGAGCTATCGGCGCAACTCAAGAAATAATGATTTATTCAAATAAAACTAAAAATAAGGACTCGGACGTTTTGTGATAGCTCCTGAACTAGAAGGAGTAAAAATACAAAGGACATTGTAAATGATAGCTTGGAATGTCCTTAATTCAAATATGTAATGTGCTGGCCGGCGCGACATGTAGTTTTCGTGCCAGAGCTATCGGCGCAACTCAAGAAATAATGATTTATTTAAATAAAACTAAAAATAAGGACTCGGGCGTTTTGTCATAGCTCCTGAACTAGAAGGAGTAAAAATACAAAGGACATTGCAAATGATAGCTTGGAATGTCCTTAATTCAAATATGTAATGTGCTGGCCGGCGCGACATGTAGTTTTCGTGCCAGAGCTTTCGGCGCAACTCAAGAAATGATGATTTATTCAAATAAAACTAAAAATAAGGACTCGGGCGTTTTGTCATAGCTCCTGAACTAGAAGGAGTAAAAATACAAAGGACATTGCAAATGATAGCTTGGAATGTCCTTAATTCAAATATGTAATGTGCTGGCCGGCCCGACATGTAGTTTTCGTGCCAGAGCTATCGGCGCAACTCAAGAAATAATGATTTATTCAAATAAAACTAAAAATAAGGACTCGGGCGTTTTGTCATAGCTCCTGAACTAGAAGGAGTAAAAATACAAAGGACATTGCAAATGATAGCTTGGAATGTCCTTAATTCAAATATGTAATGTGCTGGCCGGCGCGACATGTAGTTTTCGTGCCAGAGCTATCGGCGCAACTCAAGAAATAATGATTTATTCAAATAAAACTAAAAATAAGGACTCGGACGTTTTGTGATAGCTCCTGAACTAGAAGGAGTAAAAATACAAAGGACATTGTAAATGATAGCTTGGAATGTCCTTAATTCAAATATGTAATGTGCTGGCCGGCGCGACATGTAGTTTTCGTGCCAGAGCTATCGGCGCAACTCAAGAAATAATGATTTATTTAAATAAAACTAAAAATAAGGACTCGGGCGTTTTGTCATAGCTCCTGAACTAGAAGGAGTAAAAATACAAAGGACATTGCAAATGATAGCTTGGAATGTCCTTAATTCAAATATGTAATGTGCTGGCCGGCGCGACATGTAGTTTTCGTGCCAGAGCTTTCGGCGCAACTCAAGAAATGATGATTTATTCAAATAAAACTAAAAATAAGGACTCGGGCGTTTTGTCATAGCTCCTGAACTAGAAGGAGTAAAAATACAAAGGACATTGCAAATGATAGCTTGGAATGTCCTTAATTCAAATATGTAATGTGCTGGCCGGCCCGACATGTAGTTTTCGTGCCAGAGCTATCGGCGCAACTCAAGAAATGATGATTTATTCAAATAAAACTAAAAATAAGGACTCGGGCGTTTTGTCATAGCTCCTGAACTAGAAGGAGTAAAAATACAAAAGACATTGCAAATGATAGCTTGGAATGTCCTTAATTCAAATATGTAATGTGCTGGCCGGCGCGACATGTAGTTTTCGTGCCAGAGCTTTCGGCGCAACTCAAGAAATGATGATTTATTCAAATAAAACTAAAAATAAGGACTCGGGTGTTTTGTCATAGCTCCTGAACTAGAAGGAGTAAAAATACAAAGGACATTTCAAATGATAGCTTGGAATGTCCTTAATTCAAATATGTAATGTGCTGGCCGGCGCGACATGTAGTTTTCGTGCCAGAGCTATCGGCGCAACTCAAGAAATGATGATTTATTCAAATAAAACTAAAAATAAGGACTCGGGCGTTTTGTCATAGCTCCTGAACTAGAAGGAGTAAAAATACAAAGGACATTGCAAATGATAGCTTGGAATGTCCTTAATTCAAATATGTAATGTGCTGGCCGGCGCGACATGTAGTTTTCGTGCCAGAGCTTTCGGCGCAACTCAAGAAATAATGATTTATTCAAATAAAACTAAAAATAAGGACTCGGGCGTTTTGTCATAGCTCCTGAACTAGAAGGAGTAAAAATACAAAGGACATTGTAAATGATAGCTTGGAATGTCCTTAATTCAAATATGTAATGTGCTGGCCGGCGCGACATGTAGTTTTCGTGCCAGAGCTTTCGGCGCAACTCAAGAAATAATGATTTATTCAAATAAAACTAAAAATAAGGACTCGGGCGTTTTGTCATAGCTCCTGAACTAGAAGGAGTAAAAATACAAAGGACATTGCAAATGATAGCTTGGAATGTCCTTAATTTAAATATGTAATGTGCTGGCCGGCGCGACATGTAGTTTTCGTGCCAGAGCTTTCGGCGCAACTCAAGAAATAATGATTTATTCAAATAAAACTAAAAATAAGGACTCGGGCGTTTTGTCATAGCTCCTGAACTAGAAGGAGTAAAAATACAAAGGACATTGCAAATGATAGCTTGGAATGTCCTTAATTCAAATATGTAATGTGCTGGCCGGCGCGACATGTAGTTTTCGTGCCAGAGCTTTCGGCGCAACTCAAGAAATAATGATTTATTCAAATAAAACTAAAAATAAGGACTCGGGCGTTTTGTCATAGCTCCTGAACTAGAAGGAGTAAAAATACAAAGGACATTGCAAATGATAGCTTGGAATGTCCTTAATTTAAATATGTAATGTGCTGGCCGGCGCGACATGTAGTTTTCGTGCCAGAGCTATCGGCGCAACTCAAGAAATGATGATTTATTCAAATAAAACTAAAAATAAGGACTCGGGCGTTTTGTCATAGCTCCTGAACTAGAAGGAGTAAAAATACAAAGTACATTGTAACTGATAGCTTGGAATGTCCTTAATTCAAATATGTAATGTGCTGGCCGGCGCGACATGTAGTTTTCGTGCCAGAGCTTTCGGCGCAACTCAAGAAATAATGATTTATTCAAATAAAACTAAAAATAAGGACTCGGGCGTTTTGTCATAGCTCCTGAACTAGAAGGAGTAAAAATACAAAGGACATTGCAAATGATAGCTTGGAATGTCCTTA
The DNA here is from genome assembly GCA_932526495.1 of Bombylius major. Taxonomy (NCBI): domain Eukaryota; kingdom Metazoa; phylum Arthropoda; class Insecta; order Diptera; family Bombyliidae; genus Bombylius; species Bombylius major. The sequence goes on from OW052048.1 coordinate 435,336, forward strand.
ATTCAAATATGTAATGTGCTGGCCGGCGCGACATGTAGTTTTCGTGCCAGAGCTATCGGCGCAACTCAAGAAATAATGATTTATTCAAATAAAACTAAAAATAAGGACTCGGACGTTTTGTGATAGCTCCTGAACTAGAAGGAGTAAAAATACAAAGGACATTGTAAATGATAGCTTGGAATGTCCTTAATTCAAATATGTAATGTGCTGGCCGGCGCGACATGTAGTTTTCGTGCCAGAGCTATCGGCGCAACTCAAGAAATAATGATTTATTTAAATAAAACTAAAAATAAGGACTCGGGCGTTTTGTCATAGCTCCTGAACTAGAAGGAGTAAAAATACAAAGGACATTGCAAATGATAGCTTGGAATGTCCTTAATTCAAATATGTAATGTGCTGGCCGGCGCGACATGTAGTTTTCGTGCCAGAGCTTTCGGCGCAACTCAAGAAATGATGATTTATTCAAATAAAACTAAAAATAAGGACTCGGGCGTTTTGTCATAGCTCCTGAACTAGAAGGAGTAAAAATACAAAGGACATTGCAAATGATAGCTTGGAATGTCCTTAATTCAAATATGTAATGTGCTGGCCGGCCCGACATGTAGTTTTCGTGCCAGAGCTATCGGCGCAACTCAAGAAATGATGATTTATTCAAATAAAACTAAAAATAAGGACTCGGGCGTTTTGTCATAGCTCCTGAACTAGAAGGAGTAAAAATACAAAAGACATTGCAAATGATAGCTTGGAATGTCCTTAATTCAAATATGTAATGTGCTGGCCGGCGCGACATGTAGTTTTCGTGCCAGAGCTATCGGCGCAACTCAAGAAATGATGATTTATTCAAATAAAACTAAAAATAAGGACTCGGGTGTTTTGTCATAGCTCCTGAACTAGAAGGAGTAAAAATACAAAGGACATTTCAAATGATAGCTTGGAATGTCCTTAATTCAAATATGTAATGTGCTGGCCGGCGCGACATGTAGTTTTCGTGCCAGAGCTATCGGCGCAACTCAAGAAATGATGATTTATTCAAATAAAACTAAAAATAAGGACTCGGGCGTTTTGTCATAGCTCCTGAACTAGAAGGAGTAAAAATACAAAGGACATTGCAAATGATAGCTTGGAATGTCCTTAATTCAAATATGTAATGTGCTGGCCGGCGCGACATGTAGTTTTCGTGCCAGAGCTTTCGGCGCAACTCAAGAAATAATGATTTATTCAAATAAAACTAAAAATAAGGACTCGGGCGTTTTGTCATAGCTCCTGAACTAGAAGGAGTAAAAATACAAAGGACATTGTAAATGATAGCTTGGAATGTCCTTAATTCAAATATGTAATGTGCTGGCCGGCGCGACATGTAGTTTTCGTGCCAGAGCTTTCGGCGCAACTCAAGAAATAATGATTTATTCAAATAAAACTAAAAATAAGGACTCGGGCGTTTTGTCATAGCTCCTGAACTAGAAGGAGTAAAAATACAAAGGACATTGCAAATGATAGCTTGGAATGTCCTTAATTTAAATATGTAATGTGCTGGCCGGCGCGACATGTAGTTTTCGTGCCAGAGCTTTCGGCGCAACTCAAGAAATAATGATTTATTCAAATAAAACTAAAAATAAGGACTCGGGCGTTTTGTCATAGCTCCTGAACTAGAAGGAGTAAAAATACAAAGGACATTGCAAATGATAGCTTGGAATGTCCTTAATTCAAATATGTAATGTGCTGGCCGGCGCGACATGTAGTTTTCGTGCCAGAGCTATCGGCGCAACTCAAGAAATGATGATTTATTCAAATAAAACTAAAAATAAGGACTCGGGCGTTTTGTCATAGCTCCTGAACTAGAAGGAGTAAAAATACAAAGGACATTGCAAATGATAGCTTGGAATGTCCTTAATTCAAATATGTAATGTGCTGGCCGGCGCGACATGTAGTTTTCGTGCCAGAGCTATCGGCGCAACTCAAGAAATGATGATTTATTCAAATAAAACTAAAAATAAGGACTCGGGCGTTTTGTCATAGCTCCTGAACTAGAAGGAGTAAAAATACAAAGGACATTGCAAATGATAGCTTGGAATGTCCTTAATTCAAATATGTAATGTGCTGGCCGGCGCGACATGTAGTTTTCGTGCCAGAGCTTTCGGCGCAACTCAAGAAATAATGATTTATTCAAATAAAACTAAAAATAAGGACTCGGGCGTTTTGTCATAGCTCCTGAACTAGAAGGAGTAAAAATACAAAGGACATTGCAAATGATAGCTTGGAATGTCCTTAATTCAAATATGTAATGTGCTGGCCGGCGCGACATGTAGTTTTCGTGCCAGAGCTATCGGCGCAACTCAAGAAATAATGATTTATTCAAATAAAACTAAAAATAAGGACTCGGACGTTTTGTGATAGCTCCTGAACTAGAAGGAGTAAAAATACAAAGGACATTGCAAATGATAGCTTGGAATGTCCTTAATTCAAATATGTAATGTGCTGGCCGGCGCGACATGTAGTTTTCGTGCCAGAGCTATCGGCGCAACTCAAGAAATAATGATTTATTCAAATAAAACTAAAAATAAGGACTCGGACGTTTTGTGATAGCTCCTGAACTAGAAGGAGTAAAAATACAAAGGACATTGCAAATGATAGCTTGGAATGTCCTTAATTCAAATATGTAATGTGCTGGCCGGCGCGACATGTAGTTTTCGTGCCAGAGCTTTCGGCGAAACTCAAGAAATAATGATTTATTCAAATAAAACTAAAAATAAGGACACGGGCGTTTTGTCATAGCTCCTGAACTAGAAGGAGTAAAAATACAAAGGACATTGCAAATGATAGCTTGGAATGTCCTTAATTCAAATATGTAATGTGCTGGCCGGCGCGACATGTAGTTTTCGTGCCAGAGCTTTCGGCGCAACTCAAGAAATAATGATTTATTCAAATAAAACTAAAAATAAGGACTCGGGCGTTTTGTCATAGCTCCTGAACTAGAAGGAGTAAAAATACAAAGGACATTGCAAATGATAGCTTGGAATGTCCTTAATTCAAATATGTAATGTGCTGGCCGGCGCGACATGTAGTTTTCGTGCCAGAGCTATCGGCGCAACTCAAGAAATGATGATTTATTCAAATAAAACTAAAAATAAGGACTCGGGCGTTTTGTCATAGCTCCTGAACTAGAAGGAGTAAAAATACAAAGGACATTGCAAATGATAGCTTGGAATGTCCTTAATTCAAATATGTAATGTGCTGGCCGGCGCGACATGTAGTTTTCGTGCCAGAGCTATCGGCGCAACTCAAGAAATGATGATTTATTCAAATAAAACTAAAAATAAGGACTCGGGCGTTTTGTCATAGCTCCTGAACTAGAAGGAGTAAAAATACAAAGGACATTGCAAATGATAGCTTGGAATGTCCTTAATTCAAATATGTAATGTGCTGGCCGGCGCGACATGTAGTTTTCGTGCCAGAGCTTTCGGCGCAACTCAAGAAATAATGATTTATTCAAATAAAACTAAAAATAAGGACTCGGGCGTTTTGTCATAGCTCCTGAACTAGAAGGAGTAAAAATACAAAGGACATTGCAAATGATAGCTTGGAATGTCCTTAATTCAAATATGTAATGTGCTGGCCGGCGCGACATGTAGTTTTCGTGCCAGAGCTATCGGCGCAACTCAAGAAATAATGATTTATTCAAATAAAACTAAAAATAAGGACTCGGACGTTTTGTGATAGCTCCTGAACTAGAAGGAGTAAAAATACAAAGGACATTGCAAATGATAGCTTGGAATGTCCTTAATTCAAATATGTAATGTGCTGGCCGGCGCGACATGTAGTTTTCGTGCCAGAGCTATCGGCGCAACTCAAGAAATAATGATTTATTCAAATAAAACTAAAAATAAGGACTCGGACGTTTTGTGATAGCTCCTGAACTAGAAGGAGTAAAGATACAAAGGACATTGCAAATGATAGCTTGGAATGTCCTTAATTCAAATATGTAATGTGCTGGCCGGCGCGACATGTAGTTTTCGTGCCAGAGCTATCGGCGCAACTCAAGAAATAATGATTTATTCAAATAAAACTAAAAATAAGGACTCGGACGTTTTGTGATAGCTCCTGAACTAGAAGGAGTAAAAATACAAAGGACATTGCAAATGATAGCTTGGAATGTCCTTAATTCAAATATGTAATGTGCTGGTCGGCGCGACATGTAGTTTTCGTGCCAGAGCTTTCGGCGCAACTCAAGAAATGATGATTTATTCAAATAAAACTAAAAATAAGGACTCGGGCGTTTTGTCATAGCTCCTGAACTAGAAGGAGTAAAAATACAAAGGACATTGCAAATGATAGCTTGGAATGTCCTTAATTCAAATATGTAATGTGCTGGCCGGCGCGACATGTAGTTTTCGTGCCAGAGCTATCGGCGCAACTCAAGAAATAATGATTTATTCAAATAAAACTAAAAATAAGGACTCGGGCGTTTTGTCATAGCTCCTGAACTAGAAGGAGTAAAAATACAAAGGACATTGCAAATGATAGCTTGGAATGTCCTTAATTCAAATATGTAATGTGCTGGCCGGCGCGACATGTAGTTTTCGTGCCAGAGCTTGCGGCGCAACTCAAGAAATGATGATTTATTCAAATAAAACTAAAAATAAGGACTCGGGCGTTTTGTCATAGCTCCTGAACTAGAAGGAGTAAAAATACAAAGGACATTGCAAATGATAGCTTGGAATGTCCTTAATTCAAATATGTAATGTGCTGGCCGGCGCGACATGTAGTTTTCGTGCCAGAGCTATCGGCGCAACTCAAGAAATGATGATTTATTCAAATAAAACTAAAAATAAGGACTCGGGCGTTTTGTCATAGCTCCTGAACTAGAAGGAGTAAAAATACAAAGGACATTGTAAATGATAGCTTGGAATGTCCTTAATTCAAATATGTAATGTGCTGGCCGGCGCGACATGTAGTTTTCGTGCCAGAGCTTTCGGCGCAACTCAAGAAATAATGATTTATTCAAATAAAACTAAAAATAAGGACTCGGGCGTTTTGTCATAGCTCCTGAACTAGAAGGAGTAAAAATACAAAGGACATTGCAAATGATAGCTTGGAATGTCCTTAATTCAAATATGTAATGTGCTGGCCGGCGCGACATGTAGTTTTCGTGCCAGAGCTATCGGCGCAACTCAAGAAATGATGATTTATTCAAATAAAACTAAAAATAAGGACTCGGGCGTTTTGTCATAGCTCCTGAACTAGAAGGAGTAAAAATACAAAGGACATTGCAAATGATAGCTTGGAATGTCCTTAATTCAAATATGTAATGTGCTGGCCGGCGCGACATGTAGTTTTCGTGCCAGAGCTTTCGGCGCAACTCAAGAAATGATGATTTATTCAAATAAAACTAAAAATAAGGACTCGGGCGTTTTGTCATAGCTCCTGAACTAGAAGGAGTAAAAATACAAAGGACATTGCAAATGATAGCTTGGAATGTCCTTAATTCAAATATGTAATGTGCTGGCCGGCGCGACATGTAGTTTTCGTGCCAGAGCTATCGGCGCAACTCAAGAAATGATGATTTATTCAAATAAAACTAAAAATAAGGACTCGGGCGTTTTGTCATAGCTCCTGAACTAGAAGGAGTAAAAATACAAAGTACATTGTAACTGATAGCTTGGAATGTCCTTAATTCAAATATGTAATGTGCTGGCCGGCGCGACATGTAGTTTTCGTGCCAGAGCTTTCGGCGCAACTCAAGAAATAATGATTTATTCAAATAAAACTAAAAATAAGGACTCGGGCGTTTTGTCATAGCTCCTGAACTAGAAGGAGTAAAAATACAAAGGACATTGCAAATGATAGCTTGGAATGTCCTTAATTCAAATATGTAATGTGCTGGCCGGCGCGACATGTAGTTTTCGTGCCAGAGCTATCGGCGCAACTCAAGAAATAATGATTTATTCAAATAAAACTAAAAATAAGGACTCGGACGTTTTGTGATAGCTCCTGAACTAGAAGGAGTAAAAATACAAAGGACATTGCAAATGATAGCTTGGAATGTCCTTAATTCAAATATGTAATGTGCTGGCCGGCGCGACATGTAGTTTTCGTGCCAGAGCTATCGGCGCAACTCAAGAAATAATGATTTATTCAAATAAAACTAAAAATAAGGACTCGGACGTTTTGTGATAGCTCCTGAACTAGAAGGAGTAAAAATACAAAGGACATTGCAAATGATAGCTTGGAATGTCCTTAATTCAAATATGTAATGTGCTGGCCGGCGCGACATGTAGTTTTCGTGCCAGAGCTATCGGCGCAACTCAAGAAATAATGATTTATTCAAATAAAACTAAAAATAAGGACTCGGGCGTTTTGTCATAGCTCCTGAACTAGAAGGAGTAAAAATACAAAGGACATTGTAAATGATAGCTTGGAATGTCCTTAATTCAAATATGTAATGTGCTGGCCGGCGCGACATGTAGTTTTCGTGCCAGAGCTTTCGGCGCAACTCAAGAAATGATGATTTATTCAAATAAAACTAAAAATAAGGACTCGGGCGTTTTGTCATAGCTCCTGAACTAGAAGGAGTAAAAATACAAAGGACATTGCAAATGATAGCTTGGAATGTCCTTAATTCAAATATGTAATGTGCTGGCCGGCGCGACATGTAGTTTTCGTGCCAGAGCTATCGGCGCAACTCAAGAAATGATGATTTATTCAAATAAAACTAAAAATAAGGACTCGGGCGTTTTGTCATAGCTCCTGAACTAGAAGGAGTAAAAATACAAAGGACATTGTAAATGATAGCTTGGAATGTCCTTAATTCAAATATGTAATGTGCTGGCCGGCGCGACATGTAGTTTTCGTGCCAGAGCTTTCGGCGCAACTCAAGAAATAATGATTTATTCAAATAAAACTAAAAATAAGGACTCGGGCGTTTTGTAATAGCTCCTGAACTAGAAGGAGTAAAAATACAAAGGACATTGCAAATGATAGCTTGGAATGTCCTTAATTCAAATATGTAATGTGCTGGCCGGCGCGACATGTAGTTTTCGTGCCAGAGCTATCGGCGCAACTCAAGAAATGATGATTTATTCAAATAAAACTAAAAATAAGGACTCGGGCGTTTTGTCATAGCTCCTGAACTAGAAGGAGTAAAAATACAAAGGACATTGCAAATGATAGCTTGGAATGTCCTTAATTCAAATATGTAATGTGCTGGCCGGCGCGACATGTAGTTTTCGTGCCAGAGCTATCGGCGCAACTCAAGAAATGATGATTTATTCAAATAAAACTAAAAATAAGGACTCGGGCGTTTTGTCATAGCTCCTGAACTAGAAGGAGTAAAAATACAAAGGACATTGCAAATGATAGCTTGGAATGTCCTTAATTCAAATATGTAATGTGCTGGCCGGCGCGACATGTAGTTTTCGTGCCAGAGCTTTCGGCGCAACTCAAGAAATGATGATTTATTCAAATAAAACTAAAAATAAGGACTCGGGTGTTTTGTCATAGCTCCTGAACTAGAAGGAGTAAAAATACAAAGGACATTTCAAATGATAGCTTGGAATGTCCTTAATTCAAATATGTAATGTGCTGGCCGGCGCGACATGTAGTTTTCGTGCCAGAGCTATCGGCGCAACTCAAGAAATGATGATTTATTCAAATAAAACTAAAAATAAGGACTCGGGCGTTTTGTCATAGCTCCTGAACTAGAAGGAGTAAAAATACAAAGGACATTGTAAATGATAGCTTGGAATGTCCTTAATTCAAATATGTAATGTGCTGGCCGGCGCGACATGTAGTTTTCGTGCCAGAGCTTTCGGCGCAACTCAAGAAATAATGATTTATTCAAATAAAACTAAAAATAAGGACTCGGGCGTTTTGTCATAGCTCCTGAACTAGAAGGAGTAAAAATACAAAGGACATTGCAAATGATAGCTTGGAATGTCCTTAATTCAAATATGTAATGTGCTGGCCGGCGCGACATGTAGTTTTCGTGCCAGAGCTATCGGCGCAACTCAAGAAATGATGATTTATTCAAATAAAACTAAAAATAAGGACTCGGGCGTTTTGTCATAGCTCCTGAACTAGAAGGAGTAAAAATACAAAGGACATTGCAAATGATAGCTTGGAATGTCCTTAATTCAAATATGTAATGTGCTGGCCGGCGCGACATGTAGTTTTCGTGCCAGAGCTATCGGCGCAACTCAAGAAATGATGATTTATTCAAATAAAACTAAAAATAAGGACTCGGGCGTTTTGTCATAGCTCCTGAACTAGAAGGAGTAAAAATACAAAGGACATTGCAAATGATAGCTTGGAATGTCCTTAATTCAAATATGTAATGTGCTGGCCGGCGCGACATGTAGTTTTCGTGCCAGAGCTATCGGCGCAACTCAAGAAATAATGATTTATTCAAATAAAACTAAAAATAAGGACTCGGACGTTTTGTGATAGCTCCTGAACTAGAAGGAGTAAAAATACAAAGGACATTGCAAATGATAGCTTGGAATGTCCTTAATTCAAATATGTAATGTGCTGGCCGGCGCGACATGTAGTTTTCGTGCCAGAGCTATCGGCGCAACTCAAGAAATAATGATTTATTCAAATAAAACTAAAAATAAGGACTCGGGCGTTTTGTCATAGCTCCTGAACTAGAAGGAGTAAAAATACAAAGAACATTGCAAATGATAGCTTGGAATGTCCTTAATTCAAATATGTAATGTGCTGGCCGGCGCGACATGTAGTTTTCGTGCCAGAGCTTTCGGCGCAACTCAAGAAATGATGATTTATTCAAATAAAACTAAAAATAAGGACTCGGGCGTTTTGTCATAGCTCCTGAACTAGAAGGAGTAAAAATACAAAGGACATTGCAAATGATAGCTTGGAATGTCCTTAATTCAAATGTGTAATGTGCTGGCCGGCGCGACATGTAGTTTTCGTGCCAGAGCTATCGGCGCAACTCAAGAAATGATGATTTATTCAAATAAAACTAAAAATAAGGACTCGGGCGTTTTGTCATAGCTCCTGAACTAGAAGGAGTAAAAATACAAAGGACATTGCAAATGATAGCTTGGAATGTCCTTAATTCAAATATGTAATGTGCTGGCCGGCGCGACATGTAGTTTTCGTGCCAGAGCTATCGGCGCAACTCAAGAAATGATGATTTATTCAAATAAAACTAAAAATAAGGACTCGGGCGTTTTGTCATAGCTCCTGAACTAGAAGGAGTAAAAATACAAAGGACATTGTAAATGATAGCTTGGAATGTCCTTAATTCAAATATGTAATGTGCTGGCCGGCGCGACATGTAGTTTTCGTGCCAGAGCTTTCGGCGCAACTCAAGAAATAATGATTTATTCAAATAAAACTAAAAATAAGGACTCGGGCGTTTTGTCATAGCTCCTGAACTAGAAGGAGTAAAAATACAAAGGACATTGCAAATGATAGCTTGGAATGTCCTTAATTCAAATATGTAATGTGCTGGCCGGCGCGACATGTAGTTTTCGTGCCAGAGCTATCGGCGCAACTCAAGAAATGATGATTTATTCAAATAAAACTAAAAATAAGGACTCGGGCGTTTTGTCATAGCTCCTGAACTAGAAGGAGTAAAAATACAAAGGACATTGCAAATGATAGCTTGGAATGTCCTTAATTCAAATATGTAATGTGCTGGCCGGCGCGACATGTAGTTTTCGTGCCAGAGCTTTCGGCGCAACTCAAGAAATGATGATTTATTCAAATAAAACTAAAAATAAGGACTCGGGCGTTTTGTCATAGCTCCTGAACTAGAAGGAGTAAAAATACAAAGGACATTGCAAATGATAGCTTGGAATGTCCTTAATTCAAATATGTAATGTGCTGGCCGGCGCGACATGTAGTTTTCGTGCCAGAGCTATCGGCGCAACTCAAGAAATGATGATTTATTCAAATAAAACTAAAAATAAGGACTCGGGCGTTTTGTCATAGCTCCTGAACTAGAAGGAGTAAAAATACAAAGTACATTGTAACTGATAGCTTGGAATGTCCTTAATTCAAATATGTAATGTGCTGGCCGGCGCGACATGTAGTTTTCGTGCCAGAGCTTTCGGCGCAACTCAAGAAATAATGATTTATTCAAATAAAACTAAAAATAAGGACTCGGGCGTTTTGTCATAGCTCCTGAACTAGAAGGAGTAAAAATACAAAGGACATTGCAAATGATAGCTTGGAATGTCCTTAATTCAAATATGTAATGTGCTGGCCGGCGCGACATGTAGTTTTCGTGCCAGAGCTATCGGCGCAACTCAAGAAATAATGATTTATTCAAATAAAACTAAAAATAAGGACTCGGACGTTTTGTGATAGCTCCTGAACTAGAAGGAGTAAAAATACAAAGGACATTGCAAATGATAGCTTGGAATGTCCTTAATTCAAATATGTAATGTGCTGGCCGGCGCGACATGTAGTTTTCGTGCCAGAGCTATCGGCGCAACTCAAGAAATAATGATTTATTCAAATAAAACTAAAAATAAGGACTCGGACGTTTTGTGATAGCTCCTGAACTAGAAGGAGTAAAAATACAAAGGACATTGCAAATGATAGCTTGGAATGTCCTTAATTCAAATATGTAATGTGCTGGCCGGCGCGACATGTAGTTTTCGTGCCAGAGCTATCGGCGCAACTCAAGAAATAATGATTTATTCAAATAAAACTAAAAATAAGGACTCGGGCGTTTTGTCATAGCTCCTGAACTAGAAGGAGTAAAAATACAAAGGACATTGCAAATGATAGCTTGGAATGTCCTTAATTCAAATATGTAATGTGCTGGCCGGCGCGACATGTAGTTTTCGTGCCAGAGCTTTCGGCGCAACTCAAGAAATGATGATTTATTCAAATAAAACTAAAAATAAGGACTCGGGCGTTTTGTCATAGCTCCTGAACTAGAAGGAGTAAAAATACAAAGGACATTGCAAATGATAGCTTGGAATGTCCTTAATTCAAATATGTAATGTGCTGGCCGGCGCGACATGTAGTTTTCGTGCCAGAGCTATCGGCGCAACTCAAGAAATGATGATTTATTCAAATAAAACTAAAAATAAGGACTCGGGCGTTTTGTCATAGCTCCTGAACTAGAAGGAGTAAAAATACAAAGGACATTGTAAATGATAGCTTGGAATGTCCTTAATTCAAATATGTAATGTGCTGGCCGGCGCGACATGTAGTTTTCGTGCCAGAGCTTTCGGCGCAACTCAAGAAATAATGATTTATTCAAATAAAACTAAAAATAAGGACTCGGGCGTTTTGTCATAGCTCCTGAACTAGAAGGAGTAAAAATACAAAGGACATTGCAAATGATAGCTTGGAATGTCCTTAATTCAAATATGTAATGTGCTGGCCGGCGCGACATGTAGTTTTCGTGCCAGAGCTATCGGCGCAACTCAAGAAATGATGATTTATTCAAATAAAACTAAAAATAAGGACTCGGGCGTTTTGTCATAGCTCCTGAACTAGAAGGAGTAAAAATACAAAGGACATTGCAAATGATAGCTTGGAATGTCCTTAATTCAAATATGTAATGTGCTGGCCGGCGCGACATGTAGTTTTCGTGCCAGAGCTATCGGCGCAACTCAAGAAATGATGATTTATTCAAATAAAACTAAAAATAAGGACTCGGGCGTTTTGTCATAGCTCCTGAACTAGAAGGAGTAAAAATACAAAAGACATTGCAAATGATAGCTTGGAATGTCCTTAATTCAAATATGTAATGTGCTGGCCGGCGCGACATGTAGTTTTCGTGCCAGAGCTTTCGGCGCAACTCAAGAAATGATGATTTATTCAAATAAAACTAAAAATAAGGACTCGGGTGTTTTGTCATAGCTCCTGAACTAGAAGGAGTAAAAATACAAAGGACATTTCAAATGATAGCTTGGAATGTCCTTAATTCAAATATGTAATGTGCTGGCCGGCGCGACATGTAGTTTTCGTGCCAGAGCTATCGGCGCAACTCAAGAAATGATGATTTATTCAAATAAAACTAAAAATAAGGACTCGGGCGTTTTGTCATAGCTCCTGAACTAGAAGGAGTAAAAATACAAAGGACATTGTAAATGATAGCTTGGAATGTCCTTAATTCAAATATGTAATGTGCTGGCCGGCGCGACATGTAGTTTTCGTGCCAGAGCTTTCGGCGCAACTCAAGAAATAATGATTTATTCAAATAAAACTAAAAATAAGGACTCGGGCGTTTTGTCATAGCTCCTGAACTAGAAGGAGTAAAAATACAAAGGACATTGCAAATGATAGCTTGGAATGTCCTTAATTCAAATATGTAATGTGCTGGCCGGCGCGACATGTAGTTTTCGTGCCAGAGCTATCGGCGCAACTCAAGAAATGATGATTTATTCAAATAAAACTAAAAATAAGGACTCGGGCGTTTTGTCATAGCTCCTGAACTAGAAGGAGTAAAAATACAAAGGACATTGCAAATGATAGCTTGGAATGTCCTTAATTCAAATATGTAATGTGCTGGCCGGCGCGACATGTAGTTTTCGTGCCAGAGCTATCGGCGCAACTCAAGAAATGATGATTTATTCAAATAAAACTAAAAATAAGGACTCGGGCGTTTTGTCATAGCTCCTGAACTAGAAGGAGTAAAAATACAAAGGACATTGCAAATGATAGCTTGGAATGTCCTTAATTCAAATATGTAATGTGCTGGCCGGCGCGACATGTAGTTTTCGTGCCAGAGCTATCGGCGCAACTCAAGAAATAATGATTTATTCAAATAAAACTAAAAATAAGGACTCGGACGTTTTGTGATAGCTCCTGAACTAGAAGGAGTAAAAATACAAAGGACATTGCAAATGATAGCTTGGAATGTCCTTAATTCAAATATGTAATGTGCTGGCCGGCGCGACATGTAGTTTTCGTGCCAGAGCTATCGGCGCAACTCAAGAAATAATGATTTATTCAAATAAAACTAAAAATAAGGACTCGGGCGTTTTGTCATAGCTCCTGAACTAGAAGGAGTAAAAATACAAAGGACATTGCAAATGATAGCTTGGAATGTCCTTAATTCAAATATGTAATGTGCTGGCCGGCGCGACATGTAGTTTTCGTGCCAGAGCTTTCGGCGCAACTCAAGAAATGATGATTTATTCAAATAAAACTAAAAATAAGGACTCGGGCGTTTTGTCATAGCTCCTGAACTAGAAGGAGTAAAAATACAAAGGACATTGCACATGATAGCTTGGAATGTCCTTAATTCAAATATGTAATGTGCTGGCCGGCGCGACATGTAGTTTTCGTGCCAGAGCTATCGGCGCAACTCAAGAAATGATGATTTATTCAAATAAAACTAAAAATAAGGACTCGGGCGTTTTGTCATAGCTCCTGAACTAGAAGGAGTAAAAATACAAAGGACATTGTAAATGATAGCTTGGAATGTCCTTAATTCAAATATGTAATGTGCTGGCCGGCGCGACATGTAGTTTTCGTGCCAGAGCTTTCGGCGCAACTCAAGAAATAATGATTTATTCAAATAAAACTAAAAATAAGGACTCGGGCGTTTTGTCATAGCTCCTGAACTAGAAGGAGTAAAAATACAAAGGACATTGCAAATGATAGCTTGGAATGTCCTTAATTCAAATATGTAATGTGCTGGCCGGCGCGACATGTAGTTTTCGTGCCAGAGCTATCGGCGCAACTCAAGAAATGATGATTTATTCAAATAAAACTAAAAATAAGGACTCGGGCGTTTTGTCATAGCTCCTGAACTAGAAGGAGTAAAAATACAAAGGACATTGCAAATGATAGCTTGGAATGTCCTTAATTCAAATATGTAATGTGCTGGCCGGCGCGACATGTAGTTTTCGTGCCAGAGCTATCGGCGCAACTCAAGAAATGATGATTTATTCAAATAAAACTAAAAATAAGGACTCGGGCGTTTTGTCATAGCTCCTGAACTAGAAGGAGTAAAAATACAAAGGACATTGCAAATGATAGCTTGGAATGTCCTTAATTCAAATATGTAATGTGCTGGCCGGCGCGACATGTAGTTTTCGTGCCAGAGCTTTCGGCGCAACTCAAGAAATGATGATTTATTCAAATAAAACTAAAAATAAGGACTCGGGTGTTTTGTCATAGCTCCTGAACTAGAAGGAGTAAAAATACAAAGGACATTTCAAATGATAGCTTGGAATGTCCTTAATTCAAATATGTAATGTGCTGGCCGGCGCGACATGTAGTTTTCGTGCCAGAGCTATCGGCGCAACTCAAGAAATGATGATTTATTCAAATAAAACTAAAAATAAGGACTCGGGCGTTTTGTCATAGCTCCTGAACTAGAAGGAGTAAAAATACAAAGGACATTGTAAATGATAGCTTGGAATGTCCTTAATTCAAATATGTAATGTGCTGGCCGGCGCGACATGTAGTTTTCGTGCCAGAGCTTTCGGCGCAACTCAAGAAATGATGATTTATTCAAATAAAACTAAAAATAAGGACTCGGGCGTTTTGTCATAGCTCCTGAACTAGAAGGAGTAAAAATACAAAGGACATTGCAAATGATAGCTTGGAATGTCCTTAATTCAAATATGTAATGTGCTGGCCGGCGCGACATGTAGTTTTCGTGCCAGAGCTTTCGGCGCAACTCAAGAAATGATGATTTATTCAAATAAAACTAAAAATAAGGACTCGGGTGTTTTGTCATAGCTCCTGAACTAGAAGGAGTAAAAATACAAAGGACATTGCAAATGATAGCTTGGAATGTCCTTAATTCAAATATGTAATGTGCTGGCCGGCGCGACATGTAGTTTTCGTGCCAGAGCTATCGGCGCAACTCAAGAAATGATGATTTATTCAAATAAAACTAAAAATAAGGACTCGGGCGTTTTGTCATAGCTCCTGAACTAGAAGGAGTAAAAATACAAAGGACATTGCAAATGATAGCTTGGAATGTCCTTAATTCAAATATGTAATGTGCTGGCCGGCGCGACATGTAGTTTTCGTGCCAGAGCTTTCGGCGCAACTCAAGAAATGATGATTTATTCAAATAAAACTAAAAATAAGGACTCGGGTGTTTTGTCATAGCTCCTGAACTAGAAGGAGTAAAAATACAAAGGACATTTCAAATGATAGCTTGGAATGTCCTTAATTCAAATATGTAATGTGCTGGCCGGCGCGACATGTAGTTTTCGTGCCAGAGCTATCGGCGCAACTCAAGAAATGATGATTTATTCAAATAAAACTAAAAATAAGGACTCGGGCGTTTTGTCATAGCTCCTGAACTAGAAGGAGTAAAAATACAAAGGACATTGTAAATGATAGCTTGGAATGTCCTTAATTCAAATATGTAATGTGCTGGCCGGCGCGACATGTAGTTTTCGTGCCAGAGCTATCGGCGCAACTCAAGAAATGATGATTTATTCAAATAAAACTAAAAATAAGGACTCGGGCGTTTTGTCATAGCTCCTGAACTAGAAGGAGTAAAAATACAAAGGACATTGTAAATGATAGCTTGGAATGTCCTTAATTCAAATATGTAATGTGCTGGCCGGCGCGACATGTAGTTTTCGTGCCAGAGCTTTCGGCGCAACTCAAGAAATAATGATTTATTCAAATAAAACTAAAAATAAGGACTCGGGCGTTTTGTCATAGCTCCTGAACTAGAAGGAGTAAAAATACAAAGGACATTGCAAATGATAGCTTGGAATGTCCTTAATTCAAATATGTAATGTGCTGGCCGGCGCGACATGTAGTTTTCGTGCCAGAGCTATCGGCGCAACTCAAGAAATGATGATTTATTCAAATAAAACTAAAAATAAGGACTCGGGCGTTTTGTCATAGCTCCTGAACTAGAAGGAGTAAAAATACAAAGGACATTGCAAATGATAGCTTGGAATGTCCTTAATTCAAATATGTAATGTGCTGGCCGGCGCGACATGTAGTTTTCGTGCCAGAGCTTTCGGCGCAACTCAAGAAATGATGATTTATTCAAATAAAACTAAAAATAAGGACTCGGGTGTTTTGTCATAGCTCCTGAACTAGAAGGAGTAAAAATACAAAGGACATTTCAAATGATAGCTTGGAATGTCCTTAATTCAAATATGTAATGTGCTGGCCGGCGCGACATGTAGTTTTCGTGCCAGAGCTATCGGCGCAACTCAAGAAATGATGATTTATTCAAATAAAACTAAAAATAATGACTCGGGCGTTTTGTCATAGCTCCTGAACTAGAAGGAGTAAAAATACAAAGGACATTGTAAATGATAGCTTGGAATGTCCTTAATTCAAATATGTAATGTGCTGGCCGGCGCGACATGTAGTTTTCGTGCCAGAGCTTTCGGCGCAACTCAAGAAATGATGATTTATTCAAATAAAACTAAAAATAAGGACTCGGGCGTTTTGTCATAGCTCCTGAACTAGAAGGAGTAAAAATACAAAGGACATTGCAAATGATAGCTTGGAATGTCCTTAATTCAAATATGTAATGTGCTGGCCGGCGCGACATGTAGTTTTCGTGCCAGAGCTTTCGGCGCAACTCAAGAAATGATGATTTATTCAAATAAAACTAAAAATAAGGACTCGGGTGTTTTGTCATAGCTCCTGAACTAGAAGGAGTAAAAATACAAAGGACATTTCAAATGATAGCTTGGAATGTCCTTAATTCAAATATGTAATGTGCTGGCCGGCGCGACATGTAGTTTTCGTGCCAGAGCTATCGGCGCAACTCAAGAAATAATGATTTATTCAAATAAAACTAAAAATAAGGACTCGGACGTTTTGTGATAGCTCCTGAACTAGAAGGAGTAAAAATACAAAGGACATTGCAAATGATAGCTTGGAATGTCCTTAATTCAAATATGTAATGTGCTGGCCGGCGCGACATGTAGTTTTCGTGCCAGAGCTATCGGCGCAACTCAAGAAATGATGATTTATTCAAATAAAACTAAAAATAAGGACTCGGGCGTTTTGTCATAGCTCCTGAACTAGAAGGAGTAAAAATACAAAGGACATTGCAAATGATAGCTTGGAATGTCCTTAATTCAAATATGTAATGTGCTGGCCGGCGCGACATGTAGTTTTCGTGCCAGAGCTTTCGGCGCAACTCAAGAAATGATGATTTATTCAAATAAAACTAAAAATAAGGACTCGGGCGTTTTGTCATAGCTCCTGAACTAGAAGGAGTAAAAATACAAAGGACATTGCAAATGATAGCTTGGAATGTCCTTAATTCAAATATGTAATGTGCTGGCCGGCGCGACATGTAGTTTTCGTGCCAGAGCTATCGGCGCAACTCAAGAAATGATGATTTATTCAAATAAAACTAAAAATAAGGACTCGGGCGTTTTGTCATAGCTCCTGAACTAGAAGGAGTAAAAATACAAAGGACATTGCAAATGATAGCTTGGAATGTCCTTAATTCAAATATGTAATGTGCTGGCCGGCGCGACATGTAGTTTTCGTGCCAGAGCTATCGGCGCAACTCAAGAAATGATGATTTATTCAAATAAAACTAAAAATAAGGACTCGGGCGTTTTGTCATAGCTCCTGAACTAGAAGGAGTAAAAATACAAAGGACATTGCAAATGATAGCTTGGAATGTCCTTAATTCAAATATGTAATGTGCTGGCCGGCGCGACATGTAGTTTTCGTGCCAGAGCTTTCGGCGCAACTCAAGAAATGATGATTTATTCAAATAAAACTAAAAATAAGGACTCGGGTGTTTTGTCATAGCTCCTGAACTAGAAGGAGTAAAAATACAAAGGACATTTCAAATGATAGCTTGGAATGTCCTTAATTCAAATATGTAATGTGCTGGCCGGCGCGACATGTAGTTTTCGTGCCAGAGCTATCGGCGCAACTCAAGAAATGATGATTTATTCAAATAAAACTAAAAATAAGGACTCGGGCGTTTTGTCATAGCTCCTGAACTAGAAGGAGTAAAAATACAAAGGACATTGCAAATGATAGCTTGGAATGTCCTTAATTCAAATATGTAATGTGCTGGCCGGCGCGACATGTAGTTTTCGTGCCAGAGCTATCGGCGCAACTCAAGAAATGATGATTTATTCAAATAAAACTAAAAATAAGGACTCGGGCGTTTTGTCATAGCTCCTGAACTAGAAGGAGTAAAAATACAAAGGACATTGTAAATGATAGCTTGGAATGTCCTTAATTCAAATATGTAATGTGCTGGCCGGCGCGACATGTAGTTTTCGTGCCAGAGCTATCGGCGCAACTCAAGAAATAATGATTTATTCAAATAAAACTAAAAATAAGGACTCGGACGTTTTGTGATAGCTCCTGAACTAGAAGGAGTAAAAATACAAAGGACATTGCAAATGATAGCTTGGAATGTCCTTAATTCAAATATGTAATGTGCTGGCCGGCGCGACATGTAGTTTTCGTGCCAGAGCTTTCGGCGCAACTCAAGAAATGATGATTTATTCAAATAAAACTAAAAATAAGGACTCGGGTGTTTTGTCATAGCTCCTGAACTAGAAGGAGTAAAAATACAAAGGACATTTCAAATGATAGCTTGGAATGTCCTTAATTCAAATATGTAATGTGCTGGCCGGCGCGACATGTAGTTTTCGTGCCAGAGCTTTCGGCGCAACTCAAGAAATGATGATTTATTCAAATAAAACTAAAAATAAGGACTCGGGCGTTTTGTCATAGCTCCTGAACTAGAAGGAGTAAAAATACAAAGGACATTGCAAATGATAGCTTGGAATGTCCTTAATTCAAATATGTAATGTGCTGGCCGGCGCGACATGTAGTTTTCGTGCCAGAGCTTTCGGCGCAACTCAAGAAATGATGATTTATTCAAATAAAACTAAAAATAAGGACTCGGGCGTTTTGTCATAGCTCCTGAACTAGAAGGAGTAAAAATACAAAGGACATTGCAAATGATAGCTTGGAATGTCCTTAATTCAAATATGTAATGTGCTGGCCGGCGCGACATGTAGTTTTCGTGCCAGAGCTATCGGCGCAACTCAAGAAATAATGATTTATTCAAATAAAACTAAAAATAAGGACTCGGACGTTTTGTGATAGCTCCTGAACTAGAAGGAGTAAAAATACAAAGGACATTGCAAATGATAGCTTGGAATGTCCTTAATTCAAATATGTAATGTGCTGGCCGGCGCGACATGTAGTTTTCGTGCCAGAGCTATCGGCGCAACTCAAGAAATGATGATTTATTCAAATAAAACTAAAAATAAGGACTCGGGCGTTTTGTCATAGCTCCTGAACTAGAAGGAGTAAAAATACAAAGGACATTGCAAATGATAGCTTGGAATGTCCTTAATTCAAATATGTAATGTGCTGGCCGGCGCGACATGTAGTTTTCGTGCCAGAGCTTTCAGCGCAACTCAAGAAATGATGATTTATTCAAATAAAACTAAAAATAAGGACTCGGGCGTTTTGTCATAGCTCCTGAACTAGAAGGAGTAAAAATACAAAGGACATTGCAAATGATAGCTTGGAATGTCCTTAATTCAAATATGTAATGTGCTGGCCGGCGCGACATGTAGTTTTCGTGCCAGAGCTATCGGCGCAACTCAAGAAATGATGATTTATTCAAATAAAACTAAAAATAAGGACTCGGGCGTTTTGTCATAGCTCCTGAACTAGAAGGAGTAAAAATACAAAGGACATTGCAAATGATAGCTTGGAATGTCCTTAATTCAAATATGTAATGTGCTGGCCGGCGCGACATGTAGTTTTCGTGCCAGAGCTATCGGCGCAACTCAAGAAATGATGATTTATTCAAATAAAACTAAAAATAAGGACTCGGGCGTTTTGTCATAGCTCCTGAACTAGAAGGAGTAAAAATACAAAGGACATTGCAAATGATAGCTTGGAATGTCCTTAATTCAAATATGTAATGTGCTGGCCGGCGCGACATGTAGTTTTCGTGCCAGAGCTTTCGGCGCAACTCAAGAAATGATGATTTATTCAAATAAAACTAAAAATAAGGACTCGGGTGTTTTGTCATAGCTCCTGAACTAGAAGGAGTAAAAATACAAAGGACATTTCAAATGATAGCTTGGAATGTCCTTAATTCAAATATGTAATGTGCTGGCCGGCGCGACATGTAGTTTTCGTGCCAGAGCTATCGGCGCAACTCAAGAAATGATGATTTATTCAAATAAAACTAAAAATAAGGACTCGGGCGTTTTGTCATAGCTCCTGAACTAGAAGGAGTAAAAATACAAAGGACATTGCAAATGATAGCTTGGAATGTCCTTAATTCAAATATGTAATGTGCTGGCCGGCGCGACATGTAGTTTTCGTGCCAGAGCTATCGGCGCAACTCAAGAAATGATGATTTATTCAAATAAAACTAAAAATAAGGACTCGGGCGTTTTGTCATAGCTCCTGAACTAGAAGGAGTAAAAATACAAAGGACATTGTAAATGATAGCTTGGAATGTCCTTAATTCAAATATGTAATGTGCTGGCCGGCGCGACATGTAGTTTTCGTGCCAGAGCTATCGGCGCAACTCAAGAAATAATGATTTATTCAAATAAAACTAAAAATAAGGACTCGGACGTTTTGTGATAGCTCCTGAACTAGAAGGAGTAAAAATACAAAGGACATTGCAAATGATAGCTTGGAATGTCCTTAATTCAAATATGTAATGTGCTGGCCGGCGCGACATGTAGTTTTCGTGCCAGAGCTATCGGCGCAACTCAAGAAATAATGATTTATTCAAATAAAACTAAAAATAAGGCCTCGGACGTTTTGTGATAGCTCCTGAACTAGAAGGAGTAAAAATACAAAGGACATTGCAAATGATAGCTTGGAATGTCCTTAATTCAAATATGTAATGTGCTGGCCGGCGCGACATGTAGTTTTCGTGCCAGAGCTTTCGGCGCAACTCAAGAAATGATGATTTATTCAAATAAAACTAAAAATAAGGACTCGGGCGTTTTGTCATAGCTCCTGAACTAGAAGGAGTAAAAATACAAAGGACATTGCAAATGATAGCTTGGAATGTCCTTAATTCAAATATGTAATGTGCTGGCCGGCGCGACATGTAGTTTTCGTGCCAGAGCTATCGGCGCAACTCAAGAAATAATGATTTATTCAAATAAAACTAAAAATAAGGACTCGGACGTTTTGTGATAGCTCCTGAACTAGAAGGAGTAAAAATACAAAGGACATTGCAAATGATAGCTTGGAATGTCCTTAATTCAAATATGTAATGTGCTGGCCGGCGCGACATGTAGTTTTCGTGCCAGAGCTATCGGCGCAACTCAAGAAATAATGATTTATTCAAATAAAACTAAAAATAAGGACTCGGGCGTTTTGTCATAGCTCCTGAACTAGAAGGAGTAAAAATACAAAGGACATTGCAAATGATAGCTTGGAATGTCCTTAATTCAAATATGTAATGTGCTGGCCGGCGCGACATGTAGTTTTCGTGCCAGAGCTTTCGGCGCAACTCAAGAAATGATGATTTATTCAAATAAAACTAAAAATAAGGACTCGGGCGTTTTGTCATAGCTCCTGAACTAGAAGGAGTAAAAATACAAAGGACATTGCAAATGATAGCTTGGAATGTCCTTAATTCAAATATGTAATGTGCTGGCCGGCGCGACATGTAGTTTTCGTGCCAGAGCTTTCGGCGCAACTCAAGAAATGATGATTTATTCAAATAAAACTAAAAATAAGGACTCGGGTGTTTTGTCATAGCTCCTGAACTAGAAGGAGTAAAAATACAAAGGACATTTCAAATGATAGCTTGGAATGTCCTTAATTCAAATATGTAATGTGCTGGCCGGCGCGACATGTAGTTTTCGTGCCAGAGCTATCGGCGCAACTCAAGAAATAATGATTTATTCAAATAAAACTAAAAATAAGGACTCGGACGTTTTGTGATAGCTCCTGAACTAGAAGGAGTAAAAATACAAAGGACATTGCAAATGATAGCTTGGAATGTCCTTAATTCAAATATGTAATGTGCTGGCCGGCGCGACATGTAGTTTTCGTGCCAGAGCTATCGGCGCAACTCAAGAAATAATGATTTATTCAAATAAAACTAAAAATAAGGACTCGGGCGTTTTGTCATAGCTCCTGAACTAGAAGGAGTAAAAATACAAAGGACATTGCAAATGATAGCTTGGAATGTCCTTAATTCAAATATGTAATGTGCTGGCCGGCGCGACATGTAGTTTTCGTGCCAGAGCTTTCGGCGCAACTCAAGAAATGATGATTTATTCAAATAAAACTAAAAATAAGGACTCGGGCGTTTTGTCATAGCTCCTGAACTAGAAGGAGTAAAAATACAAAGGACATTGCAAATGATAGCTTGGAATGTCCTTAATTCAAATATGTAATGTGCTGGCCGGCGCGACATGTAGTTTTCGTGCCAGAGCTATCGGCGCAACTCAAGAAATGATGATTTATTCAAATAAAACTAAAAATAAGGACTCGGGCGTTTTGTCATAGCTCCTGAACTAGAAGGAGTAAAAATACAAAGGACATTGTAAATGATAGCTTGGAATGTCCTTAATTCAAATATGTAATGTGCTGGCCGGCGCGACATGTAGTTTTCGTGCCAGAGCTTTCGGCGCAACTCAAGAAATAATGATTTATTCAAATAAAACTAAAAATAAGGAATCGGGCGTTTTGTCATAGCTCCTGAACTAGAAGGAGTAAAAATACAAAGGACATTGCAAATGATAGCTTGGAATGTCCTTAATTCAAATATGTAATGTGCTGGCCGGCGCGACATGTAGTTTTCGTGCCAGAGCTTTCGGCGCAACTCAAGAAATAATGATTTATTCAAATAAAACTAAAAATAAGGACTCGGGCGTTTTGTCATAGCTCCTGAACTAGAAGGAGTAAAAATACAAAGGACATTGTAAATGATAGCTTGGAATGTCCTTAATTCAAATATGTAATGTGCTGGCCGGCGCGACATGTAGTTTTCGTGCCAGAGCTTTCGGCGCAACTCAAGAAATAATGATTTATTCAAATAAAACTAAAAATAAGGACTCGGGCGTTTTGTCATAGCTCCTGAACTAGAAGGAGTAAAAATACAAAGGACATTGCAAATGATAGCTTGGAATGTCCTTAATTCAAATATGTAATGTGCTGGCCGGCGCGACATGTAGTTTTCGTGCCAGAGCTTTCGGCGCAACTCAAGAAATAATGATTTATTCAAATAAAACTAAAAATAAGGACTCGGGCGTTTTGTCATAGCTCCTGAACTAGAAGGAGTAAAAATACAAAGGACATTGCAAATGATAGCTTGGAATGTCCTTAATTCAAATATGTAATGTGCTGGCCGGCGCGACATGTAGTTTTCGTGCCAGAGCTATCGGCGCAACTCAAGAAATAATGATTTATTCAAATAAAACTAAAAATAAGGACTCGGACGTTTTGTGATAGCTCCTGAACTAGAAGGAGTAAAAATACAAAGGACATTGCAAATGATAGCTTGGAATGTCCTTAATTCAAATATGTAATGTGCTGGCCGGCGCGACATGTAGTTTTCGTGCCAGAGCTATCGGCGCAACTCAAGAAATAATGATTTATTCAAATAAAACTAAAAATAAGGACTCGGACGTTTTGTGATAGCTCCTGAACTAGAAGGAGTAAAAATACAAAGGACATTGCAAATGATAGCTTGGAATGTCCTTAATTCAAATATGTAATGTGCTGGCCGGCGCGACATGTAGTTTTCGTGCCAGAGCTTTCGGCGCAACTCAAGAAATGATGATTTATTCAAATAAAACTAAAAATAAGGACTCGGGCGTTTTGTCATAGCTCCTGAACTAGAAGGAGTAAAAATACAAAGGACATTGCAAATGATAGCTTGGAATGTCCTTAATTCAAATATGTAATGTGCTGGCCGGCGCGACATGTAGTTTTCGTGCCAGAGCTATCGGCGCAACTCAAGAAATAATGATTTATTCAAATAAAACTAAAAATAAGGACTCGGGCGTTTTGTCATAGCTCCTGAACTAGAAGGAGTAAAAATACAAAGGACATTGCAAATGATAGCTTGGAATGTCCTTAATTCAAATATGTAATGTGCTGGCCGGCGCGACATGTAGTTTTCGTGCCAGAGCTTTCGGCGCAACTCAAGAAATGATGATTTATTCAAATAAAACTAAAAATAAGGACTCGGGCGTTTTGTCATAGCTCCTGAACTAGAAGGAGTAAAAATACAAAGGACATTGCAAATGATAGCTTGGAATGTCCTTAATTCAAATATGTAATGTGCTGGCCGGCGCGACATGTAGTTTTCGTGCCAGAGCTTTCGGCGCAACTCAAGAAATAATGATTTATTCAAATAAAACTAAAAATAAGGACTCGGGCGTTTTGTCATAGCTCCTGAACTAGAAGGAGTAAAAATACAAAGGACATTGTAAATGATAGCTTGGAATGTCCTTAATTCAAATATGTAATGTGCTGGCCGGCGCGACATGTAGTTTTCGTGCCAGAGCTTTCGGCGCAACTCAAGAAATAATGATTTATTCAAATAAAACTAAAAATAAGGACTCGGGCGTTTTGTCATAGCTCCTGAACTAGAAGGAGTAAAAATACAAAGGACATTGCAAATGATAGCTTGGAATGTCCTTAATTCAAATATGTAATGTGCTGGCCGGCGCGACATGTAGTTTTCGTGCCAGAGCTATCGGCGCAACTCAAGAAATAATGATTTATTCAAATAAAACTAAAAATAAGGACTCGGACGTTTTGTGATAGCTCCTGAACTAGAAGGAGTAAAAATACAAAGGACATTGCAAATGATAGCTTGGAATGTCCTTAATTCAAATATGTAATGTGCTGGCCGGCGCGACATGTAGTTTTCGTGCCAGAGCTATCGGCGCAACTCAAGAAATAATGATTTATTCAAATAAAACTAAAAATAAGGACTCGGGCGTTTTGTCATAGCTCCTGAACTAGAAGGAGTAAAAATACAAAGGACATTGCAAATGATAGCTTGGAATGTCCTTAATTCAAATATGTAATGTGCTGGCCGGCGCGACATGTAGTTTTCGTGCCAGAGCTTTCGGCGCAACTCAAGAAATGATGATTTATTCAAATAAAACTAAAAATAAGGACTCGGGCGTTTTGTCATAGCTCCTGAACTAGAAGGAGTAAAAATACAAAGGACATTGCAAATGATAGCTTGGAATGTCCTTAATTCAAATATGTAATGTGCTGGCCGGCGCGACATGTAGTTTTCGTGCCAGAGCTTTCGGCGCAACTCAAGAAATGATGATTTATTCAAATAAAACTAAAAATAAGGACTCGGGTGTTTTGTCATAGCTCCTGAACTAGAAGGAGTAAAAATACAAAGGACATTTCAAATGATAGCTTGGAATGTCCTTAATTCAAATATGTAATGTGCTGGCCGGCGCGACATGTAGTTTTCGTGCCAGAGCTATCGGCGCAACTCAAGAAATAATGATTTATTCAAATAAAACTAAAAATAAGGACTCGGACGTTTTGTGATAGCTCCTGAACTAGAAGGAGTAAAAATACAAAGGACATTGCAAATGATAGCTTGGAATGTCCTTAATTCAAATATGTAATGTGCTGGCCGGCGCGACATGTAGTTTTCGTGCCAGAGCTATCGGCGCAACTCAAGAAATAATGATTTATTCAAATAAAACTAAAAATAAGGACTCGGGCGTTTTGTCATAGCTCCTGAACTAGAAGGAGTAAAAATACAAAGGACATTGCAAATGATAGCTTGGAATGTCCTTAATTCAAATATGTAATGTGCTGGCCGGCGCGACATGTAGTTTTCGTGCCAGAGCTTTCGGCGCAACTCAAGAAATGATGATTTATTCAAATAAAACTAAAAATAAGGACTCGGGCGTTTTGTCATAGCTCCTGAACTAGAAGGAGTAAAAATACAAAGGACATTGCAAATGATAGCTTGGAATGTCCTTAATTCAAATATGTAATGTGCTGGCCGGCGCGACATGTAGTTTTCGTGCCAGAGCTATCGGCGCAACTCAAGAAATGATGATTTATTCAAATAAAACTAAAAATAAGGACTCGGGCGTTTTGTCATAGCTCCTGAACTAGAAGGAGTAAAAATACAAAGGACATTGTAAATGATAGCTTGGAATGTCCTTAATTCAAATATGTAATGTGCTGGCCGGCGCGACATGTAGTTTTCGTGCCAGAGCTTTCGGCGCAACTCAAGAAATAATGATTTATTCAAATAAAACTAAAAATAAGGACTCGGGCGTTTTGTCATAGCTCCTGAACTAGAAGGAGTAAAAATACAAAGGACATTGCAAATGATAGCTTGGAATGTCCTTAATTCAAATATGTAATGTGCTGGCCGGCGCGACATGTAGTTTTCGTGCCAGAGCTTTCGGCGCAACTCAAGAAATAATGATTTATTCAAATAAAACTAAAAATAAGGACTCGGGCGTTTTGTCATAGCTCCTGAACTAGAAGGAGTAAAAATACAAAGGACATTGTAAATGATAGCTTGGAATGTCCTTAATTCAAATATGTAATGTGCTGGCCGGCGCGACATGTAGTTTTCGTGCCAGAGCTTTCGGCGCAACTCAAGAAATAATGATTTATTCAAATAAAACTAAAAATAAGGACTCGGGCGTTTTGTCATAGCTCCTGAACTAGAAGGAGTAAAAATACAAAGGACATTGCAAATGATAGCTTGGAATGTCCTTAATTCAAATATGTAATGTGCTGGCCGGCGCGACATGTAGTTTTCGTGCCAGAGCTTTCGGCGCAACTCAAGAAATGATGATTTATTCAAATAAAACTAAAAATAAGGACTCGGGCGTTTTGTCATAGCTCCTGAACTAGAAGGAGTAAAAATACAAAGGACATTGCAAATGATAGCTTGGAATGTCCTTAATTCAAATATGTAATGTGCTGGCCGGCGCGACATGTAGTTTTCGTGCCAGAGCTATCGGCGCAACTCAAGAAATAATGATTTATTCAAATAAAACTAAAAATAAGGACTCGGACGTTTTGTGATAGCTCCTGAAATAGAAGGAGTAAAAATACAAAGGACATTGCAAATGATAGCTTGGAATGTCCTTAATTCAAATATGTAATGTGCTGGCCGGCGCGACATGTAGTTTTCGTGCCAGAGCTATCGGCGCAACTCAAGAAATAATGATTTATTCAAATAAAACTAAAAATAAGGACTCGGACGTTTTGTGATAGCTCCTGAACTAGAAGGAGTAAAAATACAAAGGACATTGCAAATGATAGCTTGGAATGTCCTTAATTCAAATATGTAATGTGCTGGCCGGCGCGACATGTAGTTTTCGTGCCAGAGCTTTCGGCGCAACTCAAGAAATGATGATTTATTCAAATAAAACTAAAAATAAGGACTCGGGCGTTTTGTCATAGCTCCTGAACTAGAAGGAGTAAAAATACAAAGGACATTGCAAATGATAGCTTGGAATGTCCTTAATTCAAATATGTAATGTGCTGGCCGGCGCGACATGTAGTTTTCGTGCCAGAGCTATCGGCGCAACTCAAGAAATAATGATTTATTCAAATAAAACTAAAAATAAGGACTCGGACGTTTTGTGATAGCTCCTGAACTAGAAGGAGTAAAAATACAAAGGACATTGCAAATGATAGCTTGGAATGTCCTTAATTCAAATATGTAATGTGCTGGCCGGCGCGACATGTAGTTTTCGTGCCAGAGCTATCGGCGCAACTCAAGAAATAATGATTTATTCAAATAAAACTAAAAATAAGGACTCGGGCGTTTTGTCATAGCTCCTGAACTAGAAGGAGTAAAAATACAAAGGACATTGCAAATGATAGCTTGGAATGTCCTTAATTCAAATATGTAATGTGCTGGCCGGCGCGACATGTAGTTTTCGTGCCAGAGCTTTCGGCGCAACTCAAGAAATGATGATTTATTCAAATAAAACTAAAAATAAGGACTCGGGCGTTTTGTCATAGCTCCTGAACTAGAAGGAGTAAAAATACAAAGGACATTGCAAATGATAGCTTGGAATGTCCTTAATTCAAATATGTAATGTGCTGGCCGGCGCGACATGTAGTTTTCGTGCCAGAGCTTTCGGCGCAACTCAAGAAATGATGATTTATTCAAATAAAACTAAAAATAAGGACTCGGGTGTTTTGTCATAGCTCCTGAACTAGAAGGAGTAAAAATACAAAGGACATTTCAAATGATAGCTTGGAATGTCCTTAATTCAAATATGTAATGTGCTGGCCGGCGCGACATGTAGTTTTCGTGCCAGAGCTATCGGCGCAACTCAAGAAATAATGATTTATTCAAATAAAACTAAAAATAAGGACTCGGACGTTTTGTGATAGCTCCTGAACTAGAAGGAGTAAAAATACAAAGGACATTGCAAATGATAGCTTGGAATGTCCTTAATTCAAATATGTAATGTGCTGGCCGGCGCGACATGTAGTTTTCGTGCCAGAGCTATCGGCGCAACTCAAGAAATAATGATTTATTCAAATAAAACTAAAAATAAGGACTCGGGCGTTTTGTCATAGCTCCTGAACTAGAAGGAGTAAAAATACAAAGGACATTGCAAATGATAGCTTGGAATGTCCTTAATTCAAATATGTAATGTGCTGGCCGGCGCGACATGTAGTTTTCGTGCCAGAGCTTTCGGCGCAACTCAAGAAATGATGATTTATTCAAATAAAACTAAAAATAAGGACTCGGGCGTTTTGTCATAGCTCCTGAACTAGAAGGAGTAAAAATACAAAGGACATTGCAAATGATAGCTTGGAATGTCCTTAATTCAAATATGTAATGTGCTGGCCGGCGCGACATGTAGTTTTCGTGCCAGAGCTATCGGCGCAACTCAAGAAATGATGATTTATTCAAATAAAACTAAAAATAAGGACTCGGGCGTTTTGTCATAGCTCCTGAACTAGAAGGAGTAAAAATACAAAGGACATTGTAAATGATAGCTTGGAATGTCCTTAATTCAAATATGTAATGTGCTGGCCGGCGCGACATGTAGTTTTCGTGCCAGAGCTTTCGGCGCAACTCAAGAAATAATGATTTATTCAAATAAAACTAAAAATAAGGACTCGGGCGTTTTGTCATAGCTCCTGAACTAGAAGGAGTAAAAATACAAAGGACATTGCAAATGATAGCTTGGAATGTCCTTAATTCAAATATGTAATGTGCTGGCCGGCGCGACATGTAGTTTTCGTGCCAGAGCTTTCGGCGCAACTCAAGAAATAATGATTTATTCAAATAAAACTAAAAATAAGGACTCGGGCGTTTTGTCATAGCTCCTGAACTAGAAGGAGTAAAAATACAAAGGACATTGTAAATGATAGCTTGGAATGTCCTTAATTCAAATATGTAATGTGCTGGCCGGCGCGACATGTAGTTTTCGTGCCAGAGCTTTCGGCGCAACTCAAGAAATAATGATTTATTCAAATAAAACTAAAAATAAGGACTCGGGCGTTTTGTCATAGCTCCTGAACTAGAAGGAGTAAAAATACAAAGGACATTGCAAATGATAGCTTGGAATGTCCTTAATTCAAATATGTAATGTGCTGGCCGGCGCGACATGTAGTTTTCGTGCCAGAGCTTTCGGCGCAACTCAAGAAATAATGATTTATTCAAATAAAACTAAAAATAAGGACTCGGGCGTTTTGTCATAGCTCCTGAACTAGAAGGAGTAAAAATACAAAGGACATTGCAAATGATAGCTTGGAATGTCCTTAATTCAAATATGTAATGTGCTGGCCGGCGCGACATGTAGTTTTCGTGCCAGAGCTATCGGCGCAACTCAAGAAATAATGATTTATTCAAATAAAACTAAAAATAAGGACTCGGACGTTTTGTGATAGCTCCTGAACTAGAAGGAGTAAAAATACAAAGGACATTGCAAATGATAGCTTGGAATGTCCTTAATTCAAATATGTAATGTGCTGGCCGGCGCGACATGTAGTTTTCGTGCCAGAGCTATCGGCGCAACTCAAGAAATAATGATTTATTCAAATAAAACTAAAAATAAGGACTCGGACGTTTTGTGGTAGCTCCTGAACTAGAAGGAGTAAAAATACAAAGGACATTGCAAATGATAGCTTGGAATGTCCTTAATTCAAATATGTAATGTGCTGGCCGGCGCGACATGTAGTTTTCGTGCCAGAGCTTTCGGCGCAACTCAAGAAATGATGATTTATTCAAATAAAACTAAAAATAAGGACTCGGGCGTTTTGTCATAGCTCCTGAACTAGAAGGAGTAAAAATACAAAGGACATTGCAAATGATAGCTTGGAATGTCCTTAATTCAAATATGTAATGTGCTGGCCGGCGCGACATGTAGTTTTCGTGCCAGAGCTATCGGCGCAACTCAAGAAATAATGATTTATTCAAATAAAACTAAAAATAAGGACTCGGACGTTTTGTGATAGCTCCTGAACTAGAAGGAGTAAAAATACAAAGGACATTGCAAATGATAGCTTGGAATGTCCTTAATTCAAATATGTAATGTGCTGGCCGGCGCGACATGTAGTTTTCGTGCCAGAGCTATCGGCGCAACTCAAGAAATAATGATTTATTCAAATAAAACTAAAAATAAGGACTCGGGCGTTTTGTCATAGCTCCTGAACTAGAAGGAGTAAAAATACAAAGGACATTGCAAATGATAGCTTGGAATGTCCTTAATTCAAATATGTAATGTGCTGGCCGGCGCGACATGTAGTTTTCGTGCCAGAGCTTTCGGCGCAACTCAAGAAATGATGATTTATTCAAATAAAACTAAAAATAAGGACTCGGGCGTTTTGTCATAGCTCCTGAACTAGAAGGAGTAAAAATACAAAGGACATTGCAAATGATAGCTTGGAATGTCCTTAATTCAAATATGTAATGTGCTGGCCGGCGCGACATGTAGTTTTCGTGCCAGAGCTTTCGGCGCAACTCAAGAAATGATGATTTATTCAAATAAAACTAAAAATAAGGACTCGGGTGTTTTGTCATAGCTCCTGAACTAGAAGGAGTAAAAATACAAAGGACATTTCAAATGATAGCTTGGAATGTCCTTAATTCAAATATGTAATGTGCTGGCCGGCGCGACATGTAGTTTTCGTGCCAGAGCTATCGGCGCAACTCAAGAAATAATGATTTATTCAAATAAAACTAAAAATAAGGACTCGGACGTTTTGTGATAGCTCCTGAACTAGAAGGAGTAAAAATACAAAGGACATTGCAAATGATAGCTTGGAATGTCCTTAATTCAAATATGTAATGTGCTGGCCGGCGCGACATGTAGTTTTCGTGCCAGAGCTATCGGCGCAACTCAAGAAATAATGATTTATTCAAATAAAACTAAAAATAAGGACTCGGGCGTTTTGTCATAGCTCCTGAACTAGAAGGAGTAAAAATACAAAGGACATTGCAAATGATAGCTTGGAATGTCCTTAATTCAAATATGTAATGTGCTGGCCGGCGCGACATGTAGTTTTCGTGCCAGAGCTTTCGGCGCAACTCAAGAAATGATGATTTATTCAAATAAAACTAAAAATAAGGACTCGGGCGTTTTGTCATAGCTCCTGAACTAGAAGGAGTAAAAATACAAAGGACATTGCAAATGATAGCTTGGAATGTCCTTAATTCAAATATGTAATGTGCTGGCCGGCGCGACATGTAGTTTTCGTGCCAGAGCTATCGGCGCAACTCAAGAAATGATGATTTATTCAAATAAAACTAAAAATAAGGACTCGGGCGTTTTGTCATAGCTCCTGAACTAGAAGGAGTAAAAATACAATGGACATTGTAAATGATAGCTTGGAATGTCCTTAATTCAAATATGTAATGTGCTGGCCGGCGCGACATGTAGTTTTCGTGCCAGAGCTTTCGGCGCAACTCAAGAAATAATGATTTATTCAAATAAAACTAAAAATAAGGACTCGGGCGTTTTGTCATAGCTCCTGAACTAGAAGGAGTAAAAATACAAAGGACATTGCAAATGATAGCTTGGAATGTCCTTAATTCAAATATGTAATGTGCTGGCCGGCGCGACATGTAGTTTTCGTGCCAGAGCTTTCGGCGCAACTCAAGAAATAATGATTTATTCAAATAAAACTAAAAATAAGGACTCGGGCGTTTTGTCATAGCTCCTGAACTAGAAGGAGTAAAAATACAAAGGACATTGTAAATGATAGCTTGGAATGTCCTTAATTCAAATATGTAATGTGCTGGCCGGCGCGACATGTAGTTTTCGTGCCAGAGCTTTCGGCGCAACTCAAGAAATAATGATTTATTCAAATAAAACTAAAAATAAGGACTCGGGCGTTTTGTCATAGCTCCTGAACTAGAAGGAGTAAAAATACAAAGGACATTGCAAATGATAGCTTGGAATGTCCTTAATTCAAATATGTAATGTGCTGGCCGGCGCGACATGTAGTTTTCGTGCCAGAGCTTTCGGCGCAACTCAAGAAATAATGATTTATTCAAATAAAACTAAAAATAAGGACTCGGGCGTTTTGTCATAGCTCCTGAACTAGAAGGAGTAAAAATACAAAGGACATTGCAAATGATAGCTTGGAATGTCCTTAATTCAAATATGTAATGTGCTGGCCGGCGCGACATGTAGTTTTCGTGCCAGAGCTATCGGCGCAACTCAAGAAATAATGATTTATTCAAATAAAACTAAAAATAAGGACTCGGACGTTTTGTGATAGCTCCTGAACTAGAAGGAGTAAAAATACAAAGGACATTGCAAATGATAGCTTGGAATGTCCTTAATTCAAATATGTAATGTGCTGGCCGGCGCGACATGTAGTTTTCGTGCCAGAGCTATCGGCGCAACTCAAGAAATAATGATTTATTCAAATAAAACTAAAAATAAGGACTCGGACGTTTTGTGATAGCTCCGGAACTAGAAGGAGTAAAAATACAAAGGACATTGCAAATGATAGCTTGGAATGTCCTTAATTCAAATATGTAATGTGCTGGCCGGCGCGACATGTAGTTTTCGTGCCAGAGCTTTCGGCGCAACTCAAGAAATGATGATTTATTCAAATAAAACTAAAAATAAGGACTCGGGCGTTTTGTCATAGCTCCTGAACTAGAAGGAGTAAAAATACAAAGGACATTGCAAATGATAGCTTGGAATGTCCTTAATTCAAATATGTAATGTGCTGGCCGGCGCGACATGTAGTTTTCGTGCCAGAGCTATCGGCGCAACTCAAGAAATAATGATTTATTCAAATAAAACTAAAAATAAGGACTCGGACGTTTTGTGATAGCTCCTGAACTAGAAGGAGTAAAAATACAAAGGACATTGCAAATGATAGCTTGGAATGTCCTTAATTCAAATATGTAATGTGCTGGCCGGCGCGACATGTAGTTTTCGTGCCAGAGCTTTCGGCGCAACTCAAGAAATGATGATTTATTCAAATAAAACTAAAAATAAGGACTCGGGCGTTTTGTCATAGCTCCTGAACTAGAAGGAGTAAAAATACAAAGGACATTGCAAATGATAGCTTGGAATGTCCTTAATTCAAATATGTAATGTGCTGGCCGGCGCGACATGTAGTTTTCGTGCCAGAGCTTTCGGCGCAACTCAAGAAATAATGATTTATTCAAATAAAACTAAAAATAAGGACTCGGGCGTTTTGTCATAGCTCCTGAACTAGAAGGAGTAAAAATACAAAGGACATTGTAAATGATAGCTTGGAATGTCCTTAATTCAAATATGTAATGTGCTGGCCGGCGCGACATGTAGTTTTCGTGCCAGAGCTTTCGGCGCAACTCAAGAAATGATGATTTATTCAAATAAAACTAAAAATAAGGACTCGGGCGTTTTGTCATAGCTCCTGAACTAGAAGGAGTAAAAATACAAAGGACATTGTAAATGATAGCTTGGAATGTCCTTAATTCAAATATGTAATGTGCTGGCCGGCGCGACATGTAGTTTTCGTGCCAGAGCTTTCGGCGCAACTCAAGAAATAATGATTTATTCAAATAAAACTAAAAATAAGGACTCGGGCGTTTTGTCATAGCTCCTGAACTAGAAGGAGTAAAAATACAAAGGACATTGCAAATGATAGCTTGGAATGTCCTTAATTCAAATATGTAATGTGCTGGCCGGCGCGACATGTAGTTTTCGTGCCAGAGCTTTCGGCGCAACTCAAGAAATAATGATTTATTCAAATAAAACTAAAAATAAGGACTCGGGCGTTTTGTCATAGCTCCTGAACTAGAAGGAGTAAAAATACAAAGGACATTGTAAATGATAGCTTGGAATGTCCTTAATTCAAATATGTAATGTGCTGGCCGGCGCGACATGTAGTTTTCGTGCCAGAGCTTTCGGCGCAACTCAAGAAATAATGATTTATTCAAATAAAACTAAAAATAAGGACTCGGGCGTTTTGTCATAGCTCCTGAACTAGAAGGAGTAAAAATACAAAGGACATTGCAAATGATAGCTTGGAATGTCCTTAATTCAAATATGTAATGTGCTGGCCGGCGCGACATGTAGTTTTCGTGCCAGAGCTTTCGGCGCAACTCAAGAAATAATGATTTATTCAAATAAAACTAAAAATAAGGACTCGGGCGTTTTGTCATAGCTCCTGAACTAGAAGGAGTAAAAATACAAAGGACATTGCAAATGATAGCTTGGAATGTCCTTAATTCAAATATGTAATGTGCTGGCCGGCGCGACATGTAGTTTTCGTGCCAGAGCTATCGGCGCAACTCAAGAAATAATGATTTATTCAAATAAAACTAAAAATAAGGACTCGGACGTTTTGTGATAGCTCCTGAACTAGAAGGAGTAAAAATACAAAGGACATTGCAAATGATAGCTTGGAATGTCCTTAATTCAAATATGTAATGTGCTGGCCGGCGCGACATGTAGTTTTCGTGCCAGAGCTATCGGCGCAACTCAAGAAATAATGATTTATTCAAATAAAACTAAAAATAAGGACTCGGACGTTTTGTGATAGCTCCTGAACTAGAAGGAGTAAAAATACAAAGGACATTGCAAATGATAGCTTGGAATGTCCTTAATTCAAATATGTAATGTGCTGGCCGGCGCGACATGTAGTTTTCGTGCCAGAGCTTTCGGCGCAACTCAAGAAATGATGATTTATTCAAATAAAACTAAAAATAAGGACTCGGGCGTTTTGTCATAGCTCCTGAACTAGAAGGAGTAAAAATACAAAGGACATTGCAAATGATAGCTTGGAATGTCCTTAATTCAAATATGTAATGTGCTGGCCGGCGCGACATGTAGTTTTCGTGCCAGAGCTATCGGCGCAACTCAAAAAATAATGATTTATTCAAATAAAACTAAAAATAAGGACTCGGACGTTTTGTGATAGCTCCTGAACTAGAAGGAGTAAAAATACAAAGGACATTGCAAATGATAGCTTGGAATGTCCTTAATTCAAATATGTAATGTGCTGGCCGGCGCGACATGTAGTTTTCGTGCCAGAGCTATCGGCGCAACTCAAGAAATAATGATTTATTCAAATAAAACTAAAAATAAGGACTCGGGCGTTTTGTCATAGCTCCTGAACTAGAAGGAGTAAAAATACAAAGGACATTGCAAATGATAGCTTGGAATGTCCTTAATTCAAATATGTAATGTGCTGGCCGGCGCGACATGTAGTTTTCGTGCCAGAGCTTTCGGCGCAACTCAAGAAATGATGATTTATTCAAATAAAACTAAAAATAAGGACTCGGGCGTTTTGTCATAGCTCCTGAACTAGAAGGAGTAAAAATACAAAGGACATTGCAAATGATAGCTTGGAATGTCCTTAATTCAAATATGTAATGTGCTGGCCGGCGCGACATGTAGTTTTCGTGCCAGAGCTTTCGGCGCAACTCAAGAAATGATGATTTATTCAAATAAAACTAAAAATAAGGACTCGGGTGTTTTGTCATAGCTCCTGAACTAGAAGGAGTAAAAATACAAAGGACATTTCAAATGATAGCTTGGAATGTCCTTAATTCAAATATGTAATGTGCTGGCCGGCGCGACATGTAGTTTTCGTGCCAGAGCTATCGGCGCAACTCAAGAAATAATGATTTATTCAAATAAAACTAAAAATAAGGACTCGGACGTTTTGTGATAGCTCCTGAACTAGAAGGAGTAAAAATACAAAGGACATTGCAAATGATAGCTTGGAATGTCCTTAATTCAAATATGTAATGTGCTGGCCGGCGCGACATGTAGTTTTCGTGCCAGAGCTATCGGCGCAACTCAAGAAATAATGATTTATTCAAATAAAACTAAAAATAAGGACTCGGGCGTTTTGTCATAGCTCCTGAACTAGAAGGAGTAAAAATACAAAGGACATTGCAAATGATAGCTTGGAATGTCCTTAATTCAAATATGTAATGTGCTGGCCGGCGCGACATGTAGTTTTCGTGCCAGAGCTTTCGGCGCAACTCAAGAAATGATGATTTATTCAAATAAAACTAAAAATAAGGACTCGGGCGTTTTGTCATAGCTCCTGAACTAGAAGGAGTAAAAATACAAAGGACATTGCAAATGATAGCTTGGAATGTCCTTAATTCAAATATGTAATGTGCTGGCCGGCGCGACATGTAGTTTTCGTGCCAGAGCTATCGGCGCAACTCAAGAAATGATGATTTATTCAAATAAAACTAAAAATAAGGACTCGGGCGTTTTGTCATAGCTCCTGAACTAGAAGGAGTAAAAATACAAAGGACATTGTAAATGATAGCTTGGAATGTCCTTAATTCAAATATGTAATGTGCTGGCCGGCGCGACATGTAGTTTTCGTGCCAGAGCTTTCGGCGCAACTCAAGAAATAATGATTTATTCAAATAAAACTAAAAATAAGGACTCGGGCGTTTTGTCATAGCTCCTGAACTAGAAGGAGTAAAAATACAAAGGACATTGCAAATGATAGCTTGGAATGTCCTTAATTCAAATATGTAATGTGCTGGCCGGCGCGACATGTAGTTTTCGTGCCAGAGCTTTCGGCGCAACTCAAGAAATAATGATTTATTCAAATAAAACTAAAAATAAGGACTCGGGCGTTTTGTCATAGCTCCTGAACTAGAAGGAGTAAAAATACAAAGGACATTGTAAATGATAGCTTGGAATGTCCTTAATTCAAATATGTAATGTGCTGGCCGGCGCGACATGTAGTTTTCGTGCCAGAGCTTTCGGCTCAACTCAAGAAATAATGATTTATTCAAATAAAACTAAAAATAAGGACTCGGGCGTTTTGTCATAGCTCCTGAACTAGAAGGAGTAAAAATACAAAGGACATTGCAAATGATAGCTTGGAATGTCCTTAATTCAAATATGTAATGTGCTGGCCGGCGCGACATGTAGTTTTCGTGCCAGAGCTTTCGGCGCAACTCAAGAAATAATGATTTATTCAAATAAAACTAAAAATAAGGACTCGGGCGTTTTGTCATAGCTCCTGAACTAGAAGGAGTAAAAATACAAAGGACATTGCAAATGATAGCTTGGAATGTCCTTAATTCAAATATGTAATGTGCTGGCCGGCGCGACATGTAGTTTTCGTGCCAGAGCTATCGGCGCAACTCAAGAAATAATGATTTATTCAAATAAAACTAAAAATAAGGACTCGGACGTTTTGTGATAGCTCCTGAACTAGAAGGAGTAAAAATACAAAGGACATTGCAAATGATAGCTTGGAATGTCCTTAATTCAAATATGTAATGTGCTGGCCGGCGCGACATGTAGTTTTCGTGCCAGAGCTATCGGCGTACCTCAAGAAATAATGATTTAGACAAATAAAACTAAAAATAAGGACTCGGACGTTTTGTGATAGCTCCTGAACTAGAAGGAGTAAAAATACAAAGGACATTGCAAATGATAGCTTGGAATGTCCTTAATTCAAATATGTAATGTGCTGGCCGGCGCGACATGTAGTTTTCGTGCCAGAGCTTTCGGCGCAACTCAAGAAATGATGATTTATTCAAATAAAACTAAAAATAAGGACTCGGGCGTTTTGTCATAGCTCCTGAACTAGAAGGAGTAAAAATACAAAGGACATTGCAAATGATAGCTTGGAATGTCCTTAATTCAAATATGTAATGTGCTGGCCGGCGCGACATGTAGTTTTCGTGCCAGAGCTATCGGCGCAACTCAAGAAATAATGATTTATTCAAATAAAACTAAAAATAAGGACTCGGACGTTTTGTGATAGCTCCTGAACTAGAAGGAGTAAAAATACAAAGGACATTGCAAATGATAGCTTGGAATGTCCTTAATTCAAATATGTAATGTGCTGGCCGGCGCGACATGTAGTTTTCGTGCCAGAGCTATCGGCGCAACTCAAGAAATAATGATTTATTCAAATAAAACTAAAAATAAGGACTCGGGCGTTTTGTCATAGCTCCTGAACTAGAAGGAGTAAAAATACAAAGGACATTGCAAATGATAGCTTGGAATGTCCTTAATTCAAATATGTAATGTGCTGGCCGGCGCGACATGTAGTTTTCGTGCCAGAGCTTTCGGCGCAACTCAAGAAATGATGATTTATTCAAATAAAACTAAAAATAAGGACTCGGGCGTTTTGTCATAGCTCCTGAACTAGAAGAAGTAAAAATACAAAGGACATTGCAAATGATAGCTTGGAATGTCCTTAATTCAAATATGTAATGTGCTGGCCGGCGCGACATGTAGTTTTCGTGCCAGAGCTATCGGCGCAACTCAAGAAATGATGATTTATTCAAATAAAACTAAAAATAAGGACTCGGGCGTTTTGTCATAGCTCCTGAACTAGAAGGAGTAAAAATACAAAGGACATTGTAAATGATAGCTTGGAATGTCCTTAATTCAAATATGTAATGTGCTGGCCGGCGCGACATGTAGTTTTCGTGCCAGAGCTTTCGGCGCAACTCAAGAAATAATGATTTATTCAAATAAAACTAAAAATAAGGACTCGGGCGTTTTGTCATAGCTCCTGAACTAGAAGGAGTAAAAATACAAAGGACATTGCAAATGATAGCTTGGAATGTCCCTAATTCAAATATGTAATGTGCTGGCCGGCGCGACATGTAGTTTTCGTGCCAGAGCTATCGGCGCAACTCAAGAAATGATGATTTATTCAAATAAAACTAAAAATAAGGACTCGGGCGTTTTGTCATAGCTCCTGAACTAGAAGGAGTAAAAATACAAAGGACATTGCAAATGATAGCTTGGAATGTCCTTAATTCAAATATGTAATGTGCTGGCCGGCGCGACATGTAGTTTTCGTGCCAGAGCTATCGGCGCAACTCAAGAAATGATGATTTATTCAAATAAAACTAAAAATAAGGACTCGGGCGTTTTGTCATAGCTCCTGAACTAGAAGGAGTAAAAATACAAAGGACATTGCAAATGATAGCTTGGAATGTCCTTAATTCAAATATGTAATGTGCTGGCCGGCGCGACATGTAGTTTTCGTGCCAGAGCTTTCGGCGCAACTCAAGAAATGATGATTTATTCAAATAAAACTAAAAATAAGGACTCGGGTGTTTTGTCATAGCTCCTGAACTAGAAGGAGTAAAAATACAAAGGACATTTCAAATGATAGCTTGGAATGTCCTTAATTCAAATATGTAATGTGCTGGCCGGCGCGACATGTAGTTTTCGTGCCAGAGCTATCGGCGCAACTCAAGAAATAATGATTTATTCAAATAAAACTAAAAATAAGGACTCGGACGTTTTGTGATAGCTCCTGAACTAGAAGGAGTAAAAATACAAAGGACATTGCAAATGATAGCTTGGAATGTCCTTAATTCAAATATGTAATGTGCTGGCCGGCGCGACATGTAGTTTTCGTGCCAGAGCTATCGGCGCAACTCAAGAAATAATGATTTATTCAAATAAAACTAAAAATAAGGACTCGGACGTTTTGTGATAGCTCCTGAACTAGAAGGAGTAAAAATACAAAGGACATTGCAAATGATAGCTTGGAATGTCCTTAATTCAAATATGTAATGTGCTGGCCGGCGCGACATGTAGTTTTCGTGCCAGAGCTTTCGGCGCAACTCAAGAAATGATGATTTATTCAAATAAAACTAAAAATAAGGACTCGGGCGTTTTGTCATAGCTCCTGAACTAGAAGGAGTAAAAATACAAAGGACGTTGCAAATGATAGCTTGGAATGTCCTTAATTCAAATATGTAATGTGCTGGCCGGCGCGACATGTAGTTTTCGTGCCAGAGCTATCGGCGCAACTCAAGAAATAATGATTTATTCAAATAAAACTAAAAATAAGGACTCGGACGTTTTGTGATAGCTCCTGAACTAGAAGGAGTAAAAATACAAAGGACATTGCAAATGATAGCTTGGAATGTCCTTAATTCAAATATGTAATGTGCTGGCCGGCGCGACATGTAGTTTTCGTGCCAGAGCTATCGGCGCAACTCAAGAAATAATGATTTATTCAAATAAAACTAAAAATAAGGACTCGGGCGTTTTGTCATAGCTCCTGAACTAGAAGGAGTAAAAATACAAAGGACATTGCAAATGATAGCTTGGAATGTCCTTAATTCAAATATGTAATGTGCTGGCCGGCGCGACATGTAGTTTTCGTGCCAGAGCTTTCGGCGCAACTCAAGAAATGATGATTTATTCAAATAAAACTAAAAATAAGGACTCGGGCGTTTTGTCATAGCTCCTGAACTAGAAGGAGTAAAAATACAAAGGACATTGCAA
Source organism: Bombylius major (assembly GCA_932526495.1). NCBI lineage: Eukaryota > Metazoa > Arthropoda > Insecta > Diptera > Bombyliidae > Bombylius > Bombylius major. Next base: position 475,949 of record OW052048.1, read on the forward strand.
ATGATAGCTTGGAATGTCCTTAATTCAAATATGTAATGTGCTGGCCGGCGCGACATGTAGTTTTCGTGCCAGAGCTTTCGGCGCAACTCAAGAAATGATGATTTATTCAAATAAAACTAAAAATAAGGACTCGGGTGTTTTGTCATAGCTCCTGAACTAGAAGGAGTAAAAATACAAAGGACATTTCAAATGATAGCTTGGAATGTCCTTAATTCAAATATGTAATGTGCTGGCCGGCGCGACATGTAGTTTTCGTGCCAGAGCTATCGGCGCAACTCAAGAAATAATGATTTATTCAAATAAAACTAAAAATAAGGACTCGGACGTTTTGTGATAGCTCCTGAACTAGAAGGAGTAAAAATACAAAGGACATTGCAAATGATAGCTTGGAATGTCCTTAATTCAAATATGTAATGTGCTGGCCGGCGCGACATGTAGTTTTCGTGCCAGAGCTATCGGCGCAACTCAAGAAATAATGATTTATTCAAATAAAACTAAAAATAAGGACTCGGGCGTTTTGTCATAGCTCCTGAACTAGAAGGAGTAAAAATACAAAGGACATTGCAAATGATAGCTTGGAATGTCCTTAATTCAAATATGTAATGTGCTGGCCGGCGCGACATGTAGTTTTCGTGCCAGAGCTTTCGGCGCAACTCAAGAAATGATGATTTATTCAAATAAAACTAAAAATAAGGACTCGGGCGTTTTGTCATAGCTCCTGAACTAGAAGGAGTAAAAATACAAAGGACATTGCAAATGATAGCTTGGAATGTCCTTAATTCAAATATGTAATGTGCTGGCCGGCGCGACATGTAGTTTTCGTGCCAGAGCTATCGGCGCAACTCAAGAAATGATGATTTATTCAAATAAAACTAAAAATAAGGACTCGGGCGTTTTGTCATAGCTCCTGAACTAGAAGGAGTAAAAATACAAAGGACATTGTAAATGATAGCTTGGAATGTCCTTAATTCAAATATGTAATGTGCTGGCCGGCGCGACATGTAGTTTTCGTGCCAGAGCTTTCGGCGCAACTCAAGAAATAATGATTTATTCAAATAAAACTAAAAATAAGGACTCGGGCGTTTTGTCATAGCTCCTGAACTAGAAGGAGTAAAAATACAAAGGACATTGCAAATGATAGCTTGGAATGTCCTTAATTCAAATATGTAATGTGCTGGCCGGCGCGACATGTAGTTTTCGTGCCAGAGCTTTCGGCGCAACTCAAGAAATAATGATTTATTCAAATAAAACTAAAAATAAGGACTCGGGCGTTTTGTCATAGCTCCTGAACTAGAAGGAGTAAAAATACAAAGGACATTGTAAATGATAGCTTGGAATGTCCTTAATTCAAATATGTAATGTGCTGGCCGGCGCGACATGTAGTTTTCGTGCCAGAGCTTTCGGCGCAACTCAAGAAATAATGATTTATTCAAATAAAACTAAAAATAAGGACTCGGGCGTTTTGTCATAGCTCCTGAACTAGAAGGAGTAAAAATACAAAGGACATTGCAAATGATAGCTTGGAATGTCCTTAATTCAAATATGTAATGTGCTGGCCGGCGCGACATGTAGTTTTCGTGCCAGAGCTTTCGGCGCAACTCAAGAAATAATGATTTATTCAAATAAAACTAAAAATAAGGACTCGGGCGTTTTGTCATAGCTCCTGAACTAGAAGGAGTAAAAATACAAAGGACATTGCAAATGATAGCTTGGAATGTCCTTAATTCAAATATGTAATGTGCTGGCCGGCGCGACATGTAGTTTTCGTGCCAGAGCTATCGGCGCAACTCAAGAAATAATGATTTATTCAAATAAAACTAAAAATAAGGACTCGGACGTTTTGTGATAGCTCCTGAACTAGAAGGAGTAAAAATACAAAGGACATTGCAAATGATAGCTTGGAATGTCCTTAATTCAAATATGTAATGTGCTGGCCGGCGCGACATGTAGTTTTCGTGCCAGAGCTATCGGCGCAACTCAAGAAATAATGATTTATTCAAATAAAACTAAAAATAAGGACTCGGACGTTTTGTGATAGCTCCTGAACTAGAAGGAGTAAAAATACAAAGGACATTGCAAATGATAGCTTGGAATGTCCTTAATTCAAATATGTAATGTGCTGGCCGGCGCGACATGTAGTTTTCGTGCCAGAGCTTTCGGCGCAACTCAAGAAATGATGATTTATTCAAATAAAACTAAAAATAAGGACTCGGGCGTTTTGTCATAGCTCCTGAACTAGAAGGAGTAAAAATACAAAGGACATTGCAAATGATAGCTTGGAATGTCCTTAATTCAAATATGTAATGTGCTGGCCGGCGCGACATGTAGTTTTCGTGCCAGAGCTATCGGCGCAACTCAAGAAATAATGATTTATTCAAATAAAACTAAAAATAAGGACTCGGACGTTTTGTGATAGCTCCTGAACTAGAAGGAGTAAAAATACAAAGGACATTGCAAATGATAGCTTGGAATGTCCTTAATTCAAATATGTAATGTGCTGGCCGGCGCGACATGTAGTTTTCGTGCCAGAGCTATCGGCGCAACTCAAGAAATAATGATTTATTCAAATAAAACTAAAAATAAGGACTCGGGCGTTTTGTCATAGCTCCTGAACTAGAAGGAGTAAAAATACAAAGGACATTGCAAATGATAGCTTGGAATGTCCTTAATTCAAATATGTAATGTGCTGGCCGGCGCGACATGTAGTTTTCGTGCCAGAGCTTTCGGCGCAACTCAAGAAATGATGATTTATTCAAATAAAACTAAAAATAAGGACTCGGGCGTTTTGTCATAGCTCCTGAACTAGAAGGAGTAAAAATACAAAGGACATTGCAAATGATAGCTTGGAATGTCCTTAATTCAAATATGTAATGTGCTGGCCGGCGCGACATGTAGTTTTCGTGCCAGAGCTATCGGCGCAACTCAAGAAATGATGATTTATTCAAATAAAACTAAAAATAAGGACTCGGGCGTTTTGTCATAGCTCCTGAACTAGAAGGAGTAAAAATACAAAGGACATTGTAAATGATAGCTTGGAATGTCCTTAATTCAAATATGTAATGTGCTGGCCGGCGCGACATGTAGTTTTCGTGCCAGAGCTTTCGGCGCAACTCAAGAAATAATGATTTATTCAAATAAAACTAAAAATAAGGACTCGGGCGTTTTGTCATAGCTCCTGAACTAGAAGGAGTAAAAATACAAAGGACATTGCAAATGATAGCTTGGAATGTCCCTAATTCAAATATGTAATGTGCTGGCCGGCGCGACATGTAGTTTTCGTGCCAGAGCTATCGGCGCAACTCAAGAAATGATGATTTATTCAAATAAAACTAAAAATAAGGACTCGGGCGTTTTGTCATAGCTCCTGAACTAGAAGGAGTAAAAATACAAAGGACATTGCAAATGATAGCTTGGAATGTCCTTAATTCAAATATGTAATGTGCTGGCCGGCGCGACATGTAGTTTTCGTGCCAGAGCTATCGGCGCAACTCAAGAAATGATGATTTATTCAAATAAAACTAAAAATAAGGACTCGGGCGTTTTGTCATAGCTCCTGAACTAGAAGGAGTAAAAATACAAAGGACATTGCAAATGATAGCTTGGAATGTCCTTAATTCAAATATGTAATGTGCTGGCCGGCGCGACATGTAGTTTTCGTGCCAGAGCTTTCGGCGCAACTCAAGAAATGATGATTTATTCAAATAAAACTAAAAATAAGGACTCGGGTGTTTTGTCATAGCTCCTGAACTAGAAGGAGTAAAAATACAAAGGACATTTCAAATGATAGCTTGGAATGTCCTTAATTCAAATATGTAATGTGCTGGCCGGCGCGACATGTAGTTTTCGTGCCAGAGCTATCGGCGCAACTCAAGAAATGATGATTTATTCAAATAAAACTAAAAATAAGGACTCGGGCGTTTTGTCATAGCTCCTGAACTAGAAGGAGTAAAAATACAAAGGACATTGTAAATGATAGCTTGGAATGTCCTTAATTCAAATATGTAATGTGCTGGCCGGCGCGACATGTAGTTTTCGTGCCAGAGCTTTCGGCGCAACTCAAGAAATAATGATTTATTCAAATAAAACTAAAAATAAGGACTCGGGCGTTTTGTCATAGCTCCTGAACTAGAAGGAGTAAAAATACAAAGGACATTGCAAATGATAGCTTGGAATGTCCTTAATTCAAATATGTAATGTGCTGGCCGGCGCGACATGTAGTTTTCGTGCCAGAGCTATCGGCGCAACTCAAGAAATGATGATTTATTCAAATAAAACTAAAAATAAGGACTCGGGCGTTTTGTCATAGCTCCTGAACTAGAAGGAGTAAAAATACAAAGGACATTGCAAATGATAGCTTGGAATGTCCTTAATTCAAATATGTAATGTGCTGGCCGGCGCGACATGTAGTTTTCGTGCCAGAGCTATCGGCGCAACTCAAGAAATGATGATTTATTCAAATAAAACTAAAAATAAGGACTCGGGCGTTTTGTCATAGCTCCTGAACTAGAAGGAGTAAAAATACAAAGGACATTGCAAATGATAGCTTGGAATGTCCTTAATTCAAATATGTAATGTGCTGGCCGGCGCGACATGTAGTTTTCGTGCCAGAGCTATCGGCGCAACTCAAGAAATGATGATTTATTCAAATAAAACTAAAAATAAGGACTCGGGCGTTTTGTCATAGCTCCTGAACTAGAAGGAGTAAAAATACAAAGGACATTGCAAATGATAGCTTGGAATGTCCTTAATTCAAATATGTAATGTGCTGGCCGGCGCGACATGTAGTTTTCGTGCCAGAGCTTTCGGCGCAACTCAAGAAATAATGATTTATTCAAATAAAACTAAAAATAAGGACTCGGGCGTTTTGTCATAGCTCCCGAACTAGAAGGAGTAAAAATACAAAGGACATTGCAAATGATAGCTTGGAATGTCCTTAATTCAAATATGTAATGTGCTGGCCGGCGCGACATGTAGTTTTCGTGCCAGAGCTTTCGGCGCAACTCAAGAAATAATGATTTATTCAAATAAAACTAAAAATAAGGACTCGGGCGTTTTGTCATAGCTCCTGAACTAGAAGGAGTAAAAATACAAAGGACATTGCAAATGATAGCTTGGAATGTCCTTAATTCAAATATGTAATGTGCTGGCCGGCGCGACATGTAGTTTTCGTGCCAGAGCTATCGGCGCAACTCAAGAAATGATGATTTATTCAAATAAAACTAAAAATAAGGACTCGGGCGTTTTGTCATAGCTCCTGAACTAGAAGGAGTAAAAATACAAAGGACATTGCAAATGATAGCTTGGAATGTCCTTAATTCAAATATGTAATGTGCTGGCCGGCGCGACATGTAGTTTTCGTGCCAGAGCTATCGGCGCAACTCAAGAAATGATGATTTATTCAAATAAAACTAAAAATAAGGACTCGGGCGTTTTGTCATAGCTCCTGAACTAGAAGGAGTAAAAATACAAAGGACATTGCAAATGATAGCTTGGAATGTCCTTAATTCAAATATGTAATGTGCTGGCCGGCGCGACATGTAGTTTTCGTGCCAGAGCTTTCGGCGCAACTCAAGAAATAATGATTTATTCAAATAAAACTAAAAATAAGGACTCGGGCGTTTTGTCATAGCTCCTGAACTAGAAGGAGTAAAAATACAAAGGACATTGCAAATGATAGCTTGGAATGTCCTTAATTCAAATATGTAATGTGCTGGCCGGCGCGACATGTAGTTTTCGTGCCAGAGCTTTCGGCGCAACTCAAGAAATGATGATTTATTCAAATAAAACTAAAAATAAGGACTCGGGCGTTTTGTCATAGCTCCTGAACTAGAAGGAGTAAAAATACAAAGGACATTGCAAATGATAGCTTGGAATGTCCTTAATTCAAATATGTAATGTGCTGGCCGGCGCGACATGTAGTTTTCGTGCCAGAGCTATCGGCGCAACTCAAGAAATGATGATTTATTCAAATAAAACTAAAAATAAGGACTCGGGCGTTTTGTCATAGCTCCTGAACTAGAAGGAGTAAAAATACAAAGGACATTGTAAATGATAGCTTGGAATGTCCTTAATTCAAATATGTAATGTGCTGGCCGGCGCGACATGTAGTTTTCGTGCCAGAGCTTTCGGCGCAACTCAAGAAATAATGATTTATTCAAATAAAACTAAAAATAAGGACTCGGGCGTTTTGTCATAGCTCCTGAACTAGAAGGAGTAAAAATACAAAGGACATTGCAAATGATAGCTTGGAATGTCCTTAATTCAAATATGTAATGTGCTGGCCGGCGCGACATGTAGTTTTCGTGCCAGAGCTATCGGCGCAACTCAAGAAATGATGATTTATTCAAATAAAACTAAAAATAAGGACTCGGGCGTTTTGTCATAGCTCCTGAACTAGAAGGAGTAAAAATACAAAGGACATTGCAAATGATAGCTTGGAATGTCCTTAATTCAAATATGTAATGTGCTGGCCGGCGCGACATGTAGTTTTCGTGCCAGAGCTTTCGGCGCAACTCAAGAAATGATGATTTATTCAAATAAAACTAAAAATAAGGACTCGGGTGTTTTGTCATAGCTCCTGAACTAGAAGGAGTAAAAATACAAAGGACATTTCAAATGATAGCTTGGAATGTCCTTAATTCAAATATGTAATGTGCTGGCCGGCGCGACATGTAGTTTTCGTGCCAGAGCTATCGGCGCAACTCAAGAAATGATGATTTATTCAAATAAAACTAAAAATAAGGACTCGGGCGTTTTGTCATAGCTCCTGAACTAGAAGGAGTAAAAATACAAAGGACATTGCAAATGATAGCTTGGAATGTCCCTAATTCAAATATGTAATGTGCTGGCCGGCGCGACATGTAGTTTTCGTGCCAGAGCTATCGGCGCAACTCAAGAAATGATGATTTATTCAAATAAAACTAAAAATAAGGACTCGGGCGTTTTGTCATAGCTCCTGAACTAGAAGGAGTAAAAATACAAAGGACATTGCAAATGATAGCTTGGAATGTCCTTAATTCAAATATGTAATGTGCTGGCCGGCGCGACATGTAGTTTTCGTGCCAGAGCTATCGGCGCAACTCAAGAAATGATGATTTATTCAAATAAAACTAAAAATAAGGACTCGGGCGTTTTGTCATAGCTCCTGAACTAGAAGGAGTAAAAATACAAAGGACATTGCAAATGATAGCTTGGAATGTCCTTAATTCAAATATGTAATGTGCTGGCCGGCGCGACATGTAGTTTTCGTGCCAGAGCTTTCGGCGCAACTCAAGAAATGATGATTTATTCAAATAAAACTAAAAATAAGGACTCGGGTGTTTTGTCATAGCTCCTGAACTAGAAGGAGTAAAAATACAAAGGACATTTCAAATGATAGCTTGGAATGTCCTTAATTCAAATATGTAATGTGCTGGCCGGCGCGACATGTAGTTTTCGTGCCAGAGCTATCGGCGCAACTCAAGAAATGATGATTTATTCAAATAAAACTAAAAATAAGGACTCGGGCGTTTTGTCATAGCTCCTGAACTAGAAGGAGTAAAAATACAAAGGACATTGTAAATGATAGCTTGGAATGTCCTTAATTCAAATATGTAATGTGCTGGCCGGCGCGACATGTAGTTTTCGTGCCAGAGCTTTCGGCGCAACTCAAGAAATAATGATTTATTCAAATAAAACTAAAAATAAGGACTCGGGCGTTTTGTCATAGCTCCTGAACTAGAAGGAGTAAAAATACAAAGGACATTGCAAATGATAGCTTGGAATGTCCTTAATTCAAATATGTAATGTGCTGGCCGGCGCGACATGTAGTTTTCGTGCCAGAGCTATCGGCGCAACTCAAGAAATGATGATTTATTCAAATAAAACTAAAAATAAGGACTCGGGCGTTTTGTCATAGCTCCTGAACTAGAAGGAGTAAAAATACAAAGGACATTGCAAATGATAGCTTGGAATGTCCTTAATTCAAATATGTAATGTGCTGGCCGGCGCGACATGTAGTTTTCGTGCCAGAGCTATCGGCGCAACTCAAGAAATGATGATTTATTCAAATAAAACTAAAAATAAGGACTCGGGCGTTTTGTCATAGCTCCTGAACTAGAAGGAGTAAAAATACAAAGGACATTGCAAATGATAGCTTGGAATGTCCTTAATTCAAATATGTAATGTGCTGGCCGGCGCGACATGTAGTTTTCGTGCCAGAGCTTTCGGCGCAACTCAAGAAATAATGATTTATTCAAATAAAACTAAAAATAAGGACTCGGGCGTTTTGTCATAGCTCCTGAACTAGAAGGAGTAAAAATACAAAGGACATTGCAAATGATAGCTTGGAATGTCCTTAATTCAAATATGTAATGTGCTGGCCGGCGCGACATGTAGTTTTCGTGCCAGAGCTATCGGCGCAACTCAAGAAATGATGATTTATTCAAATAAAACTAAAAATAAGGACTCGGGCGTTTTGTCATAGCTCCTGAACTAGAAGGAGTAAAAATACAAAGGACATTGCAAATGATAGCTTGGAATGTCCTTAATTCAAATATGTAATGTGCTGGCCGGCGCGACATGTAGTTTTCGTGCCAGAGCTATCGGCGCAACTCAAGAAATGATGATTTATTCAAATAAAACTAAAAATAAGGACTCGGGCGTTTTGTCATAGCTCCTGAACTAGAAGGAGTAAAAATACAAAGGACATTGCAAATGATAGCTTGGAATGTCCTTAATTCAAATATGTAATGTGCTGGCCGGCGCGACATGTAGTTTTCGTGCCAGAGCTATCGGCGCAACTCAAGAAATGATGATTTATTCAAATAAAACTAAAAATAAGGACTCGGGCGTTTTGTCATAGCTCCTGAACTAGAAGGAGTAAAAATACAAAGGACATTGCAAATGATAGCTTGGAATGTCCTTAATTCAAATATGTAATGTGCTGGCCGGCGCGACATGTAGTTTTCGTGCCAGAGCTTTCGGCGCAACTCAAGAAATAATGATTTATTCAAATAAAACTAAAAATAAGGACTCGGGCGTTTTGTCATAGCTCCCGAACTAGAAGGAGTAAAAATACAAAGGACATTGCAAATGATAGCTTGGAATGTCCTTAATTCAAATATGTAATGTGCTGGCCGGCGCGACATGTAGTTTTCGTGCCAGAGCTTTCGGCGCAACTCAAGAAATAATGATTTATTCAAATAAAACTAAAAATAAGGACTCGGGCGTTTTGTCATAGCTCCTGAACTAGAAGGAGTAAAAATACAAAGGACATTGCAAATGATAGCTTGGAATGTCCTTAATTCAAATATGTAATGTGCTGGCCGGCGCGACATGTAGTTTTCGTGCCAGAGCTATCGGCGCAACTCAAGAAATGATGATTTATTCAAATAAAACTAAAAATAAGGACTCGGGCGTTTTGTCATAGCTCCTGAACTAGAAGGAGTAAAAATACAAAGGACATTGCAAATGATAGCTTGGAATGTCCTTAATTCAAATATGTAATGTGCTGGCCGGCGCGACATGTAGTTTTCGTGCCAGAGCTATCGGCGCAACTCAAGAAATGATGATTTATTCAAATAAAACTAAAAATAAGGACTCGGGCGTTTTGTCATAGCTCCTGAACTAGAAGGAGTAAAAATACAAAGGACATTGCAAATGATAGCTTGGAATGTCCTTAATTCAAATATGTAATGTGCTGGCCGGCGCGACATGTAGTTTTCGTGCCAGAGCTTTCGGCGCAACTCAAGAAATAATGATTTATTCAAATAAAACTAAAAATAAGGACTCGGGCGTTTTGTCATAGCTCCTGAACTAGAAGGAGTAAAAATACAAAGGACATTGCAAATGATAGCTTGGAATGTCCTTAATTCAAATATGTAATGTGCTGGCCGGCGCGACATGTAGTTTTCGTGCCAGAGCTTTCGGCGCAACTCAAGAAATGATGATTTATTCAAATAAAACTAAAAATAAGGACTCGGGCGTTTTGTCATAGCTCCTGAACTAGAAGGAGTAAAAATACAAAGGACATTGCAAATGATAGCTTGGAATGTCCTTAATTCAAATATGTAATGTGCTGGCCGGCGCGACATGTAGTTTTCGTGCCAGAGCTATCGGCGCAACTCAAGAAATGATGATTTATTCAAATAAAACTAAAAATAAGGACTCGGGCGTTTTGTCATAGCTCCTGAACTAGAAGGAGTAAAAATACAAAGGACATTGTAAATGATAGCTTGGAATGTCCTTAATTCAAATATGTAATGTGCTGGCCGGCGCGACATGTAGTTTTCGTGCCAGAGCTTTCGGCGCAACTCAAGAAATAATGATTTATTCAAATAAAACTAAAAATAAGGACTCGGGCGTTTTGTCATAGCTCCTGAACTAGAAGGAGTAAAAATACAAAGGACATTGCAAATGATAGCTTGGAATGTCCTTAATTCAAATATGTAATGTGCTGGCCGGCGCGACATGTAGTTTTCGTGCCAGAGCTATCGGCGCAACTCAAGAAATGATGATTTATTCAAATAAAACTAAAAATAAGGACTCGGGCGTTTTGTCATAGCTCCTGAACTAGAAGGAGTAAAAATACAAAGGACATTGCAAATGATAGCTTGGAATGTCCTTAATTCAAATATGTAATGTGCTGGCCGGCGCGACATGTAGTTTTCGTGCCAGAGCTTTCGGCGCAACTCAAGAAATGATGATTTATTCAAATAAAACTAAAAATAAGGACTCGGGTGTTTTGTCATAGCTCCTGAACTAGAAGGAGTAAAAATACAAAGGACATTTCAAATGATAGCTTGGAATGTCCTTAATTCAAATATGTAATGTGCTGGCCGGCGCGACATGTAGTTTTCGTGCCAGAGCTATCGGCGCAACTCAAGAAATGATGATTTATTCAAATAAAACTAAAAATAAGGACTCGGGCGTTTTGTCATAGCTCCTGAACTAGAAGGAGTAAAAATACAAAGGACATTGTAAATGATAGCTTGGAATGTCCTTAATTCAAATATGTAATGTGCTGGCCGGCGCGACATGTAGTTTTCGTGCCAGAGCTATCGGCGCAACTCAAGAAATGATGATTTATTCAAATAAAACTAAAAATAAGGACTCGGGCGTTTTGTCATAGCTCCTGAACTAGAAGGAGTAAAAATACAAAGGACATTGCAAATGATAGCTTGGAATGTCCTTAATTCAAATATGTAATGTGCTGGCCGGCGCGACATGTAGTTTTCGTGCCAGAGCTATCGGCGCAACTCAAGAAATGATGATTTATTCAAATAAAACTAAAAATAAGGACTCGGGCGTTTTGTCATAGCTCCTGAACTAGAAGGAGTAAAAATACAAAGGACATTGCAAATGATAGCTTGGAATGTCCTTAATTCAAATATGTAATGTGCTGGCCGGCGCGACATGTAGTTTTCGTGCCAGAGCTATCGGCGCAACTCAAGAAATGATGATTTATTCAAATAAAACTAAAAATAAGGACTCGGGCGTTTTGTCATAGCTCCTGAACTAGAAGGAGTAAAAATACAAAGGACATTGCAAATGATAGCTTGGAATGTCCTTAATTCAAATATGTAATGTGCTGGCCGGCGCGACATGTAGTTTTCGTGCCAGAGCTTTCGGCGCAACTCAAGAAATAATGATTTATTCAAATAAAACTAAAAATAAGGACTCGGGCGTTTTGTCATAGCTCCTGAACTAGAAGGAGTAAAAATACAAAGGACATTGCAAATGATAGCTTGGAATGTCCTTAATTCAAATATGTAATGTGCTGGCCGGCGCGACATGTAGTTTTCGTGCCAGAGCTTTCGGCGCAACTCAAGAAATAATGATTTATTCAAATAAAACTAAAAATAAGGACTCGGGCGTTTTGTCATAGCTCCTGAACTAGAAGGAGTAAAAATACAAAGGACATTGTAAATGATAGCTTGGAATGTCCTTAATTCAAATATGTAATGTGCTGGCCGGCGCGACATGTAGTTTTCGTGCCAGAGCTTTCGGCGCAACTCAAGAAATAATGATTTATTCAAATAAAACTAAAAATAAGGACTCGGGCGTTTTGTCATAGCTCCTGAACTAGAAGGAGTAAAAATACAAAGGACATTGCAAATGATAGCTTGGAATGTCCTTAATTCAAATATGTAATGTGCTGGCCGGCGCGACATGTAGTTTTCGTGCCAGAGCTTTCGGCGCAACTCAAGAAATAATGATTTATTCAAATAAAACTAAAAATAAGGACTCGGGCGTTTTGTCATAGCTCCTGAACTAGAAGGAGTAAAAATACAAAGGACATTGCAAATGATAGCTTGGAATGTCCTTAATTCAAATATGTAATGTGCTGGCCGGCGCGACATGTAGTTTTCGTGCCAGAGCTATCGGCGCAACTCAAGAAATGATGATTTATTCAAATAAAACTAAAAATAAGGACTCGGGCGTTTTGTCATAGCTCCTGAACTAGAAGGAGTAAAAATACAAAGGACATTGCAAATGATAGCTTGGAATGTCCTTAATTCAAATATGTAATGTGCTGGCCGGCGCAACATGTAGTTTTCGTGCCAGAGCTATCGGCGCAACTCAAGAAATGATGATTTATTCAAATAAAACTAAAAATAAGGACTCGGGCGTTTTGTCATAGCTCCTGAACTAGAAGGAGTAAAAATACAAAGGACATTGCAAATGATAGCTTGGAATGTCCTTAATTCAAATATGTAATGTGCTGGCCGGCGCGACATGTAGTTTTCGTGCCAGAGCTTTCGGCGCAACTCAAGAAATAATGATTTATTCAAATAAAACTAAAAATAAGGACTCGGGCGTTTTGTCATAGCTCCTGAACTAGAAGGAGTAAAAATACAAAGGACATTGCAAATGATAGCTTGGAATGTCCTTAATTCAAATATGTAATGTGCTGGCCGGCGCGACATGTAGTTTTCGTGCCAGAGCTATCGGCGCAACTCAAGAAATAATGATTTATTCAAATAAAACTAAAAATAAGGACTCGGACGTTTTGTGATAGCTCCTGAACTAGAAGGAGTATAAATACAAAGGACATTGCAAATGATAGCTTGGAATGTCCTTAATTCAAATATGTAATGTGCTGGCCGGCGCGACATGTAGTTTTCGTGCCAGAGCTATCGGCGCAACTCAAGAAATAATGATTTATTCAAATAAAACTAAAAATAAGGACTCGGACGTTTTGTGATAGCTCCTGAACTAGAAGGAGTAAAAATACAAAGGACATTGCAAATGATAGCTTGGAATGTCCTTAATTCAAATATGTAATGTGCTGGCCGGCGCGACATGTAGTTTTCGTGCCAGAGCTTTCGGCGCAACGCAAGAAATAATGATTTATTCAAATAAAACTAAAAATAAGGACTCGGGCGTTTTGTCATAGCTCCTGAACTAGAAGGAGTAAAAATACAAAGGACATTGCAAATGATAGCTTGGAATGTCCTTAATTCAAATATGTAATGTGCTGGCCGGCGCGACATGTAGTTTTCGTGCCAGAGCTTTCGGCGCAACTCAAGAAATAATGATTTATTCAAATAAAACTAAAAATAAGGACTCGGGCGTTTTGTCATAGCTCCTGAACTAGAAGGAGTAAAAATACAAAGGACATTGCAAATGATAGCTTGGAATGTCCTTAATTCAAATATGTAATGTGCTGGCCGGCGCGACATGTAGTTTTCGTGCCAGAGCTATCGGCGCAACTCAAGAAATGATGATTTATTCAAATAAAACTAAAAATAAGGACTCGGGCGTTTTGTCATAGCTCCTGAACTAGAAGGAGTAAAAATACAAAGGACATTGCAAATGATAGCTTGGAATGTCCTTAATTCAAATATGTAATGTGCTGGCCGGCGCGACATGTAGTTTTCGTGCCAGAGCTATCGGCGCAACTCAAGAAATGATGATTTATTCAAATAAAACTAAAAATAAGGACTCGGGCGTTTTGTCATAGCTCCTGAACTAGAAGGAGTAAAAATACAAAGGACATTGCAAATGATAGCTTGGAATGTCCTTAATTCAAATATGTAATGTGCTGGCCGGCGCGACATGTAGTTTTCGTGCCAGAGCTTTCGGCGCAACTCAAGAAATAATGATTTATTCAAATAAAACTAAAAATAAGGACTCGGGCGTTTTGTCATAGCTCCTGAACTAGAAGGAGTAAAAATACAAAGGACATTGCAAATGATAGCTTGGAATGTCCTTAATTCAAATATGTAATGTGCTGGCCGGCGCGACATGTAGTTTTCGTGCCAGAGCTATCGGCGCAACTCAAGAAATAATGATTTATTCAAATAAAACTAAAAATAAGGACTCGGACGTTTTGTGATAGCTCCTGAACTAGAAGGAGTAAAAATACAAAGGACATTGCAAATGATAGCTTGGAATGTCCTTAATTCAAATATGTAATGTGCTGGCCGGCGCGACATGTAGTTTTCGTGCCAGAGCTATCGGCGCAACTCAAGAAATAATGATTTATTCAAATAAAACTAAAAATAAGGACTCGGACGTTTTGTGATAGCTCCTGAACTAGAAGGAGTAAAAATACAAAAGACATTGCAAATGATAGCTTGGAATGTCCTTAATTCAAATATGTAATGTGCTGGCCGGCGCGACATGTAGTTTTCGTGCCAGAGCTATCGGCGCAACTCAAGAAATAATGATTTATTCAAATAAAACTAAAAATAAGGACTCGGACGTTTTGTGATAGCTCCTGAACTAGAAGGAGTAAAAATACAAAGGACATTGCAAATGATAGCTTGGAATGTCCTTAATTCAAATATGTAATGTGCTGGCCGGCGCGACATGTAGTTTTCGTGCCAGAGCTTTCGGCGCAACTCAAGAAATGATGATTTATTCAAATAAAACTAAAAATAAGGACTCGGGCGTTTTGTCATAGCTCCTGAACTAGAAGGAGTAAAAATACAAAGGACATTGCAAATGATAGCTTGGAATGTCCTTAATTCAAATATGTAATGTGCTGGCCGGCGCGACATGTAGTTTTCGTGCCAGAGCTATCGGCGCAACTCAAGAAATAATGATTTATTCAAATAAAACTAAAAATAAGGACTCGGACGTTTTGTGATAGCTCCTGAACTAGAAGGAGTAAAAATACAAAGGACATTGCAAATGATAGCTTGGAATGTCCTTAATTCAAATATGTAATGTGCTGGCCGGCGCGACATGTAGTTTTCGTGCCAGAGCTATCGGCGCAACTCAAGAAATAATGATTTATTCAAATAAAACTAAAAATAAGGACTCGGGCGTTTTGTCATAGCTCCTGAACTAGAAGGAGTAAAAATACAAAGGACATTGCAAATGATAGCTTGGAATGTCCTTAATTCAAATATGTAATGTGCTGGCCGGCGCGACATGTAGTTTTCGTGCCAGAGCTATCGGCGCAACTCAAGAAATGATGATTTATTCAAATAAAACTAAAAATAAGGACTCGGGCGTTTTGTCATAGCTCCTGAACTAGAAGGAGTAAAAATACAAAGGACATTGCAAATGATAGCTTGGAATGTCCTTAATTCAAATATGTAATGTGCTGGCTGGCGCGACATGTAGTTTTCGTGCCAGAGCTATCGGCGCAACTCAAGAAATGATGATTTATTCAAATAAAACTAAAAATAAGGACTCGGGCGTTTTGTCATAGCTCCTGAACTAGAAGGAGTAAAAATACAAAGGACATTGTAAATGATAGCTTGGAATGTCCTTAATTCAAATATGTAATGTGCTGGCCGGCGCGACATGTAGTTTTCGTGCCAGAGCTTTCGGCGCAACTCAAGAAATAATGATTTATTCAAATAAAACTAAAAATAAGGACTCGGGCGTTTTGTCATAGCTCCTGAACTAGAAGGAGTAAAAATACAAAGGACATTGCAAATGATAGCTTGGAATGTCCTTAATTCAAATATGTAATGTGCTGGCCGGCGCGACATGTAGTTTTCGTGCCAGAGCTATCGGCGCAACTCAAGAAATGATGATTTATTCAAATAAAACTAAAAATAAGGACTCGGGCGTTTTGTCATAGCTCCTGAACTAGAAGGAGTAAAAATACAAAGGACATTGCAAATGATAGCTTGGAATGTCCTTAATTCAAATATGTAATGTGCTGGCCGGCGCGACATGTAGTTTTCGTGCCAGAGCTTTCGGCGCAACTCAAGAAATGATGATTTATTCAAATAAAACTAAAAATAAGGACTCGGGCGTTTTGTCATAGCTCCTGAACTAGAAGGAGTAAAAATACAAAGGACATTGCAAATGATAGCTTGGAATGTCCTTAATTCAAATATGTAATGTGCTGGCCGGCGCGACATGTAGTTTTCGTGCCAGAGCTATCGGCGCAACTCAAGAAATGATGATTTATTCAAATAAAACTAAAAATAAGGACTCGGGCGTTTTGTCATAGCTCCTGAACTAGAAGGAGTAAAAATACAAAGGACATTGTAACTGATAGCTTGGAATGTCCTTAATTCAAATATGTAATGTGCTGGCCGGCGCGACATGTAGTTTTCGTGCCAGAGCTTTCGGCGCAACTCAAGAAATAATGATTTATTCAAATAAAACTAAAAATAAGGACTCGGGCGTTTTGTCATAGCTCCTGAACTAGAAGGAGTAAAAATACAAAGGACATTGCAAATGATAGCTTGGAATGTCCTTAATTCAAATATGTAATGTGCTGGCCGGCGCGACATGTAGTTTTCGTGCCAGAGCTATCGGCGCAACTCAAGAAATAATGATTTATTCAAATAAAACTAAAAATAAGGACTCGGACGTTTTGTGATAGCTCCTGAACTAGAAGGAGTAAAAATACAAAGGACATTGCAAATGATAGCTTGGAATGTCCTTAATTCAAATATGTAATGTGCTGGCCGGCGCGACATGTAGTTTTCGTGCCAGAGCTATCGGCGCAACTCAAGAAATAATGATTTATTCAAATAAAACTAAAAATAAGGACTCGGACGTTTTGTGATAGCTCCTGAACTAGAAGGAGTAAAAATACAAAGGACATTGCAAATGATAGCTTGGAATGTCCTTAATTCAAATATGTAATGTGCTGGCCGGCGCGACATGTAGTTTTCGTGCCAGAGCTATCGGCGCAACTCAAGAAATAATGATTTATTCAAATAAAACTAAAAATAAGGACTCGGGCGTTTTGTCATAGCTCCTGAACTAGAAGGAGTAAAAATACAAAGGACATTGCAAATGATAGCTTGGAATGTCCTTAATTCAAATATGTAATGTGCTGGCCGGCGCGACATGTAGTTTTCGTGCCAGAGCTTTCGGCGCAACTCAAGAAATGATGATTTATTCTAATAAAACTAAAAATAAGGACTCGGGCGTTTTGTCATAGCTCCTGAACTAGAAGGAGTAAAAATACAAAGGACATTGCAAATGATAGCTTGGAATGTCCTTAATTCAAATATGTAATGTGCTGGCCGGCGCGACATGTAGTTTTCGTGCCAGAGCTATCGGCGCAACTCAAGAAATGATGATTTATTCAAATAAAACTAAAAATAAGGACTCGGGCGTTTTGTCATAGCTCCTGAACTAGAAGGAGTAAAAATACAAAGGACATTGTAAATGATAGCTTGGAATGTCCTTAATTCAAATATGTAATGTGCTGGCCGGCGCGACATGTAGTTTTCGTGCCAGAGCTTTCGGCGCAACTCAAGAAATAATGATTTATTCAAATAAAACTAAAAATAAGGACTCGGGCGTTTTGTCATAGCTCCTGAACTAGAAGGAGTAAAAATACAAAGGACATTGCAAATGATAGCTTGGAATGTCCTTAATTCAAATATGTAATGTGCTGGCCGGCGCGACATGTAGTTTTCGTGCCAGAGCTATCGGCGCAACTCAAGAAATGATGATTTATTCAAATAAAACTAAAAATAAGGACTCGGGCGTTTTGTCATAGCTCCTGAACTAGAAGGAGTAAAAATACAAAGGACATTGCAAATGATAGCTTGGAATGTCCTTAATTCAAATATGTAATGTGCTGGCCGGCGCGACATGTAGTTTTCGTGCCAGAGCTATCGGCGCAACTCAAGAAATGATGATTTATTCAAATAAAACTAAAAATAAGGACTCGGGCGTTTTGTCATAGCTCCTGAACTAGAAGGAGTAAAAATACAAAGGACATTGTAAATGATAGCTTGGAATGTCCTTAATTCAAATATGTAATGTGCTGGCCGGCGCGACATGTAGTTTTCGTGCCAGAGCTTTCGGCGCAACTCAAGAAATGATGATTTATTCAAATAAAACTAAAAATAAGGACTCGGGCGTTTTGTCATAGCTCCTGAACTAGAAGGAGTAAAAATACAAAGGACATTGCAAATGATAGCTTGGAATGTCCTTAATTCAAATATGTAATGTGCTGGCCGGCGCGACATGTAGTTTTCGTGCCAGAGCTATCGGCGCAACTCAAGAAATGATGATTTATTCAAATAAAACTAAAAATAAGGACTCGGGCGTTTTGTCATAGCTCCTGAACTAGAAGGAGTAAAACTACAAAGGACATTGTAAATGATAGCTTGGAATGTCCTTAATTCAAATATGTAATGTGCTGGCCGGCGCGACATGTAGTTTTCGTGCCAGAGCTTTCGGCGCAACTCAAGAAATAATGATTTATTCAAATAAAACTAAAAATAAGGACTCGGGCGTTTTGTCATAGCTCCTGAACTAGAAGGAGTAAAAATACAAAGGACATTGCAAATGATAGCTTGGAATGTCCTTAATTCAAATATGTAATGTGCTGGCCGGCGCGACATGTAGTTTTCGTGCCAGAGCTATCGGCGAAACTCAAGAAATGATGATTTATTCAAATAAAACTAAAAATAAGGACTCGGGCGTTTTGTCATAGCTCCTGAACTAGAAGGAGTAAAAATACAAAGGACATTGCAAATGATAGCTTGGAATGTCCTTAATTCAAATATGTAATGTGCTGGCCGGCGCGACATGTAGTTTTCGTGCCAGAGCTATCGGCGCAACTCAAGAAATGATGATTTATTCAAATAAAACTAAAAATAAGGACTCGGGCGTTTTGTCATAGCTCCTGAACTAGAAGGAGTAAAAATACAAAGGACATTGTAAATGATAGCTTGGAATGTCCTTAATTCAAATATGTAATGTGCTGGCCGGCGCGACATGTAGTTTTCGTGCCAGAGCTTTCGGCGCAACTCAAGAAATAATGATTTATTCAAATAAAACTAAAAATAAGGACTCGGGCGTTTTGTCATAGCTCCTGAACTAGAAGGAGTAAAAATACAAAGGACATTGCAAATGATAGCTTGGAATGTCCTTAATTCAAATATGTAATGTGCTGGCCGGCGCGACATGTAGTTTTCGTGCCAGAGCTATCGGCGCAACTCAAGAAATGATGATTTATTCAAATAAAACTAAAAATAAGGACTCGGGCGTTTTGTCATAGCTCCTGAACTAGAAGGAGTAAAAATACAAAGGACATTGCAAATGATAGCTTGGAATGTCCTTAATTCAAATATGTAATGTGCTGGCCGGCGCGACATGTAGTTTTCGTGCCAGAGCTTTCGGCGCAACTCAAGAAATGATGATTTATTCAAATAAAACTAAAAATAAGGACTCGGGTGTTTTGTCATAGCTCCTGAACTAGAAGGAGTAAAAATACAAAGGACATTTCAAATGATAGCTTGGAATGTCCTTAATTCAAATATGTAATGTGCTGGCCGGCGCGACATGTAGTTTTCGTGCCAGAGCTATCGGCGCAACTCAAGAAATGATGATTTATTCAAATAAAACTAAAAATAAGGACTCGGGCGTTTTGTCATAGCTCCTGAACTAGAAGGAGTAAAAATACAAAGGACATTGTAAATGATAGCTTGGAATGTCCTTAATTCAAATATGTAATGTGCTGGCCGGCGCGACATGTAGTTTTCGTGCCAGAGCTTTCGGCGCAACTCAAGAAATAATGATTTATTCAAATAAAACTAAAAATAAGGACTCGGGCGTTTTGTCATAGCTCCTGAACTAGAAGGAGTAAAAATACAAAGGACATTGCAAATGATAGCTTGGAATGTCCTTAATTTAAATATGTAATGTGCTGGCCGGCGCGACATGTAGTTTTCGTGCCAGAGCTATCGGCGCAACTCAAGAAATGATGATTTATTCAAATAAAACTAAAAATAAGGACTCGGGCGTTTTGTCATAGCTCCTGAACTAGAAGGAGTAAAAATACAAAGGACATTGCAAATGATAGCTTGGAATGTCCTTAATTCAAATATGTAATGTGCTGGCCGGCGCGACATGTAGTTTTCGTGCCAGAGCTATCGGCGCAACTCAAGAAATGATGATTTATTCAAATAAAACTAAAAATAAGGACTCGGGCGTTTTGTCATAGCTCCTGAACTAGAAGGAGTAAAAATACAAAGGACATTGCAAATGATAGCTTGGAATGTCCTTAATTCAAATATGTAATGTGCTGGCCGGCGCGACATGTAGTTTTCGTGCCAGAGCTATCGGCGCAACTCAAGAAATGATGATTTATTCAAATAAAACTAAAAATAAGGACTCGGGCGTTTTGTCATAGCTCCTGAACTAGAAGGAGTAAAAATACAAAGGACATTGCAAATGATAGCTTGGAATGTCCTTAATTCAAATATGTAATGTGCTGGCCGGCGCGACATGTAGTTTTCGTGCCAGAGCTTTCGGCGCAACTCAAGAAATAATGATTTATTCAAATAAAACTAAAAATAAGGACTCGGGCGTTTTGTCATAGCTCCTGAACTAGAAGGAGTAAAAATACAAAGGACATTGCAAATGATAGCTTGGAATGTCCTTAATTCAAATATGTAATGTGCTGGCCGGCGCGACATGTAGTTTTCGTGCCAGAGCTTTCGGCGCAACTCAAGAAATAATGATTTATTCAAATAAAACTAAAAATAAGGACTCGGGCGTTTTGTCATAGCTCCTGAACTAGAAGGAGTAAAAATACAAAGGACATTGTAAATGATAGCTTGGAATGTCCTTAATTCAAATATGTAATGTGCTGGCCGGCGCGACATGTAGTTTTCGTGCCAGAGCTTTCGGCGCAACTCAAGAAATAATGATTTATTCAAATAAAACTAAAAATAAGGACTCGGGCGTTTTGTCATAGCTCCTGAACTAGAAGGAGTAAAAATACAAAGGACATTGCAAATGATAGCTTGGAATGTCCTTAATTCAAATATGTAATGTGCTGGCCGGCGCGACATGTAGTTTTCGTGCCAGAGCTTTCGGCGCAACTCAAGAAATAATGATTTATTCAAATAAAACTAAAAATAAGGACTCGGGCGTTTTGTCATAGCTCCTGAACTAGAAGGAGTAAAAATACAAAGGACATTGCAAATGATAGCTTGGAATGTCCTTAATTCAAATATGTAATGTGCTGGCCGGCGCGACATGTAGTTTTCGTGCCAGAGCTATCGGCGCAACTCAAGAAATGATGATTTATTCAAATAAAACTAAAAATAAGGACTCGGGCGTTTTGTCATAGCTCCTGAACTAGAAGGAGTAAAAATACAAAGGACATTGTAAATGATAGCTTGGAATGTCCTTAATTCAAATATGTAATGTGCTGGCCGGCGCGACATGTAGTTTTCGTGCCAGAGCTTTCGGCGCAACTCAAGAAATAATGATTTATTCAAATAAAACTAAAAATAAGGACTCGGGCGTTTTGTCATAGCTCCTGAACTAGAAGGAGTAAAAATACAAAGGACATTGCAAATGATAGCTTGGAATGTCCTTAATTCAAATATGTAATGTGCTGGCCGGCGCGACATGTAGTTTTCGTGCCAGAGCTATCGGCGCAACTCAAGAAATGATGATTTATTCAAATAAAACTAAAAATAAGGACTCGGGCGTTTTGTCATAGCTCCTGAACTAGAAGGAGTAAAAATACAAAGGACATTGCAAATGATAGCTTGGAATGTCCTTAATTCAAATATGTAATGTGCTGGCCGGCGCGACATGTAGTTTTCGTGCCAGAGCTATCGGCGCAACTCAAGAAATGATGATTTATTCAAATAAAACTAAAAATAAGGACTCGGGCGTTTTGTCATAGCTCCTGAACTAGAAGGAGTAAAAATACAAAGGACATTGCAAATGATAGCTTGGAATGTCCTTAATTCAAATATGTAATGTGCTGGCCGGCGCGACATGTAGTTTTCGTGCCAGAGCTATCGGCGCAACTCAAGAAATGATGATTTATTCAAATAAAACTAAAAATAAGGACTCGGGCGTTTTGTCATAGCTCCTGAACTAGAAGGAGTAAAAATACAAAGGACATTGCAAATGATAGCTTGGAATGTCCTTAATTCAAATATGTAATGTGCTGGCCGGCGCGACATGTAGTTTTCGTGCCAGAGCTTTCGGCGCAACTCAAGAAATAATGATTTATTCAAATAAAACTAAAAATAAGGACTCGGGCGTTTTGTCATAGCTCCTGAACTAGAAGGAGTAAAAATACAAAGGACATTGCAAATGATAGCTTGGAATGTCCTTAATTCAAATATGTAATGTGCTGGCCGGCGCGACATGTAGTTTTCGTGCCAGAGCTTTCGGCGCAACACAAGAAATAATGATTTACTCAAATAAAACTAAAAATAAGGACTCGGGCGTTTTGTCATAGCTCCTGAACTAGAAGGAGTAAAAATACAAAGGACATTGTAACTGATAGCTTGGAATGTCCTTAATTCAAATATGTAATGTGCTGGCCGGCGCGACATGTAGTTTTCGTGCCAGAGCTTTCGGCGCAACTCAAGAAATAATGATTTATTCAAATAAAACTAAAAATAAGGACTCGGGCGTTTTGTCATAGCTCCTGAACTAGAAGGAGTAAAAATACAAAGGACATTGCAAATGATAGCTTGGAATGTCCTTAATTCAAATATGTAATGTGCTGGCCGGCGCGACATGTAGTTTTCGTGCCAGAGCTTTCGGCGCAACTCAAGAAATAATGATTTATTCAAATAAAACTAAAAATAAGGACTCGGGCGTTTTGTCATAGCTCCTGAACTAGAAGGAGTAAAAATACAAAGGACATTGCAAATGATAGCTTGGAATGTCCTTAATTCAAATATGTAATGTGCTGGCCGGCGCGACATGTAGTTTTCGTGCCAGAGCTATCGGCGCAACTCAAGAAATGATGATTTATTCAAATAAAACTAAAAATAAGGACTCGGGCGTTTTGTCATAGCTCCTGAACTAGAAGGAGTAAAAATACAAAGGACATTGCAAATGATAGCTTGGAATGTCCTTAATTCAAATATGTAATGTGCTGGCCGGCGCGACATGTAGTTTTCGTGCCAGAGCTATCGGCGCAACTCAAGAAATGATGATTTATTCAAATAAAACTAAAAATAAGGACTCGGGCGTTTTGTCATAGCTCCTGAACTAGAAGGAGTAAAAATACAAAGGACATTGCAAATGATAGCTTGGAATGTCCTTAATTCAAATATGTAATGTGCTGGCCGGCGTGACATGTAGTTTTCGTGCCAGAGCTTTCGGCGCAACTCAAGAAATAATGATTTATTCAAATAAAACTAAAAATAAGGACTCGGGCGTTTTGTCATAGCTCCTGAACTAGAAGGAGTAAAAATACAAAGGACATTGCAAATGATAGCTTGGAATGTCCTTAATTCAAATATGTAATGTGCTGGCCGGCGCGACATGTAGTTTTCGTGCCAGAGCTATCGGCGCAACTCAAGAAATAATGATTTATTCAAATAAAACTAAAAATAAGGACTCGGACGTTTTGTGATAGCTCCTGAACTAGAAGGAGTAAAAATACAAAGGACATTGCAAATGATAGCTTGGAATGTCTTTAATTCAAATATGTAATGTGCTGGCCGGCGCGACATGTAGTTTTCATGCCAGAGCTATCGGCGCAACTCAAGAAATAATGATTTATTCAAATAAAACTAAAAATAAGGACTCGGACGTTTTGTGATAGCTCCTGAACTAGAAGGAGTAAAAATACAAAGGACATTGCAAATGATAGCTTGGAATGTCCTTAATTCAAATATGTAATGTGCTGGCCGGCGCGACATGTAGTTTTCGTGCCAGAGCTTTCGGCGCAACTCAAGAAATAATGATTTATTCAAATAAAACTAAAAATAAGGACTCGGGCGTTTTGTCATAGCTCCTGAACTAGAAGGAGTAAAAATACAAAGGACATTGCAAATGATAGCTTGGAATGTCCTTAATTCAAATATGTAATGTGCTGGCCGGCGCGACATGTAGTTTTCGTGCCAGAGCTTTCGGCGCAACTCAAGAAATAATGATTTATTCAAATAAAACTAAAAATAAGGACTCGGGCGTTTTGTCATAGCTCCTGAACTAGAAGGAGTAAAAATACAAAGGACATTGCAAATGATAGCTTGGAATGTCCTTAATTCAAATATGTAATGTGCTGGCCGGCGCGACATGTAGTTTTCGTGCCAGAGCTATCGGCGCAACTCAAGAAATGATGATTTATTCAAATAAAACTAAAAATAAGGACTCGGGCGTTTTGTCATAGCTCCTGAACTAGAAGGAGTAAAAATACAAAGGACATTGCAAATGATAGCTTGGAATGTCCTTAATTCAAATAAGTAATGTGCTGGCCGGCGCGACATGTAGTTTTCGTGCCAGAGCTATCGGCGCAACTCAAGAAATGATGATTTATTCAAATAAAACTAAAAATAAGGACTCGGGCGTTTTGTCATAGCTCCTGAACTAGAAGGAGTAAAAATACAAAGGACATTGCAAATGATAGCTTGGAATGTCCTTAATTCAAATATGTAATGTGCTGGCCGGCGCGACATGTAGTTTTCGTGCCAGAGCTTTCGGCGCAACTCAAGAAATAATGATTTATTCAAATAAAACTAAAAATAAGGACTCGGGCGTTTTGTCATAGCTCCTGAACTAGAAGGAGTAAAAATACAAAGGACATTGCAAATGATAGCTTGGAATGTCCTTAATTCAAATATGTAATGTGCTGGCCGGCGCGACATGTAGTTTTCGTGCCAGAGCTATCGGCGCAACTCAAGAAATAATGATTTATTCAAATAAAACTAAAAATAAGGACTCGGACGTTTTGTGATAGCTCCTGAACTAGAAGGAGTAAAAATACAAAGGACATTGCAAATGATAGCTTGGAATGTCCTTAATGCAAATATGTAATGTGCTGGCCGGCGCGACATGTAGTTTTCGTGCCAGAGCTATCGGCGCAACTCAAGAAATAATGATTTATTCAAATAAAACTAAAAATAAGGACTCGGACGTTTTGTGATAGCTCCTGAACTAGAAGGAGTAAAAATACAAAGGACATTGCAAATGATAGCTTGGAATGTCCTTAATTCAAATATGTAATGTGCTGGCCGGCGCGACATGTAGTTTTCGTGCCAGAGCTATCGGCGCAACTCAAGAAATAATGATTTATTCAAATAAAACTAAAAATAAGGACTCGGACGTTTTGTGATAGCTCCTGAACTAGAAGGAGTAAAAATACAAAGGACATTGCAAATGATAGCTTGGAATGTCCTTAATTCAAATATGTAATGTGCTGGCCGGCGCGACATGTAGTTTTCGTGCCAGAGCTTTCGGCGCAACTCAAGAAATGATGATTTATTCAAATAAAACTAAAAATAAGGACTCGGGCGTTTTGTCATAGCTCCTGAACTAGAAGGAGTAAAAATACAAAGGACATTGCAAATGATAGCTTGGAATGTCCTTAATTCAAATATGTAATGTGCTGGCCGGCGCGACATGTAGTTTTCGTGCCAGAGCTATCGGCGCAACTCAAGAAATAATGATTTATTCAAATAAAACTAAAAATAAGGACTCGGACGTTTTGTGATAGCTCCTGAACTAGAAGGAGTAAAAATACAAAGGACATTGCAAATGATAGCTTGGAATGTCCTTAATTCAAATATGTAATGTGCTGGCCGGCGCGACATGTAGTTTTCGTGCCAGAGCTATCGGCGCAACTCAAGAAATAATGATTTATTCAAATAAAACTAAAAATAAGGACTCGGGCGTTTTGTCATAGCTCCTGAACTAGAAGGAGTAAAAATACAAAGGACATTGCAAATGATAGCTTGGAATGTCCTTAATTCAAATATGTAATGTGCTGGCCGGCGCGACATGTAGTTTTCGTGCCAGAGCTATCGGCGCAACTCAAGAAATGATGATTTATTCAAATAAAACTAAAAATAAGGACTCGGGCGTTTTGTCATAGCTCCTGAACTAGAAGGAGTAAAAATACAAAGGACATTGTAACTGATAGCTTGGAATGTCCTTAATTCAAATATGTAATGTGCTGGCCGGCGCGACATGTAGTTTTCGTGCCAGAGCTTTCGGCGCAACTCAAGAAATAATGATTTATTCAAATAAAACTAAAAATAAGGACTCGGGCGTTTTGTCATAGCTCCTGAACTAGAAGGAGTAAAAATACAAAGGACATTGCAAATGATAGCTTGGAATGTCCTTAATTCAAATATGTAATGTGCTGGCCGGCGCGACATGTAGTTTTCGTGCCAGAGCTATCGGCGCAACTCAAGAAATAATGATTTATTCAAATAAAACTAAAAATAAGGACTCGGACGTTTTGTGATAGCTCCTGAACTAGAAGGAGTAAAAATACAAAGGACATTGCAAATGATAGCTTGGAATGTCCTTAATTCAAATATGTAATGTGCTGGCCGGCGCGACATGTAGTTTTCGTGCCAGAGCTATCGGCGCAACTCAAGAAATAATGATTTATTCAAATAAAACTAAAAATAAGGACTCGGACGTTTTGTGATAGCTCCTGAACTAGAAGGAGTAAAAATACAAAGGACATTGCAAATGATAGCTTGGAATGTCCTTAATTCAAATATGTAATGTGCTGGCCGGCGCGACATGTAGTTTTCGTGCCAGAGCTATCGGCGCAACTCAAGAAATAATGATTTATTCAAATAAAACTAAAAATAAGGACTCGGGCGTTTTGTCATAGCTCCTGAACTAGAAGGAGTAAAAATACAAAGGACATTGCAAATGATAGCTTGGAATGTCCTTAATTCAAATATGTAATGTGCTGGCCGGCGCGACATGTAGTTTTCGTGCCAGAGCTTTCGGCGCAACTCAAGAAATGATGATTTATTCAAATAAAACTAAAAATAAGGACTCGGGCGTTTTGTCATAGCTCCTGAACTAGAAGGAGTAAAAATACAAAGGACATTGCAAATGATAGCTTGGAATGTCCTTAATTCAAATATGTAATGTGCTGGCCGGCGCGACATGTAGTTTTCGTGCCAGAGCTATCGGCGCAACTCAAGAAATGATGATTTATTCAAATAAAACTAAAAATAAGGACTCGGGCGTTTTGTCATAGCTCCTGAACTAGAAGGAGTAAAAATACAAAGGACATTGCAAATGATAGCTTGGAATGTCCTTAATTCAAATATGTAATGTGCTGGCCGGCGCGACATGTAGTTTTCGTGCCAGAGCTATCGGCGCAACTCAAGAAATAATGATTTATTCAAATAAAACTAAAAATAAGGACTCGGGCGTTTTGTCATAGCTCCTGAACTAGAAGGAGTAAAAATACAAAGGACATTGCAAATGATAGCTTGGAATGTCCTTAATTCAAATATGTAATGTGCTGGCCGGCGCGACATGTAGTTTTCGTGCCAGAGCTATCGGCGCAACTCAAGAAATGATGATTTATTCAAATAAAACTAAAAATAAGGACTCGGGCGTTTTGTCATAGCTCCTGAACTAGAAGGAGTAAAAATACAAAGGACATTGTAAATGATAGCTTGGAATGTCCTTAATTCAAATATGTAATGTGCTGGCCGGCGCGACATGTAGTTTTCGTGCCAGAGCTTTCGGCGCAACTCAAGAAATAATGATTTATTCAAATAAAACTAAAAATAAGGACTCGGGCGTTTTGTCATAGCTCCTGAACTAGAAGGAGTAAAAATACAAAGGACATTGCAAATGATAGCTTGGAATGTCCTTAATTCAAATATGTAATGTGCTGGCCGGCGCGACATGTAGTTTTCGTGCCAGAGCTATCGGCGCAACTCAAGAAATGATGATTTATTCAAATAAAACTAAAAATAAGGACTCGGGCGTTTTGTCATAGCTCCTGAACTAGAAGGAGTAAAAATACAAAGGACATTGCAAATGATAGCTTGGAATGTCCTTAATTCAAATATGTAATGTGCTGGCCGGCGCGACATGTAGTTTTCGTGCCAGAGCTATCGGCGCAACTCAAGAAATAATGATTTATTCAAATAAAACTAAAAATAAGGACTCGGGCGTTTTGTCATAGCTCCTGAACTAGAAGGAGTAAAAATACAAAGGACATTGCAAATGATAGCTTGGAATGTCCTTAATTCAAATATGTAATGTGCTGGCCGGCGCGACATGTAGTTTTCGTGCCAGAGCTATCGGCGCAACTCAAGAAATGATGATTTATTCAAATAAAACTAAAAATAAGGACTCGGGCGTTTTGTCATAGCTCCTGAACTAGAAGGAGTAAAAATACAAAGGACATTGCAAATGATAGCTTGGAATGTCCTTAATTCAAATATGTAATGTGCTGGCCGGCGCGACATGTAGTTTTCGTGCCAGAGCTATCGGCGCAACTCAAGAAATGATGATTTATTCAAATAAAACTAAAAATAAGGACTCGGGCGTTTTGTCATAGCTCCTGAACTAGAAGGAGTAAAAATACAAAGGACATTGTAAATGATAGCTTGGAATGTCCTTAATTCAAATATGTAATGTGCTGGCCGGCGCGACATGTAGTTTTCGTGCCAGAGCTATCGGCGCAACTCAAGAAATGATGATTTATTCAAATAAAACTAAAAATAAGGACTCGGGCGTTTTGTCATAGCTCCTGAACTAGAAGGAGTAAAAATACAAAGGACATTGCAAATGATAGCTTGGAATGTCCTTAATTCAAATATGTAATGTGCTGGCCGGCGCGACATGTAGTTTTCGTGCCAGAGCTATCGGCGCAACTCAAGAAATGATGATTTATTCAAATAAAACTAAAAATAAGGACTCGGGCGTTTTGTCATAGCTCCTGAACTAGAAGGAGTAAAAATACAAAGGACATTGTAAATGATAGCTTGGAATGTCCTTAATTCAAATATGTAATGTGCTGGCCGGCGCGACATGTAGTTTTCGTGCCAGAGCTTTCGGCGCAACTCAAGAAATAATGATTTATTCAAATAAAACTAAAAATAAGGACTCGGGCGTTTTGTCATAGCTCCTGAACTAGAAGGAGTAAAAATACAAAGGACATTGCAAATGATAGCTTGGAATGTCCTTAATTCAAATATGTAATGTGCTGGCCGGCGCGACATGTAGTTTTCGTGCCAGAGCTATCGGCGCAACTCAAGAAATGATGATTTATTCAAATAAAACTAAAAATAAGGACTCGGGCGTTTTGTCATAGCTCCTGAACTAGAAGGAGTAAAAATACAAAGGACATTGTAAATGATAGCTTGGAATGTCCTTAATTCAAATATGTAATGTGCTGGCCGGCGCGACATGTAGTTTTCGTGCCAGAGCTTTCGGCGCAACTCAAGAAATAATGATTTATTCAAATAAAACTAAAAATAAGGACTCGGGCGTTTTGTCATAGCTCCTGAACTAGAAGGAGTAAAAATACAAAGGACATTGCAAATGATAGCTTGGAATGTCCTTAATTCAAATATGTAATGTGCTGGCCGGCGCGACATGTAGTTTTCGTGCCAGAGCTATCGGCGCAACTCAAGAAATGATGATTTATTCAAATAAAACTAAAAATAAGGACTCGGGCGTTTTGTCATAGCTCCTGAACTAGAAGGAGTAAAAATACAAAGGACATTGCAAATGATAGCTTGGAATGTCCTTAATTCAAATATGTAATGTGCTGGCCGGCGCGACATGTAGTTTTCGTGCCAGAGCTATCGGCGCAACTCAAGAAATGATGATTTATTCAAATAAAACTAAAAATAAGGACTCGGGCGTTTTGTCATAGCTCCTGAACTAGAAGGAGTAAAAATACAAAGGACATTGTAAATGATAGCTTGGAATGTCCTTAATTCAAATATGTAATGTGCTGGCCGGCGCGACATGTAGTTTTCGTGCCAGAGCTTTCGGCGCAACTCAAGAAATAATGATTTATTCAAATAAAACTAAAAATAAGGACTCGGGCGTTTTGTCATAGCTCCTGAACTAGAAGGAGTAAAAATACAAAGGACATTGCAAATGATAGCTTGGAATGTCCTTAATTCAAATATGTAATGTGCTGGCCGGCGCGACATGTAGTTTTCGTGCCAGAGCTATCGGCGCAACTCAAGAAATGATGATTTATTCAAATAAAACTAAAAATAAGGACTCGGGCGTTTTGTCATAGCTCCTGAACTAGAAGGAGTAAAAATACAAAGGACATTGCAAATGATAGCTTGGAATGTCCTTAATTCAAATATGTAATGTGCTGGCCGGCGCGACATGTAGTTTTCGTGCCAGAGCTTTCGGCGCAACTCAAGAAATGATGATTTATTCAAATAAAACTAAAAATAAGGACTCGGGTGTTTTGTCATAGCTCCTGAACTAGAAGGAGTAAAAATACAAAGGACATTTCAAATGATAGCTTGGAATGTCCTTAATTCAAATATGTAATGTGCTGGCCGGCGCGACATGTAGTTTTCGTGCCAGAGCTATCGGCGCAACTCAAGAAATGATGATTTATTCAAATAAAACTAAAAATAAGGACTCGGGCGTTTTGTCATAGCTCCTGAACTAGAAGGAGTAAAAATACAAAGGACATTGTAAATGATAGCTTGGAATGTCCTTAATTCAAATATGTAATGTGCTGGCCGGCGCGACATGTAGTTTTCGTGCCAGAGCTTTCGGCGCAACTCAAGAAATAATGATTTATTCAAATAAAACTAAAAATAAGGACTCGGGCGTTTTGTCATAGCTCCTGAACTAGAAGGAGTAAAAATACAAAAGACATTGCAAATGATAGCTTGGAATGTCCTTAATTCAAATATGTAATGTGCTGGCCGGCGCGACATGTAGTTTTCGTGCCAGAGCTATCGGCGCAACTCAAGAAATGATGATTTATTCAAATAAAACTAAAAATAAGGACTCGGGCGTTTTGTCATAGCTCCTGAACTAGAAGGAGTAAAAATACAAAGGACATTGCAAATGATAGCTTGGAATGTCCTTAATTCAAATATGTAATGTGCTGGCCGGCGCGACATGTAGTTTTCGTGCCAGAGCTATCGGCGCAACTCAAGAAATGATGATTTATTCAAATAAAACTAAAAATAAGGACTCGGGCGTTTTGTCATAGCTCCTGAACTAGAAGGAGTAAAAATACAAAGGACATTGCAAATGATAGCTTGGAATGTCCTTAATTCAAATATGTAATGTGCTGGCCGGCGCGACATGTAGTTTTCGTGCCAGAGCTATCGGCGCAACTCAAGAAATGATGATTTATTCAAATAAAACTAAAAATAAGGACTCGGGCGTTTTGTCATAGCTCCTGAACTAGAAGGAGTAAAAATACAAAGGACATTGCAAATGATAGCTTGGAATGTCCTTAATTCAAATATGTAATGTGCTGGCCGGCGCGACATGTAGTTTTCGTGCCAGAGCTTTCGGCGCAACTCAAGAAATAATGATTTATTCAAATAAAACTAAAAATAAGGACTCGGGCGTTTTGTCATAGCTCCTGAACTAGAAGGAGTAAAAATACAAAGGACATTGCAAATGATAGCTTGGAATGTCCTTAATTCAAATATGTAATGTGCTGGCCGGCGCGACATGTAGTTTTCGTGCCAGAGCTTTCGGCGCAACTCAAGAAATAATGATTTATTCAAATAAAACTAAAAATAAGGACTCGGGCGTTTTGTCATAGCTCCTGAACTAGAAGGAGTAAAAATACAAAGGACATTGTAAATGATAGCTTGGAATGTCCTTAATTCAAATATGTAATGTGCTGGCCGGCGCGACATGTAGTTTTCGTGCCAGAGCTTTCGGCGCAACTCAAGAAATAATGATTTATTCAAATAAAACTAAAAATAAGGACTCGGGCGTTTTGTCATAGCTCCTGAACTAGAAGGAGTAAAAATACAAAGGACATTGCAAATGATAGCTTGGAATGTCCTTAATTCAAATATGTAATGTGCTGGCCGGCGCGACATGTAGTTTTCGTGCCAGAGCTTTCGGCGCAACTCAAGAAATAATGATTTATTCAAATAAAACTAAAAATAAGGACTCGGGCGTTTTGTCATAGCTCCTGAACTAGAAGGAGTAAAAATACAAAGGACATTGCAAATGATAGCTTGGAATGTCCTTAATTCAAATATGTAATGTGCTGGCCGGCGCGACATGTAGTTTTCGTGCCAGAGCTATCGGCGCAACTCAAGAAATGATGATTTATTCAAATAAAACTAAAAATAAGGACTCGGGCGTTTTGTCATAGCTCCTGAACTAGAAGGAGTAAAAATACAAAGGACATTGCAAATGATAGCTTGGAATGTCCTTAATTCAAATATGTAATGTGCTGGCCGGCGCGACATGTAGTTTTCGTGCCAGAGCTATCGGCGCAACTCAAGAAATGATGATTTATTCAAATAAAACTAAAAATAAGGACTCGGGCGTTTTGTCATAGCTCCTGAACTAGAAGGAGTAAAAATACAAAGGACATTGCAAATGATAGCTTGGAATGTCCTTAATTCAAATATGTAATGTGCTGGCCGGCGTGACATGTAGTTTTCGTGCCAGAGCTTTCGGCGCAACTCAAGAAATAATGATTTATTCAAATAAAACTAAAAATAAGGACTCGGGCGTTTTGTCATAGCTCCTGAACTAGAAGGAGTAAAAATACAAAGGACATTGCAAATGATAGCTTGGAATGTCCTTAATTCAAATATGTAATGTGCTGGCCGGCGCGACATGTAGTTTTCGTGCCAGAGCTATCGGCGCAACTCAAGAAATAATGATTTATTCAAATAAAACTAAAAATAAGGACTCGGACGTTTTGTGATAGCTCCTGAACTAGAAGGAGTAAAAATACAAAGGACATTGCAAATGATAGCTTGGAATGTCCTTAATTCAAATATGTAATGTGCTGGCCGGCGCGACATGTAGTTTTCATGCCAGAGCTATCGGCGCAACTCAAGAAATAATGATTTATTCAAATAAAACTAAAAATAAGGACTCGGACGTTTTGTGATAGCTCCTGAACTAGAAGGAGTAAAAATACAAAGGACATTGCAAATGATAGCTTGGAATGTCCTTAATTCAAATATGTAATGTGCTGGCCGGCGCGACATGTAGTTTTCGTGCCAGAGCTTTCGGCGCAACTCAAGAAATGATGATTTATTCTAATAAAACTAAAAATAAGGACTCGGGCGTTTTGTCATAGCTCCTGAACTAGAAGGAGTAAAAATACAAAGGACATTGCAAATGATAGCTTGGAATGTCCTTAATTCAAATATGTAATGTGCTGGCCGGCGCGACATGTAGTTTTCGTGCCAGAGCTTTCGGCGCAACTCAAGAAATGATGATTTATTCAAATAAAACTAAAAATAAGGACTAGGGTGTTTTGTCATAGCTCCTGAACTAGAAGGAGTAAAAATACAAAGGACATTGCAAATGATAGCTTGGAATGTCCTTAATTCAAATATGTAATGTGCTGGCCGGCGCGACATGTAGTTTTCGTGCCAGAGCTATCGGCGCAACTCAAGAAATGATGATTTATTCAAATAAAACTAAAAATAAGGACTCGGGCGTTTTGTCATAGCTCCTGAACTAGAAGGAGTAAAAATACAAAGGACATTGCAAATGATAGCTTGGAATGTCCTTAATTCAAATATGTAATGTGCTGGCCGGCGCGACATGTAGTTTTCGTGCCAGAGCTATCGGCGCAACTCAAGAAATGATGATTTATTCAAATAAAACTAAAAATAAGGACTCGGGCGTTTTGTCATAGCTCCTGAACTAGAAGGAGTAAAAATACAAAGGACATTGCAAATGATAGCTTGGAATGTCCTTAATTCAAATATGTAATGTGTTGGCCGGCGCGACATGTAGTTTTCGTGCCAGAGCTTTCGGCGCAACTCAAGAAATGATGATTTATTCAAATAAAACTAAAAATAAGGACTCGGGCGTTTTGTTATAGCTCCTGAACTAGAAGGAGTAAAAATACAAAGGACATTGCAAATGATAGCTTGGAATGTCCTTAATTCAAATATGTAATGTGTTGGCCGGCGCGACATGTAGTTTTCGTGCCAGAGCTTTCGGCGCAACTCAAGAAATGATGATTTATTCAAATAAAACTAAAAATAAGGACTCGGGCGTTTTGTCATAGCTCCTGAACTAGAAGGAGTAAAAATACAAAGGACATTGCAAATGATAGCTTGGAATGTCCTTAATTCAAATATGTAATGTGCTGGCCGGCGCGACATGTAGTTTTCGTGCCAGAGCTATCGGCGCAACTCAAGAAATGATGATTTATTCAAATAAAACTAAAAATAAGGACTCGGGCGTTTTGTCATAGCTCCTGAACTAGAAGGAGTAAAAATACAAAGGACATTGCAAATGATAGCTTGGAATGTCCTTAATTCAAATATGTAATATGCTGGCCGGCGCGACATGTAGTTTTCGTGCCAGAGCTATCGGCGCAACTCAAGAAATGATGATTTATTCAAATAAAACTAAAAATAAGGACTCGGGCGTTTTGTCATAGCTCCTGAACTAGAAGGAGTAAAAATACAAAGGACATTGCAAATGATAGCTTGGAATGTCCTTAATTCAAATATGTAATGTGCTGGCCGGCGCGACATGTAGTTTTCGTGCCAGAGCTATCGGCGCAACTCAAGAAATGATGATTTATTCAAATAAAACTAAAAATAAGGACTCGGGCGTTTTGTCATAGCTCCTGAACTAGAAGGAGTAAAAATACAAAGGATATTGCAAATGATAGCTTGGAATGTCCTTAATTCAAATATGTAATGTGTTGGCCGGCGCGACATGTAGTTTTCGTGCCAGAGCTTTCGGCGCAACTCAAGAAATGATGATTTATTCAAATAAAACTAAAAATAAGGACTCGGGCGTTTTGTCATAGCTCCTGAACTAGAAGGAGTAAAAATACAAAGGACATTGCAAATGATAGCTTGGAATGTCCTTAATTCAAATATGTAATGTGTTGGCCGGCGCGACATGTAGTTTTCGTGCCAGAGCTTTCGGCGCAACTCAAGAAATGATGATTTATTCAAATAAAACTAAAAATAAGGACTCGGGCGTTTTGTTATAGCTCCTGAACTAGAAGGAGTAAAAATACAAAGGACATTGCAAATGATAGCTTGGAATGTCCTTAATTCAAATATGTAATGTGTTGGCCGGCGCGACATGTAGTTTTCGTGCCAGAGCTTTCGGCGCAACTCAAGAAATGATGATTTATTCAAATAAAACTAAAAATAAGGACTCGGGCGTTTTGTCATAGCTCCTGAACTAGAAGGAGTAAAAATACAAAGGACATTGCAAATGATAGCTTGGAATGTCCTTAATTCAAATATGTAATGTGCTGGCCGGCGCGACATGTAGTTTTCGTGCCAGAGCTATCGGCGCAACTCAAGAAATGATGATTTATTCAAATAAAACTAAAAATAAGGACTCGGGCGTTTTGTCATAGCTCCTGAACTAGAAGGAGTAAAAATACAAAGGACATTGCAAATGATAGCTTGGAATGTCCTTAATTCAAATATGTAATGTGCTGGCCGGCGCGACATGTAGTTTTCGTGCCAGAGCTATCGGCGCAACTCAAGAAATGATGATTTATTCAAATAAAACTAAAAATAAGGACTCGGGCGTTTTGTCATAGCTCCTGAACTAGAAGGAGTAAAAATACAAAGGACATTGCAAATGATAGCTTGGAATGTCCTTAATTCAAATATGTAATGTGCTGGCCGGCGCGACATGTAGTTTTCGTGCCAGAGCTATCGGCGCAACTCAAGAAATGATGATTTATTCAAATAAAACTAAAAATAAGGACTCGGGCGTTTTGTCATAGCTCCTGAACTAGAAGGAGTAAAAATACAAAGGACATTGCAAATGATAGCTTGGAATGTCCTTAATTCAAATATGTAATGTGCTGGCCGGCGCGACATGTAGTTTTCGTGCCAGAGCTATCGGCGCAACTCAAGAAATGATGATTTATTCAAATAAAACTAAAAATAAGGACTCGGGCGTTTTGTCATAGCTCCTGAACTAGAAGGAGTAAAAATACAAAGGATATTGCAAATGATAGCTTGGAATGTCCTTAATTCAAATATGTAATGTGTTGGCCGGCGCGACATGTAGTTTTCGTGCCAGAGCTTTCGGCGCAACTCAAGAAATGATGATTTATTCAAATAAAACTAAAAATAAGGACTCGGGCGTTTTGTCATAGCTCCTGAACTAGAAGGAGTAAAAATACAAAGGACATTGCAAATGATAGCTTGGAATGTCCTTAATTCAAATATGTAATGTGTTGGCCGGCGCGACATGTAGTTTTCGTGCCAGAGCTTTCGGCGCAACTCAAGAAATGATGATTTATTCAAATAAAACTAAAAATAAGGACTCGGGCGTTTTGTTATAGCTCCTGAACTAGAAGGAGTAAAAATACAAAGGACATTGCAAATGATAGCTTGGAATGTCCTTAATTCAAATATGTAATGTGTTGGCCGGCGCGACATGTAGTTTTCGTGCCAGAGCTTTCGGCGCAACTCAAGAAATGATGATTTATTCAAATAAAACTAAAAATAAGGACTCGGGCGTTTTGTCATAGCTCCTGAACTAGAAGGAGTAAAAATACAAAGGACATTGCAAATGATAGCTTGGAATGTCCTTAATTCAAATATGTAATGTGCTGACCGGCGCGACATGTAGTTTTCGTGCCAGAGCTTTCGGCGCAACTCAAGAAATGATGATTTATTCAAATAAAACTAAAAATAAGGACTCGGGTGTTTTGTCATAGCTCCTGAACTAGAAGGAGTAAAAATACAAAGGACATTGCAAATGATAGCTTGGAATGTCCTTAATTCAAATATGAATGTGCTGGCCGGCGCGACATGTAGTTTTCGTGCCAGAGCTATCGGCGCAACTCAAGAAATGATGATTTATTCAAATAAAACTAAAAATAAGGACTCGGGCGTTTTGTCATAGCTCCTGAACTAGAAGGAGTAAAAATACAAAGGACATTGCAAATGATAGCTTGGAATGTCCTTAATTCAAATATGTAATGTGCTGGCCGGCGCGACATGTAGTTTTCGTGCCAGAGCTATCGGCGCAACTCAAGAAATGATGATTTATTCAAATAAAACTAAAAATAAGGACTCGGGCGTTTTGTCATAGCTCCTGAACTAGAAGGAGTAAAAATACAAAGGACATTGCAAATGATAGCTTGGAATGTCCTTAATTCAAATATGTAATGTGCTGGCCGGCGCGACATGTAGTTTTCGTGCCAGAGCTTTCGGCGCAACTCAAGAAATGATGATTTATTCTAATAAAACTAAAAATAAGGACTCGGGCGTTTTGTCATAGCTCCTGAACTAGAAGGAGTAAAAATACAAAGGACATTGCAAATGATAGCTTGGAATGTCCTTAATTCAAATATGTAATGTGCTGGCCGGCGCGACATGTAGTTTTCGTGCCAGAGCTTTCGGCGCAACTCAAGAAATGATGATTTATTCAAATAAAACTAAAAATAAGGACTCGGGTGTTTTGTCATAGCTCCTGAACTAGAAGGAGTAAAAATACAAAGGACATTGCAAATGATAGCTTGGAATGTCCTTAATTCAAATATGTAATGTGCTGGCCGGCGCGACATGTAGTTTTCGTGCCAGAGCTTTCGGCGCAACTCAAGAAATGATGATTTATTCAAATAAAACTAAAAATAAGGACTCGGGCGTTTTGTTATAGCTCCTGAACTAGAAGGAGTAAAAATACAAAGGACATTGCAAATGATAGCTTGGAATGTCCTTAATTCAAATATGTAATGTGTTGGCCGGCTGGACATGTAGTTTTCGTGCCAGAGCTTTCGGCGCAACTCAAGAAATGATGATTTATTCTAATAAAACTAAAAATAAGGACTCGGGCGTTTTGTCATAGCTCCTGAACTAGAAGGAGTAAAAATACAAAGGACATTGCAAATGATAGCTTGGAATGTCCTTAATTCAAATATGTAATGTGCTGGCCGGCGCGACATGTAGTTTTCGTGCCAGAGCTTTCGGCGCAACTCAAGAAATGATGATTTATTCAAATAAAACTAAAAATAAGGACTCGGGCGTTTTGTCATAGCTCCTGAACTAGAAGGAGTAAAAATACAAAGGACATTGCAAATGATAGCTTGGAATGTCCTTAATTCAAATATGTAATGTGCTGGCCGGCGCGACATGTAGTTTTCGTGCCAGAGCTTTCGGCGCAAC
This sequence comes from Bombylius major, assembly GCA_932526495.1. Taxonomy (NCBI): domain Eukaryota; kingdom Metazoa; phylum Arthropoda; class Insecta; order Diptera; family Bombyliidae; genus Bombylius; species Bombylius major. Next base: position 514,402 of record OW052048.1, read on the forward strand.
TCAAGAAATGATGATTTATTCAAATAAAACTAAAAATAAGGACTCGGGCGTTTTGTTATAGCTCCTGAACTAGAAGGAGTAAAAATACAAAGGACATTGCAAATGATAGCTTGGAATGTCCTTAATTCAAATATGTAATGTGTTGGCCGGCGCGACATGTAGTTTTCGTGCCAGAGCTTTCGGCGCAACTCAAGAAATAATGATTTATTCAAATAAAACTAAAAATAAGGACTCGGGCGTTTTGTCATAGCTCCTGAACTAGAAGGAGTAAAAATACAAAGGACATTGCAAATGATAGCTTTGAATGTCCTTAATTCAAATATGTAATGTGCTGGCCGGCGCGACATGTAGTTTTCGTGCCAGAGCTTTCGGCGCAACTCAAGAAATGATGATTTATTCAAATAAAACTAAAAATAAGGACTCGGGCGTTTTGTCATAGCTCCTGAACTAGAGGGAGTAAAAATACAAAGGACATTGCAAATGATAGCTTGGAATGTCCTTAATTCAAATATGTAATGTGCTGGCCGGCTGGACATGTAGTTTTCGTGCCAGAGCTTTCGGCGCAACTCAAGAAATGATGATTTATTCAAATAAAACTAAAAATAAGGACTCGGGCGTTTTGTTATACTCCTGAACTAGAAGGAGTAAAAATACAAAGGACATTGCAAATGATAGCTTGGAATGTCCTTAATTCAAATATGTAATGTGCTGGCCGGCGCGACATGTAGTTTTCGTGCCAGAGCTTTCGGCGCAACTCAAGAAATGATGATTTATTCAAATAAAACTAAAAATAAGGACTCGGGTGTTTTGTCATAGCTCCTGAACTAGAAGGAGTAAAAATACAAAGGACATTGCAAATGATAGCTTGGAATGTCCTTAATTCAAATATGTAATGTGCTGGCCGGCGCGACATTTAGTTTTCGTGCCAGAGCTTTCGGCGCAACTCAAGAAATGATGATTTATTCAAATAAAACTAAAAATAAGGACTCGGGCGTTTTGTCATAGCTCCTGAACTAGAAGGAGTAAAAATACAAAGGACATTGCAAATGATAGCTTGGAATGTCCTTAATTCAAATATGTAATGTGCTGGCCGGCGCGACATGTAGTTTTCGTGCCAGAGCTTTCGGCGCAACTCAAGAAATGATGATTTATTCAAATAAAACTAAAAATAAGGACTCGGGCGTTTTGTCATAGCTCCTGAACTAGAAGGAGTAAAAATACAAAGGACATTGCAAATGATAGCTTGGAATGTCCTTAATTCAAATATGTAATGTGCTGGCCGGCGCGACATGTAGTTTTCGTGCCAGAGCTATCGGCGCAACTCAAGAAATGATGATTTATTCAAATAAAACTAAAAATAAGGACTCGGGCGTTTTGTCATAGCTCCTGAACTAGAAGGAGTAAAAATACAAAGGACATTGCAAATGATAGCTTGGAATGTCCTTAATTCAAATATGTAATGTGCTGGCCGGCGCGACATGTAGTTTTCGTGCCAGAGCTATCGGCGCAACTCAAGAAATGATGATTTATTCAAATAAAACTAAAAATAAGGACTCGGGCGTTTTGTCATAGCTCCTGAACTAGAAGGAGTAAAAATACAAAGGACATTGCAAATGATAGCTTGGAATGTCCTTAATTCAAATATGTAATGTGTTGGTCGGCGCGACATGTAGTTTTCGTGCCAGAGCTTTCGGCGCAACTCAAGAAATGATGATTTATTCAAATAAAACTAAAAATAAGGACTCGGGCGTTTTGTCATAGCTCCTGAACTAGAAGGAGTAAAAATACAAAGGACATTGCAAATGATAGCTTGGAATGTCCTTAATTCAAATATGTAATGTGCTGGCCGGCGCGACATGTAGTTTTCGTGCCAGAGCTTTCGGCGCAACTCAAGAAATGATGATTTATTCAAATAAAACTAAAAATAAGGACTCGGGTGTTTTGTCATAGCTCCTGAACTAGAAGGAGTAAAAATACAAAGGACATTGCAAATGATAGCTTGGAATGTCCTTAATTCAAATATGTAATGTGCTGGCCGGCGCGACATGTAGTTTTCGTGCCAGAGCTTTCGGCGCAACTCAAGAAATGATGATTTATTCAAATAAAACTAAAAATAAGGACTCGGGCGTTTTGTCATAGCTCCTGAACTAGAAGGAGTAAAAATACAAAGGACATTGCAAATGATAGCTTGGAATGTCCTTAATTCAAATATGTAATGTGCTGGCCGGCGCGACATGTAGTTTTCGTGCCAGAGCTATCGGCGCAACTCAAGAAATGATGATTTATTCAAATAAAACTAAAAATAAGGACTCGGGCGTTTTGTCATAGCTCCTGAACTAGAAGGAGTAAAAATACAAAGGACATTGCAAATGATAGCTTGGAATGTCCTTAATTCAAATATGTAATGTGCTGGCCGGCGCGACATTTAGTTTTCGTGCCAGAGCTTTCGGCGCAACTCAAGAAATGATGATTTATTCAAATAAAACTAAAAATAAGGACTCGGGCGTTTTGTCATAGCTCCTGAACTAGAAGGAGTAAAAATACAAAGGACATTGCAAATGATAGCTTGGAATGTCCTTAATTCAAATATGTAATGTGCTGGCCGGCGCGACATGTAGTTTTCGTGCCAGAGCTTTCGGCGCAACTCAAGAAATGATGATTTATTCAAATAAAACTAAAAATAAGGACTCGGGCGTTTTGTCATAGCTCCTGAACTAGAAGGAGTAAAAATACAAAGGACATTGCAAATGATAGCTTGGAATGTCCTTAATTCAAATATGTAATGTGCTGGCCGGCGCGACATGTAGTTTTCGTGCCAGAGCTATCGGCGCAACTCAAGAAATGATGATTTATTCAAATAAAACTAAAAATAAGGACTCGGGCGTTTTGTCATAGCTCCTGAACTAGAAGGAGTAAAAATACAAAGGACATTGCAAATGATAGCTTGGAATGTCCTTAATTCAAATATGTAATGTGTTGGTCGGCGCGACATGTAGTTTTCGTGCCAGAGCTTTCGGCGCAACTCAAGAAATGATGATTTATTCAAATAAAACTAAAAATAAGGACTCGGGCGTTTTGTCATAGCTCCTGAACTAGAAGGAGTAAAAATACAAAGGACATTGCAAATGATAGCTTGGAATGTCCTTAATTCAAATATGTAATGTGCTGGCCGGCGCGACATGTAGTTTTCGTGCCAGAGCTTTCGGCGCAACTCAAGAAATGATGATTTATTCAAATAAAACTAAAAATAAGGACTCGGGTGTTTTGTCATAGCTCCTGAACTAGAAGGAGTAAAAATACAAAGGACATTGCAAATGATAGCTTGGAATGTCCTTAATTCAAATATGTAATGTGCTGGCCGGCGCGACATGTAGTTTTCGTGCCAGAGCTTTCGGCGCAACTCAAGAAATGATGATTTATTCAAATAAAACTAAAAATAAGGACTCGGGCGTTTTGTCATAGCTCCTGAACTAGAAGGAGTAAAAATACAAAGGACATTGCAAATGATAGCTTGGAATGTCCTTAATTCAAATATGTAATGTGCTGGCCGGCGCGACATGTAGTTTTCGTGCCAGAGCTATCGGCGCAACTCAAGAAATGATGATTTATTCAAATAAAACTAAAAATAAGGACTCGGGCGTTTTGTCATAGCTCCTGAACTAGAAGGAGTAAAAATACAAAGGACATTGCAAATGATAGCTTGGAATGTCCTTAATTCAAATATGTAATGTGCTGACCGGCGCGACATGTAGTTTTCGTGCCAGAGCTTTCGGCGCAACTCAAGAAATGATGATTTATTCAAATAAAACTAAAAATAAGGACTCGGGCGTTTTGTCATAGCTCCTGAACTAGAAGGAGTAAAAATACAAAGGACATTGCAAATGATAGCTTGGAATGTCCTTAATTCAAATATGTAATGTGCTGGCCGGCGCGACATGTAGTTTTCGTGCCAGAGCTTTCGGCGCAACTCAAGAAATGATGATTTATTCAAATAAAACTAAAAATAAGGACTCGGGCGTTTTGTCATAGCTCCTGAACTAGAAGGAGTAAAAATACAAAGGACATTGCAAATGATAGCTTGGAATGTCCTTAATTCAAATATGTAATGTGCTGGCCGGCGCGACATGTAGTTTTCGTGCCAGAGCTTTCGGCGCAACTCAAGAAATGATGATTTATTCAAATAAAACTAAAAATAAGGACTCGGGCGTTTTGTCATAGCTCCTGAACTAGAAGGAGTAAAAATACAAAAGACATTGCAAATGATAGCTTGGAATGTCCTTAATTCAAATATGTAATGTGCTGGCCGGCGCGACATGTAGTTTTCGTGCCAGAGCTATCGGCGCAACTCAAGAAATGATGATTTATTCAAATAAAACTAAAAATAAGGACTCGGGCGTTTTGTCATAGCTCCTGAACTAGAAGGAGTAAAAATACAAAGGACATTGCAAATGATAGCTTGAAATGTCCTTAATTCAAATATGTAATGTGCTGGCCGGCGCGACATGTAGTTTTCGTGCCAGAGCTTTCGGCGCAACTCAAGAAATGATGATTTATTCAAATAAAATTAAAAATAAGGACTCGGGTGTTTTGTCATAGCTCCTGAACTAGAAAGAGTAAAAATACAAAGGACATTGCAAATGATAGCTTGGAATGTCCTTAATTCAAATATGTAATGTGCTGACCGGCGTGACATGTAGTTTTCGTGCCAGAGCTATCGGCGCAACTCAAGAAATGATGATTTATTCAAATAAAACTAAAAATAAGGACTCGGGCGTTTTGTCATAGCTCCTGAACTAGAAGGAGTAAAAATACAAAGGACATTGCAAATGATAGCTTGGAATGTCCTTAATTCAAATATGTAATGTGCTGGCCGGCGCGACATGTAGTTTTCGTGCCAGAGCTTTCGGCGCAACTCAAGAAATGATGATTTATTCTAATAAAACTAAAAATAAGGACTCGGGCGTTTTGTCATAGCTCCTGAACTAGAAGGAGTAAAAATACAAAGGACATTGCAAATGATAGCTTGGAATGTTCTTAATTCAAATATGTAATGTGCTGGCCGGCGCGACATGTATTTTTCGTGCCAGAGCTATCGGCGCAACTCAAGAAATGATGATTTATTCAAATAAAACTAAAAATAAGGACTCGGGCGTTTTGTCATAGCTCCTGAACTAGAAGGAGTAAAAATACAAAGAACATTGCAAATGATAGCTTGGAATGTCCTTAATTCAAATATGTAATGTGCTGGCCGGCGCGACATGTAGTTTTCGTGCCAGAGCTTTCGGCGCAACTCAAGAAATGATGATTTATTCAAATAAAACTAAAAATAAGGACTCGGGCGTTTTGTCATAGCTCCTGAACTAGAAGGAGTAAAAATACAAAGGACATTGCAAATGATAGCTTGGAATGTCCTTAATTCAAATATGTAATGTGCTGGCCGGCGCGACATTTAGTTTTCGTGCCAGAGCTTTCGGCGCAACTCAAGAAATGATGATTTATTCAAATAAAACTAAAAATAAGGACTCGGGCGTTTTGTCATAGCTCCTGAACTAGAAGGAGTAAAAATACAAAGGACATTGCAAATGATAGCTTGGAATGTCCTTAATTCAAATATGTAATGTGCTGGCCGGCGCGACATGTAGTTTTCGTGCCAGAGCTTTCGGCGCAACTCAAGAAATGATGATTTATTCAAATAAAACTAAAAATAAGGACTCGGGCGTTTTGTCATAGCTCCTGAACTAGAAGGAGTAAAAATACAAAGGACATTGCAAATGATAGCTTGGAATGTCCTTAATTCAAATATGTAATGTGCTGGCCGGCGCGACATGTAGTTTTCGTGCCAGAGCTATCGGCGCAACTCAAGAAATGATGATTTATTCAAATAAAACTAAAAATAAGGACTCGGGCGTTTTGTCATAGCTCCTGAACTAGAAGGAGTAAAAATACAAAGGACATTGCAAATGATAGCTTGGAATGTCCTTAATTCAAATATGTAATGTGCTGGCCGGCGCGACATGTAGTTTTCGTGCCAGAGCTTTCGGCGCAACTCAAGAAATGATGATTTATTCAAATAAAACTAAAAATAAGGACTCGGGCGTTTTGTCATAGCTCCTGAACTAGAAGGAATAAAAATACAAAGGACATTGCAAATGATAGCTTGGAATGTCCTTAATTCAAATATGTAATGTGCTGGCCGGCGCGACATGTAGTTTTCGTGCCAGAGCTTTCGGCGCAACTCAAGAAATGATGATTTATTCAAATAAAACTAAAAATAAGGACTCGGGCGTTTTGTCATAGCTCCTGAACTAGAAGGAGTAAAAATACAAAGAACATTGCAAATGATAGCTTGGAATGTCCTTAATTCAAATATGTAATGTGCTGGCCGGCGCGACATGTAGTTTTCGTGCCAGAGCTATCGGCGCAACTCAAGAAATGATGATTTATTCAAATAAAACTAAAAATAAGGACTCGGGCGTTTTGTCATAGCTCCTGAACTAGAAGGAGTAAAAATACAAAGGACATTGCAAATGATAGCTTGGAATGTCCTTAATTCAAATATGTAATGTGCTGGCCGGCGCGACATGTAGTTTTCGTGCCAGAGCTTTCGGCGCAACTCAAGAAATGATGATTTATTCAAATAAAACTAAAAATAAGGACTCGGGCGTTTTGTCATAGCTCCTGAACTAGAAGGAGTAAAAATACAAAGGACATTGCAAATGATAGCTTGGAATGTCCTTAATTCAAATATGTAATGTGCTGGCCGGCGCGACATGTAGTTTTCGTGCCAGAGCTTTCGGCGCAACTCAAGAAATGATGATTTATTCAAATAAAACTAAAAATAAGGACTCGGGCGTTTTGTCATAGCTCCTGAACTAGAAGGAGTAAAAATACAAAGGACATTGCAAATGATAGCTTGGAATGTCCTTAATTCAAATATGTAATGTGCTGACCGGCGCGACATGTAGTTTTCGTGCCAGAGCTATCGGCGCAACTCAAGAAATGATGATTTATTCAAATAAAACTAAAAATAAGGACTCGGGCGTTTTGTCATAGCTCCTGAACTAGAAGGAGTAAAAATACAAAGGACATTGCAAATGATAGCTTGGAATGTCCTTAATTCAAATATGTAATGTGCTGGCCGGCGCGACATGTAGTTTTCGTGCCAGAGCTATCGGCGCAACTCAAGAAATGATGATTTATTCAAATAAAACTAAAAATAAGGACTCGGGCGTTTTGTCATAGCTCCTGAACTAGAAGGAGTAAAAATACAAAGGACATTGCAAATGATAGCTTGGAATGTCCTTAATTCAAATATGTAATGTGCTGGCCGGCGCGACATGTAGTTTTCGTGCCAGAGCTTTCGGCGCAACTCAAGAAATGATGATTTATTCAAATAAAACTAAAAATAAGGACTCGGGCGTTTTGTCATAGCTCCTGAACTAGAAGGAGTAAAAATACAAAGGACATTGCAAATGATAGCTTGGAATGTCCTTAATTCAAATATGTAATGTGCTGGCCGGCGCGACATTTAGTTTTCGTGCCAGAGCTATCGGCGCAACTCAAGAAATGATGATTTATTCAAATAAAACTAAAAATAAGGACTCGGGCGTTTTGTCATAGCTCCTGAACTAGAAGGAGTAAAAATACAAAGGACATTGCAAATGATAGCTTGGAATGTCCTTAATTCAAATATGTAATGTGCTGGCCGGCGCGACATGTAGTTTTCGTGCCAGAGCTTTCGGCGCAACTCAAGAAATGATGATTTATTCAAATAAAACTAAAAATAAGGACTCGGGCGTTTTGTCATAGCTCCTGAACTAGAAGGAGTAAAAATACAAAGGACATTGCAAATGATAGCTTGGAATGTCCTTAATTCAAATATGTAATGTGCTGGCCGGCGCGACATGTAGTTTTCGTGCCAGAGCTATCGGCGCAACTCAAGAAATGATGATTTATTCAAATAAAACTAAAAATAAGGACTCGGGCGTTTTGTCATAGCTCCTGAACTAGAAGGAGTAAAAATACAAAGGACATTGCAAATGATAGCTTGGAATGTCCTTAATTCAAATATGTAATGTGCTGGCCGGCGCGACATGTAGTTTTCGTGCCAGAGCTTTCGGCGCAACTCAAGAAATGATGATTTATTCAAATAAAACTAAAAATAAGGACTCGGGCGTTTTGTCATAGCTCCTGAACTAGAAGGAGTAAAAATACAAAGGACATTGCAAATGATAGCTTGGAATGTCCTTAATTCAAATATGTAATGTGCTGGCCGGCGCGACATGTAGTTTTCGTGCCAGAGCTTTCGGCGCAACTCAAGAAATGATGATTTATTCAAATAAAACTAAAAATAAGGACTCGGGCGTTTTGTCATAGCTCCTGAACTAGAAGGAGTAAAAATACAAAGGACATTGCAAATGATAGCTTGGAATGTCCTTAATTCAAATATGTAATGTGCTGGCCGGCGCGACATGTAGTTTTCGTGCCAGAGCTATCGGCGCAACTCAAGAAATGATGATTTATTCAAATAAAACTAAAAATAAGGACTCGGGCGTTTTGTCATAGCTCCTGAACTAGAAGGAGTAAAAATACAAAGGACATTGCAAATGATAGCTTGGAATGTCCTTAATTCAAATATGTAATGTGCTGGCCGGCGCGACATGTAGTTTTCGTGCCAGAGCTTTCGGCGCAACTCAAGAAATGATGATTTATTCAAATAAAACTAAAAATAAGGACTCGGGCGTTTTGTCATAGCTCCTGAACTAGAAGGAGTAAAAATACAAAGGACATTGCAAATGATAGCTTGGAATGTCCTTAATTCAAATATGTAATGTGCTGGCCGGCGCGACATGTAGTTTTCGTGCCAGAGCTTTCGGCGCAACTCAAGAAATGATGATTTATTCAAATAAAACTAAAAATAAGGACTCGGGCGTTTTGTCATAGCTCCTGAACTAGAAGGAGTAAAAATACAAAGGACATTGCAAATGATAGCTTGGAATGTCCTTAATTCAAATATGTAATGTGCTGGCCGGCGCGACATTTAGTTTTCGTGCCAGAGCTTTCGGCGCAACTCAAGAAATGATGATTTATTCAAATAAAACTAAAAATAAGGACTCGGGCGTTTTGTCATAGCTCCTGAACTAGAAGGAGTAAAAATACAAAGGACATTGCAAATGATAGCTTGGAATGTCCTTAATTCAAATATGTAATGTGCTGGCCGGCGCGACATGTAGTTTTCGTGCCAGAGCTTTCGGCGCAACTCAAGAAATGATGATTTATTCAAATAAAACTAAAAATAAGGACTCGGGCGTTTTGTCATAGCTCCTGAACTAGAAGGAGTAAAAATACAAAGGACATTGCAAATGATAGCTTGGAATGTCCTTAATTCAAATATGTAATGTGCTGGCCGGCGCGACATGTAGTTTTCATGCCAGAGCTATCGGCGCAACTCAAGAAATGATGATTTATTCAAATAAAACTAAAAATAAGGACTCGGGCGTTTTGTCATAGCTCCTGAACTAGAAGGAGTAAAAATACAAAGGACATTGCAAATGATAGCTTGGAATGTCCTTAATTCAAATATGTAATGTGCTGGCCGGCGCGACATGTAGTTTTCGTGCCAGAGCTTTCGGCGCAACTCAAGAAATGATGATTTATTCAAATAAAACTAAAAATAAGGACTCGGGTGTTTTGTCATAGCTCCTGAACTAGAAAGAGTAAAAATACAAAGGACATTGCAAATGATAGCTTGGAATGTCCTTAATTCAAATATGTAATGTGCTGACCGGCGCGACATGTAGTTTTCGTGCCAGAGCTATCGGCGCAACTCAAGAAATGATGATTTATTCAAATAAAACTAAAAATAAGGACTCGGGCGTTTTGTCATAGCTCCTGAACTAGAAGGAGTAAAAATACAAAGGATATTGCAAATGATAGCTTGGAATGTCCTTAATTCAAATATGTAATGTGCTGGCCGGCGCGACATGTAGTTTTCGTGCCAGAGCTATCGGCGCAACTCAAGAAATGATGATTTATTCAAATAAAACTAAAAATAAGGACTCGGGCGTTTTGTCATAGCTCCTGAACTAGAAGGAGTAAAAATACAAAGGACATTGCAAATGATAGCTTGGAATGTCCTTAATTCAAATATGTAATGTGCTGGCCGGCGCGACATTTAGTTTTCGTGCCAGAGCTTTCGGCGCAACTCAAGAAATGATGATTTATTCAAATAAAACTAAAAATAAGGACTCGGGTGTTTTGTCATAGCTCCTGAACTAGAAGGAGTAAAAATACAAAGGACATTGCAAATGATAGCTTGGAATGTCCTTAATTCAAATATGTAATGTGCTGGCCGGCGCGACATGTAGTTTTCGTGCCAGAGCTATCGGCGCAACTCAAGAAATGATGATTTATTCAAATAAAACTAAAAATAAGGACTCGGGCGTTTTGTCATAGCTCCTGAACTAGAAGGAGTAAAAATACAAAGGACATTGCAAATGATAGCTTGGAATGTCCTTAATTCAAATATGTAATGTGCTGGCCGGCGCGACATGTAGTTTTCGTGCCAGAGCTTTCGGCGCAACTCAAGAAATGATGATTTATTCAAATAAAACTAAAAATAAGGACTCGGGCGTTTTGTCATAGCTCCTGAACTAGAAGGAGTAAAAATACAAAGGACATTGCAAATGATAGCTTGGAATGTCCTTAATTCAAATATGTAATGTGCTGGCCGGCGCGACATGTAGTTTTCGTGCCAGAGCTATCGGCGCAACTCAAGAAATGATGATTTATTCAAATAAAACTAAAAATAAGGACTCGGGCGTTTTGTCATAGCTCCTGAACTAGAAGGAGTAAAAATACAAAGGACATTGCAAATGATAGCTTGGAATGTCCTTAATTCAAATATGTAATGTGCTGGCCGGCACGACATGTAGTTTTCGTGCCAGAGCTTTCGGCGCAACTCAAGAAATGATGATTTATTCTAATAAAACTAAAAATAAGGACTCGGGTGTTTTGTCATAGCTCCTGAACTAGAAGGAGTAAAAATACAAAGGACATTGCAAATGATAGCTTGGAATGTCCTTAATTCAAATATGTAATGTGCTGGCCGGCGCGACATGTAGTTTTCGTGCCAGAGCTATCGGCGCAACTCAAGAAATGATGATTTATTCAAATAAAACTAAAAATAAGGACTCGGGCGTTTTGTCATAGCTCCTGAACTAGAAGGAGTAAAAATACAAAGGACATTGCAAATGATAGCTTGGAATGTCCTTAATTCAAATATGTAATGTGCTGGCCGGCGCGACATGTAGTTTTCGTGCCAGAGCTTTCGGCGCAACTCAAGAAATGATGATTTATTCAAATAAAACTAAAAATAAGGACTCGGGCGTTTTGTCATAGCTCCTGAACTAGAAGGAGTAAAAATACAAAGGACATTGCAAATGATAGCTTGGAATGTCCTTAATTCAAATATGTAATGTGCTGGCCGGCGCGACATGTAGTTTTCGTGCCAGAGCTATCGGCGCAACTCAAGAAATGATGATTTATTCAAATAAAACTAAAAATAAGGACTCGGGCGTTTTGTCATAGCTCCTGAACTAGAAGGAGTAAAAATACAAAGGACATTGCAAATGATAGCTTGGAATGTCCTTAATTCAAATATGTAATGTGCTGGCCGGCACGACATGTAGTTTTCGTGCCAGAGCTTTCGGCGCAACTCAAGAAATGATGATTTATTCAAATAAAACTAAAAATAAGGACTCGGGCGTTTTGTCATAGCTCCTGAACTAGAAGGAGTAAAAATACAAAGGACATTGCAAATGATAGCTTGGAATGTCCTTAATTCAAATATGTAATGTGCTGGCCGGCGCGACATGTAGTTTTCGTGCCAGAGCTATCGGCGCAACTCAAGAAATGATGATTTATTCAAATAAAACTAAAAATAAGGACTCGGGCGTTTTGTCATAGCTCCTGAACTAGAAGGAGTAAAAATACAAAGGACATTGCAAATGATAGCTTGGAATGTCCTTAATTCAAATATGTAATGTGCTGGCCGGCGCGACATGTAGTTTTCGTGCCAGAGCTTTCGGCGCAACTCAAGAAATGATGATTTATTCAAATAAAACTAAAAATAAGGACTCGGGCGTTTTGTCATAGCTCCTGAACTAGAAGGAGTAAAAATACAAAGGACATTGCAAATGATAGCTTGGAATGTCCTTAATTCAAATATGTAATGTGCTGGCCGGCGCGACATGTAGTTTTCGTGCCAGAGCTATCGGCGCAACTCAAGAAATGATGATTTATTCAAATAAAACTAAAAATAAGGACTCGGGCGTTTTGTCATAGCTCCTGAACTAGAAGGAGTAAAAATACAAAGGACATTGCAAATGATAGCTTGGAATGTCCTTAATTCAAATATGTAATGTGCTGGCCGGCACGACATGTAGTTTTCGTGCCAGAGCTTTCGGCGCAACTCAAGAAATGATGATTTATTCAAATAAAACTAAAAATAAGGACTCGGGCGTTTTGTCATAGCTCCTGAACTAGAAGGAGTAAAAATACAAAGGACATTGCAAATGATAGCTTGGAATGTCCTTAATTCAAATATGTAATGTGCTGGCCGGCGCGACATTTAGTTTTCGTGCCAGAGCTTTCGGCGCAACTCAAGAAATGATGATTTATTCAAATAAAACTAAAAATAAGGACTCGGGCGTTTTGTCATAGCTCCTGAACTAGAAGGAGTAAAAATACAAAGGACATTGCAAATGATAGCTTGGAATGTCCTTAATTCAAATATGTAATGTGCTGGCCGGCGCGACATGTAGTTTTCGTGCCAGAGCTTTCGGCGCAACTCAAGAAATGATGATTTATTCAAATAAAACTAAAAATAAGGACTCGGGCGTTTTGTCATAGCTCCTGAACTAGAAGGAGTAAAAATACAAAGGACATTGCAAATGATAGCTTGGAATGTCCTTAATTCAAATATGTAATGTGCTGGCCGGCGCGACATGTAGTTTTCGTGCCAGAGCTATCGGCGCAACTCAAGAAATGATGATTTATTCAAATAAAACTAAAAATAAGGACTCGGGCGTTTTGTCATAGCTCCTGAACTAGAAGGAGTAAAAATACAAAGGACATTGCAAATGATAGCTTGGAATGTCCTTAATTCAAATATGTAATGTGCTGGCCGGCGCGACATGTAGTTTTCGTGCCAGAGCTTTCGGCGCAACTCAAGAAATGATGATTTATTCAAATAAAACTAAAAATAAGGACTCGGGCGTTTTGTCATAGCTCCTGAACTAGAAGGAGTAAAAATACAAAGGACATTGCAAATGATAGCTTGGAATGTCCTTAATTCAAATATGTAATGTGCTGGCCGGCGCGACATGTAGTTTTCGTGCCAGAGCTTTCGGCGCAACTCAAGAAATGATGATTTATTCAAATAAAACTAAAAATAAGGACTCGGGCGTTTTGTCATAGCTCCTGAACTAGAAGGAGTAAAAATACAAAGGACATTGCAAATGATAGCTTGGAATGTCCTTAATTCAAATATGTAATGTGCTGGCCGGCGCGACATTTAGTTTTCGTGCCAGAGCTTTCGGCGCAACTCAAGAAATGATGATTTATTCAAATAAAACTAAAAATAAGGACTCGGGCGTTTTGTCATAGCTCCTGAACTAGAAGGAGTAAAAATACAAAGGACATTGCAAATGATAGCTTGGAATGTCCTTAATTCAAATATGTAATGTGCTGGCCGGCGCGACATGTAGTTTTCGTGCCAGAGCTTTCGGCGCAACTCAAGAAATGATGATTTATTCAAATAAAACTAAAAATAAGGACTCGGGCGTTTTGTCATAGCTCCTGAACTAGAAGGAGTAAAAATACAAAGGACATTGCAAATGATAGCTTGGAATGTCCTTAATTCAAATATGTAATGTGCTGGCCGGCGCGACATGTAGTTTTCATGCCAGAGCTATCGGCGCAACTCAAGAAATGATGATTTATTCAAATAAAACTAAAAATAAGGACTCGGGCGTTTTGTCATAGCTCCTGAACTAGAAGGAGTAAAAATACAAAGGACATTGCAAATGATAGCTTGGAATGTCCTTAATTCAAATATGTAATGTGCTGGCCGGCGCGACATGTAGTTTTCGTGCCAGAGCTTTCGGCGCAACTCAAGAAATGATGATTTATTCAAATAAAACTAAAAATAAGGACTCGGGTGTTTTGTCATAGCTCCTGAACTAGAAAGAGTAAAAATACAAAGGACATTGCAAATGATAGCTTGGAATGTCCTTAATTCAAATATGTAATGTGCTGACCGGCGCGACATGTAGTTTTCGTGCCAGAGCTATCGGCGCAACTCAAGAAATGATGATTTATTCAAATAAAACTAAAAATAAGGACTCGGGCGTTTTGTCATAGCTCCTGAACTAGAAGGAGTAAAAATACAAAGGACATTGCAAATGATAGCTTGGAATGTCCTTAATTCAAATATGTAATGTGCTGGCCGGCGCGACATGTAGTTTTCGTGCCAGAGCTTTCGGCGCAACTCAAGAAATGATGATTTATTCTAATAAAACTAAAAATAAGGACTCGGGCGTTTTGTCATAGCTCCTGAACTAGAAGGAGTAAAAATACAAAGGACATTGCAAATGATAGCTTGGAATGTTCTAAATTCAAATATGTAATGTGCTGGCCGGCGCGACATGTAGTTTTCGTGCCAGAGCTATCGGCGCAACTCAAGAAATGATGATTTATTCAAATAAAACTAAAAATAAGGACTCGGGCGTTTTGTCATAGCTCCTGAACTAGAAGGAGTAAAAATACAAAGGACATTGCAAATGATAGCTTGGAATGTCCTTAATTCAAATATGTAATGTGCTGGCCGGCGCGACATGTAGTTTTCGTGCCAGAGCTTTCGGCGCAACTCAAGAAATGATGATTTATTCAAATAAAACTAAAAATAAGGACTCGGGCGTTTTGTCATAGCTCCTGAACTAGAAGGAGTAAAAATACAAAGGATATTGCAAATGATAGCTTGGAATGTCCTTAATTCAAATATGTAATGTGCTGGCCGGCGCGACATGTAGTTTTCGTGCCAGAGCTATCGGCGCAACTCAAGAAATGATGATTTATTCAAATAAAACTAAAAATAAGGACTCGGGTGTTTTGTCATAGCTCCTGAACTAGAAAGAGTAAAAATACAAAGGACATTGCAAATGATAGCTTGGAATGTCCTTAATTCAAATATGTAATGTGCTGACCGGCGCGACTTGTAGTTTTCGTGCCAGAGCTATCGGCGCAACTCAAGAAATGATGATTTATTCAAATAAAACTAAAAATAAGGACTCGGGCGTTTTGTCATAGCTCCTGAACTAGAAGGAGTAAAAATACAAAGGACATTGCAAATGATAGCTTGGAATGTCCTTAATTCAAATATGTAATGTGCTGGCCGGCGCGACATGTAGTTTTCGTGCCAGAGCTTTCGGCGCAACTCAAGAAATGATGATTTATTCTAATAAAACTAAAAATAAGGACTCGGGCGTTTTGTCATAGCTCCTGAACTAGAAGGAGTAAAAATACAAAGGACATTGCAAATGATAGCTTGGAATGTTCTTAATTCAAATATGTAATGTGCTGGCCGGCGCGACATGTAGTTTTCGTGCCAGAGCTATCGGCGCAACTCAAGAAATGATGATTTATTCAAATAAAACTAAAAATAAGGACTCGGGCGTTTTGTCATAGCTCCTGAACTAGAAGGAGTAAAAATACAAAGGACATTGCAAATGATAGCTTGGAATGTCCTTAATTCAAATATGTAATGTGCTGGCCGGCGCGACATGTAGTTTTCGTGCCAGAGCTTTCGGCGCAACTCAAGAAATGATGATTTATTCAAATAAAACTAAAAATAAGGACTCGGGCGTTTTGTCATAGCTCCTGAACTAGAAGGAGTAAAAATACAAAGGACATTGCAAATGATAGCTTGGAATGTCCTTAATTCAAATATGTAATGTGCTGGCCGGCGCGACATTTAGTTTTCGTGCCAGAGCTTTCGGCGCAACTCAAGAAATGATGATTTATTCAAATAAAACTAAAAATAAGGACTCGGGTGTTTTGTCATAGCTCCTGAACTAGAAGGAGTAAAAATACAAAGGACATTGCAAATGATAGCTTGGAATGTCCTTAATTCAAATATGTAATGTGCTGGCCGGCGCGACATGTAGTTTTCGTGCCAGAGCTATCGGCGCAACTCAAGAAATGATGATTTATTCAAATAAAACTAAAAATAAGGACTCGGGCGTTTTGTCATAGCTCCTGAACTAGAAGGAGTAAAAATACAAAGGACATTGCAAATGATAGCTTGGAATGTCCTTAATTCAAATATGTAATGTGCTGGCCGGCGCGACATGTAGTTTTCGTGCCAGAGCTTTCGGCGCAACTCAAGAAATGATGATTTATTCAAATAAAACTAAAAATAAGGACTCGGGCGTTTTGTCATAGCTCCTGAACTAGAAGGAGTAAAAATACAAAGGACATTGCAAATGATAGCTTGGAATGTCCTTAATTCAAATATGTAATGTGCTGGCCGGCGCGACATGTAGTTTTCGTGCCAGAGCTATCGGCGCAACTCAAGAAATGATGATTTATTCAAATAAAACTAAAAATAAGGACTCGGGCGTTTTGTCATAGCTCCTGAACTAGAAGGAGTAAAAATACAAAGGACATTGCAAATGATAGCTTGGAATGTCCTTAATTCAAATATGTAATGTGCTGGCTGGCACGACATGTAGTTTTCGTGCCAGAGCTTTCGGCGCAACTCAAGAAATGATGATTTATTCAAATAAAACTAAAAATAAGGACTCGGGTGTTTTGTCATAGCTCCTGAACTAGAAGGAGTAAAAATACAAAGGACATTGCAAATGATAGCTTGGAATGTCCTTAATTCAAATATGTAATGTGCTGGCCGGCGCGACATGTAGTTTTCGTGCCAGAGCTATCGGCGCAACTCAAGAAATGATGATTTATTCAAATAAAACTAAAAATAAGGACTCGGGCGTTTTGTCATAGCTCCTGAACTAGAAGGAGTAAAAATACAAAGGACATTGCAAATGATAGCTTGGAATGTCCTTAATTCAAATATGTAATGTGCTGGCCGGCGCGACATGTAGTTTTCGTGCCAGAGCTATCGGCGCAACTCAAGAAATGATGATTTATTCAAATAAAACTAAAAATAAGGACTCGGGCGTTTTGTCATAGCTCCTGAACTAGAAGGAGTAAAAATACAAAGGACATTGCAAATGATAGCTTGGAATGTCCTTAATTCAAATATGTAATGTGCTGGCCGGCGCGACATGTAGTTTTCGTGCCAGAGCTTTCGGCGCAACTCAAGAAATGATGATTTATTCAAATAAAACTAAAAATAAGGACTCGGGCGTTTTGTCATAGCTCCTGAACTAGAAGGAGTAAAAATACAAAGGACATTGCAAATGATAGCTTGGAATGTCCTTAATTCAAATATGTAATGTGCTGGCCGGCGCGACATTTAGTTTTCGTGCCAGAGCTTTCGGCGCAACTCAAGAAATGATGATTTATTCAAATAAAACTAAAAATAAGGACTCGGGCGTTTTGTCATAGCTCCTGAACTAGAAGGAGTAAAAATACAAAGGACATTGCAAATGATAGCTTGGAATGTCCTTAATTCAAATATGTAATGTGCTGGCCGGCGCGACATGTAGTTTTCGTGCCAGAGCTTTCGGCGCAACTCAAGAAATGATGATTTATTCAAATAAAACTAAAAATAAGGACTCGGGCGTTTTGTCATAGCTCCTGAACTAGAAGGAGTAAAAATACAAAGGACATTGCAAATGATAGCTTGGATTGTCCTTAATTCAAATATGTAATGTGCTGGCCGGCGCGACATGTAGTTTTCGTGCCAGAGCTATCGGCGCAACTCAAGAAATGATGATTTATTCAAATAAAACTAAAAATAAGGACTCGGGCGTTTTGTCATAGCTCCTGAACTAGAAGGAGTAAAAATACAAAGGATATTGCAAATGATAGCTTGGAATGTCCTTAATTCAAATATGTAATGTGCTGGCCGGCGCGACATGTAGTTTTCGTGCCAGAGCTTTCGGCGCAACTCAAGAAATGATGATTTATTCAAATAAAACTAAAAATAAGGACTCGGGCGTTTTGTCATAGCTCCTGAACTAGAAGGAGTAAAAATACAAAGGACATTGCAAATGATAGCTTGGAATGTCCTTAATTCAAATGTGTAATGTGCTGGCCGGCGCGACATGTAGTTTTCGTGCCAGAGCTTTCGGCGCAACTCAAGAAATGATGATTTATTCAAATAAAACTAAAAATAAGGACTCGGGTGTTTTGTCATAGCTCCTGAACTAGAAGGAGTAAAAATACAAAGGACATTGCAAATGATAGCTTGGAATGTTCTTAATTCAAATATGTAATGTGCTGGCCGGCGCGACATGTAGTTTTCGTGCCAGAGCTTTCGGCGCAACTCAAGAAATGATGATTTATTCAAATAAAACTAAAAATAAGGACTCGGGTGTTTTGTCATAGCTCCTGAACTAGAAGGAGTAAAAATACAAAGGACATTGCAAATGATAGCTTGGAATGTCCTTAATTCAAATATGTAATGTGCTGGCCGGCGCGACATGTAGTTTTCGTGCCAGAGCTATCGGCGCAACTCAAGAAATGATGATTTATTCAAATAAAACTAAAAATAAGGACTCGGGCGTTTTGTCATAGCTCCTGAACTAGAAGGAGTAAAAATACAAAGGATATTACAAATGATAGCTTGGAATGTCCTTAATTCAAATATGTAATGTGCTGGCCGGCGCGACATGTAGTTTTCGTGCCAGAGCTTTCGGCGCAACTCAAGAAATGATGATTTATTCAAATAAAACTAAAAATAAGGACTCGGGTGTTTTGTCATAGCTCCTGAACTAGAAGGAGTAAAAATACAAAGGACATTGCAAATGATAGCTTGGAATGTCCTTAATTCAAATATGTAATGTGCTGGCCGGCGCGACATGTAGTTTTCGTGCCAGAGCTATCGGCGCAACTCAAGAAATGATGATTTATTCAAATAAAACTAAAAATAAGGACTCGGGCGTTTTGTCATAGCTCCTGAACTAGAAGGAGTAAAAATACAAAGGACATTGCAAATGATAGCTTGGAATGTCCTTAATTCAAATATGTAATGTGCTGGCCGGCGCGACATGTAGTTTTCGTGCCAGAGCTTTCGGCGCAACTCAAGAAATGATGATTTATTCTAATAAAACTAAAAATAAGGACTCGGGCGTTTTGTCATAGCTCCTGAACTAGAAGGAGTAAAAATACAAAGGACATTGCAAATGATAGCTTGGAATGTTCTTAATTCAAATATGTAATGTGCTGGCCGGCGCGACATGTAGTTTTCGTGCCAGAGCTATCGGCGCAACTCAAGAAATGATGATTTATTCAAATAAAACTAAAAATAAGGACTCGGGCGTTTTGTCATAGCTCCTGAACTAGAAGGAGTAAAAATACAAAGGACATTGCAAATGATAGCTTGGAATGTCCTTAATTCAAATATGTAATGTGCTGGCCGGCGCGACATGTAGTTTTCGTGCCAGAGCTTTCAGCGCAACTCAAGAAATGATGATTTATTCAAATAAAACTAAAAATAAGGACTCGGGCGTTTTGTCATAGCTCCTGAACTAGAAGGAGTAAAAATACAAAGGATATTGCAAATGATAGCTTGGAATGTCCTTAATTCAAATATGTAATGTGCTGGCCGGCGCGACATGTAGTTTTCGTGCCAGAGCTATCGGCGCAACTCAAGAAATGATGATTTATTCAAATAAAACTAAAAATAAGGACTCGGGTGTTTTGTCATAGCTCCTGAACTAGAAAGAGTAAAAATACAAAGGACATTGCAAATGATAGCTTGGAATGTCCTTAATTCAAATATGTAATGTGCTGACCGGCGCGACTTGTAGTTTTCGTGCCAGAGCTATCGGCGCAACTCAAGAAATGATGATTTATTCAAATAAAACTAAAAATAAGGACTCGGGCGTTTTGTCATAGCTCCTGAACTAGAAGGAGTAAAAATACAAAGGACATTGCAAATGATAGCTTGGAATGTCCTTAATTCAAATATGTAATGTGCTGGCCGGCGCGACATGTAGTTTTCGTGCCAGAGCTTTCGGCGCAACTCAAGAAATGATGATTTATTCAAATAAAACTAGAAATAAGGACTCGGGCGTTTTATCATAGCTCCTGAACTAGAAGGAGTAAAAATACAAAGGACATTGCAAATGATAGCTTGGAATGTCCTTAATTCAAATATGTAATGTGCTGGCCGGCGCGACATGTAGTTTTCGTGCCAGAGCTTTCGGCGCAACTCAAGAAATGATGATTTATTCTAATAAAACTAAAAATAAGGACTCGGGCGTTTTGTCATAGCTCCTGAACTAGAAGGAGTAAAAATACAAAGGACATTGCAAATGATAGCTTGGAATGTTCTTAATTCAAATATGTAATGTGCTGGCCGGCGCGACATGTAGTTTTCGTGCCAGAGCTTTCGGCGCAACTCAAGAAATGATGATTTATTCAAATAAAACTAAAAATAAGGACTCGGGCGTTTTGTCATAGCTCCTGAACTAGAAGGAGTAAAAATACAAAGGACATTGCAAATGATAGCTTGGAATGTCCTTAATTCAAATATGTAATGTGCTGGCCGGCGCGACATTTAGTTTTCGTGCCAGAGCTTTCGGCGCAACTCAAGAAATGATGATTTATTCAAATAAAACTAAAAATAAGGACTCGGGTGTTTTGTCATAGCTCCTGAACTAGAAGGAGTAAAAATACAAAGGACATTGCAAATGATAGCTTGGAATGTCCTTAATTCAAATATGTAATGTGCTGGCCGGCGCGACATGTAGTTTTCGTGCCAGAGCTATCGGCGCAACTCAAGAAATGATGATTTATTCAAATAAAACTAAAAATAAGGACTCGGGCGTTTTGTCATAGCTCCTGAACTAGAAGGAGTAAAAATACAAAGGACATTGCAAATGATAGCTTGGAATGTCCTTAATTCAAATATGTAATGTGCTGGCCGGCGCGACATGTAGTTTTCGTGCCAGAGCTTTCGGCGCAACTCAAGAAATGATGATTTATTCAAATAAAACTAAAAATAAGGACTCGGGCGTTTTGTCATAGCTCCTGAACTAGAAGGAGTAAAAATACAAAGGACATTGCAAATGATAGCTTGGAATGTCCTTAATTCAAATATGTAATGTGCTGGCCGGCGCGACATTTAGTTTTCGTGCCAGAGCTTTCGGCGCAACTCAAGAAATGATGATTTATTCAAATAAAACTAAAAATAAGGACTCGGGCGTTTTGTCATAGCTCCTGAACTAGAAGGAGTAAAAATACAAAGGACATTGCAAATGATAGCTTGGAATGTCCTTAATTCAAATATGTAATGTGCTGGCCGGCGCGACATGTAGTTTTCGTGCCAGAGCTTTCGGCGCAACTCAAGAAATGATGATTTATTCAAATAAAACTAAAAATAAGGACTCGGGCGTTTTGTCATAGCTCCTGAACTAGAAGGAGTAAAAATACAAAGGACATTGCAAATGATAGCTTGGAATGTCCTTAATTCAAATATGTAATGTGCTGGCCGGCGCGACATGTAGTTTTCGTGCCAGAGCTTTCGGCGCAACTCAAGAAATGATGATTTATTCAAATAAAACTAAAAATAAGGACTCGGGCGTTTTGTCATAGCTCCTGAACTAGAAGGAGTAAAAATACAAAGGACATTGCAAATGATAGCTTGGAATGTCCTTAATTCAAATATGTAATGTGCTGGCCGGCGCGACATGTAGTTTTCGTGCCAGAGCTTTCGGCGCAACTCAAGAAATGATGATTTATTCAAATAAAACTAGAAATAAGGACTCGGGCGTTTTGTCATAGCTCCTGAACTAGAAGGAGTAAAAATACAAAGGACATTGCAAATGATAGCTTGGAATGTCCTTAATTCAAATATGTAATGTGCTGGCCGGCGCGACATGTAGTTTTCGTGCCAGAGCTTTCGGCGCAACTCAAGAAATGATGATTTATTCAAATAAAACTAAAAATAAGGACTCGGGCGTTTTGTCATAGCTCCTGAACTAGAAGGAGTAAAAATACAAAGGACATTGCAAATGATAGCTTGGAATGTCCTTAATTCAAATATGTAATGTGCTGGCCGGCGCGACATGTAGTTTTCGTGCCAGAGCTTTCGGCGCAACTCAAGAAATGATGATTTATTCAAATAAAACTAGAAATAAGGACTCGGGCGTTTTATCATAGCTCCTGAACTAGAAGGAGTAAAAATACAAAGGACATTGCAAATGATAGCTTGGAATGTCCTTAATTCAAATATGTAATGTGCTGGCCGGCGCGACATGTAGTTTTCGTGCCAGAGCTATCGGCGCAACTCAAGAAATGATGATTTATTCAAATAAAACTAAAAATAAGGACTCGGGCGTTTTGTCATAGCTCCTGAACTAGAAGGAGTAAAAATACAAAGGACATTGCAAATGATAGCTTGGAATGTCCTTAATTCAAATATGTAATGTGCTGGCCGGCGCGACATGTAGTTTTCGTGCCAGAGCTTTCGGCGCAACTCAAGAAATGATGATTTATTCAAATAAAACTAAAAATAAGGACTCGGGCGTTTTGTCATAGCTCCTGAACTAGAAGGAGTAAAAATACAAAGGACATTGCAAATGATAGCTTGGAATGTCCTTAATTCAAATATGTAATGTGCTGGCCGGCGCGACATTTAGTTTTCGTGCCAGAGCTTTCGGCGCAACTCAAGAAATGATGATTTATTCAAATAAAACTAAAAATAAGGACTCGGGCGTTTTGTCATAGCTCCTGAACTAGAAGGAGTAAAAATACAAAGGACATTGCAAATGATAGCTGGGAATGTCCTTAATTCAAATATGTAATGTGCTGGCCGGCGCGACATGTAGTTTTCGTGCCAGAGCTATCGGCGCAACTCAAGAAATGATGATTTATTCAAATAAAACTAAAAATAAGGACTCGGGCGTTTTGTCATAGCTCCTGAACTAGAAGGAGTAAAAATACAAAGGACATTGCAAATGATAGCTTGGAATGTCCTTAATTCAAATATGTAATGTGCTGGCTGGCACGACATGTAGTTTTCGTGCCAGAGCTTTCGGCGCAACTCAAGAAATGATGATTTATTCAAATAAAACTAAAAATAAGGACTCGGGTGTTTTGTCATAGCTCCTGAACTAGAAGGAGTAAAAATACAAAGGACATTGCAAATGATAGCTTGGAATGTCCTTAATTCAAATATGTAATGTGCTGGCCGGCGCGACATGTAGTTTTCGTGCCAGAGCTATCGGCGCAACTCAAGAAATGATGATTTATTCAAATAAAACTAAAAATAAGGACTCGGGCGTTTTGTCATAGCTCCTGAACTAGAAGGAGTAAAAATACAAAGGACATTGCAAATGATAGCTTGGAATGTCCTTAATTCAAATATGTAATGTGCTGGCCGGCGCGACATGTAGTTTTCGTGCCAGAGCTATCGGCGCAACTCAAGAAATGATGATTTATTCAAATAAAACTAAAAATAAGGACTCGGGCGTTTTGTCATAGCTCCTGAACTAGAAGGAGTAAAAATACAAAGGACATTGCAAATGATAGCTTGGAATGTCCTTAATTCAAATATGTAATGTGCTGGCCGGCGCGACATGTAGTTTTCGTGCCAGAGCTTTCGGCGCAACTCAAGAAATGATGATTTATTCAAATAAAACTAAAAATAAGGACTCGGGCGTTTTGTCATAGCTCCTGAACTAGAAGGAGTAAAAATACAAAGGACATTGCAAATGATAGCTTGGAATGTCCTTAATTCAAATATGTAATGTGCTGGCCGGCGCGACATGTAGTTTTCGTGCCAGAGCTTTCGGCGCAACTCAAGAAATGATGATTTATTCAAATAAAACTAGAAATAAGGACTCGGGCGTTTTATCATAGCTCCTGAACTAGAAGGAGTAAAAATACAAAGGACATTGCAAATGATAGCTTGGAATGTCCTTAATTCAAATATGTAATGTGCTGGCCGGCGCGACATGTAGTTTTCGTGCCAGAGCTATCGGCGCAACTCAAGAAATGATGATTTATTCAAATAAAACTAAAAATACGGACTCGGGCGTTTTGTCATAGCTCCTGAACTAGAAGGAGTAAAAATACAAAGGACATTGCAAATGATAGCTTGGAATGTCCTTAATTCAAATATGTAATGTGCTGGCCGGCGCGACATGTAGTTTTCGTGCCAGAGCTTTCGGCGCAACTCAAGAAATGATGATTTATTCAAATAAAACTAAAAATAAGGACTCGGGCGTTTTGTCATAGCTCCTGAACTAGAAGGAGTAAAAATACAAAGGACATTGCAAATGATAGCTTGGAATGTCCTTAATTCAAATATGTAATGTGCTGGCCGGCGCGACATGTAGTTTTCGTGCCAGAGCTTTCGGCGCAACTCAAGAAATGATGATTTATTCAAATAAAACTAGAAATAAGGACTCGGGCGTTTTATCATAGCTCCTGAACTAGAAGGAGTAAAAATACAAAGGACATTGCAAATGATAGCTTGGAATGTCCTTAATTCAAATATGTAATGTGCTGGCCGGCGCGACATGTAGTTTTCGTGCCAGAGCTATCGGCGCAACTCAAGAAATGATGATTTATTCAAATAAAACTAAAAATAAGGACTCGGGCGTTTTGTCATAGCTCCTGAACTAGAAGGAGTAAAAATACAAAGGACATTGCAAATGATAGCTTGGAATGTCCTTAATTCAAATATGTAATGTGCTGGCCGGCGCGACATGTAGTTTTCGTGCCAGAGCTTTCGGCGCAACTCAAGAAATGACGATTTATTCAAATAAAACTAAAAATAAGGACTCGGGCGTTTTGTCATAGCTCCTGAACTAGAAGGAGTAAAAATACAAAGGACATTGCAAATGATAGCTTGGAATGTCCTTAATTCAAATATGTAATGTGCTGGCCGGCGCGACATTTAGTTTTCGTGCCAGAGCTTTCGGCGCAACTCAAGAAATGATGATTTATTCAAATAAAACTAAAAATAAGGACTCGGGCGTTTTGTCATAGCTCCTGAACTAGAAGGAGTAAAAATACAAAGGACATTGCAAATGATAGCTTGGAATGTCCTTAATTCAAATATGTAATGTGCTGGCCGGCGCGACATGTAGTTTTCGTGCCAGAGCTATCGGCGCAACTCAAGAAATGATGATTTATTCAAATAAAACTAAAAATAAGGACTCGGGCGTTTTGTCATAGCTCCTGAACTAGAAGGAGTAAAAATACAAAGGACATTGCAAATGATAGCTTGGAATGTCCTTAATTCAAATATGTAATGTGCTGGCTGGCACGACATGTAGTTTTCGTGCCAGAGCTTTCGGCGCAACTCAAGAAATGATGATTTATTCAAATAAAACTAAAAATAAGGACTCGGGTGTTTTGTCATAGCTCCTGAACTAGAAGGAGTAAAAATACAAAGGACATTGCAAATGATAGCTTGGAATGTCCTTAATTCAAATATGTAATGTGCTGGCCGGCGCGACATGTAGTTTTCGTGCCAGAGCTATCGGCGCAACTCAAGAAATGATGATTTATTCAAATAAAACTAAAAATAAGGACTCGGGCGTTTTGTCATAGCTCCTGAACTAGAAGGAGTAAAAATACAAAGGACATTGCAAATGATAGCTTGGAATGTCCTTAATTCAAATATGTAATGTGCTGGCCGGCGCGACATGTAGTTTTCGTGCCAGAGCTATCGGCGCAACTCAAGAAATGATGATTTATTCAAATAAAACTAAAAATAAGGACTCGGGCGTTTTGTCATAGCTCCTGAACTAGAAGGAGTAAAAATACAAAGGACATTGCAAATGATAGCTTGGAATGTCCTTAATTCAAATATGTAATGTGCTGGCCGGCGCGACATGTAGTTTTCGTGCCAGAGCTTTCGGCGCAACTCAAGAAATGATGATTTATTCAAATAAAACTAAAAATAAGGACTCGGGCGTTTTGTCATAGCTCCTGAACTAGAAGGAATAAAAATACAAAGGACATTGCAAATGATAGCTTGGAATGTCCTTAATTCAAATATGTAATGTGCTGGCCGGCGCGACATGTAGTTTTCGTGCCAGAGCTATCGGCGCAACTCAAGAAATGATGATTTATTCAAATAAAACTAAAAATACGGACTCGGGCGTTTTGTCATAGCTCCTGAACTAGAAGGAGTAAAAATACAAAGGACATTGCAAATGATAGCTTGGAATGTCCTTAATTCAAATATGTAATGTGCTGGCCGGCGCGACATGTAGTTTTCGTGCCAGAGCTTTCGGCGCAACTCAAGAAATGATGATTTATTCAAATAAAACTAAAAATAAGGACTCGGGCGTTTTGTCATAGCTCCTGAACTAGAAGGAGTAAAAATACAAAGGACATTGCAAATGATAGCTTGGAATGTCCTTAATTCAAATATGTAATGTGCTGGCCGGCGCGACATGTAGTTTTCGTGCCAGAGCTTTCGGCGCAACTCAAGAAATGATGATTTATTCAAATAAAACTAGAAATAAGGACTCGGGCGTTTTATCATAGCTCCTGAACTAGAAGGAGTAAAAATACAAAGGACATTGCAAATGATAGCTTGGAATGTCCTTAATTCAAATATGTAATGTGCTGGCCGGCGCGACATGTAGTTTTCGTGCCAGAGCTATCGGCGCAACTCAAGAAATGATGATTTATTCAAATAAAACTAAAAATAAGGACTCGGGCGTTTTGTCATAGCTCCTGAACTAGAAGGAGTAAAAATACAAAGGACATTGCAAATGATAGCTTGGAATGTCCTTAATTCAAATATGTAATGTGCTGGCCGGCGCGACATGTAGTTTTCGTGCCAGAGCTTTCGGCGCAACTCAAGAAATGATGATTTATTCAAATAAAACTAAAAATAAGGACTCGGGCGTTTTGTCATAGCTCCTGAACTAGAAGGAGTAAAAATACAAAGGACATTGCAAATGATAGCTTGGAATGTCCTTAATTCAAATATGTAATGTGCTGGCCGGCGCGACATTTAGTTTTCGTGCCAGAGCTTTCGGCGCAACTCAAGAAATGATGATTTATTCAAATAAAACTAAAAATAAGGACTCGGGCGTTTTGTCATAGCTCCTGAACTAGAAGGAGTAAAAATACAAAGGACATTGCAAATGATAGCTTGGAATGTCCTTAATTCAAATATGTAATGTGCTGGCCGGCGCGACATGTAGTTTTCGTGCCAGAGCTATCGGCGCAACTCAAGAAATGATGATTTATTCAAATAAAACTAAAAATAAGGACTCGGGCGTTTTGTCATAGCTCCTGAACTAGAAAAAGTAAAAATACAAAGGACATTGCAAATGATAGCTTGGAATGTCCTTAATTCAAATATGTAATGTGCTGGCCGGCACGACATGTAGTTTTCGTGCCAGAGCTTTCGGCGCAACTCAAGAAATGATGATTTATTCAAATAAAACTAAAAATAAGGACTCGGGTGTTTTGTCATAGCTCCTGAACTAGAAGGAGTAAAAATACAAAGGACATTGCAAATGATAGCTTGGAATGTCCTTAATTCAAATATGTAATGTGCTGGCCGGCGCGACATGTAGTTTTCGTGCCAGAGCTATCGGCGCAACTCAAGAAATGATGATTTATTCAAATAAAACTAAAAATAAGGACTCGGGCGTTTTGTCATAGCTCCTGAACTAGAAGGAGTAAAAATACAAAGGACATTGCAAATGATAGCTTGGAATGTCCTTAATTCAAATATGTAATGTGCTGGCCGGCGCGACATGTAGTTTTCGTGCCAGAGCTATCGGCGCAACTCAAGAAATGATGATTTATTCAAATAAAACTAAAAATAAGGACTCGGGCGTTTTGTCATAGCTCCTGAACTAGAAGGAGTAAAAATACAAAGGACATTGCAAATGATAGCTTGGAATGTCCTTAATTCAAATATGTAATGTGCTGGCCGGCGCGACATGTAGTTTTCGTGCCAGAGCTTTCGGCGCAACTCAAGAAATGATGATTTATTCAAATAAAACTAAAAATAAGGACTCGGGCGTTTTGTCATAGCTCCTGAACTAGAAGGAGTAAAAATACAAAGGACATTGCAAATGATAGCTTGGAATGTCCTTAATTCAAATATGTAATGTGCTGGCCGGCGCGACATTTAGTTTTCGTGCCAGAGCTTTCGGCGCAACTCAAGAAATGATGATTTATTCAAATAAAACTAAAAATAAGGACTCGGGCGTTTTGTCATAGCTCCTGAACTAGAAGGAGTAAAAATACAAAGGACATTGCAAATGATAGCTTGGAATGTCCTTAATTCAAATATGTAATGTGCTGGCCGGCGCGACATGTAGTTTTCGTGCCAGAGCTTTCGGCGCAACTCAAGAAATGATGATTTATTCAAATAAAACTAAAAATAAGGACTCGGGCGTTTTGTCATAGCTCCTGAACTAGAAGGAGTAAAAATACAAAGGACATTGCAAATGATAGCTTGGAATGTCCTTAATTCAAATATGTAATGTGCTGGCCGGCGCGACATGTAGTTTTCGTGCCAGAGCTATCGGCGCAACTCAAGAAATGATGATTTATTCAAATAAAACTAAAAATAAGGACTCGGGCGTTTTGTCATAGCTCCTGAACTAGAAGGAGTAAAAATACAAAGGACATTGCAAATGATAGCTTGGAATGTCCTTAATTCAAATATGTAATGTGCTGACCGGCGCGACATGTAGTTTTCGTGCCAGAGCTATCGGCGCAACTCAAGAAATGATGATTTATTCAAATAAAACTAAAAATAAGGACTCGGGCGTTTTGTCATAGCTCCTGAACTAGAAGGAGTAAAAATACAAAGGACATTGCAAATGATAGCTTGGAATGTCCTTAATTCAAATATGTAATGTGCTGGCCGGCGCGACATGTAGTTTTCGTGCCAGAGCTTTCGGCGCAACTCAAGAAATGATGATTTATTCAAATAAAACTAAAAATAAGGACTCGGGCGTTTTGTCATAGCTCCTGAACTAGAAGGAGTAAAAATACAAAGGACATTGCAAATGATAGCTTGGAATGTCCTTAATTCAAATATGTAATGTGCTGGCCGGCGCGACATGTAGTTTTCGTGCCAGAGCTATCGGCGCAACTCAAGAAATGATGATTTATTCAAATAAAACTAAAAATAAGGACTCGGGCGTTTTGTCATAGCTCCTGAACTAGAAGGAGTAAAAATACAAAGGATATTGCAAATGATAGCTTGGAATGTCCTTAATTCAAATATGTAATGTGCTGGCCGGCGCGACATGTAGTTTTCGTGCCAGAGCTTTCGGCGCAACTCAAGAAATGATGATTTATTCAAATAAAACTAAAAATAGGGACTCGGGCGTTTTGTCATAGCTCCTGAACTAGAAGGAGTAAAAATACAAAGGACATTGCAAATGATAGCTTGGAATGTCCTTAATTCAAATATGTAATGTGCTGGCCGGCGCGACATGTAGTTTTCGTGCCAGAGCTATCGGCGCAACTCAAGAAATGATGATTTATTCAAATAAAACTAAAAATAAGGACTCGGGCGTTTTGTCATAGCTCCTGAACTAGAAGGAGTAAAAATACAAAGGACATTGCAAATGATAGCTTGGAATGTCCTTAATTCAAATATGTAATGTGCTGGCCGGCGCGACATGTAGTTTTCGTGCCAGAGCTTTCGAAGCAACTCAAGAAATGATGATTTATTCAAATAAAACTAAAAATAAGGACTCGGGCGTTTTGTCATAGCTCCTGAACTAGAAGGAGTAAAAATACAAAGGACATTGCAAATGATAGCTTGGAATGTCCTTAATTCAAATATGTAATGTGCTGGCCGGCGCGACATGTAGTTTTCGTGCCAGAGCTATCGGCGCAACTCAAGAAATGATGATTTATTCAAATAAAACTAAAAATAAGGACTCGGGTGTTTTGTCATAGCTCCTGAACTAGAAGGAGTAAAAATACAAAGGACATTGCAAATGATAGCTTGGAATGTCCTTAATTCAAATATGTAATGTGCTGGCCGGCGCGACATGTAGTTTTCGTGCCAGAGCTATCGGCGCAACTCAAGAAATGATGATTTATTCAAATAAAACTAAAAATAAGGACTCGGGCGTTTTGTCATAGCTCCTGAACTAGAAGGAGTAAAAATACAAAGGACATTGCAAATGATAGCTTGGAATGTCCTTAATTCAAATATGTAATGTGCTGGCCGGCGCGACATGTAGTTTTCGTGCCAGAGCTTTCGGCGCAACTCAAGAAATGATGATTTATTCAAATAAAACTAAAAATAAGGACTCGGGTGTTTTGTCATAGCTCCTGAACTAGAAGGAGTAAAAATACAAAGGACATTGCAAATGATAGCTTGGAATGTCCTTAATTCAAATATGTAATGTGTTGGCCGGCGCGACATGTAGTTTTCGTGCCAGAGCTTTCGGCGCAACTCAAGAAATGATGATTTATTCAAATAAAACTAAAAATAAGGACTCGGGCGTTTTGTCATAGCTCCTGAACTAGAAGGAGTAAAAATACAAAGGACATTGCAAATGATAGCTTGGAATGTCCTTAATTCAAATATGTAATGTGCTGGCCGGCGCGACATGTAGTTTTCGTGCCAGAGCTTTCGGCGCAACTCAAGAAATGATGATTTATTCAAATAAAACTAAAAATAAGGACTCGGGCGTTTTGTCATAGCTCCTGAACTAGAAGGAGTAAAAATACAAAGGACATTGCAAATGATAGCTTGGAATGTCCTTAATTCAAATATGTAATGTGCTGGCCGGCGCGACATGTAGTTTTCGTGCCAGAGCTATCGGCGCAACTCAAGAAATGATGATTTATTCAAATAAAACTAAAAATACGGACTCGGGCGTTTTGTCATAGCTCCTGAACTAGAAGGAGTAAAAATACAAAGGACATTGCAAATGATAGCTTGGAATGTCCTTAATTCAAATATGTAATGTGCTGGCCGGCGCGACATGTAGTTTTCGTGCCAGAGCTTTCGGCGCAACTCAAGAAATGATGATTTATTCAAATAAAACTAAAAATAAGGACTCGGGCGTTTTGTCATAGCTCCTGAACTAGAAGGAGTAAAAATACAAAGGACATTGCAAATGATAGCTTGGAATGTCCTTAATTCAAATATGTAATGTGCTGGCCGGCGCGACATGTAGTTTTCGTGCCAGAGCTATCGGCGCAACTCAAGAAATGATGATTTATTCAAATAAAACTAAAAATAAGGACTCGGGCGTTTTGTCATAGCTCCTGAACTAGAAGGAGTAAAAATACAAAGGACATTGCAAATGATAGCTTGGAATGTCCTTAATTCAAATATGTAATGTGCTGGCCGGCGCGACATGTAGTTTTCGTGCCAGAGCTTTCGGCGCAACTCAAGAAATGATGATTTATTCAAATAAAACTAAAAATAGGGACTCGGGCGTTTTGTCATAGCTCCTGAACTAGAAGGAGTAAAAATACAAAGGACATTGCAAATGATAGCTTGGAATGTCCTTAATTCAAATATGTAATGTGCTGGCCGGCGCGACATGTAGTTTTCGTGCCAGAGCTATCGGCGCAACTCAAGAAATGATGATTTATTCAAATAAAACTAAAAATAAGGACTCGGGCGTTTTGTCATAGCTCCTGAACTAGAAGGAGTAAAAATACAAAGGACATTGCAAATGATAGCTTGGAATGTCCTTTAATCAAATATGTAATGTGCTGGCCGGCGCGACATGTAGTTTTCGTGCCAGAGCTTTCGGAGCAACTCAAGAAATTATGATTTATTCAAATAAAACTAAAAATAAGGACTCGGGCGTTTTGTCATAGCTCCTGAACTAGAAGGAGTAAAAATACAAAGGACATTGCAAATGATAGCTTGGAATGTCCTTAATTCAAATATGTAATGTGCTGGCCGGCGCGACATGTAGTTTTCGTGCCAGAGCTATCGGCGCAACTCAAGAAATGATGATTTATTCAAATAAAACTAAAAATAAGGACTCGGGCGTTTTGTCATAGCTCCTGAACTAGAAGGAGTAAAAATACAAAGGACATTGCAAATGATAGCTTGGAATGTCCTTAATTCAAATATGTAATGTGCTGGCCGGCGCGACATGTAGTTTTCGTGCCAGAGCTTTCGGCGCAACTCAAGAAATGATGATTTATTCAAATAAAACTAAAAATAAGGACTCGGGCGTTTTGTCATAGCTCCTGAACTAGAAGGAGTAAAAATACAAAGGATATTGCAAATGATAGCTTGGAATGTCCTTAATTCAAATATGTAATGTGCTGGCCGGCGCGACATGTAGTTTTCGTGCCAGAGCTATCGGCGCAACTCAAGAAATGATGATTTATTCAAATAAAACTAAAAATAAGGACTCGGGCGTTTTGTCATAGCTCCTGAACTAGAAGGAGTAAAAATACAAAGGACATTGCAAATGATAGCTTGGAATGTCCTTAATTCAAATATGTAATGTGCTGGCCGGCGCGACATGTAGTTTTCGTGCCAGAGCTATCGGCGCAACTCAAGAAATGATGATTTATTCAAATAAAACTAAAAATAAGGACTCGGGCGTTTTGTCATAGCTCCTGAACTAGAAGGAGTAAAAATACAAAGGACATTGCAAATGATAGCTTGGAATGTCCTTAATTCAAATATGTAATGTGCTGGCCGGCGCGACATGTAGTTTTCGTGCCAGAGCTTTCGGCGCAACTCAAGAAATGATGATTTATTCTAATAAAACTAAAAATAAGGACTCGGGCGTTTTGTCATAGCTCCTGAACTAGAAGGAGTAAAAATACAAAGGACATTGCAAATGATAGCTTGGAATGTCCTTAATTCAAATATGTAATGTGCTGGCCGGCGCGACATGTAGTTTTCGTGCCAGAGCTATCGGCGCAACTCAAGAAATGATGATTTATTCAAATAAAACTAAAAATACGGACTCGGGCGTTTTGTCATAGCTCCTGAACTAGAAGGAGTAAAAATACAAAGGACATTGCAAATGATAGCTTGGAATGTCCTTAATTCAAATATGTAATGTGCTGGCCGGCGCGACATGTAGTTTTCGTGCCAGAGCTATCGGCGCAACTCAAGAAATGATGATTTATTCAAATAAAACTAAAAATAAGGACTCGGGCGTTTTGTCATAGCTCCTGAACTAGAAGGAGTAAAAATACAAAGGACATTGCAAATGATAGCTTGGAATGTCCTTAATTCAAATATGTAATGTGCTGGCCGGCGCGACATGTAGTTTTCGTGCCAGAGCTATCGGCGCAACTCAAGAAATGATGATTTATTCAAATAAAACTAAAAATAAGGACTCGGGCGTTTTGTCATAGCTCCTGAACTAGAAGGAGTAAAAATACAAAGGACATTGCAAATGATAGCTTGGAATGTCCTTAATTCAAATATGTAATGTGCTGGCCGGCGCGACATGTAGTTTTCGTGCCAGAGCTTTCGGCGCAACTCAAGAAATGATGATTTATTCAAATAAAACTAAAAATAAGGACTCGGGTGTTTTGTCATAGCTCCTGAACTAGAAGGAGTAAAAATACAAAGGACATTGCAAATGATAGCTTGGAATGTCCTTAATTCAAATATGTAATGTGTTGGCCGGCGCGACATGTAGTTTTCGTGCCAGAGCTTTCGGCGCAACTCAAGAAATGATGATTTATTCAAATAAAACTAAAAATAAGGACTCGGGCGTTTTGTCATAGCTCCTGAACTAGAAGGAGTAAAAATACAAAGGACATTGCAAATGATAGCTTGGAATGTCCTTAATTCAAATATGTAATGTGCTGGCCGGCGCGACATGTAGTTTTCGTGCCAGAGCTTTCGGCGCAACTCAAGAAATGATGATTTATTCAAATAAAACTAAAAATAAGGACTCGGGCGTTTTGTCATAGCTCCTGAACTAGAAGGAGTAAAAATACAAAGGACATTGCAAATGATAGCTTGGAATGTCCTTAATTCAAATATGTAATGTGCTGGCCGGCGCGACATGTAGTTTTCGTGCCAGAGCTTTCGGCGCAACTCAAGAAATGATGATTTATTCAAATAAAACTAGAAATAAGGACTCGGGCGTTTTATCATAGCTCCTGAACTAGAAGGAGTAAAAATACAAAGGACATTGCAAATGATAGCTTGGAATGTCCTTAATTCAAATATGTAATGTGCTGGCCGGCGCGACATGTAGTTTTCGTGCCAGAGCTATCGGCGCAACTCAAGAAATGATGATTTATTCAAATAAAACTAAAAATACGGACTCGGGCGTTTTGTCATAGCTCCTGAACTAGAAGGAGTAAAAATACAAAGGACATTGCAAATGATAGCTTGGAATGTCCTTAATTCAAATATGTAATGTGCTGGCCGGCGCGACATGTAGTTTTCGTGCCAGAGCTTTCGGCGCAACTCAAGAAATGATGATTTATTCAAATAAAACTAAAAATAAGGACTCGGGCGTTTTGTCATAGCTCCTGAACTAGAAGGAGTAAAAATACAAAGGACATTGCAAATGATAGCTTGGAATGTCCTTAATTCAAATATGTAATGTGCTGGCCGGCGCGACATGTAGTTTTCGTGCCAGAGCTATCGGCGCAACTCAAGAAATGATGATTTATTCAAATAAAACTAAAAATAAGGACTCGGGCGTTTTGTCATAGCTCCTGAACTAGAAGGATTAAAAATACAAAGGACATTGCAAATGATAGCTTGGAATGTCCTTAATTCAAATATGTAATGTGCTGGCCGGCGCGACATGTAGTTTTCGTGCCAGAGCTTTCGGCGCAACTCAAGAAATGATGATTTATTCAAATAAAACTAAAAATAGGGACTCGGGCGTTTTGTCATAGCTCCTGAACTAGAAGGAGTAAAAATACAAAGGACATTGCAAATGATAGCTTGGAATGTCCTTAATTCAAATATGTAATGTGCTGGCCGGCGCGACATGTAGTTTTCGTGCCAGAGCTATCGGCGCAACTCAAGAAATGATGATTTATTCAAATAAAACTAAAAATAAGGACTCGGGCGTTTTGTCATAGCTCCTGAACTAGAAGGAGTAAAAATACAAAGGACATTGCAAATGATAGCTTGGAATGTCCTTAATTCAAATATGTAATGTGCTGGCCGGCGCGACATGTAGTTTTCGTGCCAGAGCTTTCGGCGCAACTCAAGAAATGATGATTTATTCAAATAAAACTAAAAATAAGGACTCGGGCGTTTTGTCATAGCTCCTGAACTAGAAGGAGTAAAAATACAAAGGACATTGCAAATGATAGCTTGGAATGTCCTTAATTCAAATATGTAATGTGCTGGCCGGCGCGACATGTAGTTTTCGTGCCAGAGCTATCGGCGCAACTCAAGAAATGATGATTTATTCAAATAAAACTAAAAATAAGGACTCGGGCGTTTTGTCATAGCTCCTGAACTAGAAGGAGTAAAAATACAAAGGACATTGCAAATGATAGCTTGGAATGTCCTTAATTCAAATATGTAATGTGCTGGCCGGCGCGACATGTAGTTTTCGTGCCAGAGCTATCGGCGCAACTCAAGAAATGATGATTTATTCAAATAAAACTAAAAATAAGGACTCGGGCGTTTTGTCATAGCTCCTGAACTAGAAGGAGTAAAAATACAAAGGACATTGCAAATGATAGCTTGGAATGTCCTTAATTCAAATATGTAATGTGCTGGCCGGCGCGACATGTAGTTTTCGTGCCAGAGCTATCGGCGCAACTCAAGAAATGATGATTTATTCAAATAAAACTAAAAATAAGGACTCGGGCGTTTTGTCATAGCTCCTGAACTAGAAGGAGTAAAAATACAAAGGACATTGCAAATGATAGCTTGGAATGTCCTTAATTCAAATATGTAATGTGCTGGCCGGCGCGACATGTAGTTTTCGTGCCAGAGCTTTCGGCGCAACTCAAGAAATGATGATTTATTCTAATAAAACTAAAAATAAGGACTCGGGCGTTTTGTCATAGCTCCTGAACTAGAAGGAGTAAAAATACAAAGGACATTGCAAATGATAGCTTGGAATGTCCTTAATTCAAATATGTAATGTGCTGGCCGGCGCGACATGTAGTTTTCGTGCCAGAGCTTTCGGCGCAACTCAAGAAATGATGATTTATTCAAATAAAACTAAAAATAAGGACTCGGGTGTTTTGTCATAGCTCCTGAACTAGAAGGAGTAAAAATACAAAGGACATTGCAAATGATAGCTTGGAATGTCCTTAATTCAAATATGTAATGGGCTGGCCGGCGCGACATGTAGTTTTCGTGCCAGAGCTTTCGGCGCAACTCAAGAAATGATGATTTATTCAAATAAAACTAAAAATAAGGACTCGGGCGTTTTGTCATAGCTCCTGAACTAGAAGGAGTAAAAATACAAAGGACATTGCAAATGATAGCTTGGAATGTCCTTTAATCAAATATGTAATGTGCTGGCCGGCGCGACATGTAGTTTTCGTGCCAGAGCTTTCGGAGCAACTCAAGAAATTATGATTTATTCAAATAAAACTAAAAATAAGGACTCGGGCGTTTTGTCATAGCTCCTGAACTAGAAGGAGTAAAAATACAAAGGACATTGCAAATGATAGCTTGGAATGTCCTTAATTCAAATATGTAATGTGCTGGCCGGCGCGACATGTAGTTTTCGTGCCAGAGCTATCGGCGCAACTCAAGAAATGATGATTTATTCAAATAAAACTAAAAATAAGGACTCGGGCGTTTTGTCATAGCTCCTGAACTAGAAGGAGTAAAAATACAAAGGACATTGCAAATGATAGCTTGGAATGTCCTTAATTCAAATATGTAATGTGCTGGCCGGCGCGACATGTAGTTTTCGTGCCAGAGCTATCGGCGCAACTCAAGAAATGATGTGACAAAACGCCCGAGTCCTTATTTTTAGTTTTATTAGAATAAATCATCATTTCTTGAGTTGCGCCGAAAGCTCTGGCACGAAAACTACATGTCGCGCCGGCCAGCACATTACATATTTGAATTAAGGACATTCCAAGCTATCATTTGCAATGTCCTTTGTATTTTTACTCCTTCTAGTTCAGGAGCTATGACAAAACGCCCGAGTCCTTATTTTTAGTTTTATTTGAATAAATCATCATTTCTTGAGTTGCGCCGATAGCTCTGGCACGAAAACTACATGTCGCGCCGGTCAGCACATTACATATTTGAATTAAGGACATTCCAAGCTATCATTTGCAATGTCCTTTGTATTTTTACTCTTTCTAGTTCAGGAGCTATGACAAAACACCCGAGTCCTTATTTTTAGTTTTATTTGAATAAATCATCATTTCTTGAGTTGCGCCGAAAGCTCTGGCACGAAAACTACATGTCGCGCCGGCCAGCACATTACATATTTGAATTAAGGACATTCCAAGCTATCATTTGCAATGTCCTTTGTATTTTTACTCCTTCTAGTTCAGGAGCTATGACAAAACGCCCGAGTCCTTATTTTTAGTTTTATTTGAATAAATCATCATTTCTTGAGTTGCGCCGATAGCTCTGGCACGAAAACTACATGTCGCGCCGGCCAGCACATTACATATTTGAATTAAGGACATTCCAAGCTATCATTTGCAATGTCCTTTGTATTTTTACTCCTTCTAGTTCAGGAGCTATGACAAAACGCCCGAGTCCTTATTTTTAGTTTTATTTGAATAAATCATCATTTCTTGAGTTGCGCCGAAAGCTCTGGCACGAAAACTACATGTCGCGCCGGCCAGCACATTACATATTTGAATTAAGGACATTCCAAGCTATCATTTGCAATGTCCTTTGTATTTTTACTCCTTCTAGTTCAGGAGCTATGACAAAACGCCCGAGTCCTTATTTTTAGTTTTATTTGAATAAATCATCATTTCTTGAGTTGCGCCGAAAGCTCTGGCACGAAAACTAAATGTCGCGCCGGCCAGCACATTACATATTTGAATTAAGGACATTCCAAGCTATCATTTGCAATGTCCTTTGTATTTTTACTCCTTCTAGTTCAGGAGCTATGACAAAACGCCCGAGTCCTTATTTTTAGTTTTATTTGAATAAATCATCATTTCTTGAGTTGCGCCGAAAGCTCTGGCACGAAAACTACATGTCGCGCCGGCCAGCACATTACATATTTGAATTAAGGACATTCCAAGCTATCATTTGCAATGTCCTTTGTATTTTTACTCCTTCTAGTTCAGGAGCTATGACAAAACGCCCGAGTCCTTATTTTTAGTTTTATTTGAATAAATCATCATTTCTTGAGTTGCGCCGATAGCTCTGGCACGAAAACTACATGTCGCGCCGGCCAGCACATTACATATTTGAATTAAGGACATTCCAAGCTATCATTTGCAATGTCTTTTGTATTTTTACTCCTTCTAGTTCAGGAGCTATGACAAAACGCCCGAGTCCTTATTTTTAGTTTTATTTGAATAAATCATCATTTCTTGAGTTGCGCCGAAAGCTCTGGCACGAAAACTACATGTCGCGCCGGCCAGCACATTACATATTTGAATTAAGGACATTCCAAGCTATCATTTGCAATGTCCTTTGTATTTTTACTCCTTCTAGTTCAGGAGCTATGACAAAACACCCGAGTCCTTATTTTTAGTTTTATTTGAATAAATCATCATTTCTTGAGTTGCGCCGAAAGCTCTGGCACGAAAACTACATGTCCCGCCGGCCAGCACATTACATATTTGAATTAAGGACATTCCAAGCTATCATTTGCAATGTCCTTTGTATTTTTACTCCTTCTAGTTCAGGAGCTATGACAAAACGCCCGAGTCCTTATTTTTAGTTTTATTTGAATAAATCATCATTTCTTGAGTTGCGCCGAAAGCTCTGGCACGAAAACTACATGTCGCGCCGACCAACACATTACATATTTGAATTAAGGACATTCCAAGCTATCATTTGCAATGTCCTTTGTATTTTTACTCCTTCTAGTTCAGGAGCTATGACAAAACGCCCGAGTCCTTATTTTTAGTTTTATTTGAATAAATCATCATTTCTTGAGTTGCGCCGATAGCTCTGGCACGAAAACTACATGTCGCGCCGGCCAGCACATTACATATTTGAATTAAGGACATTCCAAGCTATCATTTGCAATGTCCTTTGTATTTTTACTCCTTCTAGTTCAGGAGCTATGACAAAACGCCCGAGTCCTTATTTTTAGTTTTATTTGAATAAATCATCATTTCTTGAGTTGCGCCGAAAGCTCTGGCACGAAAACTACATGTCGCGCCGGCCAACACATTACATATTTGAATTAAGGACATTCCAAGCTATCATTTGCAATGTCCTTTGTATTTTTACTCCTTCTAGTTCAGGAGCTATGACAAAACGCCCGAGTCCTTATTTTTAGTTTTATTTGAATAAATCATCATTTCTTGAGTTGCGCCGATAGCTCTGGCACGAAAACTACATGTCGCGCCGGCCAGCACATTACATATTTGAATTAAGGACATTCCAAGCTATCATTTGCAATGTCCTTTGTATTTTTACTCCTTCTAGTTCAGGAGCTATGACAAAACGCCCGAGTCCTTATTTTTAGTTTTATTTGAATAAATCAATATTTCTTGAGTTGCGCCGATAGCTCTGGCACGAAAACTACATGTCGCGCCGGCCAGCACATTACATATTTGAATTAAGGACATTCCAAGCTATCATTTGCAATGTCCTTTGTATTTTTACTCCTTCTAGTTCAGGAGCTATGACAAAACGCCCGAGTCCTTATTTTTAGTTTTATTTGAATAAATCATCATTTCTTGAGTTGCGCCGAAAGCTCTGGCACGAAAACTACATGTCGCGCCGGCCAGCACATTACATATTTGAATTAAGGACATTCCAAGCTATCATTTGCAATATCCTTTGTATTTTTACTCCTTCTAGTTCAGGAGCTATGACAAAACGCCCGAGTCCTTATTTTTAGTTTTATTTGAATAAATCATCATTTCTTGAGTTGCGCCGAAAGCTCTGGCACGAAAACTACATGTCGCGCCGGCCAACACATTACATATTTGAATTAAGGACATTCCAAGCTATCATTTGCAATGTCCTTTGTATTTTTACTCCTTCTAGTTCAGGAGCTATGACAAAACGCCCGAGTCCTTATTTTTAGTTTTATTTGAATAAATCATCATTTCTTGAGTTGCGCCGATAGCTCTGGCACGAAAACTACATGTCGCGCCGGCCAGCACATTACATATTTGAATTAAGGACATTCCAAGCTATCATTTGCAATGTCCTTTGTATTTTTACTCCTTCTAGTTCAGGAGCTATGACAAAACGCCCGAGTCCTTATTTTTAGTTTTATTTGAATAAATCATCATTTCTTGAGTTGCGCCGAAAGCTCTGGCACGAAAACTACATGTCGCGCCGGCCAACACATTACATATTTGAATTAAGGACATTCCAAGCTATCATTTGCAATGTCCTTTGTATTTTTACTCCTTCTAGTTCAGGAGCTATGACAAAACGCCCGAGTCCTTATTTTTAGTTTTATTTGAATAAATCATCATTTCTTGAGTTGCGCCGATAGCTCTGGCACGAAAACTACATGTCGCGCCGGCCAGCACATTACATATTTGAATTAAGGACATTCCAAGCTATCATTTGCAATGTCCTTTGTATTTTTACTCCTTCTAGTTCAGGAGCTATGACAAAACGCCCGAGTCCTTATTTTTAGTTTTATTTGAATAAATCAATATTTCTTGAGTTGCGCCGATAGCTCTGGCACGAAAACTACATGTCGCGCCGGCCAGCACATTACATATTTGAATTAAGGACATTCCAAGCTATCATTTGCAATGTCCTTTGTATTTTTACTCCTTCTAGTTCAGGAGCTATGACAAAACGCCCGAGTCCTTATTTTTAGTTTTATTTGAATAAATCATCATTTCTTGAGTTGCGCCGAAAGCTCTGGCACGAAAACTACATGTCGCGCCGGCCAGCACATTACATATTTGAATTAAGGACATTCCAAGCTATCATTTGCAATATCCTTTGTATTTTTACTCCTTCTAGTTCAGGAGCTATGACAAAACGCCCGAGTCCTTATTTTTAGTTTTATTTGAATAAATCATCATTTCTTGAGTTGCGCCGATAGCTCTGGCACGAAAACTACATGTCGCGCCGGCCAGCACATTACATATTTGAATTAAGGACATTCCAAGCTATCATTTGCAATGTCCTTTGTATTTTTACTCCTTCTAGTTCAGGAGCTATGACAAAACGCCCGAGTCCTTATTTTTAGTTTTATTTGAAT
Source organism: Bombylius major (assembly GCA_932526495.1). Taxonomy (NCBI): domain Eukaryota; kingdom Metazoa; phylum Arthropoda; class Insecta; order Diptera; family Bombyliidae; genus Bombylius; species Bombylius major. The sequence continues at coordinate 555,846 of OW052048.1, forward strand.
AAATCATCATTTCTTGAGTTGCGCCGAAAGCTCTGGCACGAAAACTACATGTCGCGCCGGCCAGCACATTACATATTTGAATTAAGGACATTCCAAGCTATCATTTGCAATGTCCTTTGTATTTTTACTCCTTCTAGTTCAGGAGCTATGACAAAACGCCCGAGTCCTTATTTTTAGTTTTATTTGAATAAATCATCATTTCTTGAGTTGCGCCGATAGCTCTGGCACGAAAACTACATGTCGCGCCGGCCAGCACATTACATATTTGAATTAAGGACATTCCAAGCTATCATTTGCAATGTCCTTTGTATTTTTACTCCTTCTAGTTCAGGAGCTATGACAAAACGCCCGAGTCCTTATTTTTAGTTTTATTTGAATAAATCATCATTTCTTGAGTTGCGCCGATAGCTCTGGCACGAAAACTACATGTCGCGCCGGCCAGCACATTACATATTTGAATTAAGGACATTCCAAGCTATCATTTGCAATGTCCTTTGTATTTTTACTCCTTCTAGTTCAGGAGCTATGACAAAACGCCCGAGTCCTTATTTTTAGTTTTATTTGAATAAATCATCATTTCTTGAGTTGCGCCGAAAGCTCTGGCACGAAAACTACATGTCGCGCCGGCCAGCACATTACATATTTGAATTAAGGACATTCCAAGCTATCATTTGCAATGTCCTTTGTATTTTTACTCCTTCTAGTTCAGGAGCTATGACAAAACGCCCGAGTCCTTATTTTTAGTTTTATTTGAATAAATCATCATTTCTTGAGTTGCGCCGAAAGCTCTGGCACGAAAACTACATGTCGCGCCGGCCAGCACATTACATATTTGAATTAAGGACATTCCAAGCTATCATTTGCAATGTCCTTTGTATTTTTACTCCTTCTAGTTCAGGAGCTATGACAAAACGCCCGAGTCCTTATTTTTAGTTTTATTTGAATAAATCATCATTTCTTGAGTTGCGCCGAAAGCTCTGGCACGAAAACTACATGTCGCGCCGGCCAGCACATTACATATTTGAATTAAGGACATTCCAAGCTATCATTTGCAATGTCCTTTGTATTTTTACTCCTTCTAGTTCAGGAGCTATGACAAAACGCCCGAGTCCTTATTTTTAGTTTTATTTGAATAAATCATCATTTCTTGAGTTGCGCCGATAGCTCTGGCACGAAAACTACATGTCGCGCCGGCCAGCACATTACATATTTGAATTAAGGACATTCCAAGCTATCATTTGCAATGTCTTTTGTATTTTTACTCCTTCTAGTTCAGGAGCTATGACAAAACGCCCGAGTCCTTATTTTTAGTTTTATTTGAATAAATCATCATTTCTTGAGTTGCGCCGAAAGCTCTGGCACGAAAACTACATGTCGCGCCGGCCAGCACATTACATATTTGAATTAAGGACATTCCAAGCTATCATTTGCAATGTCCTTTGTATTTTTACTCCTTCTAGTTCAGGAGCTATGACAAAACACCCGAGTCCTTATTTTTAGTTTTATTTGAATAAATCATCATTTCTTGAGTTGCGCCGAAAGCTCTGGCACGAAAACTACATGTCCCGCCGGCCAGCACATTACATATTTGAATTAAGGACATTCCAAGCTATCATTTGCAATGTCCTTTGTATTTTTACTCCTTCTAGTTCAGGAGCTATGACAAAACGCCCGAGTCCTTATTTTTAGTTTTATTTGAATAAATCATCATTTCTTGAGTTGCGCCGAAAGCTCTGGCACGAAAACTACATGTCGCGCCGACCAACACATTACATATTTGAATTAAGGACATTCCAAGCTATCATTTGCAATGTCCTTTGTATTTTTACTCCTTCTAGTTCAGGAGCTATGACAAAACGCCCGAGTCCTTATTTTTAGTTTTATTTGAATAAATCATCATTTCTTGAGTTGCGCCGATAGCTCTGGCACGAAAACTACATGTCGCGCCGGCCAGCACATTACATATTTGAATTAAGGACATTCCAAGCTATCATTTGCAATGTCCTTTGTATTTTTACTCCTTCTAGTTCAGGAGCTATGACAAAACGCCCGAGTCCTTATTTTTAGTTTTATTTGAATAAATCATCATTTCTTGAGTTGCGCCGAAAGCTCTGGCACGAAAACTACATGTCGCGCCGGCCAACACATTACATATTTGAATTAAGGACATTCCAAGCTATCATTTGCAATGTCCTTTGTATTTTTACTCCTTCTAGTTCAGGAGCTATGACAAAACGCCCGAGTCCTTATTTTTAGTTTTATTTGAATAAATCATCATTTCTTGAGTTGCGCCGATAGCTCTGGCACGAAAACTACATGTCGCGCCGGCCAGCACATTACATATTTGAATTAAGGACATTCCAAGCTATCATTTGCAATGTCCTTTGTATTTTTACTCCTTCTAGTTCAGGAGCTATGACAAAACGCCCGAGTCCTTATTTTTAGTTTTATTTGAATAAATCAATATTTCTTGAGTTGCGCCGATAGCTCTGGCACGAAAACTACATGTCGCGCCGGCCAGCACATTACATATTTGAATTAAGGACATTCCAAGCTATCATTTGCAATGTCCTTTGTATTTTTACTCCTTCTAGTTCAGGAGCTATGACAAAACGCCCGAGTCCTTATTTTTAGTTTTATTTGAATAAATCATCATTTCTTGAGTTGCGCCGAAAGCTCTGGCACGAAAACTACATGTCGCGCCGGCCAGCACATTACATATTTGAATTAAGGACATTCCAAGCTATCATTTGCAATATCCTTTGTATTTTTACTCCTTCTAGTTCAGGAGCTATGACAAAACGCCCGAGTCCTTATTTTTAGTTTTATTTGAATAAATCATCATTTCTTGAGTTGCGCCGAAAGCTCTGGCACGAAAACTACATGTCGCGCCGGCCAACACATTACATATTTGAATTAAGGACATTCCAAGCTATCATTTGCAATGTCCTTTGTATTTTTACTCCTTCTAGTTCAGGAGCTATGACAAAACGCCCGAGTCCTTATTTTTAGTTTTATTTGAATAAATCATCATTTCTTGAGTTGCGCCGATAGCTCTGGCACGAAAACTACATGTCGCGCCGGCCAGCACATTACATATTTGAATTAAGGACATTCCAAGCTATCATTTGCAATGTCCTTTGTATTTTTACTCCTTCTAGTTCAGGAGCTATGACAAAACGCCCGAGTCCTTATTTTTAGTTTTATTTGAATAAATCATCATTTCTTGAGTTGCGCCGAAAGCTCTGGCACGAAAACTACATGTCGCGCCGGCCAACACATTACATATTTGAATTAAGGACATTCCAAGCTATCATTTGCAATGTCCTTTGTATTTTTACTCCTTCTAGTTCAGGAGCTATGACAAAACGCCCGAGTCCTTATTTTTAGTTTTATTTGAATAAATCATCATTTCTTGAGTTGCGCCGATAGCTCTGGCACGAAAACTACATGTCGCGCCGGCCAGCACATTACATATTTGAATTAAGGACATTCCAAGCTATCATTTGCAATGTCCTTTGTATTTTTACTCCTTCTAGTTCAGGAGCTATGACAAAACGCCCGAGTCCTTATTTTTAGTTTTATTTGAATAAATCAATATTTCTTGAGTTGCGCCGATAGCTCTGGCACGAAAACTACATGTCGCGCCGGCCAGCACATTACATATTTGAATTAAGGACATTCCAAGCTATCATTTGCAATGTCCTTTGTATTTTTACTCCTTCTAGTTCAGGAGCTATGACAAAACGCCCGAGTCCTTATTTTTAGTTTTATTTGAATAAATCATCATTTCTTGAGTTGCGCCGAAAGCTCTGGCACGAAAACTACATGTCGCGCCGGCCAGCACATTACATATTTGAATTAAGGACATTCCAAGCTATCATTTGCAATATCCTTTGTATTTTTACTCCTTCTAGTTCAGGAGCTATGACAAAACGCCCGAGTCCTTATTTTTAGTTTTATTTGAATAAATCATCATTTCTTGAGTTGCGCCGATAGCTCTGGCACGAAAACTACATGTCGCGCCGGCCAGCACATTACATATTTGAATTAAGGACATTCCAAGCTATCATTTGCAATGTCCTTTGTATTTTTACTCCTTCTAGTTCAGGAGCTATGACAAAACGCCCGAGTCCTTATTTTTAGTTTTATTTGAATAAATCATCATTTCTTGAGTTGCGCCGAAAGCTCTGGCACGAAAACTACATGTCGCGCCGGCCAGCACATTACATATTTGAATTAAGGACATTCCAAGCTATCATTTGCAATGTCCTTTGTATTTTTACTCCTTCTAGTTCAGGAGCTATGACAAAACGCCCGAGTCCTTATTTTTAGTTTTATTTGAATAAATCATCATTTCTTGAGTTGCGCCGATAGCTCTGGCACGAAAACTACATGTCGCGCCGGCCAGCACATTACATATTTGAATTAAGGACATTCCAAGCTATCATTTGCAATGTCCTTTGTATTTTTACTCCTTCTAGTTCAGGAGCTATGACAAAACGCCCGAGTCCTTATTTTTAGTTTTATTTGAATAAATCATCATTTCTTGAGTTGCGCCGAAAGCTCTGGCACGAAAACTACATGTCGCGCCGGCCAGCACATTACATATTTGAATTAAGGACATTCCAAGCTATCATTTGCAATGTCCTTTGTATTTTTACTCCTTCTAGTTCAGGAGCTATGACAAAACGCCCGAGTCCTTATTTTTAGTTTTATTTGAATAAATCATCATTTCTTGAGTTGCGCCGAAAGCTCTGGCACGAAAACTACATGTCGCGCCGGCCAGCACATTACATATTTGAATTAAGGACATTCCAAGCTATCATTTGCAATGTCCTTTGTATTTTTACTCCTTCTAGTTCAGGAGCTATGACAAAACGCCCGAGTCCTTATTTTTAGTTTTATTTGAATAAATCATCATTTCTTGAGTTGCGCCGATAGCTCTGGCACGAAAACTACATGTCGCGCCGGCCAGCACATTACATATTTGAATTAAGGACATTCCAAGCTATCATTTGCAATGTCCTTTGTATTTTTACTCCTTCTAGTTCAGGAGCTATGACAAAACACCCGAGTCCTTATTTTTAGTTTTATTTGAATAAATCATCATTTCTTGAGTTGCGCCGAAAGCTCTGGCACGAAAACTACATGTCGCGCCGGCCAGCACATTACACATTTGAATTAAGGACATTCCAAGCTATCATTTGCAATGTTTTTTGTATTTTTACTCCTTCTAGTTCAGGAGCTATGACAAAACGCCCGAGTCCTTATTTTTAGTTTTATTTGAATAAATCATCATTTCTTGAGTTGCGCCGAAAGCTCTGGCACGAAAACTACATGTCGCGCCGGCCAGCACATTACATATTTGAATTAAGGACATTCCAAGCTATCATTTGCAATATCCTTTGTATTTTTACTCCTTCTAGTTCAGGAGCTATGACAAAACGCCCGAGTCCTTATTTTTAGTTTTATTTGAATAAATCATCATTTCTTGAGTTGCGCCGATAGCTCTGGCACGAAAACTACATGTCGCGCCGGCCAGCACATTACATATTTGAATTAAGGACATTCCAAGCTATCATTTGCAATGTCCTTTGTATTTTTACTCCTTCTAGTTCAGGAGCTATGACAAAACGCCCGAGTCCTTATTTTTAGTTTTATTTGAATAAATCATCATTTCTTGAGTTGCGCCGAAAGCTCTGGCACGAAAACTACATGTCGCGCCGGCCAGCACATTACATATTTGAATTAAGGACATTCCAAGCTATCATTTGCAATGTCCTTTGTATTTTTACTCCTTCTAGTTCAGGAGCTATGACAAAACGCCCGAGTCCTTATTTTTAGTTTTATTTGAATAAATCATCATTTCTTGAGTTGCGCCGATAGCTCTGGCACGAAAACTACATGTCGTACCGGCCAGCACATTACATATTTGAATTAAGGACATTCCAAGCTATCATTTGCAATGTCCTTTGTATTTTTACTCCTTCTAGTTCAGGAGCTATGACAAAACGCCCGAGTCCTTATTTTTAGTTTTATTTGAATAAATCATCATTTCTTGAGTTGCGCCGAAAGCTCTGGCACGAAAACTACATGTCGCGCCGGCCAACACATTACATATTTGAATTAAGGACATTCCAAGCTATCATTTGCAATGTCCTTTGTATTTTTACTCCTTCTAGTTCAGGAGCTATGACAAAACACCCGAATCCTTATTTTTAGTTTTATTTGAATAAATCATCATTTCTTGAGTTGCGCCGAAAGCTCTGGCACGAAAACTACATGTCGCGCCGGCCAGCACATTACACATTTGAATTAAGGACATTCCAAGCTATCATTTGCAATGTCCTTTGTATTTTTACTCCTTCTAGTTCAGGAGCTATGACAAAACGCCCGAGTCCTTATTTTTAGTTTTATTTGAATAAATCATCATTTCTTGAGTTGCGCCGAAAGCTCTGGCACGAAAACTACATGTCGCGCCGGCCAGCACATTACATATTTGAATTAAGGACATTCCAAGCTATCATTTGCAATATCCTTTGTATTTTTACTCCTTCTAGTTCAGGAGCTATGACAAAACGCCCGAGTCCTTATTTTTAGTTTTATTTGAATAAATCATCATTTCTTGAGTTGCGCCGATAGCTCTGGCACGAAAACTACATGTCGCGCCGGCCAGCACATTACATATTTGAATTAAGGACATTCCAAGCTATCATTTGCAATGTCCTTTGTATTTTTACTCCTTCTAGTTCAGGAGCTATGACAAAACGCCCGAGTCCTTATTTTTAGTTTTATTTGAATAAATCATCATTTCTTGAGTTGCGCCGAAAGCTCTGGCACGAAAACTACATGTCGCGCCGGCCAGCACATTACATATTTGAATTAAGGACATTCCAAGCTATCATTTGCAATGTCCTTTGTATTTTTACTCCTTCTAGTTCAGGAGCTATGACAAAACGCCCGAGTCCTTATTTTTAGTTTTATTTGAATAAATCATCATTTCTTGAGTTGCGCCGATAGCTCTGGCACGAAAACTACATGTCGTACCGGCCAGCACATTACATATTTGAATTAAGGACATTCCAAGCTATCATTTGCAATGTCCTTTGTATTTTTACTCCTTCTAGTTCAGGAGCTATGACAAAACGCCCGAGTCCTTATTTTTAGTTTTATTTGAATAAATCATCATTTCTTGAGTTGCGCCGAAAGCTCTGGCACGAAAACTACATGTCGCGCCGGCCAACACATTACATATTTGAATTAAGGACATTCCAAGCTATCATTTGCAATGTCCTTTGTATTTTTACTCCTTCTAGTTCAGGAGCTATGACAAAACGCCCGAGTCCTTATTTTTAGTTTTATTTGAATAAATCATCATTTCTTGAGTTGCGCCGAAAGCTCTGGCACGAAAACTACATGTCGCGCCGGCCAGCACATTACATATTTGAATTAAGGACATTCCAAGCTATCATTTGCAATGTCCTTTGTATTTTTACTCCTTCTAGTTCAGGAGCTATGACAAAACGCCCGAGTCCTTATTTTTAGTTTTATTTGAATAAATCATCATTTCTTGAGTTGCGCCGAAAGCTCTGGCACGAAAACTACATGTCGCGCCGGCCAGCACATTACATATTTGAATTAAGGACATTCCAAGCTATCATTTGCAATGTCCTTTGTATTTTTACTCCTTCTAGTTCAGGAGCTATGACAAAACACCCGAGTCCTTATTTTTAGTTTTATTTGAATAAATCATCATTTCTTGAGTTGCGCCGAAAGCTCTGGCACGAAAACTACATGTCGCGCCGGCCAGCACATTACACATTTGAATTAAGGACATTCCAAGCTATCATTTGCAATGTCCTTTGTATTTTTACTCCTTCTAGTTCAGGAGCTATGACAAAACGCCCGAGTCCTTATTTTTAGTTTTATTTGAATAAATCATCATTTCTTGAGTTGCGCCGAAAGCTCTGGCACGAAAACTACATGTCGCGCCGGCCAGCACATTACATATTTGAATTAAGGACATTCCAAGCTATCATTTGCAATATCCTTTGTATTTTTACTCCTTCTAGTTCAGGAGCTATGACAAAACGCCCGAGTCCTTATTTTTAGTTTTATTTGAATAAATCATCATTTCTTGAGTTGCGCCGATAGCTCTGGCACGAAAACTACATGTCGCGCCGGCCAGCACATTACATATTTGAATTAAGGACATTCCAAGCTATCATTTGCAATGTCCTTTGTATTTTTACTCCTTCTAGTTCAGGAGCTATGACAAAACGCCCGAGTCCTTATTTTTAGTTTTATTTGAATAAATCATCATTTCTTGAGTTGCGCCGAAAGCTCTGGCACGAAAACTACATGTCGCGCCGGCCAGCACATTACATATTTGAATTAAGGACATTCCAAGCTATCATTTGCAATGTCCTTTGTATTTTTACTCCTTCTAGTTCAGGAGCTATGACAAAACGCCCGAGTCCTTATTTTTAGTTTTATTTGAATAAATCATCATTTCTTGAGTTGCGCCGATAGCTCTGGCACGAAAACTACATGTCGTACCGGCCAGCACATTACATATTTGAATTAAGGACATTCCAAGCTATCATTTGCAATGTCCTTTGTATTTTTACTCCTTCTAGTTCAGGAGCTATGACAAAACGCCCGAGTCCTTATTTTTAGTTTTATTTGAATAAATCATCATTTCTTGAGTTGCGCCGAAAGCTCTGGCACGAAAACTACATGTCGCGCCGGCCAACACATTACATATTTGAATTAAGGACATTCCAAGCTATCATTTGCAATGTCCTTTGTATTTTTACTCCTTCTAGTTCAGGAGCTATGACAAAACGCCCGAGTCCTTATTTTTAGTTTTATTTGAATAAATCATCATTTCTTGAGTTGCGCCGAAAGCTCTGGCACGAAAACTACATGTCGCGCCGGCCAACACATTACATATTTGAATTAAGGACATTCCAAGCTATCATTTGCAATGTCCTTTGTATTTTTACTCCTTCTAGTTCAGGAGCTATGACAAAACGCCCGAGTCCTTATTTTTAGTTTTATTTGAATAAATCATCATTTCTTGAGTTGCGCCGATAGCTCTGGCACGAAAACTACATGTCGCGCCGGTCAGCACATTACATATTTGAATTAAGGACATTCCAAGCTATCATTTGCAATGTCCTTTGTATTTTTACTCTTTCTAGTTCAGGAGCTATGACAAAACACCCGAGTCCTTATTTTTAGTTTTATTTGAATAAATCATCATTTCTTGAGTTGCGCCGAAAGCTCTGGCACGAAAACTACATGTCGCGCCGGCCAGCACATTACATATTTGAATTAAGGACATTCCAAGCTATCATTTGCAATGTCCTTTGTATTTTTACTCCTTCTAGTTCAGGAGCTATGACAAAACGCCCGAGTCCTTATTTTTAGTTTTATTAGAATAAATCATCATTTCTTGAGTTGCGCCGAAAGCTCTGGCACGAAAACTACATGTCGCGCCGGCCAGCACATTACATATTTGAATTAAGGACATTCCAAGCTATCATTTGCAATGTCCTTTGTATTTTTACTCCTTCTAGTTCAGGAGCTATGACAAAACGCCCGAGTCCTTATTTTTAGTTTTATTTGAATAAATCATCATTTCTTGAGTTGCGCCGATAGCTCTGGCACGAAAACTACATGTCGCGCCGGCCAGCACATTACATATTTGAATTAAGGACATTCCAAGCTATCATTTGCAATGTCCTTTGTATTTTTACTCCTTCTAGTTCAGGAGCTATGACAAAACGCCCGAGTCCTTATTTTTAGTTTTATTTGAATAAATCATCATTTCTTGAGTTGCGCCGAAAGCTCTGGCACGAAAACTACATGTCGCGCCGGCCAGCACATTACATATTTGAATTAAGGACATTCCAAGCTATCATTTGCAATGTCCTTTGTATTTTTACTCCTTCTAGTTCAGGAGCTATGACAAAACGCCCGAGTCCTTATTTTTAGTTTTATTTGAATAAATCATCATTTCTTGAGTTGCGCCGAAAGCTCTGGCACGAAAACTAAATGTCGCGCCGGCCAGCACATTACATATTTGAATTAAGGACATTCCAAGCTATCATTTGCAATGTCCTTTGTATTTTTACTCCTTCTAGTTCAGGAGCTATGACAAAACGCCCGAGTCCTTATTTTTAGTTTTATTTGAATAAATCATCATTTCTTGAGTTGCGCCGAAAGCTCTGGCACGAAAACTACATGTCGCGCCGGCCAACACATTACATATTTGAATTAAGGACATTCCAAGCTATCATTTGCAATGTCCTTTGTATTTTTACTCCTTCTAGTTCAGGAGCTATGACAAAACGCCCGAGTCCTTATTTTTAGTTTTATTTGAATAAATCATCATTTCTTGAGTTGCGCCGATAGCTCTGGCACGAAAACTACATGTCGCGCCGGTCAGCACATTACATATTTGAATTAAGGACATTCCAAGCTATCATTTGCAATGTCCTTTGTATTTTTACTCTTTCTAGTTCAGGAGCTATGACAAAACACCCGAGTCCTTATTTTTAGTTTTATTTGAATAAATCATCATTTCTTGAGTTGCGCCGAAAGCTCTGGCACGAAAACTACATGTCGCGCCGGCCAGCACATTACATATTTGAATTAAGGACATTCCAAGCTATCATTTGCAATGTCCTTTGTATTTTTACTCCTTCTAGTTCAGGAGCTATGACAAAACGCCCGAGTCCTTATTTTTAGTTTTATTAGAATAAATCATCATTTCTTGAGTTGCGCCGAAAGCTCTGGCACGAAAACTACATGTCGCGCCGGCCAGCACATTACATATTTGAATTAAGGACATTTAAAGCTATCATTTGCAATGTCCTTTGTATTTTTACTCCTTCTAGTTCAGGAGCTATGACAAAACGCCCGAGTCCTTATTTTAATTTTATTTGAATAAATCATCATTTCTTGAGTTGCGCCGATAGCTCTGGCACGAAAACTACATGTCGCGCCGGCCAGCACATTACATATTTGAATTAAGGACATTCCAAGCTATCATTTGCAATGTCCTTTGTATTTTTACTCCTTCTAGTTCAGGAGCTATGACAAAACGCCCGAGTCCTTATTTTTAGTTTTATTTGAATAAATCATCATTTCTTGAGTTGCGCCGAAAGCTCTGGCACGAAAACTACATGTCGCGCCGGCCAGCACATTACATATTTGAATTAAGGACATTCCAAGCTATCATTTGCAATGTCCTTTGTATTTTTACTCCTTCTAGTTCAGGAGCTATGACAAAACGCCCGAGTCCTTATTTTTAGTTTTATTTGAATAAATCATCATTTCTTGAGTTGCGCCGAAAGCTCTGGCACGAAAACTAAATGTCGCGCCGGCCAGCACATTACATATTTGAATTAAGGACATTCCAAGCTATCATTTGCAATGTCCTTTGTATTTTTACTCCTTCTAGTTCAGGAGCTATGACAAAACGCCCGAGTCCTTATTTTTAGTTTTATTTGAATAAATCATCATTTCTTGAGTTGCGCCGAAAGCTCTGGCACGAAAACTACATGTCGCGCCGGCCAGCACATTACATATTTGAATTAAGGACATTCCAAGCTATCATTTGCAATGTCCTTTGTATTTTTACTCCTTCTAGTTCAGGAGCTATGACAAAACGCCCGAGTCCTTATTTTTAGTTTTATTTGAATAAATCATCATTTCTTGAGTTGCGCCGATAGCTCTGGCACGAAAACTACATGTCGCGCCGGCCAGCACATTACATATTTGAATTAAGGACATTCCAAGCTATCATTTGCAATGTCCTTTGTATTTTTACTCCTTCTAGTTCAGGAGCTATGACAAAACGCCCGAGTCCTTATTTTTAGTTTTATTTGAATAAATCATCATTTCTTGAGTTGCGCCGAAAGCTCTGGCACGAAAACTACATGTCGCGCCGGCCAGCACATTACACATTTGAATTAAGGACATTCCAAGCTATCATTTGCAATGTCCTTTGTATTTTTACTCCTTCTAGTTCAGGAGCTATGACAAAACGCCCGAGTCCTTATTTTTAGTTTTATTTGAATAAATCATCATTTCTTGAGTTGCGCCGAAAGCTCTGGCACGAAAACTACATGTCGCGCCGGCCAACACATTACATATTTGAATTAAGGACATTCCAAGCTATCATTTGCAATGTCCTTTGTATTTTTACTCCTTCTAGTTCAGGAGCTATGACAAAACGCCCGAGTCCTTATTTTTAGTTTTATTTGAATAAATCATCATTTCTTGAGTTGCGCCGATAGCTCTGGCACGAAAACTACATGTCGCGCCGGCCAGCACATTACATATTTGAATTAAGGACATTCCAAGCTATCATTTGCAATGTCCTTTGTATTTTTACTCCTTCTAGTTCAGGAGCTATGACAAAACGCCCGAGTCCTTATTTTTAGTTTTATTTGAATAAATCATCATTTCTTGAGTTGCGCCGAAAGCTCTGGCACGAAAACTACATGTCGCGCCGGCCAGCACATTACATATTTGAATTAAGGACATTCCAAGCTATCATTTGCAATGTCCTTTGTATTTTTACTCCTTCTAGTTCAGGAGCTATGACAAAACGCCCGAGTCCTTATTTTTAGTTTTATTTGAATAAATCATCATTTCTTGAGTTGCGCCGATAGCTCTGGCACGAAAACTACATGTCGCGCCGGCCAGCACATTACATATTTGAATTAAGGACATTCCAAGCTATCATTTGCAATGTCCTTTGTATTTTTACTCCTTCTAGTTCAGGAGCTATGACAAAACGCCCGAGTCCTTATTTTTAGTTTTATTTGAATAAATCATCATTTCTTGAGTTGCGCCGAAAGCTCTGGCACGAAAACTACATGTCGCGCCGGCCAGCACATTACATATTTGAATTAAGGACATTCCAAGCTATCATTTGCAATGTCCTTTGTATTTTTACTCCTTCTAGTTCAGGAGCTATGACAAAACGCCCGAGTCCTTATTTTTAGTTTTATTTGAATAAATCATCATTTCTTGAGTTGCGCCGAAAGCTCTGGCACGAAAACTAAATGTCGCGCCGGCCAGCACATTACATATTTGAATTAAGGACATTCCAAGCTATCATTTGCAATGTCCTTTGTATTTTTACTCCTTCTAGTTCAGGAGCTATGACAAAACGCCCGAGTCCTTATTTTTAGTTTTATTTGAATAAATCATCATTTCTTGAGTTGCGCCGAAAGCTCTGGCACGAAAACTACATGTCGCGCCGGCCAACACATTACATATTTGAATTAAGGACATTCCAAGCTATCATTTGCAATGTCCTTTGTATTTTTACTCCTTCTAGTTCAGGAGCTATGACAAAACGCCCGAGTCCTTATTTTTAGTTTTATTTGAATAAATCATCATTTCTTGAGTTGCGCCGATAGCTCTGGCACGAAAACTACATGTCGCGCCGGCCAGCACATTACATATTTGAATTAAGGACATTCCAAGCTATCATTTGCAATGTCCTTTGTATTTTTACTCCTTCTAGTTCAGGAGCTATGACAAAACACCCGAGTCCTTATTTTTAGTTTTATTTGAATAAATCATCATTTCTTGAGTTGCGCCGAAAGCTCTGGCACGAAAACTACATGTCGCGCCGGCCAGCACATTACACATTTGAATTAAGGACATTCCAAGCTATCATTTGCAATGTCCTTCGTATTTTTACTCCTTCTAGTTCAGGAGCTATGACAAAACGCCCGAGTCCTTATTTTTAGTTTTATTTGAATAAATCATCATTTCTTGAGTTGCGCCGAAAGCTCTGGCACGAAAACTACATGTCGCGCCGGCCAGCACATTACATATTTGAATTAAGGACATTCCAAGCTATCATTTGCAATGTCCTTTGTATTTTTACTCCTTCTAGTTCAGGAGCTATGACAAAACGCCCGAGTCCTTATTTTTAGTTTTATTTGAATAAATCATCATTTCTTGAGTTGCGCCGATAGCTCTGGCACGAAAACTACATGTCGCGCCGGCCAGCACATTACATATTTGAATTAAGGACATTCCAAGCTATCATTTGCAATGTCCTTTGTATTTTTACTCCTTCTAGTTCAGGAGCTATGACAAAACGCCCGAGTCCTTATTTTTAGTTTTATTTGAATAAATCATCATTTCTTGAGTTGCGCCGAAAGCTCTGGCACGAAAACTACATGTCGCGCCGGCCAGCACATTACATATTTGAATTAAGGACATTCCAAGCTATCATTTGCAATGTCCTTTGTATTTTTACTCCTTCTAGTTCAGGAGCTATGACAAAACGCCCGAGTCCTTATTTTTAGTTTTATTTGAATAAATCATCATTTCTTGAGTTGCGCCGAAAGCTCTGGCACGAAAACTACATGTCGCACCGGCCAACACATTACATATTTGAATTAAGGACATTCCAAGCTATCATTTGCAATGTCCTTTGTATTTTTACTCCTTCTAGTTCAGGAGCTATGACAAAACGCCCGAGTCCTTATTTTTAGTTTTATTTGAATAAATCATCATTTCTTGAGTTGCGCCGAAAGCTCTGGCACGAAAACTACATGTCGCGCCGGCCAACACATTACATATTTGAATTAAGGACATTCCATGCTATAATTTGCAGTGTAAGTTGTATTTTTACTCCTTCTAGTTTGGGAGCTATGACAAAACTCCGGAGCCCTTATTTTTAGTTTTATTTGAATAAATCATCATTTCTTGAGTTGCGCCGATAGCTCTGGCACGAAAACTACATGTCGCGCCGGCCAGCACATTACATATTTGAATTAAGGACATTCCAAGCTATCATTTGCAATGTCCTTTGTATTTTTACTCCTTCTAGTTCAGGAGCTATGACAAAACGCCCGAGTCCTTATTTTTAGTTTTATTTGAATAAATCATCATTTCTTGAGTTGCGCCGAAAGCTCTGGCACGAAAACTACATGTCGCGCCGGCCAGCACATTACATATTTGAATTAAGGACATTCCAAGCTATCATTTGCAATGTCCTTTGTATTTTTACTCCTTCTAGTTCAGGAGCTATGACAAAACGCCCGAGTCCTTATTTTTAGTTTTATTTGAATAAATCATCATTTCTTGAGTTGCGCCGAAAGCTCTGGCACGAAAACTACATGTCGCGCCGGCCAACACATTACATATTTGAATTAAGGACATTCCAAGCTATCATTTGCAATGTCCTTTGTATTTTTACTCTTTCTAGTTCAGGAGCTATGACAAAACACCCGAGTCCTTATTTTTAGTTTTATTTGAATAAATCATCATTTCTTGAGTTGCGCCGAAAGCTCTGGCACGAAAACTACATGTCGCGCCGGCCAGCACATTACATATTTGAATTAAGGACATTCCAAGCTATCATTTGCAATGTCCTTTGTATTTTTACTCCTTCTAGTTCAGGAGCTATGACAAAACGCCCGAGTCCTTATTTTTAGTTTTATTAGAATAAATCATCATTTCTTGAGTTGCGCCGAAAGCTCTGGCACGAAAACTACATGTCGCGCCGGCCAGCACATTACATATTTGAATTAAGGACATTCCAAGCTATCATTTGCAATGTCCTTTGTATTTTTACTCCTTCTAGTTCAGGAGCTATGACAAAACGCCCGAGTCCTTATTTTTAGTTTTATTTGAATAAATCATCATTTCTTGAGTTGCGCCGATAGCTCTGGCACGAAAACTACATGTCGCGCCGGCCAGCACATTACATATTTGAATTAAGGACATTCCAAGCTATCATTTGCAATGTCCTTTGTATTTTTACTCCTTCTAGTTCAGGAGCTATGACAAAACGCCCGAGTCCTTATTTTTAGTTTTATTTGAATAAATCATCATTTCTTGAGTTGCGCCGAAAGCTCTGGCACGAAAACTACATGTCGCGCCGGCCAGCACATTACATATTTGAATTAAGGACATTCCAAGCTATCATTTGCAATGTCCTTTGTATTTTTACTCCTTCTAGTTCAGGAGCTATGACAAAACGCCCGAGTCCTTATTTTTAGTTTTATTTGAATAAATCATCATTTCTTGAGTTGCGCCGAAAGCTCTGGCACGAAAACTACATGTCGCGCCGGCCAACACATTACATATTTGAATTAAGGACATTCCAAGCTATCATTTGCAATGTCCTTTGTATTTTTACTCCTTCTAGTTCAGGAGCTATGACAAAACGCCCGAGTCCTTATTTTTAGTTTTATTTGAATAAATCATCATTTCTTGAGTTGCGCCGAAAGCTCTGGCACGAAAACTACATGTCGCGCCGGCCAACACATTACATATTTGAATTAAGGACATTCCAAGCTATCATTTGCAATGTCCTTTGTATTTTTACTCCTTCTAGTTCAGGAGCTATGACAAAACGCCCGAGTCCTTATTTTTAGTTTTATTTGAATAAATCATCATTTCTTGAGTTGCGCCGAAAGCTCTGGCACGAAAACTACATGTCGCGCCGGCCAACACATTACATATTTGAATTAAGGACATTCCAAGCTATCATTTGCAATGTCCTTTGTATTTTTACTCCTTCTAGTTCAGGAGCTATGACAAAACGCCCGAGTCCTTATTTTTAGTTTTATTTGAATAAATCATCATTTCTTGAGTTGCGCCGATAGCTCTGGCACGAAAACTACATGTCGCGCCGGTCAGCACATTACATATTTGAATTAAGGACATTCCAAGCTATCATTTGCAATGTCCTTTGTATTTTTACTATTTCTAGTTCAGGAGCTATGACAAAACACCCGAGTCCTTATTTTTAGTTTTATTTGAATAAATCATCATTTCTTGAGTTGCGCCGAAAGCTCTGGCACGAAAACTACATGTCGCGCCGGCCAGCACATTACATATTTGAATTAAGGACATTCCAAGCTATCATTTGCAATGTCCTTTGTATTTTTACTCCTTCTAGTTCAGGAGCTATGACAAAACGCCCGAGTCCTTATTTTTAGTTTTATTAGAATAAATCATCATTTCTTGAGTTGCGCCGAAAGCTCTGGCACGAAAACTACATGTCGCGCCGGCCAGCACATTACATATTTGAATTAAGGACATTCCAAGCTATCATTTGCAATGTCCTTTGTATTTTTACTCCTTCTAGTTCAGGAGCTATGACAAAACGCCCGAGTCCTTATTTTTAGTTTTATTTGAATAAATCATCATTTCTTGAGTTGCGCCGATAGCTCTGGCACGAAAACTACATGTCGCGCCGGCCAGCACATTACATATTTGAATTAAGGACATTCCAAGCTATCATTTGCAATGTCCTTTGTATTTTTACTCCTTCTAGTTCAGGAGCTATGACAAAACGCCCGAGTCCTTATTTTTAGTTTTATTTGAATAAATCATCATTTCTTGAGTTGCGCCGAAAGCTCTGGCACGAAAACTACATGTCGCGCCGGCCAGCACATTACATATTTGAATTAAGGACATTCCAAGCTATCATTTGCAATGTCCTTTGTATTTTTACTCCTTCTAGTTCAGGAGCTATGACAAAACGCCCGAGTCCTTATTTTTAGTTTTATTTGAATAAATCATCATTTCTTGAGTTGCGCCGAAAGCTCTGGCACGAAAACTAAATGTCGCGCCGGCCAGCACATTACATATTTGAATTAAGGACATTCCAAGCTATCATTTGCAATGTCCTTTGTATTTTTACTCCTTCTAGTTCAGGAGCTATGACAAAACGCCCGAGTCCTTATTTTTAGTTTTATTTGAATAAATCATCATTTCTTGAGTTGCGCCGAAAGCTCTGGCACGAAAACTACATGTCGCGCCGGCCAGCACATTACATATTTGAATTAAGGACATTCCAAGCTATCATTTGCAATGTCCTTTGTATTTTTACTCCTTCTAGTTCAGGAGCTATGACAAAACGCCCGAGTCCTTATTTTTAGTTTTATTTGAATAAATCATCATTTCTTGAGTTGCGCCGAAAGCTCTGGCACGAAAACTAAATGTCGCGCCGGCCAGCACATTACATATTTGAATTAAGGACATTCCAAGCTATCATTTGCAATGTCCTTTGTATTTTTACTCCTTCTAGTTCAGGAGCTATGACAAAACGCCCGAGTCCTTATTTTTAGTTTTATTTGAATAAATCATCATTTCTTGAGTTGCGCCGATAGCTCTGGCACGAAAACTACATGTCGCGCCGGCCAGCACATTACATATTTGAATTAAGGACATTCCAAGCTATCATTTGCAATGTCCTTTGTATTTTTACTCCTTCTAGTTCAGGAGCTATGACAAAACGCCCGAGTCCTTATTTTTAGTTTTATTTGAATAAATCATCATTTCTTGAGTTGCGCCGAAAGCTCTGGCACGAAAACTACATGTCGCGCCGGCCAGCACATTACATATTTGAATTAAGGACATTCCAAGCTATCATTTGCAATATCCTTTGTATTTTTACTCCTTCTAGTTCAGGAGCTATGACAAAACGCCCGAGTCCTTATTTTTAGTTTTATTTGAATAAATCATCATTTCTTGAGTTGCGCCGATAGCTCTGGCACGAAAACTACATGTCGCGCCGGCCAGCACATTACATATTTGAATTAAGGACATTCCAAGCTATCATTTGCAATGTCCTTTGTATTTTTACTCCTTCTAGTTCAGGAGCTATGACAAAACGCCCGAGTCCTTATTTTTAGTTTTATTTGAATAAATCATCATTTCTTGAGTTGCGCCGAAAGCTCTGGCACGAAAACTAAGTGTCGCGCCGGCCAGCACATTACATATTTGAATTAAGGACATTCCAAGCTATCATTTGCAATGTCCTTTGTATTTTTACTCCTTCTAGTTCAGGAGCTATGACAAAACGCCCGAGTCCTTATTTTTAGTTTTATTTGAATAAATCATCATTTCTTGAGTTGCGCCGAAAGCTCTGGCACGAAAACTACATGTCGCGCCGGCCAGCACATTACATATTTGAATTAAGGACATTCCAAGCTATCATTTGCAATGTCCTTTGTATTTTTACTCCTTCTAGTTCAGGAGCTATGACAAAACGCCCGAGTCCTTATTTTTAGTTTTATTTGAATAAATCATCATTTCTTGAGTTGCGCCGATAGCTCTGGCACGAAAACTACATGTCGCGCCGGCCAGCACATTACATATTTGAATTAAGGACATTCCAAGCTATCATTTGCAATGTCCTTTGTATTTTTACTCCTTCTAGTTCAGGAGCTATGACAAAACGCCCGAGTCCTTATTTTTAGTTTTATTTGAATAAATCATCATTTCTTGAGTTGCGCCGAAAGCTCTGGCACGAAAACTACATGTCGCGCCGGCCAGCACATTACACATTTGAATTAAGGACATTCCAAGCTATCATTTGCAATGTCCTTTGTATTTTTACTCCTTCTAGTTCAGGAGCTATGACAAAACGCCCGAGTCCTTATTTTTAGTTTTATTTGAATAAATCATCATTTCTTGAGTTGCGCCGAAAGCTCTGGCACGAAAACTACATGTCGCGCCGGCCAACACATTACATATTTGAATTAAGGACATTCCAAGCTATCATTTGCAATGTCCTTTGTATTTTTACTCCTTCTAGTTCAGGAGCTATGACAAAACGCCCGAGTCCTTATTTTTAGTTTTATTTGAATAAATCATCATTTCTTGAGTTGCGCCGATAGCTCTGGCACGAAAACTACATGTCGCGCCGGCCAGCACATTACATATTTGAATTAAGGACATTCCAAGCTATCATTTGCAATGTCCTTTGTATTTTTACTCCTTCTAGTTCAGGAGCTATGACAAAACGCCCGAGTCCTTATTTTTAGTTTTATTTGAATAAATCATCATTTCTTGAGTTGCGCCGAAAGCTCTGGCACGAAAACTACATGTCGCGCCGGCCAGCACATTACATATTTGAATTAAGGACATTCCAAGCTATCATTTGCAATGTCCTTTGTATTTTTACTCCTTCTAGTTCAGGAGCTATGACAAAACGCCCGAGTCCTTATTTTTAGTTTTATTTGAATAAATCATCATTTCTTGAGTTGCGCCGATAGCTCTGGCACGAAAACTACATGTCGCGCCGGCCAGCACATTACATATTTGAATTAAGGACATTCCAAGCTATCATTTGCAATGTCCTTTGTATTTTTACTCCTTCTAGTTCAGGAGCTATGACAAAACGCCCGAGTCCTTATTTTTAGTTTTATTTGAATAAATCATCATTTCTTGAGTTGCGCCGAAAGCTCTGGCACGAAAACTACATGTCGCGCCGGCCAGCACATTACATATTTGAATTAAGGACATTCCAAGCTATCATTTGCAATGTCCTTTGTATTTTTACTCCTTCTAGTTCAGGAGCTATGACAAAACGCCCGAGTCCTTATTTTTAGTTTTATTTGAATAAATCATCATTTCTTGAGTTGCGCCGAAAGCTCTGGCACGAAAACTAAATGTCGCGCCGGCCAGCACATTACATATTTGAATTAAGGACATTCCAAGCTATCATTTGCAATGTCCTTTGTATTTTTACTCCTTCTAGTTCAGGAGCTATGACAAAACGCCCGAGTCCTTATTTTTAGTTTTATTTGAATAAATCATCATTTCTTGAGTTGCGCCGAAAGCTCTGGCACGAAAACTACATGTCGCGCCGGCCAACACATTACATATTTGAATTAAGGACATTCCAAGCTATCATTTGCAATGTCCTTTGTATTTTTACTCCTTCTAGTTCAGGAGCTATGACAAAACGCCCGAGTCCTTATTTTTAGTTTTATTTGAATAAATCATCATTTCTTGAGTTGCGCCGATAGCTCTGGCACGAAAACTACATGTCGCGCCGGCCAGCACATTACATATTTGAATTAAGGACATTCCAAGCTATCATTTGCAATGTCCTTTGTATTTTTACTCCTTCTAGTTCAGGAGCTATGACAAAACACCCGAGTCCTTATTTTTAGTTTTATTTGAATAAATCATCATTTCTTGAGTTGCGCCGAAAGCTCTGGCACGAAAACTACATGTCGCGCCGGCCAGCACATTACACATTTGAATTAAGGACATTCCAAGCTATCATTTGCAATGTCCTTCGTATTTTTACTCCTTCTAGTTCAGGAGCTATGACAAAACGCCCGAGTCCTTATTTTTAGTTTTATTTGAATAAATCATCATTTCTTGAGTTGCGCCGAAAGCTCTGGCACGAAAACTACATGTCGCGCCGGCCAGCACATTACATATTTGAATTAAGGACATTCCAAGCTATCATTTGCAATGTCCTTTGTATTTTTACTCCTTCTAGTTCAGGAGCTATGACAAAACGCCCGAGTCCTTATTTTTAGTTTTATTTGAATAAATCATCATTTCTTGAGTTGCGCCGATAGCTCTGGCACGAAAACTACATGTCGCGCCGGCCAGCACATTACATATTTGAATTAAGGACATTCCAAGCTATCATTTGCAATGTCCTTTGTATTTTTACTCCTTCTAGTTCAGGAGCTATGACAAAACGCCCGAGTCCTTATTTTTAGTTTTATTTGAATAAATCATCATTTCTTGAGTTGCGCCGAAAGCTCTGGCACGAAAACTACATGTCGCGCCGGCCAACACATTACATATTTGAATTAAGGACATTCCATGCTATAATTTGCAGTGTAAGTTGTATTTTTACTCCTTCTAGTTTGGGAGCTATGACAAAACTCCGGAGCCCTTATTTTTAGTTTTATTTGAATAAATCATCATTTCTTGAGTTGCGCCGATAGCTCTGGCACGAAAACTACATGTCGCGCCGGCCAGCACATTACATATTTGAATTAAGGACATTCCAAGCTATCATTTGCAATGTCCTTTGTATTTTTACTCCTTCTAGTTCAGGAGCTATGACAAAACGCCCGAGTCCTTATTTTTAGTTTTATTTGAATAAATCATCATTTCTTGAGTTGCGCCGAAAGCTCTGGCACGAAAACTACATGTCGCGCCGGCCAGCACATTACATATTTGAATTAAGGACATTCCAAGCTATCATTTGCAATGTCCTTTGTATTTTTACTCCTTCTAGTTCAGGAGCTATGACAAAACGCCCGAGTCCTTATTTTTAGTTTTATTTGAATAAATCATCATTTCTTGAGTTGCGCCGAAAGCTCTGGCACGAAAACTAAATGTCGCGCCGGCCAGCACATTACATATTTGAATTAAGGACATTCCAAGCTATCATTTGCAATGTCCTTTGTATTTTTACTCCTTCTAGTTCAGGAGCTATGACAAAACGCCCGAGTCCTTATTTTTAGTTTTATTTGAATAAATCATCATTTCTTGAGTTGCGCCGAAAGCTCTGGCACGAAAACTACATGTCGCGCCGGCCAACACATTACATATTTGAATTAAGGACATTCCAAGCTATCATTTGCAATGTCCTTTGTATTTTTACTCCTTCTAGTTCAGGAGCTATGACAAAACGCCCGAGTCCTTATTTTTAGTTTTATTTGAATAAATCATCATTTCTTGAGTTGCGCCGATAGCTCTGGCACGAAAACTACATGTCGCGCCGGCCAGCACATTACATATTTGAATTAAGGACATTCCAAGCTATCATTTGCAATGTCCTTTGTATTTTTACTCCTTCTAGTTCAGGAGCTATGACAAAACACCCGAGTCCTTATTTTTAGTTTTATTTGAATAAATCATCATTTCTTGAGTTGCGCCGAAAGCTCTGGCACGAAAACTACATGTCGCGCCGGCCAACACATTACATATTTGAATTAAGGACATTCCAAGCTATCATTTGCAATGTCCTTTGTATTTTTACTCCTTCTAGTTCAGGAGCTATGACAAAACGCCCGAGTCCTTATTTTTAGTTTTATTTGAATAAATCATCATTTCTTGAGTTGCGCCGAAAGCTCTGGCACGAAAACTACATGTCGCGCCGGCCAACACATTACATATTTGAATTAAGGACATTCCATGCTATAATTTGCAGTGTAAGTTGTATTTTTAC
This sequence comes from Bombylius major, assembly GCA_932526495.1. NCBI lineage: Eukaryota > Metazoa > Arthropoda > Insecta > Diptera > Bombyliidae > Bombylius > Bombylius major. Next base: position 578,842 of record OW052048.1, read on the forward strand.
TCCTTCTAGTTTGGGAGCTATGACAAAACTCCGGAGCCCTTATTTTTAGTTTTATTTGAATAAATCATCATTTCTTGAGTTGCGCCGATAGCTCTGGCACGAAAACTACATGTCGCGCCGGCCAGCACATTACATATTTGAATTAAGGACATTCCAAGCTATCATTTGCAATGTCCTTTGTATTTTTACTCCTTCTAGTTCAGGAGCTATGACAAAACGCCCGAGTCCTTATTTTTAGTTTTATTTGAATAAATCATCATTTCTTGAGTTGCGCCGAAAGCTCTGGCACGAAAACTACATGTCGCGCCGGCCAGCACATTACATATTTGAATTAAGGACATTCCAAGCTATCATTTGCAATGTCCTTTGTATTTTTACTCCTTCTAGTTCAGGAGCTATGACAAAACGCCCGAGTCCTTATTTTTAGTTTTATTTGAATAAATCATCATTTCTTGAGTTGCGCCGAAAGCTCTGGCACGAAAACTACATGTCGCGCCGGCCAACACATTACATATTTGAATTAAGGACATTCCAAGCTATCATTTGCAATGTCCTTTGTATTTTTACTCTTTCTAGTTCAGGAGCTATGACAAAACACCCGAGTCCTTATTTTTAGTTTTATTTGAATAAATCATCATTTCTTGAGTTGCGCCGAAAGCTCTGGCACGAAAACTACATGTCGCGCCGGCCAGCACATTACATATTTGAATTAAGGACATTCCAAGCTATCATTTGCAATGTCCTTTGTATTTTTACTCCTTCTAGTTCAGGAGCTATGACAAAACGCCCGAGTCCTTATTTTTAGTTTTATTAGAATAAATCATCATTTCTTGAGTTGCGCCGAAAGCTCTGGCACGAAAACTACATGTCGCGCCGGCCAGCACATTACATATTTGAATTAAGGACATTCCAAGCTATCATTTGCAATGTCCTTTGTATTTTTACTCCTTCTAGTTCAGGAGCTATGACAAAACGCCCGAGTCCTTATTTTTAGTTTTATTTGAATAAATCATCATTTCTTGAGTTGCGCCGATAGCTCTGGCACGAAAACTACATGTCGCGCCGGCCAGCACATTACATATTTGAATTAAGGACATTCCAAGCTATCATTTGCAATGTCCTTTGTATTTTTACTCCTTCTAGTTCAGGAGCTATGACAAAACGCCCGAGTCCTTATTTTTAGTTTTATTTGAATAAATCATCATTTCTTGAGTTGCGCCGAAAGCTCTGGCACGAAAACTACATGTCGCGCCGGCCAGCACATTACATATTTGAATTAAGGACATTCCAAGCTATCATTTGCAATGTCCTTTGTATTTTTACTCCTTCTAGTTCAGGAGCTATGACAAAACGCCCGAGTCCTTATTTTTAGTTTTATTTGAATAAATCATCATTTCTTGAGTTGCGCCGAAAGCTCTGGCACGAAAACTACATGTCGCGCCGGCCAACACATTACATATTTGAATTAAGGACATTCCAAGCTATCATTTGCAATGTCCTTTGTATTTTTTACTCCTTCTAGTTCAGGAGCTATGACAAAACGCCCGAGTCCTTATTTTTAGTTTTATTTGAATAAATCATCATTTCTTGAGTTGCGCCGAAAGCTCTGGCACGAAAACTACATGTCGCGCCGGCCAACACATTACATATTTGAATTAAGGACATTCCAAGCTATCATTTGCAATGTCCTTTGTATTTTTACTCCTTCTAGTTCAGGAGCTATGACAAAACGCCCGAGTCCTTATTTTTAGTTTTATTTGAATAAATCATCATTTCTTGAGTTGCGCCGAAAGCTCTGGCACGAAAACTACATGTCGCGCCGGCCAACACATTACATATTTGAATTAAGGACATTCCAAGCTATCATTTGCAATGTCCTTTGTATTTTTACTCCTTCTAGTTCAGGAGCTATGACAAAACGCCCGAGTCCTTATTTTTAGTTTTATTTGAATAAATCATCATTTCTTGAGTTGCGCCGATAGCTCTGGCACGAAAACTACATGTCGCGCCGGTCAGCACATTACATATTTGAATTAAGGACATTCCAAGCTATCATTTGCAATGTCCTTTGTATTTTTACTATTTCTAGTTCAGGAGCTATGACAAAACACCCGAGTCCTTATTTTTAGTTTTATTTGAATAAATCATCATTTCTTGAGTTGCGCCGAAAGCTCTGGCACGAAAACTACATGTCGCGCCGGCCAGCACATTACATATTTGAATTAAGGACATTCCAAGCTATCATTTGCAATGTCCTTTGTATTTTTACTCCTTCTAGTTCAGGAGCTATGACAAAACGCCCGAGTCCTTATTTTTAGTTTTATTAGAATAAATCATCATTTCTTGAGTTGCGCCGAAAGCTCTGGCACGAAAACTACATGTCGCGCCGGCCAGCACATTACATATTTGAATTAAGGACATTCCAAGCTATCATTTGCAATGTCCTTTGTATTTTTACTCCTTCTAGTTCAGGAGCTATGACAAAACGCCCGAGTCCTTATTTTTAGTTTTATTTGAATAAATCATCATTTCTTGAGTTGCGCCGATAGCTCTGGCACGAAAACTACATGTCGCGCCGGCCAGCACATTACATATTTGAATTAAGGACATTCCAAGCTATCATTTGCAATGTCCTTTGTATTTTTACTCCTTCTAGTTCAGGAGCTATGACAAAACGCCCGAGTCCTTATTTTTAGTTTTATTTGAATAAATCATCATTTCTTGAGTTGCGCCGAAAGCTCTGGCACGAAAACTACATGTCGCGCCGGCCAGCACATTACATATTTGAATTAAGGACATTCCAAGCTATCATTTGCAATGTCCTTTGTATTTTTACTCCTTCTAGTTCAGGAGCTATGACAAAACGCCCGAGTCCTTATTTTTAGTTTTATTTGAATAAATCATCATTTCTTGAGTTGCGCCGAAAGCTCTGGCACGAAAACTAAATGTCGCGCCGGCCAGCACATTACATATTTGAATTAAGGACATTCCAAGCTATCATTTGCAATGTCCTTTGTATTTTTACTCCTTCTAGTTCAGGAGCTATGACAAAACGCCCGAGTCCTTATTTTTAGTTTTATTTGAATAAATCATCATTTCTTGAGTTGCGCCGAAAGCTCTGGCACGAAAACTACATGTCGCGCCGGCCAGCACATTACATATTTGAATTAAGGACATTCCAAGCTATCATTTGCAATGTCCTTTGTATTTTTACTCCTTCTAGTTCAGGAGCTATGACAAAACGCCCGAGTCCTTATTTTTAGTTTTATTTGAATAAATCATCATTTCTTGAGTTGCGCCGAAAGCTCTGGCACGAAAACTAAATGTCGCGCCGGCCAGCACATTACATATTTGAATTAAGGACATTCCAAGCTATCATTTGCAATGTCCTTTGTATTTTTACTCCTTCTAGTTCAGGAGCTATGACAAAACGCCCGAGTCCTTATTTTTAGTTTTATTTGAATAAATCATCATTTCTTGAGTTGCGCCGATAGCTCTGGCACGAAAACTACATGTCGCGCCGGCCAGCACATTACATATTTGAATTAAGGACATTCCAAGCTATCATTTGCAATGTCCTTTGTATTTTTACTCCTTCTAGTTCAGGAGCTATGACAAAACGCCCGAGTCCTTATTTTTAGTTTTATTTGAATAAATCATCATTTCTTGAGTTGCGCCGAAAGCTCTGGCACGAAAACTACATGTCGCGCCGGCCAGCACATTACATATTTGAATTAAGGACATTCCAAGCTATCATTTGCAATATCCTTTGTATTTTTACTCCTTCTAGTTCAGGAGCTATGACAAAACGCCCGAGTCCTTATTTTTAGTTTTATTTGAATAAATCATCATTTCTTGAGTTGCGCCGATAGCTCTGGCACGAAAACTACATGTCGCGTAGGCCAGCGCATTACATATTTGAATTAAGGACATTCCAAGCTATCATTTGCAATGTCCTTTGTATTTTTACTCCTTCTAGTTCAGGAGCTATGACAAAACGCCCGAGTCCTTATTTTTAGTTTTATTTGAATAAATCATCATTTCTTGAGTTGCGCCGAAAGCTCTGGCACGAAAACTAAATGTCGCGCCGGCCAGCACATTACATATTTGAATTAAGGACATTCCAAGCTATCATTTGCAATGTCCTTTGTATTTTTACTCCTTCTAGTTCAGGAGCTATGACAAAACGCCCGAGTCCTTATTTTTAGTTTTATTTGAATAAATCATCATTTCTTGAGTTGCGCCGAAAGCTCTGGCACGAAAACTACATGTCGCGCCGGCCAGCACATTACATATTTGAATTAAGGACATTCCAAGCTATCATTTGCAATGTCCTTTGTATTTTTACTCCTTCTAGTTCAGGAGCTATGACAAAACGCCCGAGTCCTTATTTTTAGTTTTATTTGAATAAATCATCATTTCTTGAGTTGCGCCGAAAGCTCTGGCACGAAAACTACATGTCGCGCCGGCCAGCACATTACATATTTGAATTAAGGACATTCCAAGCTATCATTTGCAATGTCCTTTGTATTTTTACTCCTTCTAGTTCAGGAGCTATGACAAAACGCCCGAGTCCTTATTTTTAGTTTTATTTGAATAAATCATCATTTCTTGAGTTGCGCCGAAAGCTCTGGCACGAAAACTACATGTCGCGCCGGCCAGCACATTACATATTTGAATTAAGGACATTCCAAGCTATCATTTGCAATGTCCTTTGTATTTTTACTCCTTCTAGTTCAGGAGCTATGACAAAACGCCCGAGTCCTTATTTTTAGTTTTATTTGAATAAATCATCATTTCTTGAGTTGCGCCGATAGCTCTGGCACGAAAACTACATGTCGCGCCGGCCAGCACATTACATATTTGAATTAAGGACATTCCAAGCTATCATTTGCAATGTCCTTTGTATTTTTACTCCTTCTAGTTCAGGAGCTATGACAAAACACCCGAGTCCTTATTTTTAGTTTTATTTGAATAAATCATCATTTCTTGAGTTGCGCCGAAAGCTCTGGCACGAAAACTACATGTCGCGCCGGCCAGCACATTACACATTTGAATTAAGGACATTCCAAGCTATCATTTGCAATGTCCTTTGTATTTTTACTCCTTCTAGTTCAGGAGCTATGACAAAACGCCCGAGTCCTTATTTTTAGTTTTATTTGAATAAATCATCATTTCTTGAGTTGCGCCGAAAGCTCTGGCACGAAAACTACATGTCGCGCCGGCCAGCACATTACATATTTGAATTAAGGACATTCCAAGCTATCATTTGCAATATCCTTTGTATTTTTACTCCTTCTAGTTCAGGAGCTATGACAAAACGCCCGAGTCCTTATTTTTAGTTTTATTTGAATAAATCATCATTTCTTGAGTTGCGCCGATAGCTCTGGCACGAAAACTACATGTCGCGCCGGCCAGCACATTACATATTTGAATTAAGGACATTCCAAGCTATCATTTGCAATGTCCTTTGTATTTTTACTCCTTCTAGTTCAGGAGCTATGACAAAACGCCCGAGTCCTTATTTTTAGTTTTATTTGAATAAATCATCATTTCTTGAGTTGCGCCGAAAGCTCTGGCACGAAAACTACATGTCGCGCCGGCCAGCACATTACATATTTGAATTAAGGACATTCCAAGCTATCATTTGCAATGTCCTTTGTATTTTTACTCCTTCTAGTTCAGGAGCTATGACAAAACGCCCGAGTCCTTATTTTTAGTTTTATTTGAATAAATCATCATTTCTTGAGTTGCGCCGATAGCTCTGGCACGAAAACTACATGTCGCGCCGGCCAGCACATTACATATTTGAATTAAGGACATTCCAAGCTATCATTTGCAATGTCCTTTGTATTTTTACTCCTTCTAGTTCAGGAGCTATGACAAAACGCCCGAGTCCTTATTTTTAGTTTTATTTGAATAAATCATCATTTCTTGAGTTGCGCCGAAAGCTCTGGCACGAAAACTACATGTCGCGCCGGCCAACACATTACATATTTGAATTAAGGACATTCCAAGCTATCATTTGCAATGTCCTTTGTATTTTTACTCCTTCTAGTTCAGGAGCTATGACAAAACACCCGAGTCCTTATTTTTAGTTTTATTTGAATAAATCATCATTTCTTGAGTTGCGCCGAAAGCTCTGGCACGAAAACTACATGTCGCGCCGGCCAGCACATTACATATTTGAATTAAGGACATTCCAAGCTATCATTTGCAATGTCCTTTGTATTTTTACTTCTTCTAGTTCAGGAGCTATGACAAAACGCCCGAGTCCTTATTTTTAGTTTTATTTGAATAAATCATCATTTCTTGAGTTGCGCCGAAAGCTCTGGCACGAAAACTACATGTCGCGCCGGCCAACACATTACATATTTGAATTAAGGACATTCCAAGCTATCATTTGCAATGTCCTTTGTATTTTTACTCCTTCTAGTTCAGGAGCTATGACAAAACGCCCGAGTCCTTATTTTTAGTTTTATTTGAATAAATCATCATTTCTTGAGTTGCGCCGATAGCTCTGGCACGAAAACTACATGTCGCGCCGGCCAGCACATTACATATTTGAATTAAGGACATTCCAAGCTATCATTTGCAATGTCCTTTGTATTTTTACTCCTTCTAGTTCAGGAGCTATGACAAAACACCCGAGTCCTTATTTTTAGTTTTATTTGAATAAATCATCATTTCTTGAGTTGCGCCGAAAGCTCTGGCACGAAAACTACATGTCGCGCCGGCCAGCACATTACACATTTGAATTAAGGACATTCCAAGCTATCATTTGCAATGTCCTTTGTATTTTTACTCCTTCTAGTTCAGGAGCTATGACAAAACGCCCGAGTCCTTATTTTTAGTTTTATTTGAATAAATCATCATTTCTTGAGTTGCGCCGAAAGCTCTGGCACGAAAACTACATGTCGCGCCGGCCAGCACATTACATATTTGAATTAAGGACATTCCAAGCTATCATTTGCAATATCCTTTGTATTTTTACTCCTTCTAGTTCAGGAGCTATGACAAAACGCCCGAGTCCTTATTTTTAGTTTTATTTGAATAAATCATCATTTCTTGAGTTGCGCCGATAGCTCTGGCACGAAAACTACATGTCGCGCCGGCCAGCACATTACATATTTGAATTAAGGACATTCCAAGCTATCATTTGCAATGTCCTTTGTATTTTTACTCCTTCTAGTTCAGGAGCTATGACAAAACGCCCGAGTCCTTATTTTTAGTTTTATTTGAATAAATCATCATTTCTTGAGTTGCGCCGAAAGCTCTGGCACGAAAACTACATGTCGCGCCGGCCAGCACATTACATATTTGAATTAAGGACATTCCAAGCTATCATTTGCAATGTCCTTTGTATTTTTACTCCTTCTAGTTCAGGAGCTATGACAAAACGCCCGAGTCCTTATTTTTAGTTTTATTTGAATAAATCATCATTTCTTGAGTTGCGCCGATAGCTCTGGCACGAAAACTACATGTCGCGCCGGCCAGCACATTACATATTTGAATTAAAGACATTCCAAGCTATCATTTGCAATGTCCTTTGTATTTTTACTCCTTCTAGTTCAGGAGCTATGACAAAACGCCCGAGTCCTTATTTTTAGTTTTATTTGAATAAATCATCATTTCTTGAGTTGCGCCGAAAGCTCTGGCACGAAAACTACATGTCGCGCCGGCCAACACATTACATATTTGAATTAAGGACATTCCAAGCTATCATTTGCAATGTCCTTTGTATTTTTACTCCTTCTAGTTCAGGAGCTATGACAAAACACCCGAGTCCTTATTTTTAGTTTTATTTGAATAAATCATCATTTCTTGAGTTGCGCCGAAAGCTCTGGCACGAAAACTACATGTCGCGCCGGCCAGCACATTACATATTTGAATTAAGGACATTCCAAGCTATCATTTGCAATGTCCTTTGTATTTTTACTTCTTCTAGTTCAGGAGCTATGACAAAACGCCCGAGTCCTTATTTTTAGTTTTATTTGAATAAATCATCATTTCTTGAGTTGCGCCGAAAGCTCTGGCACGAAAACTACATGTCGCGCCGGCCAACACATTACATATTTGAATTAAGGACATTCCAAGCTATCATTTGCAATGTCCTTTGTATTTTTACTCCTTCTAGTTCAGGAGCTATGACAAAACGCCCGAGTCCTTATTTTTAGTTTTATTTGAATAAATCATCATTTCTTGAGTTGCGCCGATAGCTCTGGCACGAAAACTACATGTCGCGTAGGCCAGCGCATTACATATTTGAATTAAGGACATTCCAAGCTATCATTTGCAATGTCCTTTGTATTTTTACTCCTTCTAGTTCAGGAGCTATGACAAAACGCCCGAGTCCTTATTTTTAGTTTTATTTGAATAAATCAATATTTCTTGAGTTGCGCCGATAGCTCTGGCACGAAAACTACATGTCGCGCCGGCCAGCACATTACATATTTGAATTAAGGACATTCCAAGCTATCATTTGCAATGTCCTTTGTATTTTTACTCCTTCTAGTTCAGGAGCTATGACAAAACACCCGAGTCCTTATTTTTAGTTTTATTTGAATAAATCATCATTTCTTGAGTTGCGCCGAAAGCTCTGGCACGAAAACTACATGTCGCGCCGGCCAACACATTACATATTTGAATTAAGGACATTCCAAGCTATCATTTGCAATGTCTTTTGTATTTTTACTCCTTCTAGTTCAGGAGCTATGACAAAACGCCCGAGTCCTTATTTTTAGTTTTATTTGAATAAATCATCATTTCTTGAGTTGCGCCGAAAGCTCTGGCACGAAAACTACATGTCGCGCCGGCCAACACATTACATATTTGAATTAAGGACATTCCAAGCTATCATTTGCAATGTCCTTTGTATTTTTACTCCTTCTAGTTCAGGAGCTATGACAAAACGCCCGAGTCCTTATTTTTAGTTTTATTTGAATAAATCATCATTTCTTGAGTTGCGCCGATAGCTCTGGCACGAAAACTACATGTCGCGCCGGCCAGCACATTACATATTTGAATTAAGGACATTCCAAGCTATCATTTGCAATGTCCTTTGTATTTTTACTCCTTCTAGTTCAGGAGCTATGACAAAACGCCCGAGTCCTTATTTTTAGTTTTATTCAAATAAATCATCATTTCTTGAGTTGCGCCGATAGCTCTGGCACGAAAACTACATGTCGCGCCGGCCAGCACATTACATATTTGAATTAAGGACATTCCAAGCTATCATTTGCAATGTCCTTTGTATTTTTACTCCTTCTAGTTCAGGAGCTATGACAAAACGCCCGAGTCCTTATTTTTAGTTTTATTTGAATAAATCATCATTTCTTGAGTTGCGCCGAAAGCTCTGGCACGAAAACTACATGTCGCGCCGGCCAACACATTACATATTTGAATTAAGGACATTCCAAGCTATCATTTGCAATGTCCTTTGTATTTTTACTCCTTCTAGTTCAGGAGCTATGACAAAACGCCCGAGTCCTTATTTTTAGTTTTATTTGAATAAATCATCATTTCTTGAGTTGCGCCGATAGCTCTGGCACGAAAACTACATGTCGCGCCGGCCAGCACATTACATATTTGAATTAAGGACATTCCAAGCTATCATTTGCAATGTCCTTTGTATTTTTACTCCTTCTAGTTCAGGAGCTATGACAAAACGCCCGAGTCCTTATTTTTAGTTTTATTTGAATAAATCATAATTTCTTGCATTGCGCCAAAAGCCGTGGCACGAAAACTACAAGCGGCTCAGCCAAGTACTTTGCAGATTCGAATTAAGGACATTCCATGCTATAATTTGCAGTGTAAGTTGTATTTTTACTCCTTCTAGTTTGGGAGCTATGACAAAACTCCGGAGCCCTTATTTTTAGTTTTATTTGAATAAATCATCATTTCTTGCATTGCGCCAAAAGCCGTGGCACGAAAACTGCAAGTGGCACAGCCAAGTCCTTTAGAGATTCGAATTAAGGACATTCCAATCTATCATTTGCAATGTATCTTGTATATTTACTCCTTCTAGTTTGGGAGCTATGACAAAACTCCAGAGCCCTTATTTTTAGTTTTATTTGAATAAATCATCATTTCTTGAGTTGCGCCGATAGCTCTGGCACGAAAACTACATGTCGCGCCGGCCAGCACATTACATATTTGAATTAAGGACATTCCAAGCTATCATTTGCAATGTCCTTTGTATTTTTACTCCTTCTAGTTCAGGAGCTATGACAAAACGCCCGAGTCCTTATTTTTAGTTTTATTTGAATAAATCATCATTTCTTGAGTTGCGCCGAAAGCTCTGGCACGAAAACTACATGTCGCGCCGGCCAGCACATTACATATTTGAATTAAGGACATTCCAAGCTATCATTTGCAATGTCCTTTGTATTTTTACTCCTTCTAGTTCAGGAGCTATGACAAAACGCCCGAGTCCTTATTTTTAGTTTTATTTGAATAAATCATCATTTCTTGAGTTGCGCCGATAGCTCTGGCACGAAAACTACATGTCGCGCCGGCCAGCACATTACATATTTGAATTAAGGACATTCCAAGCTATCATTTGCAATGTCCTTTGTATTTTTACTCCTTCTAGTTCAGGAGCTATGACAAAACGCCCGAGTCCTTATTTTTAGTTTTATTTGAATAAATCATCATTTCTTGAGTTGCGCCGATAGCTCTGGCACGAAAACTACATGTCGCGCCGGCCAGCACATTACATATTTGAATTAGGGACATTCCAAGCTATCATTTGCAATGTCCTATGTATTTTTACTCCTTCTAGTTCAGGAGCTATGACAAAACGCCCGAGTCCTTATTTTTAGTTTTATTTGAATAAATCATCATTTCTTGAGTTGCGCCGATAGCTCTGGCACGAAAACTACATGTCGCGCCGGCCAGCACATTACATATTTGAATTAAGGACATTCCAAGCTATCATTTGCAATGTCCTTTGTATTTTTACTCCTTCTAGTTCAGGAGCTATGACAAAACGCCCGAGTCCTTATTTTTAGTTTTATTTGAATAAATCATCATTTCTTGAGTTGCGCCGATAGCTCTGGCACGAAAACTACATGTCGCGCCGGCCAGCACATTACATATTTGAATTAAGGACATTCCAAGCTATCATTTGCAATGTCCTTTGTATTTTTACTCCTTCTAGTTCAGGAGCTATGACAAAACGCCCGAGTCCTTATTTTTAGTTTTATTTGAATAAATCATCATTTCTTGAGTTGCGCCGAAAGCTCTGGCACGAAAACTACATGTCGCGCCGGCCAGCACATTACATATTTGAATTAAGGACATTCCAAGCTATCATTTGCAATGTCTTTTGTATTTTTACTCCTTCTGGTTCAGGAGCTATGACAAAACGCCCGAGTCCTTATTTTTAGTTTTATTTGAATAAATCATCATTTCTTGAGTTGCGCCGAAAGCTCTGGCACGAAAACTACATGTCGCGCCGGCCAGCACATTACATATTTGAATTAAAAACATTCCAAGCTATCATTTGCAATGTCCTTTGTATTTTTACTCCTTCTAGTTCAGGAGCTATGACAAAACGCCCGAGTCCTTATTTTTAGTTTTATTTGAATAAATCATCATTTCTTGAGTTGCGCCGAAAGCTCTGGCACGAAAACTACATGTCGCGCCGGCCAGCACATTACATATTTGAATTAAGGACATTCCAAGCTATCATTTGCAATGTCCTTTGTATTTTTACTCCTTCTAGTTCAGGAGCTATGACAAAACGCCCGAGTCCTTATTTTTAGTTTTATTTGAATAAATCATCATTTCTTGAGTTGCGCCGATAGCTCTGGCACGAAAACTACATGTCGCGCCGGCCAACACATTACATATTTGAATTAAGGACATTCCAAGCTATCATTTGCAATGTCCTTTGTATTTTTACTCCTTCTAGTTCAGGAGCTATGACAAAACGCCCGAGTCCTTATTTTTAGTTTTATTTGAATAAATCATCATTTCTTGAGTTGCGCCGATAGCTCTGGCACGAAAACTACATGTCGCGCCGGCCAGCACATTACATATTTGAATTAAGGACATTCCAAGCTATCATTTGCAATGTCCTTTGTATTTTTACTCTTTCTAGTTCAGGAGCTATGACAAAACGCCCGAGTCCTTATTTTTAGTTTTATTTGAATAAATCATCATTTCTTGAGTTGCGCCGAAAGCTCTGGCACGAAAACTACATGTCGCGCCGGCCAGCACATTACATATTTGAATTAAGGACATTCCAAGCTATCATTTGCAATGTCCTTTGTATTTTTACTCCTTCTAGTTCAGGAGCTATGACAAAACGCCCGAGTCCTTATTTTTAGTTTTATTAGAATAAATCATCATTTCTTGAGTTGCGCCGAAAGCTCTGGCACGAAAACTACATGTCGCGCCGGCCAGCACATTACATATTTGAATTAAGGACATTCCAAGCTATCATTTGCAATGTCCTTTGTATTTTTACTCCTTCTAGTTCAGGAGCTATGACAAAACGCCCGAGTCCTTATTTTTAGTTTTATTTGAATAAATCATCATTTCTTGAGTTGCGCCGAAAGCTCTGGCACGAAAACTACATGTCGCGCCGGCCAACACATTACATATTTGAATTAAGGACATTCCAAGCTATCATTTGCAATGTCCTTTGTATTTTTACTCCTTCTAGTTCAGGAGCTATGACAAAACGCCCGAGTCCTTATTTTTAGTTTTATTTGAATAAATCATCATTTCTTGAGTTGCGCCGAAAGCTCTGGCACGAAAACTACATGTCGCGCCGGCCAACACATTACATATTTGAATTAAGGACATTCCAAGCTATCATTTGCAATGTCCTTTGTATTTTTACTCCTTCTAGTTCAGGAGCTATGACAAAACGCCCGAGTCCTTATTTTTAGTTTTATTTGAATAAATCATCATTTCTTGAGTTGCGCCGAAAGCTCTGGCACGAAAACTACATGTCGCGCCGGCCAGCACATTACATATTTGAATTAAGGACATTCCAAGCTATCATTTGCAATGTCTTTTGTATTTTTACTCCTTCTGGTTCAGGAGCTATGACAAAACGCCCGAGTCCTTATTTTTAGTTTTATTTGAATAAATCATCATTTCTTGAGTTGCGCCGAAAGCTCTGGCACGAAAACTACATGTCGCGCCGGCCAGCACATTACATATTTGAATTAAAAACATTCCAAGCTATCATTTGCAATGTCCTTTGTATTTTTACTCCTTCTAGTTCAGGAGCTATGACAAAACGCCCGAGTCCTTATTTTTAGTTTTATTTGAATAAATCATCATTTCTTGAGTTGCGCCGAAAGCTCTGGCACGAAAACTACATGTCGCGCCGGCCAGCACATTACATATTTGAATTAAGGACATTCCAAGCTATCATTTGCAATGTCCTTTGTATTTTTACTCCTTCTAGTTCAGGAGCTATGACAAAACGCCCGAGTCCTTATTTTTAGTTTTATTTGAATAAATCATCATTTCTTGAGTTGCGCCGAAAGCTCTGGCACGAAAACTACATGTCGCGCCGGCCAGCACATTACATATTTGAATTAAGGACATTCCAAGCTATCATTTGCAATGTCCTTTGTATTTTTACTCCTTCTAGTTCAGGAGCTATGACAAAACGCCCGAGTCCTTATTTTTAGTTTTATTAGAATAAATCATCATTTCTTGAGTTGCGCCGAAAGCTCTGGCACGAAAACTACATGTCGCGCCGGCCAGCACATTACATATTTGAATTAAGGACATTCCAAGCTATCATTTGCAATGTCCTTTGTATTTTTACTCCTTCTAGTTCAGGAGCTATGACAAAACGCCCGAGTCCTTATTTTTAGTTTTATTTGAATAAATCATCATTTCTTGAGTTGCGCCGAAAGCTCTGGCACGAAAACTACATGTCGCGCCGGCCAACACATTACATATTTGAATTAAGGACATTCCAAGCTATCATTTGCAATGTCCTTTGTATTTTTACTCCTTCTAGTTCAGGAGCTATGACAAAACGCCCGAGTCCTTATTTTTAGTTTTATTTGAATAAATCATCATTTCTTGAGTTGCGCCGAAAGCTCTGGCACGAAAACTACATGTCGCGCCGGCCAACACATTACATATTTGAATTAAGGACATTCCAAGCTATCATTTGCAATGTCCTTTGTATTTTTACTCCTTCTAGTTCAGGAGCTATGACAAAACGCCCGAGTCCTTATTTTTAGTTTTATTTGAATAAATCATCATTTCTTGAGTTGCGCCGATAGCTCTGGCACGAAAACTACATGTCGCGCCGGCCAGCACATTACATATTTGAATTAAGGACATTCCAAGCTATCATTTGCAATGTCCTTTGTATTTTTACTCCTTCTAGTTCAGGAGCTATGACAAAACGCCCGAGTCCTTATTTTTAGTTTTATTTGAATAAATCATCATTTCTTGAGTTGCGCCGAAAGCTCTGGCACGAAAACTACATGCCGCGCCGGCCAGCACATTACATATTTGAATTAAGGACATTCCAAGCTATCATTTGCAATGTCCTTTGTATTTTTACTCCTTCTAGTTCAGGAGCTATGACAAAACGCCCGAGTCCTTATTTTTAGTTTTATTTGAATAAATCATCATTTCTTGAGTTGCGCCGAAAGCTCTGGCACGAAAACTAAATGTCGCGCCGGCCAGCACATTACATATTTGAATTAAGGACATTCCAAGCTATCATTTGCAATGTCCTTTGTATTTTTACTCCTTCTAGTTCAGGAGCTATGACAAAACGCCCGAGTCCTTATTTTTAGTTTTATTTGAATAAATCATCATTTCTTGAGTTGCGCCGAAAGCTCTGGCACGAAAACTACATGTCGCGCCGGCCAGCACATTACATATTTGAATTAAGGACATTCCAAGCTATCATTTGCAATGTCCTTTGTATTTTTACTCCTTCTAGTTCAGGAGCTATGACAAAACGCCCGAGTCCTTATTTTTAGTTTTATTTGAATAAATCATCATTTCTTGAGTTGCGCCGATAGCTCTGGCACGAAAACTACATGTCGCGCCGGCCAGCACATTACATATTTGAATTAAGGACATTCCAAGCTATCATTTGCAATGTCCTTTGTATTTTTACTCCTTCTAGTTCAGGAGCTATGACAAAACACCCGAGTCCTTATTTTTAGTTTTATTTGAATAAATCATCATTTCTTGAGTTGCGCCGAAAGCTCTGGCACGAAAACTACATGTCGCGCCGGCCAGCACATTACACATTTGAATTAAGGACATTCCAAGCTATCATTTGCAATGTCCTTTGTATTTTTACTCCTTCTAGTTCAGGAGCTATGACAAAACGCCCGAGTCCTTATTTTTAGTTTTATTTGAATAAATCATCATTTCTTGAGTTGCGCCGAAAGCTCTGGCACGAAAACTACATGTCGCGCCGGCCAGCACATTACATATTTGAATTAAGGACATTCCAAGCTATCATTTGCAATATCCTTTGTATTTTTACTCCTTCTAGTTCAGGAGCTATGACAAAACGCCCGAGTCCTTATTTTTAGTTTTATTTGAATAAATCATCATTTCTTGAGTTGCGCCGATAGCTCTGGCACGAAAACTACATGTCGCGCCGGCCAGCACATTACATATTTGAATTAAGGACATTCCAAGCTATCATTTGCAATGTCCTTTGTATTTTTACTCCTTCTAGTTCAGGAGCTATGACAAAACGCCCGAGTCCTTATTTTTAGTTTTATTTGAATAAATCATCATTTCTTGAGTTGCGCCGAAAGCTCTGGCACGAAAACTACATGTCGCGCCGGCCAGCACATTACATATTTGAATTAAGGACATTCCAAGCTATCATTTGCAATGTCCTTTGTATTTTTACTCCTTCTAGTTCAGGAGCTATGACAAAACGCCCGAGTCCTTATTTTTAGTTTTATTTGAATAAATCATCATTTCTTGAGTTGCGCCGATAGCTCTGGCACGAAAACTACATGTCGCGCCGGCCAGCACATTACATATTTGAATCAAGGACATTCCAAGCTATCATTTGCAATGTCCTTTGTATTTTTACTCCTTCTAGTTCAGGAGCTATGACAAAACGCCCGAGTCCTTATTTTTAGTTTTATTTGAATAAATCATCATTTCTTGAGTTGCGCCGAAAGCTCTGGCACGAAAACTACATGTCGCGCCGGCCAGCACATTACATATTTGAATTAAGGACATTCCAAGCTATCATTTGCAATGTCCTTTGTATTTTTACTCCTTCAAGTTCAGGAGCTATGACAAAACGCCCGAGTCCTTATTTTTAGTTTTATTTGAATAAATCATCATTTCTTGAGTTGCGCCGAAAGCTCTGGCACGAAAACTACATGTCGCGCCGGCCAGCACATTACATATTTGAATTAAGGACATTCCAAGCTATCATTTGCAATGTCCTTTGTATTTTTACTCCTTCTAGTTCAGGAGCTATGACAAAACGCCCGAGTCCTTATTTTTAGTTTTATTTGAATAAATCATCATTTCTTGAGTTGCGCCGATAGCTCTGGCACGAAAACTACATGTCGCGCCGGCCAGCACATTACATATTTGAATTAAGGACATTCCAAGCTATCATTTGCAATGTCCTTTGTATTTTTACTCCTTCTAGTTCAGGAGCTATGACAAAACGCCCGAGTCCTTATTTTTAGTTTTATTTGAATAAATCATCATTTCTTGAGTTGCGCCGATAGCTCTGGCACGAAAACTACATGTCGCGCCGGCCAGCACATTACATATTTGAATTAAGGACATTCCAAGCTATCATTTGCAATGTCCTTTGTATTTTTACTCCTTCTAGTTCAGGAGCTATGACAAAACGCCCGAGTCCTTATTTTTAGTTTTATTTGAATAAATCATAATTTCTTGCATTGCGCCAAAAGCCGTGGCACGAAAACTACAAGCGGCTCAGCCAAGTACTTTGCAGATTCGAATTAAGGACATTCCATGCTATAATTTGCAGTGTAAGTTGTATTTTTACTCCTTCTAGTTTGGGAGCTATGACAAAACTCCGGAGCCCTTATTTTTAGTTTTATTTGAATAAATCATCATTTCTTGCATTGCGCCAAAAGCCGTGGCACGAAAACTGCAAGTGGCACAGCCAAGTCCTTTAGAGATTCGAATTAAGGACATTCCAATCTATCATTTGCAATGTATCTTGTATATTTACTCCTTCTAGTTTGGGAGCTATGACAAAACTCCAGAGCCCTTATTTTTAGTTTTATTTGAATAAATCATCATTTCTTGAGTTGCGCCGATAGCTCTGGCACGAAAACTACATGTCGCGCCGGCCAGCACATTACATATTTGAATTAAGGACATTCCAAGCTATCATTTGCAATGTCCTTTGTATTTTTACTCCTTCTAGTTCAGGAGCTATGACAAAACGCCCGAGTCCTTATTTTTAGTTTTATTTGAATAAATCATCATTTCTTGAGTTGCGCCGAAAGCTCTGGCACGAAAACTACATGTCGCGCCGGCCAGCACATTACATATTTGAATTAAGGACATTCCAAGCTATCATTTGCAATGTCCTTTGTATTTTTACTCCTTCTAGTTCAGGAGCTATGACAAAACGCCCGAGTCCTTATTTTTAGTTTTATTTGAATAAATCATCATTTCTTGAGTTGCGCCGATAGCTCTGGCACGAAAACTACATGTCGCGCCGGCCAGCACATTACATATTTGAATTAAGGACATTCCAAGCTATCATTTGCAATGTCCTTTGTATTTTTACTCCTTCTAGTTCAGGAGCTATGACAAAACGCCCGAGTCCTTATTTTTAGTTTTATTTGAATAAATCATCATTTCTTGAGTTGCGCCGATAGCTCTGGCACGAAAACTACATGTCGCGCCGGCCAGCACATTACATATTTGAATTAAGGACATTCCAAGCTATCATTTGCAATGTCCTATGTATTTTTACTCCTTCTAGTTCAGGAGCTATGACAAAACGCCCGAGTCCTTATTTTTAGTTTTATTTGAATAAATCATCATTTCTTGAGTTGCGCCGATAGCTCTGGCACGAAAACTACATGTCGCGCCGGCCAGCACATTACATATTTGAATTAAGGACATTCCAAGCTATCATTTGCAATGTCCTTTGTATTTTTACTCCTTCTAGTTCAGGAGCTATGACAAAACGCCCGAGTCCTTATTTTTAGTTTTATTTGAATAAATCATCATTTCTTGAGTTGCGCCGATAGCTCTGGCACGAAAACTACATGTCGCGCCGGCCAGCACATTACATATTTGAATTAAGGACATTCCAAGCTATCATTTGCAATGTCCTTTGTATTTTTACTCCTTCTAGTTCAGGAGCTATGACAAAACGCCCGAGTCCTTATTTTTAGTTTTATTTGAATAAATCATCATTTCTTGAGTTGCGCCGAAAGCTCTGGCACGAAAACTACATGTCGCGCCGGCCAGCACATTACATATTTGAATTAAGGACATTCCAAGCTATCATTTGCAATGTCTTTTGTATTTTTACTCCTTCTGGTTCAGGAGCTATGACAAAACGCCCGAGTCCTTATTTTTAGTTTTATTTGAATAAATCATCATTTCTTGAGTTGCGCCGAAAGCTCTGGCACGAAAACTACATGTCGCGCCGGCCAGCACATTACATATTTGAATTAAAAACATTCCAAGCTATCATTTGCAATGTCCTTTGTATTTTTACTCCTTCTAGTTCAGGAGCTATGACAAAACGCCCGAGTCCTTATTTTTAGTTTTATTTGAATAAATCATCATTTCTTGAGTTGCGCCGAAAGCTCTGGCACGAAAACTACATGTCGCGCCGGCCAGCACATTACATATTTGAATTAAGGACATTCCAAGCTATCATTTGCAATGTCCTTTGTATTTTTACTCCTTCTAGTTCAGGAGCTATGACAAAACGCCCGAGTCCTTATTTTTAGTTTTATTTGAATAAATCATCATTTCTTGAGTTGCGCCGATAGCTCTGGCACGAAAACTACATGTCGCGCCGGCCAGCACATTACATATTTGAATTAAGGACATTCCAAGCTATCATTTGCAATGTCCTTTGTATTTTTACTCCTTCTAGTTCAGGAGCTATGACAAAACGCCCGAGTCCTTATTTTTAGTTTTATTTGAATAAATCATCATTTCTTGAGTTGCGCCGAAAGCTCTGGCACGAAAACTACATGTCGCGCCGGCCAGCACATTACATATTTGAATTAAGGACATTTCAAGCTATCATTTGCAATATCCTTTGTATTTTTACTCCTTCTAGTTCAGGAGCTATGACAAAACGCCCGAGTCCTTATTTTTAGTTTTATTTGAATAAATCATCATTTCTTGAGTTGCGCCGATAGCTCTGGCACGAAAACTACATGTCGCGCCGGCCAGCACATTACATATTTGAATTAAGGACATTCCAAGCTATCATTTGCAATGTCCTTTGTATTTTTACTCCTTCTAGTTCAGGAGCTATGACAAAACGCCCGAGTCCTTATTTTTAGTTTTATTTGAATAAATCATCATTTCTTGAGTTGCGCCGAAAGCTCTGGCACGAAAACTACATGTCGCGCCGGCCAGCACATTACATATTTGAATTAAGGACATTCCAAGCTATCATTTGCAATGTCCTTTGTATTTTTACTCCTTCTAGTTCAGGAGCTATGACAAAACGCCCGAGTCCTTATTTTTAGTTTTATTTGAATAAATCATCATTTCTTGAGTTGCGCCGATAGCTCTGGCACGAAAACTACATGTCGCGCCGGCCAGCACATTACATATTTGAATCAAGGACATTCCAAGCTATCATTTGCAATGTCCTTTGTATTTTTACTCCTTCTAGTTCAGGAGCTATGACAAAACGCCCGAGTCCTTATTTTTAGTTTTATTTGAATAAATCATCATTTCTTGAGTTGCGCCGAAAGCTCTGGCACGAAAACTACATGTCGCGCCGGCCAGCACATTACATATTTGAATTAAGGACATTCCAAGCTATCATTTGCAATGTCCTTTGTATTTTTACTCCTTCAAGTTCAGGAGCTATGACAAAACGCCCGAGTCCTTATTTTTAGTTTTATTTGAATAAATCATCATTTCTTGAGTTGCGCCGAAAGCTCTGGCACGAAAACTACATGTCGCGCCGGCCAGCACATTACATATTTGAATTAAGGACATTCCAAGCTATCATTTGCAATGTCCTTTGTATTTTTACTCCTTCTAGTTCAGGAGCTATGACAAAACGCCCGAGTCCTTATTTTTAGTTTTATTTGAATAAATCATCATTTCTTGAGTTGCGCCGATAGCTCTGGCACGAAAACTACATGTCGCGCCGGCCAGCACATTACATATTTGAATTAAGGACATTCCAAGCTATCATTTGCAATGTCCTTTGTATTTTTACTCCTTCTAGTTCAGGAGCTATGACAAAACGCCCGAGTCCTTATTTTTAGTTTTATTTGAATAAATCATCATTTCTTGAGTTGCGCCGATAGCTCTGGCACGAAAACTACATGTCGCGCCGGCCAGCACATTACATATTTGAATTAAGGACATTCCAAGCTATCATTTGCAATGTCCTTTGTATTTTTACTCCTTCTAGTTCAGGAGCTATGACAAAACGCCCGAGTCCTTATTTTTAGTTTTATTTGAATAAATCATAATTTCTTGCATTGCGCCAAAAGCCGTGGCACGAAAACTACAAGCGGCTCAGCCAAGTACTTTGCAGATTCGAATTAAGGACATTCCATGCTATAATTTGCAGTGTAAGTTGTATTTTTACTCCTTCTAGTTTGGGAGCTATGACAAAACTCCGGAGCCCTTATTTTTAGTTTTATTTGAATAAATCATCATTTCTTGCATTGCGCCAAAAGCCGTGGCACGAAAACTGCAAGTGGCACAGCCAAGTCCTTTAGAGATTCGAATTAAGGACATTCCAATCTATCATTTGCAATGTATCTTGTATATTTACTCCTTCTAGTTTGGGAGCTATGACAAAACTCCAGAGCCCTTATTTTTAGTTTTATTTGAATAAATCATCATTTCTTGAGTTGCGCCGATAGCTCTGGCACGAAAACTACATGTCGCGCCGGCCAGCACATTACATATTTGAATTAAGGACATTCCAAGCTATCATTTGCAATGTCCTTTGTATTTTTACTCCTTCTAGTTCAGGAGCTATGACAAAACGCCCGAGTCCTTATTTTTAGTTTTATTTGAATAAATCATCATTTCTTGAGTTGCGCCGAAAGCTCTGGCACGAAAACTACATGTCGCGCCGGCCAGCACATTACATATTTGAATTAAGGACATTCCAAGCTATCATTTGCAATGTCCTTTGTATTTTTACTCCTTCTAGTTCAGGAGCTATGACAAAACGCCCGAGTCCTTATTTTTAGTTTTATTTGAATAAATCATCATTTCTTGAGTTGCGCCGATAGCTCTGGCACGAAAACTACATGTCGCGCCGGCCAGCACATTACATATTTGAATTAAGGACATTCCAAGCTATCATGTGCAATGTCCTTTGTATTTTTACTCCTTCTAGTTCAGGAGCTATGACAAAACGCCCGAGTCCTTATTTTTAGTTTTATTTGAATAAATCATCATTTCTTGAGTTGCGCCGATAGCTCTGGCACGAAAACTACATGTCGCGCCGGCCAGCACATTACATATTTGAATTAAGGACATTCCAAGCTATCATTTGCAATGTCCTATGTATTTTTACTCCTTCTAGTTCAGGAGCTATGACAAAACGCCCGAGTCCTTATTTTTAGTTTTATTTGAATAAATCATCATTTCTTGAGTTGCGCCGATAGCTCTGGCACGAAAACTACATGTCGCGCCGGCCAGCACATTACATATTTGAATTAAGGACATTCCAAGCTATCATTTGCAATGTCCTTTGTATTTTTACTCCTTCTAGTTCAGGAGCTATGACAAAACGCCCGAGTCCTTATTTTTAGTTTTATTTGAATAAATCATCATTTCTTGAGTTGCGCCGATAGCTCTGGCACGAAAACTACATGTCGCGCCGGCCAGCACATTACATATTTGAATTAAGGACATTCCAAGCTATCATTTGCAATGTCCTTTGTATTTTTACTCCTTCTAGTTCAGGAGCTATGACAAAACGCCCGAGTCCTTATTTTTAGTTTTATTTGAATAAATCATCATTTCTTGAGTTGCGCCGAAAGCTCTGGCACGAAAACTACATGTCGCGCCGGCCAGCACATTACATATTTGAATTAAGGACATTCCAAGCTATCATTTGCAATGTCTTTTGTATTTTTACTCCTTCTGGTTCAGGAGCTATGACAAAACGCCCGAGTCCTTATTTTTAGTTTTATTTGAATAAATCATCATTTCTTGAGTTGCGCCGAAAGCTCTGGCACGAAAACTACATGTCGCGCCGGCCAGCACATTACATATTTGAATTAAAAACATTCCAAGCTATCATTTGCAATGTCCTTTGTATTTTTACTCCTTCTAGTTCAGGAGCTATGACAAAACGCCCGAGTCCTTATTTTTAGTTTTATTTGAATAAATCATCATTTCTTGAGTTGCGCCGAAAGCTCTGGCACGAAAACTACATGTCGCGCCGGCCAGCACATTACATATTTGAATTAAGGACATTCCAAGCTATCATTTGCAATGTCCTTTGTATTTTTACTCCTTCTAGTTCAGGAGCTATGACAAAACGCCCGAGTCCTTATTTTTAGTTTTATTTGAATAAATCATCATTTCTTGAGTTGCGCCGATAGCTCTGGCACGAAAACTACATGTCGCGCCGGCCAACACATTACATATTTGAATTAAGGACATTCCAAGCTATCATTTGCAATGTCCTTTGTATTTTTACTCCTTCTAGTTCAGGAGCTATGACAAAACGCCCGAGTCCTTATTTTTAGTTTTATTTGAATAAATCATCATTTCTTGAGTTGCGCCGATAGCTCTGGCACGAAAACTACATGTCGCGCCGGCCAGCACATTACATATTTGAATTAAGGACATTCCAAGCTATCATTTACAATGTCCTTTGTATTTTTACTCTTTCTAGTTCAGGAGCTATGACAAAACGCCCGAGTCCTTATTTTTAGTTTTATTTGAATAAATCATCATTTCTTGAGTTGCGCCGAAAGCTCTGGCACGAAAACTACATGTCGCGCCGGCCAGCACATTACATATTTGAATTAAGGACATTCCAAGCTATCATTTGCAATGTCCTTTGTATTTTTACTCCTTCTAGTTCAGGAGCTATGACAAAACGCCCGAGTCCTTATTTTTAGTTTTATTAGAATAAATCATCATTTCTTGAGTTGCGCCGAAAGCTCTGGCACGAAAACTACATGTCGCGCCGGCCAGCACATTACATATTTGAATTAAGGACATTCCAAGCTATCATTTGCAATGTCCTTTGTATTTTTACTCCTTCTAGTTCAGGAGCTATGACAAAACGCCCGAGTCCTTATTTTTAGTTTTATTTGAATAAATCATCATTTCTTGAGTTGCGCCGAAAGCTCTGGCACGAAAACTACATGTCGCGCCGGCCAACACATTAGATATTTGAATTAAGGACATTCCAAGCTATCATTTGCAATGTCCTTTGTATTTTTACTCCTTCTAGTTCAGGAGCTATGACAAAACGCCCGAGTCCTTATTTTTAGTTTTATTTGAATAAATCATCATTTCTTGAGTTGCGCCGAAAGCTCTGGCACGAAAACTACATGTCGCGCCGGCCAACACATTACATATTTGAATTAAACACATTCCAAGCTATCATTTGCAATGTCCTTTGTATTTTTACTCCTTCTAGTTCAGGAGCTATGACAAAACGCCCGAGTCCTTATTTTTAGTTTTATTTGAATAAATCATCATTTCTTGAGTTGCGCCGATAGCTCTGGCACGAAAACTACATGTCGCGCCGGCCAGCACATTACATATTTGAATTAAGGACATTCCAAGCTATCATTTGCAATGTCCTTTGTATTTTTACTCCTTCTAGTTCAGGAGCTATGACAAAACGCCCGAGTCCTTATTTTTAGTTTTATTTGAATAAATCATCATTTCTTGAGTTGCGCCGAAAGCTCTGGCACGAAAACTACATGTCGCGCCGGCCAGCACATTACATATTTGAATTAAGGACATTCCAAGCTATCATTTGCAATGTCCTTTGTATTTTTACTCCTTCTAGTTCAGGAGCTATGACAAAACGCCTGAGTCCTTATTTTTAGTTTTATTTGAATAAATCATCATTTCTTGAGTTGCGCCGAAAGCTCTGGCACGAAAACTAAATGTCGCGCCGGCCAGCACATTACATATTTGAATTAAGGACATTCCAAGCTATCATTTGCAATGTCCTTTGTATTTTTACTCCTTCTAGTTCAGGAGCTATGACAAAACGCCCGAGTCCTTATTTTTAGTTTTATTTGAATAAATCATCATTTCTTGAGTTGCGCCGAAAGCTCTGGCACGAAAACTACATGTCGCGCCGGCCAGCACATTACATATTTGAATTAAGGACATTCCAAGCTATCATTTGCAATGTCCTTTGTATTTTTACTCCTTCTAGTTCAGGAGCTATGACAAAACGCCCGAGTCCTTATTTTTAGTTTTATTTGAATAAATCATCATTTCTTGAGTTGCGCCGATAGCTCTGGCACGAAAACTACATGTCGCGCCGGCCAGCACATTACATATTTGAATTAAGGACATTCCAAGCTATCATTTGCAATGTCCTTTGTATTTTTACTCCTTCTAGTTCAGGAGCTATGACAAAACGCCCGAGTCCTTATTTTTAGTTTTATTTGAATAAATCATCATTTCTTGAGTTGCGCCGATAGCTCTGGCACGAAAACTACATGTCGCGCCGGCCAGCACATTACATATTTGAATTAAGGACATTCCAAGCTATCATTTGCAATGTCCTTTGTATTTTTACTCCTTCTAGTTCAGGAGCTATGACAAAACGCCCGAGTCCTTATTTTTAGTTTTATTTGAATAAATCATCATTTCTTGAGTTGCGCCGAAAGCTCTGGCACGAAAACTACATGTCGCGCCGGCCAGCACATTACATATTTGAATTAAGGACATTCCAAGCTATCATTTGCAATGTCTTTTGTATTTTTACTCCTTCTGGTTCAGGAGCTATGACAAAACGCCCGAGTCCTTATTTTTAGTTTTATTTGAATAAATCATCATTTCTTGAGTTGCGCCGAAAGCTCTGGCACGAAAACTACATGTCGCGCCGGCCAGCACATTACATATTTGAATTAAAAACATTCCAAGCTATCATTTGCAATGTCCTTTGTATTTTTACTCCTTCTAGTTCAGGAGCTATGACAAAACGCCCGAGTCCTTATTTTTAGTTTTATTTGAATAAATCATCATTTCTTGAGTTGCGCCGAAAGCTCTGGCACGAAAACTACATGTCGCGCCGGCCAGCACATTACATATTTGAATTAAGGACATTCCAAGCTATCATTTGCAATGTCCTTTGTATTTTTACTCCTTCTAGTTCAGGAGCTATGACAAAACGCCCGAGTCCTTATTTTTAGTTTTATTTGAATAAATCATCATTTCTTGAGTTGCGCCGATAGCTCTGGCACGAAAACTACATGTCGCGCCGGCCAACACATTACATATTTGAATTAAGGACATTCCAAGCTATCATTTGCAATGTCCTTTGTATTTTTACTCCTTCTAGTTCAGGAGCTATGACAAAACGCCCGAGTCCTTATTTTTAGTTTTATTTGAATAAATCATCATTTCTTGAGTTGCGCCGATAGCTCTGGCACGAAAACTACATGTCGCGCCGGCCAGCACATTACATATTTGAATTAAGGACATTCCAAGCTATCATTTGCAATGTCCTTTGTATTTTTACTCTTTCTAGTTCAGGAGCTATGACAAAACGCCCGAGTCCTTATTTTTAGTTTTATTTGAATAAATCATCATTTCTTGAGTTGCGCCGAAAGCTCTGGCACGAAAACTACATGTCGCGCCGGCCAGCACATTACATATTTGAATTAAGGACATTCCAAGCTATCATTTGCAATGTCCTTTGTATTTTTACTCCTTCTAGTTCAGGAGCTATGACAAAACGCCCGAGTCCTTATTTTTAGTTTTATTAGAATAAATCATCATTTCTTGAGTTGCGCCGAAAGCTCTGGCACGAAAACTACATGTCGCGCCGGCCAGCACATTACATATTTGAATTAAGGACATTCCAAGCTATCATTTGCAATGTCCTTTGTATTTTTACTCCTTCTAGTTCAGGAGCTATGACAAAACGCCCGAGTCCTTATTTTTAGTTTTATTTGAATAAATCATCATTTCTTGAGTTGCGCCGAAAGCTCTGGCACGAAAACTACATGTCGCGCCGGCCAACACATTACATATTTGAATTAAGGACATTCCAAGCTATCATTTGCAATGTCCTTTGTATTTTTACTCCTTCTAGTTCAGGAGCTATGACAAAACGCCCGAGTCCTTATTTTTAGTTTTATTTGAATAAATCATCATTTCTTGAGTTGCGCCGAAAGCTCTGGCACGAAAACTACATGTCGCGCCGGCCAACACATTACATATTTGAATTAAACACATTCCAAGCTATCATTTGCAATGTCCTTTGTATTTTTACTCCTTCTAGTTCAGGAGCTATGACAAAACGCCCGAGTCCTTATTTTTAGTTTTATTTGAATAAATCATCATTTCTTGAGTTGCGCCGATAGCTCTGGCACGAAAACTACATGTCGCGCCGGCCAGCACATTACATATTTGAATTAAGGACATTCCAAGCTATCATTTGCAATGTCCTTTGTATTTTTACTCCTTCTAGTTCAGGAGCTATGACAAAACGCCCGAGTCCTTATTTTTAGTTTTATTTGAATAAATCATCATTTCTTGAGTTGCGCCGAAAGCTCTGGCACGAAAACTACATGTCGCGCCGGCCAGCACATTACATATTTGAATTAAGGACATTCCAAGCTATCATTTGCAATGTCCTTTGTATTTTTACTCCTTCTAGTTCAGGAGCTATGACAAAACGCCCGAGTCCTTATTTTTAGTTTTATTTGAATAAATCATCATTTCTTGAGTTGCGCCGAAAGCTCTGGCACGAAAACTAAATGTCGCGCCGGCCAGCACATTACATATTTGAATTAAGGACATTCCAAGCTATCATTTGCAATGTCCTTTGTATTTTTACTCCTTCTAGTTCAGGAGCTATGACAAAACGCCCGAGTCCTTATTTTTAGTTTTATTTGAATAAATCATCATTTCTTGAGTTGCGCCGAAAGCTCTGGCACGAAAACTACATGTCGCGCCGGCCAGCACATTACATATTTGAATTAAGGACATTCCAAGCTATCATTTGCAATGTCCTTTGTATTTTTACTCCTTCTAGTTCAGGAGCTATGACAAAACGCCCGAGTCCTTATTTTTAGTTTTATTTGAATAAATCATCATTTCTTGAGTTGCGCCGATAGCTCTGGCACGAAAACTACATGTCGCGCCGGCCAGCACATTACATATTTGAATTAAGGACATTCCAAGCTATCATTTGCAATGTCCTTTGTATTTTTACTCCTTCTAGTTCAGGAGCTATGACAAAACACCCGAGTCCTTATTTTTAGTTTTATTTGAATAAATCATCATTTCTTGAGTTGCGCCGAAAGCTCTGGCACGAAAACTACATGTCGCGCCGGCCAGCACATTACACATTTGAATTAAGGACATTCCAAGCTATCATTTGCAATGTCCTTTGTATTTTTACTCCTTCTAGTTCAGGAGCTATGACAAAACGCCCGAGTCCTTATTTTTAGTTTTATTTGAATAAATCATCATTTCTTGAGTTGCGCCGAAAGCTCTGGC
The DNA here is from genome assembly GCA_932526495.1 of Bombylius major. NCBI lineage: Eukaryota > Metazoa > Arthropoda > Insecta > Diptera > Bombyliidae > Bombylius > Bombylius major. The sequence goes on from OW052048.1 coordinate 606,724, forward strand.
ACGAAAACTACATGTCGCGCCGGCCAGCACATTACATATTTGAATTAAGGACATTCCAAGCTATCATTTGCAATGTCCTTTGTATTTTTACTCCTTCTAGTTCAGGAGCTATGACAAAACGCCCGAGTCCTTATTTTTAGTTTTATTTGAATAAATCATCATTTCTTGAGTTGCGCCGAAAGCTCTGGCACGAAAACTACATGTCGCGCCGGCCAACACATTACATATTTGAATTAAGGACATTCCAAGCTATCATTTGCAATGTCCTTTGTATTTTTACTCCTTCTAGTTCAGGAGCTATGACAAAACGCCCGAGTCCTTATTTTTAGTTTTATTTGAATAAATCATCATTTCTTGAGTTGCGCCGAAAGCTCTGGCACGAAAACTACATGTCGCGCCGGCCAACACATTACATATTTGAATTAAACACATTCCAAGCTATCATTTGCAATGTCCTTTGTATTTTTACTCCTTCTAGTTCAGGAGCTATGACAAAACGCCCGAGTCCTTATTTTTAGTTTTATTTGAATAAATCATCATTTCTTGAGTTGCGCCGATAGCTCTGGCACGAAAACTACATGTCGCGCCGGCCAGCACATTACATATTTGAATTAAGGACATTCCAAGCTATCATTTGCAATGTCCTTTGTATTTTTACTCCTTCTAGTTCAGGAGCTATGACAAAACGCCCGAGTCCTTATTTTTAGTTTTATTTGAATAAATCATCATTTCTTGAGTTGCGCCGAAAGCTCTGGCACGAAAACTACATGTCGCGCCGGCCAGCACATTACATATTTGAATTAAGGACATTCCAAGCTATCATTTGCAATGTCCTTTGTATTTTTACTCCTTCTAGTTCAGGAGCTATGACAAAACGCCCGAGTCCTTATTTTTAGTTTTATTTGAATAAATCATCATTTCTTGAGTTGCGCCGAAAGCTCTAGCACGAAAACTAAATGTCGCGCCGGCCAGCACATTACATATTTGAATTAAGGACATTCCAAGCTATCATTTGCAATGTCCTTTGTATTTTTACTCCTTCTAGTTCAGGAGCTATGACAAAACGCCCGAGTCCTTATTTTTAGTTTTATTTGAATAAATCATCATTTCTTGAGTTGCGCCGAAAGCTCTGGCACGAAAACTACATGTCGCGCCGGCCAGCACATTACATATTTGAATTAAGGACATTCCAAGCTATCATTTGCAATGTCCTTTGTATTTTTACTCCTTCTAGTTCAGGAGCTATGACAAAACGCCCGAGTCCTTATTTTTAGTTTTATTTGAATAAATCATCATTTCTTGAGTTGCGCCGATAGCTCTGGCACGAAAACTACATGTCGCGCCGGCCAGCACATTACATATTTGAATTAAGGACATTCCAAGCTATCATTTGCAATGTCCTTTGTATTTTTACTCCTTCTAGTTCAGGAGCTATGACAAAACACCCGAGTCCTTATTTTTAGTTTTATTTGAATAAATCATCATTTCTTGAGTTGCGCCGAAAGCTCTGGCACGAAAACTACATGTCGCGCCGGCCAGCACATTACACATTTGAATTAAGGACATTCCAAGCTATCATTTGCAATGTCCTTTGTATTTTTACTCCTTCTAGTTCAGGAGCTATGACAAAACGCCCGAGTCCTTATTTTTAGTTTTATTTGAATAAATCATCATTTCTTGAGTTGCGCCGAAAGCTCTGGCACGAAAACTACATGTCGCGCCGGCCAGCACATTACATATTTGAATTAAGGACATTCCAAGCTATCATTTGCAATATCCTTTGTATTTTTACTCCTTCTAGTTCAGGAGCTATGACAAAACGCCCGAGTCCTTATTTTTAGTTTTATTTGAATAAATCATCATTTCTTGAGTTGCGCCGATAGCTCTGGCACGAAAACTACATGTCGCGCCGGCCAGCACATTACATATTTGAATTAAGGACATTCCAAGCTATCATTTGCAATGTCCTTTGTATTTTTACTCCTTCTAGTTCAGGAGCTATGACAAAACGCCCGAGTCCTTATTTTTAGTTTTATTTGAATAAATCATCATTTCTTGAGTTGCGCCGAAAGCTCTGGCACGAAAACTACATGTCGCGCCGGCCAGCACATTACATATTTGAATTAAGGACATTCCAAGCTATCATTTGCAATGTCCTTTGTATTTTTACTCCTTCTAGTTCAGGAGCTATGACAAAACGCCCGAGTCCTTATTTTTAGTTTTATTTGAATAAATCATCATTTCTTGAGTTGCGCCGATAGCTCTGGCACGAAAACTACATGTCGCGCCGGCCAGCACATTACATATTTGAATCAAGGACATTCCAAAGCTATCATTTGCAATGTCCTTTGTATTTTTACTCCTTCTAGTTCAGGAGCTATGACAAAACGCCCGAGTCCTTATTTTTAGTTTTATTTGAATAAATCATCATTTCTTGAGTTGCGCCGAAAGCTCTGGCACGAAAACTACATGTCGCGCCGGCCAGCACATTACATATTTGAATTAAGGACATTCCAAGCTATCATTTGCAATGTCCTTTGTATTTTTACTCCTTCTAGTTCAGGAGCTATGACAAAACGCCCGAGTCCTTATTTTTAGTTTTATTTGAATAAATCATCATTTCTTGAGTTGCGCCGAAAGCTCTGGCACGAAAACTACATGTCGCGCCGGCCAGCACATTACATATTTGAATTAAGGACATTCCAAGCTATCATTTGCAATGTCCTTTGTATTTTTACTCCTTCTAGTTCAGGAGCTATGACAAAACGCCCGAGTCCTTATTTTTAGTTTTATTTGAATAAATCATCATTTCTTGAGTTGCGCCGATAGCTCTGGCACGAAAACTACATGTCGCGCCGGCCAGCACATTACATATTTGAATTAAGGACATTCCAAGCTATCATTTGCAATGTCCTTTGTATTTTTACTCCTTCTAGTTCAGGAGCTATGACAAAACGCCCGAGTCCTTATTTTTAGTTTTATTTGAATAAATCATCATTTCTTGAGTTGCGCCGATAGCTCTGGCACGAAAACTACATGTCGCGCCGGCCAGCACATTACATATTTGAATTAAGGACATTCCAAGCTATCATTTGCAATGTCCTTTGTATTTTTACTCCTTCTAGTTCAGGAGCTATGACAAAACGCCCGAGTCCTTATTTTTAGTTTTATTAGAATAAATCATCATTTCTTGAGTTGCGCCGAAAGCTCTGGCACGAAAACTACATGTCGCGCCGGCCAGCACATTACATATTTGAATTAAGGACATTCCAAGCTATCATTTGCAATGTCCTTTGTATTTTTACTCCTTCTAGTTCAGGAGCTATGACAAAACGCCCGAGTCCTTATTTTTAGTTTTATTTGAATAAATCATCATTTCTTGAGTTGCGCCGAAAGCTCTGGCACGAAAACTACATGTCGCGCCGGCCAGCACATTACATATTTGAATTAAGGACATTCCAAGCTATCATTTGCAATGTCCTTTGTATTTTTACTCCTTCTAGTTCAGGAGCTATGACAAAACGCCCGAGTCCTTATTTTTAGTTTTATTTGAATAAATCATCATTTCTTGAGTTGCGCCGAAAGCTCTGGCACGAAAACTACATGTCGCGCCGGCCAGCACATTACATATTTGAATTAAGGACATTCCAAGCTATCATTTGCAATGTCCTTTGTATTTTTACTCCTTCTAGTTCAGGAGCTATGACAAAACGCCCGAGTCCTTATTTTTAGTTTTATTTGAATAAATCATCATTTCTTGAGTTGCGCCGAAGCTCTGGCACGAAAACTACATGTCGCGCCGGCCAGCACATTACATATTTGAATTAAGGACATTCCAAGCTATCATTTGCAATGTCCTTTGTATTTTTACTCCTTCTAGTTCAGGAGCTATGACAAAACGCCCGAGTCCTTATTTTTAGTTTTATTTGAATAAATCATCATTTCTTGAGTTGCGCCGAAAGCTCTGGCACGAAAACTACATGTCGCGCCGGCCAGCACATTACATATTTGAATTAAGGACATTCCAAGCTATCATTTGCAATGTCCTTTGTATTTTTACTCCTTCTAGTTCAGGAGCTATGACAAAACGCCCGAGTCCTTATTTTTAGTTTTATTTGAATAAATCATCATTTCTTGAGTTGCGCCGATAGCTCTGGCACGAAAACTACATGTCGCGCCGGCCAGCACATTACATATTTGAATTAAGGACATTCCAAGCTATCATTTGCAATGTCCTTTGTATTTTTACTCCTTCTAGTTCAGGAGCTATGACAAAACGCCCGAGTCCTTATTTTTAGTTTTATTTGAATAAATCATCATTTCTTGAGTTGCGCCGAAAGCTCTGGCACGAAAACTACATGTCGCGCCGGCCAGCACATTACATATTTGAATTAAGGACATTCCAAGCTATCATTTGCAATGTCCTTTGTATTTTTACTCCTTCTAGTTCAGGAGCTATGACAAAACGCCCGAGTCCTTATTTTTAGTTTTATTTGAATAAATCATCATTTCTTGAGTTGCGCCGAAAGCTCTGGCACGAAAACTACATGTCGCGCCGGCCAAGCACATTACATATTTGAATTAAGGACATTCCAAGCTATCATTTGCAATGTCCTTTGTATTTTTACTCCTTCTAGTTCAGGAGCTATGACAAAACGCCCGAGTCCTTATTTTTAGTTTTATTTGAATAAATCATCATTTCTTGAGTTGCGCCGAAAGCTCTGGCACGAAAACTACATGTCGCGCCGGCCAGCACATTACATATTTGAATTAAGGACATTCCAAGCTATCATTTGCAATGTCCTTTGTATTTTTACTCCTTCTAGTTCAGGAGCTATGACAAAACGCCCGAGTCCTTATTTTTAGTTTTATTTGAATAAATCATCATTTCTTGAGTTGCGCCGAAAGCTCTGGCACGAAAACTACATGTCGCGCCGGCCAACACATTACATATTTGAATTAAGGACATTCCAAGCTATCATTTGCAATGTCCTTTGTATTTTTACTCCTTCTAGTTCAGGAGCTATGACAAAACGCCCGAGTCCTTATTTTTAGTTTTATTTGAATAAATCATCATTTCTTGAGTTGCGCCGAAAGCTCTGGCACGAAAACTAAATGTCGCGCCGGCCAGCACATTACATATTTGAATTAAGGACATTCCAAGCTATCATTTGCAATGTCCTTTGTATTTTTACTCCTTCTAGTTCAGGAGCTATGACAAAACGCCCGAGTCCTTATTTTTAGTTTTATTTGAATAAATCATCATTTCTTGAGTTGCGCCGAAAGCTCTGGCACGAAAACTACATGTCGCGCCGGCCAGCACATTACATATTTGAATTAAGGACATTCCAAGCTATCATTTGCAATGTCCTTTGTATTTTTACTCCTTCTAGTTCAGGAGCTATGACAAAACGCCCGAGTCCTTATTTTTAGTTTTATTTGAATAAATCATCATTTCTTGAGTTGCGCCGATAGCTCTGGCACGAAAACTACATGTCGCGCCGGCCAGCACATTACATATTTGAATTAAGGACATTCCAAGCTATCATTTGCAATGTCCTTTGTATTTTTACTCTTTCTAGTTCAGGAGCTATGACAAAACGCCCGAGTCCTTATTTTTAGTTTTATTTGAATAAATCATCATTTCTTGAGTTGCGCCGATAGCTCTGGCACGAAAACTACATGTCGCGCCGGCCAGCACATTACATATTTGAATTAAGGACATTCCAAGCTATCATTTGCAATGTCCTTTGTATTTTTACTCCTTCTAGTTCAGGAGCTATGACAAAACACCCGAGTCCTTATTTTTAGTTTTATTTGAATAAATCATCATTTCTTGAGTTGCGCCGAAAGCTCTGGCACGAAAACTACATGTCGCGCCGGCCAGCACATTACATATTTGAATTAAGGACATTCCAAGCTATCATTTGCAATGTCCTTTGTATTTTTACTCCTTCTAGTTCAGGAGCTATGACAAAACGCCCGAGTCCTTATTTTTAGTTTTATTTGAATAAATCATCATTTCTTGAGTTGCGCCGATAGCTCTGGCACGAAAACTACATGTCGCGCCGGCCAGCACATTACATATTTGAATTAAGGACATTCCAAGCTATCATTTGCAATGTCCTTTGTATTTTTACTCCTTCTAGTTCAGGAGCTATGACAAAACGCCCGAGTCCTTATTTTTAGTTTTATTAGAATAAATCATCATTTCTTGAGTTGCGCCGAAAGCTCTGGCACGAAAACTACATGTCGCGCCGGCCAGCACATTATATATTTGAATTAAGGACATTCCAAGCTATCATTTGCAATGTCCTTTGTATTTTTACTCCTTCTAGTTCAGGAGCTATGACAAAACGCCCGAGTCCTTATTTTTAGTTTTATTTGAATAAATCATCATTTCTTGAGTTGCGCCGAAAGCTCTGGCACGAAAACTACATGTCGCGCCGGCCAACACATTACATATTTGAATTAAGGACATTCCAAGCTATCATTTGCAATGTCCTTTGTATTTTTACTCCTTCTAGTTCAGGAGCTATGACAAAACGCCCGAGTCCTTATTTTTAGTTTTATTTGAATAAATCATCATTTCTTGAGTTGCGCCGATAGCTCTGGCACGAAAACTACATGTCGCGCCGGCCAGCACATTACATATTTGAATTAAGGACATTCCAAGCTATCATTTGCAATGTCCTTTGTATTTTTACTCCTTCTAGTTCAGGAGCTATGACAAAACGCCCGAGTCCTTATTTTTAGTTTTATTTGAATAAATCATCATTTCTTGAGTTGCGCCGATAGCTCTGGCACGAAAACTACATGTCGCGCCGGCCAGCACATTACATATTTGAATTAAGGACATTCCAAGCTATCATTTGCAATGTCCTTTGTATTTTTACTCCTTCTAGTTCAGGAGCTATGACAAAACGCCCGAGTCCTTATTTTTAGTTTTATTTGAATAAATCATCATTTCTTGAGTTGCGCCGAAAGCTCTGGCACGAAAACTACATGTCGCGCCGGCCAGCACATTATATATTTGAATTAAGGACATTCCAAGCTATCATTTGCAATGTCCTTTGTATTTTTACTCCTTCTAGTTCAGGAGCTATGACAAAACAGCCCGAGTCCTTATTTTTAGTTTTATTTGAATAAATCATCATTTCTTGAGTTGCGCCGAAAGCTCTGGCACGAAAACTACATGTCGCGCCGGCCAGCACATTACATATTTGAATTAAGGACATTCCAAGCTATCATTTGCAATGTCCTTTGTATTTTTACTCCTTCTAGTTCAGGAGCTATGACAAAACGCCCGAGTCCTTATTTTTAGTTTTATTTGAATAAATCATCATTTCTTGAGTTGCGCCGATAGCTCTGGCACGAAAACTACATGTCGCGCCGGCCAGCACATTACATATTTGAATTAAGGACATTCCAAGCTATCATTTGCAATGTCCTTTGTATTTTTACTCCTTCTAGTTCAGGAGCTATGACAAAACGCCCGAGTCCTTATTTTTAGTTTTATTTGAATAAATCATCATTTCTTGAGTTGCGCCGATAGCTCTGGCACGAAAACTACATGTCGCGCCGGCCAGCACATTACATATTTGAATTAAGGACATTCCAAGCTATCATTTGCAATGTCCTTTGTATTTTTACTCCTTCTAGTTCAGGAGCTATGACAAAACACCCGAGTCCTTATTTTTAGTTTTATTTGAATAAATCATCATTTCTTGAGTTGCGCCGAAAGCTCTGGCACGAAAACTACATGTCGCGCCGGCCAACACATTACATATTTGAATTAAGGACATTCCAAGCTATCATTTGCAATGTCCTTTGTATTTTTACTCCTTCTAGTTCAGGAGCTATGACAAAACGCCCGAGTCCTTATTTTTAGTTTTATTTGAATAAATCATCATTTCTTGAGTTGCGCCGAAGCTCTGGCACGAAAACTACATGTCGCGCCGGCCAGCACATTACATATTTGAATTAAGGACATTCCAAGCTATCATTTGCAATGTCCTTTGTATTTTTACTCCTTCTAGTTCAGGAGCTATGACAAAACGCCCGAGTCCTTATTTTTAGTTTTATTAGAATAAATCATCATTTCTTGAGTTGCGCCGAAAGCTCTGGCACGAAAACTACATGTCGCGCCGGCCAGCACATTATATATTTGAATTAAGGACATTCCAAGCTATCATTTGCAATGTCCTTTGTATTTTTACTCCTTCTAGTTCAGGAGCTATGACAAAACGCCCGAGTCCTTATTTTTAGTTTTATTTGAATAAATCATCATTTCTTGAGTTGCGCCGAAAGCTCTGGCACGAAAACTAATGTCGCGCCGGCCAGCACATTACATATTTGAATTAAGGACATTCCAAGCTATCATTTGCAATGTCCTTTGTATTTTTACTCCTTCTAGTTCAGGAGCTATGACAAAACGCCCGAGTCCTTATTTTTAGTTTTATTTGAATAAATCATCATTTCTTGAGTTGCGCCGAAAGCTCTGGCACGAAAACTACATGTCGCGCCGGCCAGCACATTACATATTTGAATTAAGGACATTCCAAGCTATCATTTGCAATGTCCTTTGTATTTTTACTCCTTCTAGTTCAGGAGCTATGACAAAACGCCCGAGTCCTTATTTTTAGTTTTATTTGAATAAATCATCATTTCTTGAGTTGCGCCGATAGCTCTGGCACGAAAACTACATGTCGCGCCGGCCAGCACATTACATATTTGAATTAAGGACATTCCAAGCTATCATTTGCAATGTCCTTTGTATTTTTACTCTTTCTAGTTCAGGAGCTATGACAAAACGCCCGAGTCCTTATTTTTAGTTTTATTTGAATAAATCATCATTTCTTGAGTTGCGCCGATAGCTCTGGCACGAAAACTACA